>JAZFAV010000009.1:1502500-2162500 GCA_037954035.1 Rosalia funebris
CTTCAAGGGTGGCTCGTCCTCATCAACTTCATTACCAATAATCCTCGTGGGGTTAAACTTCCTCAGGCGGAATTGGAGGCTGGTATGAATTCCGATCTTCTGGCTCCTTCTCTGCAGCTCTGGAAGAGTAAGCTCATGGGCCAAATTTTTCAAAAAATCCTCCTACGTAATGGCTTCAGGCCATTGCCCAAATGGACGACGAGGGAGTTGATCCCAGCCAGATTCATCATCGCATAAAAGATCACCATGGGCCAACGCTTGTTATTTCGGCTTACATCATAAGTTGAGCACATTTGGTCTGCAGTATACACACCACTTTTTGTGACATTGTAGAAAATTATGATCTCTGGCTTCTTTTCCTGTTTAGATGAAGGATCAATGGCATCGTCATTATGAAGAGTAGAAACAAGGATCACATTTTTTCGTTCCCTTGGAATGTACGAGACCAGGGCTTTCCCGTCATTGTACCCGAACATACTGGTATACTGTTTCCTTCCTTTCACGTTCACTGGATGCAACTGCCTCTTGTTTTTCCTTACTGTGCCAACGTATGTGAGATTTTCCCTATTGAGCTAAGTGCAAAGTTGGAGAACCAGTTGTCGGCTGTGATGTTTCGCCCACTTCCCAGTATCGGCTGAATCATTCGTTTTACGACATCTGGAGGTTTGTTCCTCACTCTGAATGATCCTTCAGGCTGTGCCCCAGCATACACTTCCAAATTGTACGTGTAGGTCATTTTTGTGTCCACAGGGGCGAACAACTTGATCCCGTACTTATTGGGTTTTGAAGGGATATATGGGCGAAAAGGGTACCGCCCTCTGAAACCGGGCAGCATTTCGTGTATGGTGACGTTTTCTCCAACAAAATAAATCTTCTGACAGTTCTCCACGAATAGTTCAAAGATCTCACGAACTGGACAGCGCCGGATATACAGTTTCCGGTGCACTCGGGTCTCGCGATTGTCAAAACGAAAGCATCTGATCAAGGTTTTGAAGCGTCTTAGGCTCATGACAAGGCCAAACTTTTCAATTCCATCATTTTTCCGACCCCAGAGCTCTTCCAAAATCTGACGATTTCCCTTATAGGCCCCTGCAAGGTAGAACAAACCAATGAACGCCCGAAGTGCAATCATATCAGTATCAAGGCATATTGTCCCTTGCTCGAGAAAATTTCCCTTTGATGCTTTCGATATGCTGATTGGTATATTTGACATCATTTCAAGCATATTATCAGTTAAAAAGAAATTCCAACATTCAACTGCTGTATTGGCCTGTCTAGCTGCTCCTACGATCCCTGGAAGGCGAGTGATAATATTTTCAGGTCCTCTGCGCTTAAACTTATTTGGTGTCTTTGTGGTCCCTTTGGTGGTCTTGTCCTTCCCGACAAAGAATGGTCCCTCTTCCTCTGCAGTATCACAATCCTCTTCATCTCCAGATTCGTCAGTATACTCCTGTTCAGTAGCCCTATCATCTTTATTTTCTTCAACCCCGTCTTTTGAGGCTATGTCGCTTTCATCACCTAAATCTTCTTGGACTGGATCCTCATCATCAGAATCTTCCAAAAGACTTCTCAGCTCTGCTAAATCCTTATCGTTACTCAAATCGTACCTTCTCTTCGCCATAATGTCAAAAAATCTGGAGGAAAGGATAAATGGTGTAAATTAGTTTCGCCATAACGAATTGGGTCGCAATGTACACCTCCTGAATAGACCTTGTTTTCTATAAATCTGGCAAAATTACGTCATAAACTGGTGAAATATAATAATAGAGACGAATGTAACACAAAATATTTCGAAATACTTACCCTCGAAAGTGTGACGAATTAGGTCGCAATGTGTTTTCTCGGCTACTTGCTTTGGGTCTGCTCACTGTGTATACAGATCGACTACTGAAGTGAGGGGTTCCGAAGATCTCACCGAGCCAAGAGGGTACTGGGGAGGGGGCGCCCCTTCTTCCATTAAGCAGTGGTGCCAACCCGAAAACGATGCGTGTGCTTCTTTTGCACAGTTGCAATCGACGGAGGGTTAACAATATTTATCGTCCATTAGGGTACGTAAGTGACACGCCTTTATAACGTATAAGAGACTAAAATGGGGAATAATCATTTTTACTTAGCTGTTCCGTTACGTCAACTACCTCGTTACAAGAGCATTTACGTCGTAATTGCGCGATGACTGCGAAGAAGCGCTGGCGTAGGTCCCACTACTTTAGTGGAACTTCTTTGTACTATGTTGTAGTCCTTTCCATATTTTGCATACGGTGCAAAACACAAAATATTTGGAAATTCAATAAGAACGTGAAAGTACATCAAAATTATTGAAACGACATTTTAAATCTAATTTTCACTCCAAATTACATAGTTGATAATATAAAAGAATCAGGTAAAGTCCTTACTACGTAACTGCTACTTTGAAATTACTTTAAAGTTATAAAATCTTCAAAGTAACCGTAACTTTAAAGTAGTTTGACTTGGTGACGAATTACCATTCAATATATTTGGAAAGTTGCTTGAAATTAATAAAACTATATGGTTCCAATAGGCAGTGGGAAACACTATATAACGACTATACTGTTTTAGTTTAGAGTGATTAGATAATTATAATAAAAATAATTAGCACAGATCACGTAATAACTACCCACCGGTAGTCAAACATATTTGAAAATATTTGACAGTTTTAATTACATGGAAATACGATTGAAAAAATATAGTATTTGAACATATTTTCTTAATTAATTATAAATAATTTTGAAAGTACTGCTTCTACGTTTTTCTCAAACCCTTTCAGGAGGGGGCTGGCACTGCCTAAATGTTACGTAGTGCGAGCTTGCGATTACGTGTACATCGGCCGCCAGGGGTGCTAATGCTCTTGCACTGTCGTTTCCCCCTCTCTCTTATGTCCCTCACCTACAATAACAGTAAATATAACCTCGCGTACATGTAAACAAACGCGTAATTACGAGTTGTAATGAATCTGCAGTAAATAAATATAATAGTGTAAAATGGAGGATCCGCCGAAAGTAAATAGAAAATGCGTCGTGTGATACGACGTTGCATAGTGCCCGCATGCAATTACGAAAAGAACAAACTTTGCTCGATTGTGCAAATCTTAATTATAACTTCACTTAAAGGGACAATGAAACTTTCTGTCTATAATCATTTCGCAATACACTGGAATACATAATTTACACTAAAAATACCTACCACGTTAAATTGTTATCCACAATTGTACACAAGTGTGTTCAAAATTTGCGATATTGTGGCGTGTTTTGTATTCGGTAAAGTGCAGTGAAATAGATAGCTTCATTTTCCCTTCCACGATGTTTTGATTATTCCCAATTTACAATATTATAATTTGTAGTATATACTACAAACTTATTTTATTTACCTGTGTGAATTAATATTTTGAAATGATTTCTCTTATTTGTAACAGAAATATTCATAGAATAAGTTTCAGCACTCCTCAGACAGATTATACATATACGTATGTGTACATATTACGTGTAAATGAAAAATTTTTGCAGGAACACATATTTTTTATAATTGCAAATTAACCTAATTCAATTTCACCTATACGGTAAACAATAACAATCGTTACGGAATTCATTGTGGCTCAGATAATTTTCCTATAAATTCATTTTGTTATTAATTTTACAACATCCGTTGTATTATTAAAATTTAAAAACATTTATGTTCAAATTTACCGGCAATTTCGCACTGCAAGACAACTAGCGCCCCTTATATAGTAATATCAGCGAACTACCGCAGTGCCAGGGGGTTCCTTCCAGTATAGGCTAAATGGCGAGGGTGAGAATGTTCGTATAAAGTTTAAAAGTGTCCACTCTGTTTATTCTGGCCGGGACCGGACCCTGTTTAATTCTATTCCCGTTATGTAAACACGCAACAATTAGGTGATACGTTTATAACTATTACGTCTTGTTTCGTAGTCTTAGACGTGGGTGCTAAAACACCATTCGTAAAGCTGAATCATAAAATAAAATACTAAAACATTTATACATTTATTGGAAGGAGAGTATTTTCCTCCTACCATATTATCTACAATTATAGCAAAATATTTCCCCGTTGGGTTATCAAGGCCATGTTAGCGTGATACATATGTATATCAGGCCTCTCATCGCGAAATGAAAATGCCAAAAGAATAATTCTGTTATAAATAGCACCAACCAAAAGTAATGCGTACTCGTATCTACAAACAACAACAGAGATACCACTGCACTCTATTTATAAACCTCGTGTTTATTTACAACATTTTGAGTATACATATTTTTGATTGAGTTTGTATTGGCAGTGGTTATTGCTCTCGACAACTATGAGCACCAGGTAATAATTTCTTTTTTTTTTTGTGTCGCAGGCAGTTTAATTCGCCTATTCATTACAACTCGAGAAGGTTTTAGCGTTTTGATAAATTCTTCCTGTAAACACAGTAATTGTCCCTACTCCTTGGACGTTAATTATTATTATTAAATAATAGCTCTATTTATGTAGTGTACATATGTATATAAAACTGAAAGATAATTTATACAGTTTCGAGCGTGATCACGAATATAGCCAGGAAAAGTAAACGTCTGCAGTGTTTTGTGTTTTGAATTGTTTTTATTTAACCGATAGTAATATTGTATTTTGAGGTCGGAGGGACCCTAAGGTAAGTGGCATGAGACGCATACGATTTTTCCCTTAGAATGCGGTTTGCCTGCAAATTCACATGCTTGTTTATTAGTTGTTGCCTAAAACCGCATAAAAAACGACATACACGCTAGGGTTTCACTCGCCTCGATAAGGTTTCATATTTCTCGATTAATTAGGTGGTAATGGAGTATATTGATCTCATTTTCTTGAAGGGACTGGTTATGACCAGTCTGCAGATCGATACACTTGTGGCACATGGTCATGTAACGAACTATTGCGTAATGTGAATGAAAACAGAGAAATATATATTTAAGATCAAAAGTATATGTATATATAAAAATATGTATATATTTTTATAGGGTATTGTTGAAATGTGTGGAGACGATCTAAAATGTCATAAATCATTTATTATTAAGACAATTAATGATTACTAAAATTTAATTCCTTGGTGTTTATTAACAATTACTATGAAATTTTATAATTGGGGTACAAAATAGACTTGATTTTGTAAATAGAAAATTGGTTTAAAACGTTTTCTTAATTCAATTATGCACATATATAATATATGTTTTATTTTTCCTTAAAATCACAAAAAAAAATTAATCGAAAGATATTGTGGATCCTGAAACCTTCGATGGAGCAACGAAAACATGTGCTGTTGCGCGTTTCTACAACCAATTGACATCAACAGGAGATGACTAACTTTTCAACGAAAATACACATCCTATGAATTAATAACAAACATAATATTTAAAGTTATTAAAAGCCTCTTTTTTAAATCGTCTTATAAAGCAGAAGATTTATTTACTTGTTAATGCTCATATGATAAATAAATTGAAACATCCAATAAAATTTGTAAATATTCAAAATTCTGTTGGTTGATTTTCTAACCAAAGCACATCAACCAGTAATCAAAGTTTTGTACCGGACGAATTTTATAAATGTATTTGTTGGAATATTGTCAATTATTGTCTTAGTCTATCGGTACATCCCCGATATTTAATGATACTCGTATATCAACAAGAAGGCAATTGATACCCGTCATGATTTCTATGTTTTATCTTCTTAGCAGAACAGGTGCCACTTAAATATGCAATTTTTCGTAATATGAAAATATATAACGGAAAAATATTTTACCTGAGAAGTCACAAGAATCTTCCAGAGTTCCATCTCAAGAATCTTTCATAAAGAAAAATATATTATGATTGGTGAACGATGATTTTCCATCAAGCAGTAACTTTCTACGGGCTGTATGTATGACATCTCACAGTTCAAGGTAGGTGGTCATTCGATCAATATCTATAGAGCTATGTAAGTTCATAGGTATAATTAAGCAAACAATAAGAACACTCTATGTATCCTAAGAACACTCTAATTATCCTGTTTCTTATTTCGAAAGATTATTCAGTTCCAAGGTAAAGGGTTAAGTCTTGATGTTTAAATGGATCACAATAAATGTAGTTGAAAATAAATGTCTGATTTGTGGTTTAAAGCAAACGACTGCTCCAAATTTTTAAGATAAACTATTACATCTAACGTAGACCAATTATTTACAATGGTAGAATATTTATGTTCACAAAAAGTACGGTTTTGAACATCCCAGAATCCAAAACCGGATAACTTAACTTTCTTTGTCGAAAGTTGCATTTTGAATTTTTTCGTTGATGGTGAGCCTCGATGTCCATTTTTTACTATCAGTACATCATACTGATAGATGCAGTCATCATAGTCACATATCTTGCAAGGAAGTTTCCTTTTCTTTTTTTGTCTATACCGCGTTGAAAGGCACTGCAAATGTATTTTGAGTCTGCTTGTGTACATTTTGGTACCCACAGCCTTCATATACCCACCTTGCGGCACGAGATCATGAACCCTTTTAACATTTTCTTGGGTAGTGGCAGTTGTGGGTTCTCCACCTGCATTTTCCTCTGCATACGACTATCTACCACACTTAGACTCGCAACATCATCTTTTAACTATGTCGTATTATATTAGTTGTTGTAGAGTTCCCTAGTGTATTCACTCTTGGTGAATTTGAGTTGGGCTTGAGTCATCTGTTTTAAACGCAGGTATTCATTATTATGTAACTCATCTGATTTTATGCGTCTATTGTAGACAACCTTTAACAGGTATAAACTTGCAAGTTTGTAGCGTTAGTCTATACATACCAGCTTATAGTAAGTGAAGACATAGTATGATGCAATGATTTTTTATATGAAAATGTTTCTCGATATAGTTTAAAAGTTGATTCTGATGTACATAAATACGAATATCCATAACTATTAATCACTCCACTTAAATACATTCGTTTTTCTGTTTAGTCATAATGGCTATTCTGAGCTCTAACTAGACCTAGAACTAGAAGGTTCTTCCAAAATATGTCAGGTTGAGGCTGTCTGTAGTCTCTCTTTATATCTACTGATACGTGTTTCTTTTTTAACATATGTATAATACTTGAAAGTCTGTGTGTATTGCTTGGTTCGTGGTAAACCATGCGGCGCGGCGTTTAGCATAGATTTTACAGTTTTCTATTAAAATCCGTGTACTATTTCGATATTCGAAGAGAACGCTATTCCCTGTAATTCAATTCTATATACTCGTATATCCATATGGGCTTAATTATGATCTTACATGTTAGGAGCTTGTTGTTGATTGAAAGTTCGAATCTATTCAGCATCTAGTATAGTTGTCTTAATTTAATGGCAAGTTTCTTTCTTTTTTTGTATATACATATTGTGTTTTTTCCAGATCAGTCTTTTGTCAAGATATATTCTAAGATACTTAACCTCTTTCTTTTGTAGGATTTATTTTTTGTTAAGAGTTACAAGGGGATATAAACCCTTGCGAGTTATGAATGTTAGATGTGCAAATTTGTCTTCGTTGATTTTGATTTCCCTTTGTTTATCCATTTTTGTATGCTGTCTAGATTTTCCTGCCAGATTTCAGAAGTAGTAATTGCGTTTTTGTTGGATGCTATTATTTCTGTATCATCAGTAAAGGTGGCTGTTATCATACCAGGAGTCATAGGTAAATCTGCTGTATGTGGTTAGTAAACGGTAGGACCCAATACGCTCCCTTGTGGTACCCCAGCTCGTATGTGTTGAAGATCAGTATAGTTAATTTCAAATTTCGCTCTGAATTTTTTGTTTTCCAGATAATGTTTCAGTATTAGATAATGATTGATCGGGAGTTTGCATTTTAACTTGTATAGTAGGCTTGCGTGCCAGACCTAACTACGAGTATAAATAACTAAGGAATATCTTATTATGTAGATTTGCCTCATTTTATATTAGTAAGTCAGAATTATTTGACTCTTTTTTATTTTACTTAATATTTTATCGAAGTTTAGAAGTTATTGTAATTATTTTTTTAAGATGTATAGTTATTAACATATTTTGAAAAGAGGGGAATTAAAAGTAAAAGGACTGACATGGTAATCAAATTACCCTTTTAAAACCGTATATTATTTTTATTTTCCAAATTTTTTTTTCAAATTTATTTGCATTGAATGAATTTAAAGATTTCATTTACCTACAGAAGATTTTTTCGTGACATTATTAGTACGAATAATTAATAACGTAGATATGAGATAAATATTATATTCATATATGTCAGTCAATATTTCAGTATTTAAAAACTTATTTTTTTAAATTGTAAAAACTATGATCTTTTACATAACACAATACTGTCATATTTATATTCCGTTACAGTTCTCCGTATTAAAATTAACCGCTTTTGTAACTGTTTACAGAATTCTCTCAAAAGTATCGCGATATCTAAAAAAATATTATATTCTTGGCAGTCAACCTAAACTTTTGTCAGAGAAACAAACAAAATGAAAATATTGTGGTAGAGGCCATAACCTTTCGTATATATTTTCAAATAGCTTTAAAAATAGTTTGTTTTGAACTTTATCTTTGCCAATTCTTGACTAAAGTTACGTATGAATGGCGGTGATAAATGAAGGAATCTAGTATATCCACAAGTTTAAGTAAGTGTAAAGTAGGCGAATATTTTCCTATAATTTTAGAGTTTTTCGTTTTGTACCCAAACGCTTATTACGCATTGTTTATATTTTTAATTCATCAAAATCCATAAATAACAGATGTGTAGCGCGAGAAAAGAATCTAGGAATGTGATAGAAATTTTATAAGGGGAAAAGGTATAGTCGCATGTATGGTAGGCCATATGAAAATGGTAAAAATAAAAAAAGACACTAACCTAAAATGATTATGCTGAGGTATATATCCTAATTTTTAAAATGAAGATCAATTCTTCGGTTTTTGTTTTGTCCAGCGATAACGTCTATCACTGTTTCTTCAAATGTTGGAGACGATCTCATATCTTCTAACAAGGCACTTTCAATATTTATGAATGCAAAAGCTGACAGTCTTTCTTGCTTTTGAGAATTTCGCAGATAAATCTTTATTCTCTTTAAACATGAAAATGATTTTTCCGCGGAACTGCTTGTGGCAGGAATAGTCAAAATTAAACGACACAATTTTGATGACTCCGGGAAAACAGAAGATAATTGAAGGGACATAATATATTGGTGAAGCTCAAACACAGTGCTCTTTTTCATATCGGGATTACTATAAATCACTGAAAGTTCACTTTTTAAACGATTTGCGTCAAAGAATGTTCCATATGTATCTACTAAAGAAGAAAAAAGTTCATCAGGAAAACGATTTACGAATGAGAAGATTTAAGAATTTCAGTTTAGAAATTTCACTAAACCGTTGACTAATGTTCAAAGTAATAATGTCCAAAATTTCATAAAACAATCGTGCGTAGGTGCTTGTTGTATCTTCTTCAGGAATTTAATCCAAACGCATTCTTTTACTTGGTGGTTGATTTTCTAACACAAATCTGTCCATATGGTCCCAAATGTCACTAAATTTATTTCTCATGAAATCGGCGATCTTTTTATTGCAGTAACTAATATCTGATATTTTTGTCTGTAGAATTTTAAACAGACCCTCGGAATATGGGAATATTGCAGGAAACACTGCTAAGAACAAAATTAAAATCAAAGTCGCGCTATAAAGTTAAAAGATCTCTAGCATAAATAACGGTCTGTCGATCCTATTCTTCATTTTCATTTTCCACAATTACCTGAAACCGCTTCCAAATTTCGTTATGTTATGGCGACAAAGTTGGTTCACATTATCGCATAATTGAGTCCGGAAATAACGACAACACCCACTCGAGGTTCCACTATTGACTGCGTAAGAGCACTGACCTTCTCGGCCGGCTACCTCTTAGCTTGGATGTAACGTGGACCATCGCATTTCAGCACTGCAGCAAGTAACGCGGGAGTCCAATAATTTCGGGCGCTTTCACGGCCAATTTTAAATAAAAAAGTTCATGGTAGCGTTTAAAGTAAATAATGTATGTTTGCGGTCGGTTTAAAATAATTAAAACATTGTAATAATTGAGTAAATTGATTGAATTTTTAAATAACACTAATCTGCCAATTTATTAAGGGATGCGACGCGTCACTCGCATCCATGTACGCTACGCCCCTGATAAATAAATATTACAACAAGAAAATGAGATCATGTATACACTCCAAAAGGTAATAATAAAAATATAAATTATGCTTTTCTATTATTTATAAATTCATACACCAAAACACAAAATTGCAAAAAATCATACATTTCATTAGCGTGCTAGCCGTAGATTGGTTTGAGTTTATTTTTTATTTTTTTTTTGTTTTAGGACTGATAGCGCAAATACTAACACAAACAGAAAAATGCCTGCTTCCGGAGTAGCTGAAGAGGCAGCCCTTTTAGGGTAAGGAACAACGATACACGTCTGCTTACAGTTAGGAGTTTGTTCGTTACCCTTCGCTTATTTGTAATATTATTTTAATTGCGACTTTTGAAGCTTTAGTAATATTTTTGAGTGTAGCAAGTAATTAACAGTATATAATGTGATGGCATGTTTAAACATTGTTGGCTGTCTGCAAGTAAGAGCGTGTGACTTGTAGTTGTTAATGTTAATAATGCAAAATTTTTATCACGGAATTATTGGTTAGTAACTAATTAATTAATATCACATTTATATTGTACTAGACGGTGCTAGTTTATATACAGTTTATAATAATTAATAAACATACAGGAATTCTGTAACATATAAGTCGGAAATCGAGACAGATGTCGAATCCTACCTGTGGCGGGTTTTATTTTTTGAAATACAGGAGGTCTATAATTTATTGACATTGACATTGATGTTAGTACTGCCTTTCTCAAAAATCATATAAAATCTTCAAAATAATATTTAAAAAATCAGATTTGTTGTTGCTTTGACGTTTACTCCTATATTGTACTGTGGCTCGTGTAAAATATGTGTAAATTATGTGTAAAATGTTTTTATAAACATTTCTAAAATGTATCTAAAATTATTAATTTGTGTAAGATGGTGTACTATTTTAAATTCTGTTTAAATATTGATCTAAATTAAATATCAAAAAAGTTTAAAAATTCGGATACAGAGAAGTTCACTCCCTTCCTTTTTGTATACACAAAAATGGGTTTTAAAAGTGATTTTTTTACATTACATTTTAAATATTTTTGGGGAATTACATAGCTGTTTAAACATTTCAATATATGAGAGGATTAAGTGCTTTAGCTTTACCCAAGGCCCGTCTAAATTATGCAACCCACAGCGTTTATTTGACAAAATGAATATGGCGAGATTTTATTATCACGATGTAGTGATAACTGATACTTGAGAAGAGCTAGAAATATATTTTAATCGCTAAGTGTTATAATACATTGTGTCCCAAATTCGATCACCACCACTGCGATCTCGAAAACTATGAGAGATAGAAAGTCGGTATTAGCAAAGTGGTAGCAAATTTAGCACTGATTTTGAATCTGAGAAATCAAGGCTAACTAGGATCGTTTCAAAGTTATTTCGAAGAAACTGTTTTCGTTTTTGTTCAATATCTTCAAAATGATTAATTGTACAATGATAATATTTTGACATTCCAAACATACATTTTTTGCGTATATTATGGTGGTGTGTACATTACGAATATCACTTATTTTCAAGAATATTTTGTTTTTTAGATGCAACTTACAACTTGTAACCATTTTTGTTATGGCCACCATATTGGATTTTTATAAATTTTAAACCAATGTGAAATTTATTTTTTAGTAATCTAAATCATGTTAATGGTTAATTCAATTTGATGTTTCAAAGGGCTTTTTTCTTTGTATGTTAAGTAGGCTATGAAATTGGGAAGGCTTTGCAATGACTTTTAAATTAATTCCGAGTGACAAGTCCGAAGTATCACTGTAAAAATTATACGAGATAGAAGGTTGATTAAATTAACAAACTTGTAATAAACTTATTACTACAAGTTTAGTAATTTAGTCGACCTTCTGTCTCATATAATTTTCGAGATCCCATTGGTGGGGGTTCAATGTATGACATGACACACTGTGGATACGTGAATTTTGAATAGAGTACTTACAAGGTATTAAAAATTCACTAGGCACAAAAATGAATAGATGTAAAAAAATCCTAAATGTTTAGGTGATTTTCAAAGGGCTATAACCTGGAAAAAAATAGTCGCAGACTAATTTAAAAAAAGCAAATTGAAGCTCCAAGTTTCTAATTTTCAGATCTTGAGTTCAACATTTTTTACCATCTGCAGTTATTGATTATCATAAGAAAGTCATCGGAAAAAATGCCGAATTTTTGCGTGCCTTTCAAAAGGTCTACTGTTCAATAATTTTTTTTCAGTGATTTCATCATAAAGCTTTTTTAGATAGCATTATCCTTTTCAATGAGGAGTCTAAAAGCCTTATACGATGATTTTTCGCGGAGTTATTGTCGTTCAAAGCAAAGAAGTCAGTTTTCACTTTTTTGTTGAAAACTTTTTTTTTCTTACAATAATTAACACTTATTGATGAAAAAGAATATTGATTATTGCTAAAAAGAGAAACAATTTCAACCTAAAAAAATGAATAAAAAATGAAAGGTAGTGTATCCATTATTTGCAAACTTATGCCAAGTTAAGCGAATATCCCTAAATGCGCAATTTTTTACGTCTTTTTCAATCAAGATTCTCGCACCGATTTTTTTTTATCAAAACTTAATAGCTATGACTTATAAAGAACACTCTGTACGATCACTATTTCCAAATGATTAATTACCAAAGTCAAAACTGATTTTTTTTTGCTGTGAACGACGAAAAATCATCGTACATGGCTTTTAGACCGCTCAAATTAAAGAGGATAAAATTCTAAATCTAAAAATTATCTAAAAAAAACTTTATTGAAGTCCGTGGAGCTTTTGAAAAGCAAGCAAAAATTTGGAATTCTTTTCCCATGGTTTTCTTATGATTACTCAAAAACTGCTGCCGGTAAAATTTTGAAATTCGAGATCTGAATACTATAAACTTCAAGGAGTTTTCATTTTTTTTATATTTCTCTGCGACTATTTTTCTCCAAGTTACAGCTCTTTGAACATCACATAAAAATTTAGGATTTTTTACATATCTTAATTTTTGTGCCTAATACATACAGGGTTTCTCACGGTAGCCGTTCGTTAGAAGTTTTCGTGGTTTAAAAAAACTTAGAATTCTGAATTTTTGGACTCCAGGGTTATTTAAGATTCTCTTTCATTTTGAAATATTTTCAAGGTCATACCATTTCCGATTATCCTGGAAATAGCCAGTAACTTCCTTATTTTAAATAGGATACCCGGTATATTATTTCATTTTTTGATTTCTGAAAAAAAATTCATGATGAGTTCCATCAGGTTTCCCTATACCTATTTTCACCTGTTTCCTAGATATCTTGATTCTTTTGAAAATTTTGAAAGACGTAGCCTTATTTTTAACACTGTGCCTTTTACCCATTTTCGACTGGTGCTAAGCGCTTCTGGGGTAAACGGAAGCACAAGAATGGTGCTTTCGAAATACAAATTGACAATTAATTTATCAGTGCCCAAACATTTTATCACCAATTACATCATTTTCAAAGTTGAAAAAGTTCGTTATTTCAAATGTGATACCCTGTATATGGATGATTGGATGCAGAATTTTATTCTACATCGATTTGCTATAACTTTCCCTATACCTATTTCCAACGGTTTTCTTGTTAATCCATTATTTTTTTATCAAAAGCCGATGAAACTCCAAAAGTACTATCTAGTAAGCCGCCTTGATTTTGACAGGAATTGAAACAATGTTGATTTTATGTCAAAGCTGTATCAGTTCACAAATTCGTGAAGTATCTACTTACAGTTCTAGTGATTTTGTTAATTTATAGTATAGTTTATAATGGAGAATATTGAAGAATATTCCAATAATGATTTGTTAAATTTATTTTATACGCATGGTGAATATAGATGAATTGTCAGATGAACATGTAGACGTTTTAACGAACGATATCCGGACCTACCAACAATGACTCCCAGGAAATTCGCAAGAATCGAAGTTCAGTTTATAGCAAGTGGGAGTGTAAGGGCAACACGAAATCACCGAAAGCCCATAATAGATAATGAAGATAGCGAGGTGAATGTGTTGGCTTATTTTAAAGCTTATCCACGGAGTTCAACTCCAGCAGCAGCGCTGGATTTGGGTATTTCAAGAGCATCAATCCACAGAATATTAAGAAAACATAAAATGCATCCTTTTTCTGAGATAATTGTGCAAGGATTACGTCTTGGTGATGAGGCAAGACGAGTCGACTTTTGCGAGTTCATGTGCATAAAAATGACCGAAGATCCGAGATTTCTTCAAAAGATTATGTGGACCGATGAATCAAAATTCAGCAGGCAAGGAATTATAAATCGCCGAAATAATCACTATTGGGCACAAGATAATCCACACGTCATAAGAGAACATAATCACCAGGACCACTTTAGTTTTAACGTTTTTTGTTTAATTATGGACAATAGAGTGGCATATCAAGTATACGATGAAAATTTGAATGGGGCTAGATATCTGGAGATTCTCAGAGGGTTTGTTAGTGTTTTCCTAAATGCTCTACCTCCACGTGACAGAGAAAACTGTTGGTATCAGTTGGATGGTGCTCTAGCACATTTCACTATAGCTGTACACAAGCAGTTGACCTGGATGTTCGAGGATCGGTGGATTGGCCCACAGGGACCCTGGAACTGACCACCTAGATCATCCGATTTGACGCCCTTGGATTTTTACCTCTGGGGCCGTAGAATAGAACTAGTGTACTCTAGGTCAGTACAAACTAGACAGAAATTCTTGAACCTAGATCACGATGCGTTTACTAATCTAAGTCCAGACGAACTTCGGAGGTCTTTTTCGCGAGGAGTATATGTCAGAGTTATCCAGTGTTTGAACCAAGATGGCGATCATATAGAACAATTATTATAATTTTACATTCATTTATTATTTCTTGTCATTATGTTCCAATTTATTTAAATTTTTCATTTGTTATTACGTTCTAAATTTTGTTATGTTCCTGTTTTCTTTTCATGTTCTAATTAAAGTGAATTTCTGCCATTTCAGTCATGTTCATTTTGTTTCAAGGAACAAACGATGTTTCGGTTTCTGCCAAAAATCACATTAAAATAGAAAATATGGATTAACAAGAAAACCGTTGGAAATAGGTATAGGGAAAATTATAGCGAATCGATGTAGAATAAAATTCTGCATCCAATCATCCAATAATATACAGGGTGTCACATTTGAAATAATGAACTTTTTCAACTTTGAAAATGATGTAATTGGTGGTAAAATTTTGGACACCCTGTTTGCGATAAATTAATTGTCAACGTGGATTTCGAAAGTACCATTCTTGTGCTTCTGTTTACCCCAGAAGCGCTTATCACCAGTTGAAAATGGGTAAAAGGCGCAGTGTTGAAAATAAGGCTACGTCTTTCAAAATTTTCAAAAGAATCAAGATATCTAAGAAACAGTTGAAAAAAGGTATAGGGAAATCTGATGGAACTCATCATGAAATTTTCTCAGAAATCCAGAAATAAAATAATATACCGGATATTCTAATTAAAATAAGGAAGTTACTGGCGACTTCCGGGATAACCGGAAGTGGTATGATCTTGAAAATATTTCAAAATTAAAGAGAATCTCGAATAACCGTAAAGTTCAAAAATTCAGAATTCTAAGTTTTTTCTAACCACGAAAACTTCTTACGAACGGCTACCATGAGAAACCCTGTATATACTGCTCGTTTCTCCATGGTATTGGTAATAGAATGAATATTACTGGAAAATAAGACTCAGAAATTGTTCCTCCATCTAAATAAACGGAAACCTCTTATACTAATTTACATAAATGTTGAAGCGTTATAATGTTTAGAGGAGTCTTTATACCTTTCTATTTCGAAAATCCCCATAATACGTATTTATATTTCAAACATAGCCTTTCGACGAAGTCAAACAGACAAAATACCAATAAAATTTCCTCGCTTCCGTCCGTGGAATGTGCTGGATATTCGGAAATATCTCTCTGTTGTGAGGATTCCTATATTTCATTAAGGGCAACGAAGCGATGGTAATGAATAATATTGAATAGTATTCCTGCTATACAAACACATCCCCCTGGAAAACTGTTAGAGCTCTTTGAGCAGCTTTAATTTTACGACATAAAACTCACTTTAAGATAACGTCTCACATCTATTGTGATAATTTCTCAACTCATAATTATATAAACGATAATATTGTACCGAAATAATTTATTTTGTTTATTCCTTAGTACATTTTATACAGAATTTACGAAGAATAACTGCCATTATTTTATCAACTAATAGTTTAGACGTAAACAAGCAAAATAGTGTTATAAAACGTGAGTGCTCAACTCTATTGTTTACGAAAAAAAAAACAGCAAGATTTGTGGAGTTTCTTAAATAAAAAAGTAATAATAATTCATGTTCAAAATAATTGAATTTGCAGAAATTTATTATACTGCCCTTTCTCGAATTTATACAATAGTACATGTGTCATCGGTGGTAATGAAGCGGTGTGAGCGGGAGTCCGCATGATAAATCCGTTACGCCATTTATTGCAATGTTGTCAAGTTGTGTCAAATATCTGAGTCTACTCTGATAATTTAACTAATGATATTTGGAGAACGGCTGTGTTGAGGATGTATATTGTATATGTTTTTTTTGTTTCTTATATATGTAACTATATTAACTGTTAAAATAAGGGCATTTATACTTGTTCAAATTTGTGAGTTTTTCGTTAACATATTCAATGGAATTATTGTATCTTTTAAAGAATGTAATAATATACAGTACTAGTTAAAATTCTTGTAAAAGGAACATTATATATTTCGGACAAATGCATACTTATAATAACGTTATTTATATCTGTTACCTGTTAACTGTTTACGGGTGTAATTAATCGAAAATGACAAAATCAATAAATTATCTATCTGTATTATGGTGATTAACATATTTGTTAATTTTGTTAATATAATCCAGTAAGCATGGTTCACTAATTAATTACATCATGTAGTTAACCACTCTATTGGTATACATCCACTACCACTGCATTGGTACCACTACATTGGTATAATAATCCAACTGAATATTGGGTATTGCTCTGTCAAATTCATTGTTGAAAATATTCGACAGATGCATTGTTCAAATGCGAACATTGTAGTTTGCAATGCAGCATACAGTATACAATGCGTACTACTAATTGCTGAAGCCGTCTCTACGAAAAAAAAAATAGAAAATTTGAGAATATGTCTAGTCCAAGACAAAGTCTTGTTGTCGATTTATTACTTGCTTATTAGGAAATAGCTAGTACATATACCGAATTCCGCAAGATCAGATAACAATTGAAACATAATATTTATGATTTAACAGGCTCCTAACTAAAATCTAATGGAATGCATTTTCCTAACCTTACTGAAGTGGTATGTGATGCAACTAGAGGTGGTCAAATGGCCAAAAACTTTGGTGAGGTATATTAAGTAGTGACTTTTTATGCACATTAACGGCGCATTGGGTCAAAAAGACTACTGCTATATATTTCCTTCTATTCCTTCTGATTTCCTGCTACTCTCCTCCAATCATCCACTTTTATTTCTTCTATGTCTCTTTTATATCGCCTGTAGCCAACTAGTTCGTGGCTACCCCTTCTCCTCCTTGCTGTTATTCCTGTTGTTAACATATTGTGTGAGTCAATTGTCATTCAATCTTGTCAAGTGACCTGCGCATCGCAATCTTTCCACTATGATTGCACTTGTTATGTGAGGTTCTTTATTTGCCGTCCTCATCTATTGATCAACCATTTGTTTCCCTACGTTATTTTCCCCAATACTTTCCTTTCAAAAATCTCCATTGTGGTTTTTTATTTTTTATTAAGTTATATAATTTTAAGTTTGATTAAGTTTATATATGTAGTTAATGTCAAACTAATAGTACGTATCACTATTACCAGCGCATTCGCCATTTGCGAGAATACTACGAGTATTGTGATATGTATGTAGATATATAAAAATATTCTTATTAAAACAAGAATGCAGAAACTGCTAATATATCTTTACGTTTCCACTTATTAAGGCGTAATGAGAAAAATCACAAAGTATTATAATAAAAATAATAAAAAAAAGTAACAGTAGTCTCTCTGAGGATAGTCTGTCTAATAAACGGAATGTTAAGGAAACATTAAATTGCTACATATTTCACCTCCAACAGTATTAGTTTTAGTTAAATTCAATGATCAGGCCAAGTTATGTATTTGCACCATAATCTCATATTAATGATATATATTTAAAAAAAACAGACTTTATTAAAGACACATGGTATCTAGATTTTTTCAGAATTTTTTAATCATATCGTCTCAATGAAAAAATGGTTTTATAAATAATGAAAAAAAAACTATAAATATACTATACTACTATAAAAATACTATAACTATAAATATAAATCAAAAACAATTTTTTTCCGAGATTGTTTTACGAAAATTGTTAAAAAGTTATTTATGTTTATCAGTATTTTCAAAACTTGATTTAAAAAATTGTTCTATTTTAGTTGTATGTACGTAATTACAGAATAATGAGAACTACAGGATATTTTAAAATCCAATAGAATCAAGAATTTAAAAAAATTATGTCATTCTCCGTTAATAAAATTAACCTTTAACAAAACAAGAGTTAGTTAAATATTTTTAAAACGCATAACATTACATAAACATTAGTATTGTTAAGCCCCAAAACGTTATGTTTGGAAAAAATCTACGGCTATTCCATACTACATATAAGTAAGTTGTAAGTAACTGATAATGATTTTAAAACTAAAAATACCATGCACTTTTTTATGAAAAATTATCTATATTCAGAATGAATTGGATATTAATTTTCAGTGTAAAATAAACATGGTGCAAGAGTGCAATATAAAAAAAAGTTGGAGATGGTTTATTAAGGGTTGATCAAAACAAGAAGGCTTTAAATTTGCAATCACCAAGTTTCTTTTATACAATTTAAAATAGTTTTTGGTTCATCTTTAGATATTTCCAAATAACGGGGATATTGATTGTACAAGATATTTTAGGATAGTTTGTATACAAAATAGAAAGATAAAAATCAAAAACGGCGCTAAATAAACTAAAGATAAATTCAATATATATATATATATATATATATATATATATATATATATATATATATATATATATATATATATATACCTTGTCTAGTTACCCACGGAAATACAGCAAAACCCCACTTGTAAATTCGTTCTAAACTACTAAATTAATCGACCACCGATATTTATAATTACCCAACGCATAAAATCAAATATTTGTTAAACTTATGTATGTTACGATAACATTTATTAATACAAGAACAAACACTGAATAGCGATAGAGATAATTTTATCTACAGGACAGAAGCTTAGTATCAATTGAATAATTAATATGGATCTATTTCTTTTAGCACTATGCCTTCTGACAGCATGGACGATATCGAATTAAAGAACATCCAGTTACAGTTTCCTTCGGCGCGGTCCCTTTCGCGAGACGACTCAACAGCGCAAGAGGAAATCGTTGAAACTGACCGTGGGAATATTGTTGTGGCTGTCCAAGGTTCTAGAAATAAACCGGCTATTTTAACGTACCACGATTTGGGTCTTAACTGTAAGTACATATCTCCTATGGGTTGCTTTTTTATTTGCGAAGAAATGAATAGCTAGTATTTTTTTATCTGCTATAAGTAATACTGAATTGTTATAGTACAAAGTACATAATATAAATGGAAATACAAAGTGTAAACAATAGTCCAATCGATCTGTCTGGGCCCCTATGTTAAATGGTCACTAATTGTAAACGGCAAAAAAAAATTTGAGCATATAAAAAATAAAATTTCAAGAAACTTACAGTTTTTTGCTCTCAAAATGGCGGCCGCTAACATAACCTAAAAAATTCGCAAAAGTCAAAAAAACGGTTTTTCGCGAATAAAAAAGAAAGTTGTGCTCGGATTGGAAAAAGTTAAATAAGAAAAAGAAAAATTTTTCGATTCAATTTTTGTGAGCTCGAATCGATTCATTACTTTTCGAGATATATCGAAAAAACCGTTGAAAATTTTTTTGTTTTTGCTCTAAAAATAACAACTACTACTAATTACTAACAACTGTACTACAAATATATTTTCAGCAGCAATCGATTTTTTTAATTTTTTATATAAAATATCGCGTTTGAAAATGACGTAATTTTCGTACATCGGTTTTATTACAAGAATTTATTGCCAAAAAACCGATGTACGATGTACCTATAACTTTGAAAAATATATATATTTTGGAATTGTACAAAAATTATTGTTTTCGTCTCACTTAGGACTACATTTTCTGAAATTATTAAATGTTTTTATCAAATATTGTTATTTTTAGACCAAAAACAAAAAATCGCAATTTTCAATGGTTTTATATCTCGAAAAGTAATGAATCGATTCGAGCTCACAAAAATTGAATCGAAAGATTTTTTCATTATCTACAACTTTCTCATAATACCTATAATATATACTTTCCAATATTATAGGAACAGAATGTTTGTATTTTATTCTTAGTTGAATCATCGTTTGAAAATGACTTAATTGTCGAAACTGCAGTCACGTTTCTGTGAAAATATAGTGGTATAAAAACGTAGTAGTTGTTTTACTCATTTCCGTTGTGAATATTTTTTGTTATAATGGGGGTATTAGGTCTTCCTGAAAATAAATCTCAAATTTGAAGTTTTAATGGAGTGTACTAACTGTGTATCCACAAAATGTATTATTTCATAATTGAATACATTCTTGAAAATATTTAATAAATGGAAAATGAAAAATTAGCATATAAAAGGTATCGCTTCACTTACTCAATGGAACACGATTTTGTCAAAATTTAACTGATTTTCTAGACATTTTTAGTATTTTTTAGTTTTAGTAAACTTGGCCACAATTTAATGGTCACTTTGTGGGATAGATAAACCATTTGCATAAATTAATTATTCAAAAATAACAAACAGGCACATTATGTAAGGTTTTAGCAATTGTTAATAATCCTTGTTACCTGTTAAATATATCAAAGGCGACTCGTATCAAATTTGATTTACTTATGTTAATTCAATTGGAATATATACAGTTTTTTAGTTTTTAACGTTCATTATCTTAATCAAAAGGTTTTTGGACAAATATTCAACGTAAAAAACGTTTAAATTTTTTTGAGGCCTAACCGCTCCATGTTGTTTGCCTTACACTATAAAACACCCTATATAAAAGTTCTATTTTCCTTGATAATATTGTTTGTTAATATCTTAACTAACAGTTTTAATTCAACTATTATTATTGACACTCATTATGTCCCTCCTGATGAAAGCATTATTTTCCTGAATAAACGGAGGAAGCGCTATTGGATACATTTTTTACATTATTTGCTATTTAGGAATCTACTAATTAGGAATAATCGTATAATTCATCATATTTCACCATTAAGTATATGAAATAAGTGAGCTAAACTTGTCACGCCAGAAATATTATAATAATAAACCAAGAACATTCAAGCCAACGTATGTAAGTTAATAACGTAAGATAAGGGAGATAAGACAGAAAAATATATTACACTTGCCATATAAAATAGTCATCAATGTCAAGATTATGCCTACCTAATGAAGCTACGTTAGGTATATATAGGAAGCTTTATAGATCTCATCTACTCGTATATAGGAAATTCTAAACGTTAAATCTAGAGTTATATTCCATTCCCTAGCATGAAGTTACTACAATGGCCGTATTCACAGTTTACAGTTTTATGAACAGCAACTTATTAAATTATTCCCATTTAATTGATTCTCAGTTCAGAACACCAGGCTGTCCCAAAACTACATATCGCAATTGTATCCTTATTAGGAATTATCAGTACAAGTATACCGGACTATGCCTGGCGCTCTGAGAATATTAGACGGGCTTTTGTACTAAGCTAGCATACGCGTACATGTAAACAATGGAAAACGCCATCTATCGGCTAATCGATAAACTTACGAGAAACTATGCTGCTTCTCATTTCTGACGCCGACTACTTCGCCTAACGCAGGCTTTCACGTAACACCACCTGAGGGGGTAATAATGAATTATTTCTATCTAATTGATTCTCAGTTGAGAACACCAGGCCGTCCCAGAACTGCATATCGCGATTCGATTAGATGCCAATAATTCATTATTACCACCTCACGTGGTATTAGGTGAAAGCCAGCGTTAATCGAAGTAATATATGTCAAAAATAAGGCAGCATAGCCTCCCGTAGGTGAAACTTTGTCGTTTAGCAAATAGGTGGCATTTGACAATTTCTACAGTATAGTTATTAATTGTACTGCTTGTGAATAGTAGGAAAAAGTGTGAAATTCTCTAATTATGCGTAGAAGAAAGAGTGGGGCAGCATTCAGAGAGAAAAGGATGCACTTTATGCGCAGCCAGATCGAACTCTGTACATTCACATCCATATATTCATCAATATTCACTTTGCAAAAGTCTCAATGCGACAAGAGTAAAGACGGGCGGTCCGATATCGAAGTTTTGCGACTTGCTTCTATTCTTGACGAGCTGTATGTATTTATGTTAGGTGCAATCTATAATAGTTTTTTAACATAAAATACTCATTTTGGTGACTATCACCTGTAGGCAGTGTATATAATATGTAAGATCAAATAGCCGATAGAGTAGATGGAATGATTGGAAGATTTCATTATCGAAAAAAAAATCGTGTAATAAAGAAACGAAGTTAATCTCAAAACTTCCATTCTCCCAAAGAAGAAAAATCTTCCACTCGTCACCACGAACTCTTATCAATTGAGATATCGTAATTGGAATATTCTTGTTGTTTATTCAACAAAATAATAATATCAAGCGACAACTCTCAAAATGACGGAAATCGAAGATGTTTTATTACTCGTACACGTAATTTGCCTTTTCTAAAATGAATATATAGAACATAGTTGTTTTTATGACAATTTATAAGAATCTGTTCGCATTAAACTTGTTGTTGACAAGATCCCACAACATTCCAGAGCGGAATAACATAGCAATCATCACATTCATGTTCAATGAAGAGACGAGAACCAAATTAGTGAAGGAAAATGGTTGTTATTTCACTCAGATATTTAAATTTGCTTAATAGCAAACAATTTAAGTGATGGACAGACATATGCTTCCATATTTAATTTAGTTCTGCGTAATATATTTTCATACTACGATATTTAGTGCTGAAATATAATTGAAATATGCGTTTGTTCCTGAACACGTCACGCTTTTATACTGTATATCTGAAATTTCTTATCGAACATATTTATTTATTATTAGTATCCTTGTATGTACTATTAAGAAGTAATGTAATGAGATACTTTTGATACATTTCTCTAAAATATAAGCGATACTGAATGAATTTTTAAGTTAATTATGGTTAACTCAAAAATAATCTAATTATCCTTATAACAACTCCATACATTAATGTATTATTGAGAGAAACGTGCCAAAAGTGTCTCATTACTTTATTTCTTGATGATACATATTTGAGAATTCCTAATCAAATAAACGTACAGAATGTTTTGATATAATTAAGGCAAAAGCTGTAAAAATCCTGGTAATAAACCCATGTTCATTGAATTTACGGATCTGGAAAAATTCGTTATATTAACTTAGTTACATAAGTACTTTTTATAAAATACTTATGTACATACTTTTATAACACTAGCAAACATAACCGCAGGAAATTATATCAGATACATATGTTAGTCTAATTAAAGTTGCTGAATATTAATTTCTATGTAATATATCAGCATATAATTCGAATATATTGTGCTGTGTATTAAGTTGTTGTAATTCAAATACTAATTAATATTGTGTATTTTTTAGATATTTCAAACTTTCAAGCATTTTTTAATTATATTGACATGAGGGCGTTATTGGAAAACTTCTGCGTTTATCATGTTAACGCTCCAGGGCAAGAAGAAGGTGCTCAAACGCTTGCAGAAGAGTAAGTCACTATTTATTTTGATAAATCCTTACCATGTATATCATATACGAAACAAAGTAAAGCAAAATATTTCATCAAATATACATACCTATGCCTCAGTGTTGTTGAAGTGTTCAAGAAATACTTGTGAATATATATATTGAAGAATGTTTTCCATTCACACTTATAATCTTTCAGTGCTAATAAAAACAAGAACTTTTGATATTATCTTTCGTACAAAATGTTATTGAATAATAATTTCGAGAAGCAATGCTTTGACAAATAATAAATTAATTAAGGGATATTTTTTTTAATAGAAAAAAGGTAATAAGATAATATTTAAAGAAGAATATATTAGGCATATATTTAAGTATAATACAAAAAATTATTATTAAAAATTATTAATAAAATTGGAGCCATTCTTGCGAGACATGTCGAATTTTAGGTTGCTTAGTGCAGCTGGTGTAAATGTGAATCTGAAAGAAAAAAATTCACTTAATTTACATATTTATAGCTAGTAAAATACGTAGGAGATTTTGAAAATATTGATTTTTCTTTGTGATTAACTAGTATCTAAATAAAAACTTAAAATTTTCGACAAAAGGGCAATAATTTGTTAATAAATAACGTTGAAATTAACTTATCGAAAATTCCGTACGTATTTCACTTCAAAATGTTATTTTAAAGATATTGTTAAAAATTCGCATAAAGGGAATGTTGGAGTTGGAATTGAAAATTGAAATTGAGTTGGGCATGAAGAGAATGCTGGAAAATTGTTGGAGTTATGCTGCGTGCCTTTTTGAAAAACCATGTTTCAAGAAAAACGCGTTTAAAGGTTTGAAATGTATTATAGACATGAAAAATTAAAAATTTGAGCAAGCAAAAGGTTTGCAAAAAATCGCTAATATTTGCATTTTAATGAAGGGCGTAAGTCAGGATGTAACGAGAAATGCTTTCGAGATTTTGAGTTGTAATATTAATTATATACTTATTTACTACATGCAACTTTTTCACAAACTTATCGTAAAGATAATATAAACTGTAAACGATATTAGAAGCACAACCATAACTTTGTTGTTTTTTAAGATATCATCTCCAAGTTTTGGAAGTTGCCATAGCAATTAAATACCAATCAACGCGCATTAAGTAGATTATTATAGCACTTTAATTATTCCTGGAAATGGCTATAATATGTCTTTTAAATGAAATACCCCGTATACTTTTACATAATTAGATTCAGTGAGTCATTCTACTTGCGATATTATCACTTTGGGTAAAATTTTCATCGCAAACAAATTTTGTAATGCAGTTAACTTTTGTTAAGTTAACTGCAGTTAAGTTTTGAGATTAACTGGTATCTAACTTGCTTTGTCTACTGTTTTTTTTTTTTTTTTTTAATAAAATCGTCTCAAACATTATGTCGAAAATGGTTTTTCATTTATACTGGAGTAGCTCGGAACCCTTAGTGTGAAGATATCACTGGCTTAGTTTTCCACAAAACACTATACACTACACTCAACGCGCGTATCGCCAACAAAGCTGGCATTATCTGGAGATGATTAAAACTCTGATGATGAGTTTTAATCACCTCCAGATGATGCCAACTTTGTTGGCGAAACGTGCGTCCAGTGTAGTGTATAGTGTTTTGTTGTTTTGTGGAAAACTAAGTTAGTGTTGGTTTTTCATTTGTAATTTTTTTAATGGAACCATTATGGATCATTATACTCATTAAATAAATATTGTTCTTACCTGTTTAGATCTCAAATACTTTAGCATTAGTACATAAACGAGTAAGAAAATCGCAATAATATTGCGCCGCCCCCTCGTTCATATCGAAGGCACCTCCGCAGCATGCCTCTAGAGCTTTCGGATCAAAAAATAAGTTACGTTGTTCGCAAGGGTCGATTTACTGTATTGATTTTGTCTAAATGCCGAAATTCGAACGAAAAGCATTTCGTACATCGACCTAAAGATTTCGTGACGCACACGAAAATAGCCGTTTAGTAAATATAGATAACATACGAAGAAAGTGTTTATTGTATTGATAATATAATAAATACAACAGATACTTTATGAAAATAGAGAAATGTGACAAAAGAAATAATTATCTAACACACCAAACAACTATATGGTATCTTTCATCACGTCATTATTTAGTTGCACTATGTGGATTTCGGTAACGGCATTTCTTTCACGATTCTCAAAATTTTGCTTGGTGGTTAAGAAAATATTTTCACATCATTATTTTGGACTTATTTTCATGGGGTGATGTGGAAAACCATATTTTTAAACGGGAGCGTTTTAGAAATAAAGTTTTCTACATTACTCCATGAAAACTAGTCAACATTTAGAAAATTGTTAAAGAAATCGTCAATATCGAAGTTCGCCTAGTGTAACTAAATCATATGAAGTATACCATAACTCGGGTAAAACGGTGTCAGCAGGTTAATGATGGACGTTTTGTACATTTGTTAGAAAATTTTTGAGTGTTATATAATCATTTCTTTTTTTATTTTTACGCAACATTATTTTTCCCGTACCCGATGAATTTTACTCTGAAAATGTTCAACGAGATGATACTGTGAGGTAGAGTAACTCACTGAATTCAAATATGTAAAAATATACGAGGTGTCCTCTCTTTAAATCTTTTTAATGTGAATTGATTGATATTTACTTATTGCAATTACTAAAACTTGTGAAAAAGTTGTGACATCTTAAAAACCAACAAAATATTGGGAGTGATCCTAATATCGTTTATACCTAGTATAATAAAGTAAACATACGGATAATTACATAAAAATGGTTCCTCAACACTCCTAGCCTCGTCTGATATTTTCTTAACTTCATAATAGCTTCCCGCTCTTGTTTTATGTAGTATAAAGTGTACTGTTATTTTTTTCAGTTACATATATCCCGCGATGGACGAGCTATCGAACCAGATCAGCTTCGTCCTATCCCATTTCGGCATAAAGCAATTTATTGGGTTCGGAGTTGGGGCGGGAGCCAATATCCTATGCCGTTTCGCGTTGAGCCACCCCAATCAAGTGTCTGCTTTATGCCTGGTAAATTGTGTCAGCACCCAGGCGGGCTGGATAGAATGGGGTTACCAGAAGCTGAACGCGAGACATCTCAGGTCGAAGGGCATGACGCAGGGAGTTTTGGACTATTTAATGTGGCACCACTTCGGACGGGTAAGCTGTCGATTTCCTATTTTTAGAACACGAAACCGTGTCGAGTCTGACCGGAATGAACTCACCTCAGTCTGAAAGTATGGAACTTTGAAAGGGGATGTTGGAAATGTTAAGTAAATTATGTAACGCTTTGTATATTCTAGAATTTCAGAGCAGAACATCATTTACATTTAATCATTAGACATTGTAAATAAATTAAAGCCTATAGGTTAACAGTAATTTTTAATATGTATGAATATGAGATAAATTTACAATAGTTCAGTGCCATGAAATAACATGACGCTACTCCAGTGGCAGGGAGGGCAATGGGGCGATGCCCCCCCAACTAATTCTTCAAGTTCTTAAACTTCTATATTTTATTAATAATTTAATTCAGGTTCTGCGTAAATTTTATAATGTCAATTGACATGATAGTTCTATTTTTTATAATTATTTTAATTGAAATTTAATTTTAATTGACCGCTTTGCTGGAACCGCACAATTTGTGAATGATTGTATACTACTGGTTACAGCGAGTGTACAGCGGGGCGACCTACCAAGTAATCAAGCGCCACCCGGGATGGTGGGAGGTGAGAAGCGTAGCGCATGCAGTTAATGTCCGTCGAATTACGTCATCATTTGGGCTAAAACCAAGTTGCCCCAAGCCAAGCGGCTTTCAAAGAGTGTGTTGCGCCGGTCGTGTGTCGAGCTAGATACATTCTTAAACCTACTATATAGTATCAATTATTGTTGTTTACGAGATTATGGGACTATTTATTCATGATGAATAATTCCGTAGACAATACTTTAAAATTAATAGATAACAATGAGTTCACGTACGAGATAAAGGTTCAAATGAAAAGTTTGGGATGTCCTTGTGAAAAAATTAAAAGGCATCAAATTAGTGAAAGACCTTTAAATAATGTGATTGAATATTCGATTTTAGGAAACGTAAATGTCATGTGTTAATTATATAGTGCATATCGATTAAATATTATCCAACAAAATGAACAGGTAGCTAAGAATCGACATATCCTCAGCATAGCAGTGTGTTCAATTGAAAAAGTACTAATAATGTCAACCACAAATTTCAATGAACTTGTTATCGATCATTTCGCCCGACGCAAAGAAAGGCGTATGGATTTTGTTTTCAAGAAATTAATTAAAGCTAAATATCTATGTACCTAATTTAATAATTTTATTTTGATATTTAAAACCTGGCTTAAAACACTGCGATACGTACCTAAAATGTAATCATGTAAGTGCCTAAAACTATACATAAATTAATATTTATTTATTACCCCCTCAGTTGTAAAACTTACGATCTGCCACTGCGCGACTCTTATGTAATATTACATCAAAATCAGTATGCAGGATTTTAAATGACGTTCTGAATCACGTAATTTTATGTGTATAAATTTTGTACCAATTTATAGGCATAGCGATCAGTAACTTGGCCGGTAAATAGAAATCTCCAACTGACTTACATCTTGTGTTCTCTTGTTTGACAACAAGGACAAGGATATACATATCGTATCAACTCGATTAATAAATAATGTTTATATTGTTACCTCTTTTAGCTCTCTTACCTCGTTCAGATTTTCCAAAACATTTTACGGATAATACATGTATTAATATTACAAATTTTAGGGATAATAATAATGTTACACATTTCCCAGCGCATTACCACCATGTCTCCCCATATCTGGCGTGCTGACTCTACAGTGACTTTATATGACCAAAACACTTGCATTTGTTGTCGCGAGCTCCTGGACTATAGATTTAAGTCGGCGCATGTTTGGAAGTATCATTTACAATGGTAATGTTTAACTGTAAGAAATATAGTTGAGTTTTCAGTGCTTTTCATCTTAAATTCCGAATCCATTTTTGGCCATCCAAGCTTGAACATATAACACTAAATGTAATGAGGGGTTTCCTCAATTGAGTACGCTACAGGAATGTCATAGCTCCTGTTGCAAACATACCCGGCTCCAGGTCGCAGAAAGCTCGATCGGAAGTTCCAAAATCTGAAGCAAATAACGGGTCCTTCAATAGGGACGCTCGAAATTTGTTATAGCGGCCATGTTGTTAAAGCAACATCTGTCAAAAACTTGTTGCGAATTGTTTATATAGTAGTGTATGGTAAATCACCATGAGAGGTTATAGCATTCAACAACGTATACAAATCATAAAATTTTATTTTTAAATTCAGTACTTCGTTCGAGAGACGTTCCACGCATTACATGATTTGTATCCTCGCCATAACCGTCCCGCCTAGTCGACTATTGGAGGTTTGGTGGCCAAATTCGAGTCAACCAGTTTGATAAATAATCACCCAACACCCGTGGGTCACCGAAACGCAAGGTCTGCTGAAAACATCGCTACTGCGCGTGACAGTGAGTTCCACTTCAACTTGGCGAATTTTGCGTCGGGACTTGAGTCTGCATCCGTATAAATTTCATCTGACCCAGGAACTTAAGGTAAACGACCATAGACAACGCCGCGTGGTTCACTGATTGGGCTCTGGATCAGTTGCAGTTGACTCAAATTTCACAAAAAGAAAAAAAAATTAGCGACGAGGCCCATGTTTGGATGAATGGATATGTGAACAAGAAAAATTGTCCGATTTGGAACGATACCAAATCCACACGAGATACACTAGCACCAAATGCATCCCAAGAAAGTCACTGTTTGGTGTGGATTTTGGTCTGGCTGAATCATCGGTCCATACTTTCTCTAAAACGAAACTGGCATTGCCATAACCGTCAACGGTGAGCGCTACAGATCGATTATAAGCAACTTTTTGTGGCCTAAACTGGATGGAATGGCTACCGACGACATGTGATTCCAACAGAACGACGCAACGTGCCACACAGTGCATGCCACGATGGACATTCTGCACGAGGGATTTAAGGGCATGGTTATATCACGCAGTGGTGACGTGAACTGGCCACCGATATTGTGCGATTTAACGCCTTTAGACTTCTTCCTTTGGGGTTATCTTAAATCACAGATGTATGTGAATAATCCGCAAACAATTGATGTCCTCAAAGTCAACAGAACGAACGTCATCCAGCAAGTTCAGCCAGATTTATGGGACAAAGTCATCGAAAATTGGATCTCCCGATTACGTGTCACTAAGCAAACGCCACGGACATTTGAACGACGTTATATTCCATACTTAATGTTATTAAATATTCTTTCAAATAAAAAAAATTAGTGGCTACACAACTTGTTTTATTAATAGTCCCTTCAAATTAGGAAAATTGAGGGAAATTTTTCCGACAGCTAAGCGACCTATACAGAAAGTTATGTTGGAGTTGTGTCAACATATTTTTCACCTAGCGCATGATAAGAAAAGGGTTGTTTTTTAGATGTAGACATATACGCGTTTTTGGCCGTTATTTCGGTTTTTTTGCGTTTTTATGAAAAACTGCATTTTTGGGAAAACATGATCAAATTTGATGTTGTAGATTTTGCGATTCTCCACAATTTTTGTTCTTTTTATTTTTTCGAAATTCAGCTTAGTTGTGCCTCTAGAGCGCGCTGAAGTATTTTTGAGCTGTTTTTCAATTTTAATCCAAAACTATGCATTGTAGAGAAACATATCAAGAGATCAAAGTTGTAGATATAAAAATTTACAATACATTTTGTTCTTTTTTTTAAAGTTGCACGGTTTTGCCACTAGAGGGCGACAACCGTTTTACTTTTTTTGTAATAATCTTGTGCGAATGAAAAAGCACTAGCGCATTATTATAGGCAAAACTGTGCATTTTTTGTAAAAAACAGTATAAGACAATTTGTAGGAAGTTTTTTGCTCTTCAACTTTTTGTGATTGAAACTTTTCTAAAAAATACATAGTTTTGCCTATAAATCAAAAATAATGCTCTAGAGTGTTTTTTTCATTTGCACAAGAGTATTACAAAAAAAAAAATAAAAGAAAAAGAAAACGTGTCGAAAATTTTTATATCTACAATTTTGATCTCTTGATATTTTTCTCTACAATGCATAGTTTTGGCTTAAAATCTAAATGTCTATATCTAAAAAACAACACTTTTTTTTATCATGCGCTAGGTGAAAAATATGTTAACACAATCCTAACACAACTTTCTGTATAGGTCGCTTAGCTGTAGGAAAAATTTCCCAAAATCAGTGATTTTTTTGTCTAATTTGAAGATACTATAACGTTTAAAAATCGAACGACCTTATTGAAAGACTCCTATACATACTTACATATCATGTATTTGTAATTATTTAGAATTTAATAACTCCCGTGACTATAACGATATTAAAAATAGCTTTCATTATAATCTTTATTAGATGACATCTTTTATTTGCAATTTATATTTAATGGGTGATATCAGTGTTTCTGTTAAGTAACAATTAATTTATTATAATTTTAGCTACTCGTTAATAATTTTGCATAATTGATCACTGACATCACTGATAGTATTGCAGTTAATAAAAAAACAATATTATTTTATTGTTAACGTTATGCGTTGTAGACAGAAAGACATATTATTTAGTATTCTATGTTGTGTTGTAATTCCCACAATATGTATAAAGTAGAATGATTCGGATTTGATTAGTCATTTGGTGAATAAACGTGTTTGGACTGCCTGGTTTGAAGTAAGTCAGCTTGGCATTGATGTCTATCTCAAGGTTCTGATTTGATGTTCTAATTCAGATAATTTAACTGTAATTATGTAAATAGCAGTAATAGTTGCTTGGCTTGCTATCAAAGCCAATTACGACTGTCAGAATATCGTATAGTTTTTATTGACACATACGTTGTTTTTATGAACAACAGTTTGTGTGTTTTCGGGAAATTAATGATTCTAATCCCTTTATGCTAGTTTTAATTATACGCAATAAAACGTAAAAATATTATTTGATTGTTATTATAACTTGGATAGTTATCCAAGGGAGGTTACTCAGTTTAGGAGGGTAATAACGTACATGATTTCTATGAAATTTTCAGACAGGAAAGGATGCGAGACAAAACCTTCACCAAAATTAATTTTTAATACTATTAAGCAATGGTATCAAATTATAAAATCCTGTTTCTGGTTGCTGTGATACTGTTCTTCTAGTGGCATCATATATAAAAATCTCTATTAGATGAATTTCTTTATAGCATACCGAGGAACGGAATCACGACTTGGTGCAAGTATACAAGAGTTACTTCGAAAGAAACGTGAACCCTACCAACTTGGCACTATTCATAGACAACTATATAAAGAGGACTGATCTCAATATACATAGGGAAACTGATCCACAGAAGAAGAAGAATGCGACACTCTCTATGCCCATATTGAACATAACAGGTTCGCTGAGCCCACAGATGGAAGATACGGTAACGTTTAATGGACGTCTGGATCCAACAAATTCATCTTGGATGAAGGTAACGTGTAATTTTTTTTTTAATAATGTAGTGGTTCTAGGAAAGGGCTAGAACTTTCGATGCAGTAACAAAGACGGGACACCAGTTTTCCATGAATACCGAAAGAGAGACTGCCAGATTTAAATCATCTCGTAATGTCAACTTGATTGGCGAAATGTGTTTCGGATAACATACAATGTTTTGGTGTTCGTAAAAACTGGTCTCCTATTTTTGTTTATGTAGTAATAAAAGTAGTAAGTAGCTACTTCTTTTGTACTGTTTTATACAGAGTTTGAGACTCCTTTGGGTGACCAAAATGTACTGTGCTCTATTGTTCTCATATTAAAAACAATACTTCTTTTATGGTTCTAAAGAGGTATAAGTCCAGTGTACAGAAATGGTATATGCCCACGTCCTGGTTTAAGAAATAAGAAAAAAAATTACATATCTTCTTGGCCCATTTTTCCTAGTAGAATCTGTTGACGCCCAGAAATTTTGAAAAAGTTGATAAAACCACGAATTGTGATATAAGATTGATTTTATTTTAATACATGTCATAGGTACTTGTAATTCTATTAGGTATATACTCGTATATGTTTTTCCTTTTTCAACAATATCAATAATTATCTCGGTCAAAGGTGGCCATGGATTTTAAATAATTATTAATAGTCAGTGTTAATATATGTTCATCATCATCATTAGGTCATCAGTCCGAAGACTGGTTGGACGCTAACCTCCAGCTTCTCCTATCTTGTGCTAACCTACGCATTTCGCTAATTGTGCTACAACCTACATCCCTTACTATTTGCGAGCAGTAATCTAATCTAGGCCTACCTCTGCCTTTCTTCACTCCTATTTCTGCCTCCAAAATATCGCGGACTATTCCGCCATGTCTCAGCAAGTGGCCTACCATTCTATCTCTTCTCTTCTTTATGTTTTTTCACATACTTCTTTTCTCGCCGACTTTCTCCAATACTTCTTCGTTTCTAACCCTATCAGTCCATGGTATTTTCATCATTCTTCGGTGACACCACATCTCAAAAGCTTCTAATGTCTTCCTACTTGCTTCCCCTACCGTCCAGGTTTCGCAACCGTATAGTGCCGTGCTCCATACATATGTTTTCAAAAATCTCTTCCTTTTTTTTAAGTTTATTACCCCTGAGCATAAAAGTGCTTTCTTTTTGTTAAAAGCTACTCGACCCTGCGCTATTCTTTGTTTTATGTCTTTATCGCTTCTTCCATCCCAATTTATTTTACTTCCTAAATAAGTAGTCTTTAACTTCCTCCAATCTTCCATTTATGTTACACTTCATATTTTTTTAACAAAGCATGAGTTCATCTTTTGGAGTACAGCTTCAAGAGTCAAGAATAGCAAAAGTGTGAGATTCTCTGTGCATGCGTAGAAGAAAGAGTGAGGAAAAGGATGCACTTTACTGGCAGCCGGATCGAACTCTGTGTACATTCATACATACTCATATTCACTCTGGAAAGGCCTTAGTTAGACCGAGTAAAGACGAGGCTATTTACTGCGTACCTCATGGGCGGTTTTGTATCGCAGTTTTGAGACTTTTTCCTATTATTGACAAGCTGTAGGACTGGAGGACATATCTGGAGGACTGGTAATCCTCACATTTTTTTTGATGGACGATTAATGATCCAAGCGATAACATACAGTAACATAGGGCATGTTAATAATACAAGTGTAACATAAAAATTAATTAAAATAATGTAACAATAAAGATATATATCAATAATTAGAAATAATGCAAAATAAAGAAACACAAAATATTAATTGATGGCCAGATATTCGTATGTTGAACAAAACCTATTAAACAAAAAATTCATTTATTGCTGTAGAAAATGAATTAGTATTTGTAACATTTTTTATATTCACCTCAAGTTTATTATAACTACTTATTCTTATATCATTAAGATACGACACAAATAACAAAGGGCCTAATATACTTCCCTGGGGAATACCTATGTGAATTTCAAGTGGTTCTAACTTCGTCATCAAAATCTATATATTATGTACTTTCAATTAAGGCTATATGATTTAAGTAATGTTACATTTTCCGCGTAGACATAAGCATTATAGTTTCTTTAAAAGTAAATTACCAATCAAAAGCATTAGACAGGTCTATAAATAAAGACATTATTTTATTTCCATTATAGAGTGTGGTGCACTTGGTGCTGTACGAATTACTATCTCAGATATTAGCAGAGATAGAGAGACTATTAAATAGGGAAAGTTTTAAAGAACTATTCGTATTTTCACTGCATTACCAAATTTTACCTAACTATTTTTGTTTTTCAAATAAACGCAAAAAAAAAACAGGATGATATATTTTCAACAATGCCTCACACCTCTTTAATCGAAGACGTAGCGACATTTTTATAACCGCTACATTTATTAATTACGCATTTTAGTATTTACTACATTTGCGCTTTTAGTTCCGGTAATGGAAACAATCTACAGTCCTTTGTTCCGAGAAAATTGCATTAACTTTTATTTTTCATATAGATGCCATTTTGGATATTATGAGAGATGGAGAGACGGTTATATAGGGAAAGTTTTTAAGAACTTTATTTGTATTTTCACTGCATTACATTGCAAAAAAAAAATCAATGATGTATTTTCAACAATGCCTCACGCCTCTTTAATTGGAGATGTGGCGATATTTTAGTAATTTTAGCTGTATTAACACAAGAAATCTAGAGTTCTGTTTCTGAGAAACTTTTGTTATTCACATGGATGCCATATTTCGTTTTTTATAACCTAGTAGCGCAGTAATAGTGAAATGATTGTTTCTGAAGAAGAATTTATACTTTCTAATAATTGTACTATCATCAAGTATCCAGTATACATATTATACTGGATGATAGTACGCATATGCGGGTTGCACTTTGTATCATTATCACGGATTGATACAATACTATGATTAGTATTCTTGATTTGCCAATGTATTTTAAATAGGGAGGACCAATTTACATCTTTAGAAGAATGTCTTGTATCATAGTTTGTTTTAAATTGAAAACTATTTTTCACACAGTTAATATAGTTCACACAGTTTCGGGAACAATGTTCTATTTAAGGTTGATTTGAACAAATAGGACACATCACTTTGGAATTTTGAAATTTGTCTTCCATGTATCGAAAAAAGAACACTCAGGAAGACAAGAGCATTGCACGAGAGGGCATAGAGACTTGTACATTAAAGAAGGTAGGGCGTGTTTGTCACAGTTACTTTAATTTAGCTTGTTTTATTAATAACAACATGATTAGTCTTTCATTTTCTTCTTTTAAGAATCGCAACTTTCGCTTCGAAATAAGCCCCTAGCTTATAATATCATCTTAAAACCGGTTTGAACTTAGGGAATTGGGGAACAGCTGCTATATACAACATTACAATCCTTAAGAGATTTGAATCAAAAGTTTTACGCTCCATAGTTGCTGGTCCATACTTCGTCACAAATAAGGATTTTTATCGTGATCTAAAGATGCCTACATTAAAAGAAACAATTGTGTCAAGTAGTGGATTTACCATTTAAATCTGAAAGAAATACTGTTAGTTACTTTAAATAAGAACTTTGTAATAAATACCGCGGAGTTTTATTGATTAGAATAATTTTCTATCATTTTCTATTTACTTCAATATATATATGCTTATTGTTTACTCTTTGATTTTAATTTTCAAAGTCCAGTTCATTATTATTTTACTTTTAGAATTAATAAGATATCTGCACGTTATTGATGATGTCAGTATGGTACGTAATTGGACAAATAACAAAATGACAAAAGACTATGTAAGCTAAGAACGACGTTTTCCATTTTATGGTCTCGTCTGACCAATATAATTTTGAATCTCAGTAAAAATCACCACGTTTAATTAAATGTTGTGAATGTGTATAAGGCTTCGTACAAATTGAATTGATTATAACCGAAAATCAGCACTAACATATCAGCTGTTATGACTGTAGAATTGTAATATATTTCAGATATCGGACTGTGGCATGGTGTTGGAAGAACAGCCGGGCAAAGTCAGCGAAGCCTTCAGACTATTCTTACAGGGCGAGGGATACGGTAAGTAAGCGCCTCCCATCACTTCCCATTTAATCGTAGACCTGTAAACGTAACAATAAATAATAAAGTAAGACTTATAATGTTAAGTATGCGAACTTGAACCATTATATTTCCAAATTTTACTGGAGTTTTAAACTGCCGCTGATTTTTTATTGTCCATAATTATATTAGTAAGGCTTTTATTGCCACAACATACACGCTCAGACACTGCTTTGCAATGATTTAGTGAAAATCGTATCGATTTGGTAGATTCTGTTTTGGAGCACTGTTTAAGAGGATTTTGTTGCGAAATTAATCATATCGTTATTAGGTGTATGTAACTATGCTGGTGATAATAACAACTATATTCGCGTTGTTGTTTTAGTTACTCCATTTATACCGGATAAAGTTTGGAAGGTCACCACTGGCTCATCGTTTGTCAAAACTTGTTGAAAAATTTTATTAAAACTCATCACAATATACTCCAATTGCAATACTAATAATTATTGAAATAAATGCAAAGATAGTGTTTCCAATAATTGAACAATTTATTAATTTCAATTGATTTAATTTCTTCTTATTTCTGGCTGTTTCTAATACCTAATCTACGTTTGTTTGCAAGGGCTATCTTCGTCATTCATAAATGACGGAAATGCTTCGCATGTTTCAATCATACTGCTGTATGATTGAAGTAAGGCAGTATAATATTTGTCCTAATATTTTTCATATTGAAAATTCGTTAGATAGTGTAAACAAATAGTAGGTTGGATCCATGCAAATCCGTATACCATACATCAGATCATGGGAATTTTATATGAATTTGGTATGCATCTGTTCCAAATCAGTTACCTTCTCATTTTTCTTCTTCTTCTTCCTTGACCCATATCCATCCACTTCTGGACGAAGGTCTCTCCCAATTCTTTCCATTCCTCCCTGCTTTGTGCACATTGAATCCATTTCCTTCCTGCTATCGCCCTTATATCATCCACCCATCGTCTCTGGGGTCGCCCTATACTCCTACTCGTTTCTCTTGGGCGCCATTCTGTGACTTTGAGTGACCACCTGGTGTCGTCTTGTCTAGCTATATGTCCTGCCCATCGCCATTTCATTGTTACTATTTCTTCTATGATATCTTTTATTTGGGTCCGTTTCCTGATTTCCGTATTTATAATTTTGTCTCGTAAGGAAATTCCGATCATGGCTCTTTCCATTGCTCTCTGTGATGTTCTTAGCTTGTTAGCTTAGACTTTTGTCGTAGATATTGTTTCAAATCCATAAGTGGCGATTGGAAGTATATATGTGTTGTATACTCTTTTCTTAAGGTTGACTGGAACTTCGTGGTTTTTGAGTATATATTGTAGCTTTCCAAAGGCTGCCCAGGACAGTCTAATTTTTCTGCTGATTTCAGCATGTTGATTTTCCTTTCCCTAGTTTAATGGAGTGTCCTAAGTATATATATATACTTATTCGTCTTTTCAATAGGTTGTCCTTCCAGCGTTATATTTGTATCAACGTTGGTCATTATCTTTGTCTTGGACTGATCGATTTTTAATCCAATTTTGTTGGACTCGTAGTTTAGTTGTTTAAGCATTTATTCAAGCTCCTGGATATTGTTGGCTATTAGAATTATGTCCTTAGCAAACCTTAAAAGATTCAGACGTGATCCGTCAATGTTTATGCCTTTATTTTCCCATTTTAGGTTCTTGAAGACGTCTTCCAACGCTAACGTATATAATTTCGGAGAAATACTGTCACCCTGTCTGACACCCCTTTCCAACTTTATTTTATTTGTTTTGGTTGTTTCGTCTACTTTAATATGCATAGTTGCATTGTTATAAATGTTTTTGATTAATTTTGTATAGCGAGAATCAATTCTTGCGTTATCGAGGGAGTTAAGAAGAGGCCCTATTTCGATGGAATCGAATGTCTTATGGAAGTCGATAAATGCTAGATGCAGGGGAACGTTGTACTCCGTACATTATCACGATATGTATGGTGTGGATATTATCGGTTGCCCCATATCCTTTTCTAAATCCGGCCTGTTCGATGGGCTGGTATCAGTCAAGTTTTGCAGTCAGCCGGTTTGTCAGTATTTTGGAGAACAACTTATAGAGGTGTGATAGCAGCGGTATTGGTCGATAATTTCCTATGTTTGTATTGTCACCTTTTTTGAAGATTAATATCACTTCACCATTGCACCAATTTTTTGGGATTTGGCCTTCTTGAAGGCATTTGTTCAGCAAGATTTTTATTGGCTCCTCTATTGGTTTTCCGCCGAATTTTAGGATTCTTGTCGTTATTTTACCTTCTCCCTGACTCTTGCTGTTTTTCATCTGAAGTAGTGTTGTTCTTATTCCACTTTCTGTGATTTCAAGCAGTTCTTCAGAACCGGCATTCTTAATAGTTTTTCTACTGTGTACTTAACGTCCTATAGCGGATGCATAGAGTGTCGTGTAGAAAGAACTCCATACATTTGACAATATCTTTTTTAGCGTGGACCAAAATACCCTGTTTATTTTTGATTTTTGACATAGCACTTTTCCCCGTAGGAAGCCTTGAGTGCAGCACTTTCATTCTGCAATTGTTACTGATGGCCTCTTCTATGGTCTTACTGGTAAATTGCCTTTTTTCCTTCCGGATTACTCTTTTCACCTTTTTATTAAGATTTTTAAAGCTCTCGGACATTCTGTCAGTTCTTCGTTGCCTTTCTTCTATTAACTTCAAAGTGTGGTCACTTAATTTGGTTACTGACTTATTTTTCATCCTGTAGCATATTTCCTCAACTGATGTTCTTACACTAATCGTGATTTTATCAGTCAGCTGATCTATATTTAATTGTGTTAGTGCTACTGCAGGAGTCAATTTTTGTCGGAGGATCTTTTCATACTCAACTTGATTCGACCTTAAGTCTTCAGATGTAGGATAAAGATGATTCTCAAAGAGCTTCCTTCTCTGGATCTTAACATTGATTTTTATTTTTGCCCAGACCAGTCTGTGGTCGCTTCCCGTATAAAATTTATTTAGAATGGTTACATCTGTGCATATTCTTTTATTGTTGGAAAAGTTATAATCTATTTCGTTTTTCACAGTGTGGCTTGGATTTCTCCATGTCCATTTTCGTTGATCAAGCTCATCGTAGAATATATTGAGACAGTGTAGGTTTTCATTGTTTGCATAGTTTACTAACATTTCTCCTCTGCCATTTCATTCACCTAGTTCAAATTTACCGATATATTCCGTTTCTCCATCTTTCCTTTTTCCCACTTTCGCATTAAAGTCTCCAGTGACTATTACAAATCTCGATTTTTCCATTTGTCTCGCTTTAATTAAATCTTCGTAAAAGATTTCAGCTTCTTCATTATCAGATGAGCTAGTTGGAGCATATCCATGAATGACTTGTAGCTTGTATCTTTTGTTTAAGGATATCATAATATATATATGACTCTTTCGGACACTGCTTTGTATTTGGTCACGTTGTATTGGAATTTCTTATTAACCATAAAGGCCAGGCCTCCAATATGATGATTATGTCTGAGTAACTTCGGAAGATAGTATGTCCCGATTTTAATATAGTGAGCTTTTCACCCGGAAGACGTTTCAGATATTCCAATTATGTCCCATTTAATATTACATAGTTCTTTTTCTAATTCTATGAGATGTTCTTCGGTTCTCATAGTTCTTATTAGTCATGGACCTTCTCATTAGTCATGGATAAATATTTAGAGAAATACATTTTTCAAATATCGTTGCTTCATTTTGTCTTTCTTCTTCTTTTGATTTAAACAAAATAAAAGCCAATAAATCCCAACCTATCTTATTGTTAGAATGATTCTTAGACGCATTTCAGATGCCTCTAATAATTACCATCTGTAACTAATGGATATAATTTATTATTTACTTGTTTATTGAATTATTTATTTATTGGAATGGATCTGTCAATTTGTTATAGCTGTAAAAGCAGCTCAGTAAAATAAAGACAAAAATTAAAAGTCTGTTTGTTACTAACATTTTTAAGATCTTTTTTTATGTCCACTGTGGATTTGATGACCAAATTACAATATTAAAGATTGTAATTAAAACACCTCCGTCTGTGTAAAACACTACCAATTTTAATTAATACCGCAAATATTCAAATAAATTTTCATCGACATCAAAATGGAAGTAAAATAAATAAAGTATTTGATTTTATGGTTAAGAATTCAGTCATGTTTGAGCAGGTTTAGTTGCTACCGGTTTTAAGCTCTTGTGAACTGTTGGTCGAATTACGTGATGATGGTGATAACATTCTATTTCCTGTGAAATATACTCAAGGAGCAGCACAATATTGCAAATTATGTTTTCACATACTTCCTAGTGAATTCCACCCTTCCATCCTATATCTTAGAAGCAACTAAGTAAAGACAGTCATGGGAGAGGGTCAAAGCCTACGACGCAGCAGCAAAAAAAACAGGACACCAGTTTTCTCAGTCGTCTGGGAAAACTGGTGTCCTTTTTATTTAATTTTAATCAACCTTTGATGATGCCAACTTGTTAACAAAACCCGCGTCGAGGACATATGATGTTTCGGTATTTTCGGATGTTCTCCTTTTTTCAGTGAGAAAGTACATTCAATTTCGTCACATGCAACGTCAGATACAGTTACTCTTAACCATAGTCATTACTATTGTAGTCATTGACAATTGACGTTAGTCAAGTTAATGAAGGATGTTTCGACGATTGCAGACTATGCGAACGTAAAATTTAAGACGGTATTGGAAAGTTAAGTTTGGTGGATGTTAAGGTCTCTTTGTAGTCTATTGTTTCTTCGGATAGTCGCGATTAATTATATTGTACACATCAGAAACTTGACCAGAAGTAATTGCGATAAAAACATGTAATTAATGATAATAAATGATTTAGCAGTACATTATAGTGTGCCCGAGTATTGACCTTGTGGCACACAAATTATGCAAACTGGCAGATAAAATTATGAAAACTAAATATATTTTGATTTGTAGTGGTTACTAGTTTAAGAAATTTATAGATTAAACTATCACAGAGATTTACTACTTACAGATTTAAGTTAATTGTGGAAGAAATAATTAGTCTTAACTTGTGAATTTTTTCATAAAAGAGCCAGATTGGGCAGTGCCTCAATAAACTTAATCCGGTATAAATGGTTTTCTCGCCTATTCAAATGGTAAATATTTCCTTATTTATTCGGCAATATTTTCTTTCCAAGTCGTTTTTACATCAACGACAAAACGTTACTTAAGAGTAGAGACGTAAACACGATTATACACTCAGTTTATTTTATTTTACAATGTTTGCGTTGGTTGGACATGCGCGAATGGTATGTATTGTTCAATATATTTTGTGTGTCTTCATTTCATCAAATGCTGCTGGTTTTGTTGTTTATATTTTTTTCTGATTACCTTTGTTTAGCAAGCTCTGTGAAACTGTGTCCTAAAATAGAACCTGTGCTGGAAAAATATTAACGTATAGGGAGTTAAATGTAGCTTTTAATTTGCTTTAGAATATTATCTATGTAGTATAGAAGAATTCTAGGTTGATGTTTTTAACAACAATTAAACCAAAATATATTCCAAAATGTTTAAAGAATTTTATGAATGCTGACAAATAATTAATGAATTATATAAAAAATACTGGGCCTAAATATGGTCCTTGTAGTACACCATAATTCGAATAATGTTTTCTAAAAGTTATTTTTTGTAAAATATCTTGAAAGACTTATTCATGGTTAAAGATCTACAAAACCAATATTGCTTCTTTTAAACCTTTATCTTTTAATAAACTAAGTAGTGGTATTTTAGTTAGGTGGACATATGTACTGTAGGTGGTAATTAGGTGGATATATGATATTTTAATAAAGTATCGTTATGTATGTACATATATGTATGTACATCAACATAATCGAATGCCTAAAATCCATATACCCGATGTCAACGAGATCATGTATCAGCCCGATTTTTTTTATTGGAATAAAACATTCAAATTCAATATTCTCGTATTAGAAGCACATGAGCGTATTTTAACAGTATTATTACTACCACTTCCGGTTTTACCACAATTGTCATCAATATTGATTTTTTAAATGGAATACCCTGTATATTTTAACATATTGCAATTCTGTATTAAATCTACGATTTAATAAATCTAAACTTTTGACATTTTATTCAAATATGGTGGAATTATTTATATTTTATATAAAAATCAAACTTAATAATAAAAATTTTCGTAAATTAATATTTTCCAAATAGTCATTGAAAATAATTGTTCATTTTTAAACTATTGAAATAAGGAGATTATACTAAACTCCGTCTGCAAATGCCTTATATAATAAGGACTAAGCAATTTAGCTTAAAACAGGTATTCTCCTGGCTATATGCCAAATTCAGAGCGCTGAATTAAATGACAAAATTTGCCGTATTTTATCTAACAGAGTTAGCATTAAAATACAGTGATTTAGATTGTTCCAAAACCACCAGGAAGATGCAAAGTGTCACCTACCTCAGGATATCGCTAACTGCAGGCCGGTTTCGACCTTATCTTGGGTCTCGTCAATGTAGTGTAAGCGAGAATACCTTTGACAGATGAGGTTCACATCTAGTAGACGTTGCTACGTTCCACCGCAGTAGAATGTACCAAACGCCATCTCTTGGTAGTTTTGAGAACAATCTCAGTCGGAGTAAAAACTTGAGATCATCAAGTTTGTTCATGATCATCAAGATGATCTCAAGTTTATAAATATTTATATAGTGATAGTATTTATCTTTATAAATACCTTTTTCCTAAGTAACTATATAAGTACTTAAGAAAATGACATTTATTTATCTAACTTCAACATAGGCAGGTGGATTGTTATTAATTGTATTTTAATATCAACATTGCGATGCAAAAAATATCAACCTGAATTCTAGTATAAATTTAGTAAACTTGCAAATTGTAAAAAATTATATTGTTAAAAAAAGTTGTAGTTTTATAAACTATTCTATAGAAACTGGCCAGAACAGTGGAGTCATTCATTTGGGGGTAAATGTTTTAACAAATATATTCCTGTACATATATGCAATCATAATACGTAACCTTAAATTTTAAGTACAAAATCAATTCAATACATAATAAGTATCTTCTTGAACCAATCTACTTTTTCAGCAATTTCAAACATAGTGTACATACCCATATACTTAGTAAATATAATTATTAATTGTTATAATAAAGTCTGCTTTAAATATTAATTTAATTTCTTATCGGCCCGTTTAACCCAATGTCATACTAAACAAATCACATAATAGCGTTTATTCGTGGTATCATATTGGATAAAGACACTTACAGCATAAGTATGAGGGTGAATCAAATATAAGCGAATTTTTTTTTAAATAAATTTATTGTCGCAGTAAGAACATTTTTGAAGATATTTTATTTTTCTACAGAGTTTCCCCTTTTATCAGTACATTTTTCCCAACGGATTGGAAGTTTTTTAACGCCGTTATCGAAAAATGAAGTTGGTCGTGCCTCTAATCAATTGCGTAGAAACGCTTCCACGTCTTGGTCGTCATCAGAACGGCGTCCTCCAACTTCTTCTTTGAATGGCCCAAACATGTGATAGTCATATGGTGACAAATCGGGGCTAAAGAGCGGATGTTCAAGTATTTTCCAATGGATTCATTCCAGTTTTTCTCGAGTCAATGCAGCTGTATGTCGCCGAGCGTTGTCGTGAAGAACAATCACACTTCGGATAGGTACATTTCACCTTTTGCGTGGCAAAAACTTTGCCTGTAGAAAGACGGGTTTTGGCTTTTCGAGGTGGGTCTTCTTCAGGTTATCGCCACTCCATGCTAGCTTATTTTGATTCCGGGGCGTAATGATATACCCATGTCGTCTCGTTGCAGGTGATAATGCGACTTAAAAAATTACATCCCTCTGCTCGATATATTGCCAAAAGCCTTTCGAAAACTACAAGGCGATTTGCTTTTTGATCTTCCATCAGGAGGGGAAGAACCCATCTTACTAACACTTTTCGATAACCCAGGTCATCCTAAATGATCGATTGTGATTCCGGCTTCTGCAGCAATTTGTGATACTGTAAGGTGGCGGTCAGTTTCAATTCAAGATCATGGACTGTACGAATGCTCGCCTCGCTGATGCTTTTCGGGGTCGGCGTGTATGATCCTCGTTTTCCACTGATTCTCGGTGACTTAAAAATTTCTTATACCAGTCATAGACTCTTTGTTATACCAGTCATAGACATAGTAGTCTTTGAAAGGATTTTGTCGGTAAACTGTGCAGTCAATCGACACAAAATTTCGGCCAGTCTTACGCCCTCCCGCGACAAAAATTTTACAATAATGCGTTACTCAACGGACGTGTGTATCGCTTGCTCAGACATGATGCTACCGGCAGTTAGTTGGCCTTGGCGAGCCGTGCCGATAGAGTCCCCTCCTCTTCACATCCCCACCTAATATATACCAGGACAGCATGCTGTCCCTTTACCTAACGAGCGTTAAAATAAAAATTCCGGTTTATATTTGATTCACCCTCGTAAATACTTTTGCAACTTTTACATAATTTCTTATCAATAATTACGCTTCTGGTTATTCTCATGGTTTAAAACTCTTGAAAAACTGTCAACTTATGTCAGTATTATTAGATAGTATGTAAGATAATAATAATTCAATATTTCGTTAGAATTAATTTTGTGAATAGGGCGTTAGGGGATGGAAAGGAGAATGGTATTTGTATATTATAGCAATGTGGTGTCATTCCATTTTGAAGCATTCGCATGTTAAAATAAACAAACCTCTTGTTATCACTTATTTATATGCAAATCACTAAAAAAACATTAGCACTAGAGCCATATTCACGCAAATAATATACATATAATGCATGCATCTATATATGTATGTATATTTCGATAATAATGCTACCATCTTAAGCAGGAAATGCTGTTTTATTTTGATAGTGAACTTGAACCAATATTTAAATTTCAATCATTTACATACACTTAAAATTGTGTAAGTATTTACCGAGGATGAAATAATTGCTACCAAAATATAATAATGCATCCAGAATGGGCATCATTGAGACCTTTCCCTTTGATCCACTAGAAATTTTACATTTACGAAGATGTGCCCAAAAAAAAAAAAAGAATTTTAAGGTGTCTTCCACTGGTTGGACTGCTGTTTTGTTTCGGGATCATAGCCGTAACACTTTTGATGACTTTTGACAAAAAATCAAGATCAGCCTGTGCCTGTTCTTTCAATTTCTGTCACGACATCAGACAGGTCTTGCTCTGGTCATCTGAAAACAGTTGTGGAATAAACACAACTATTATACTATTGCGGTAAAACGCGACGGGACGCGTCTCGTTTCCTTGGCATGAACTTCAGGAAATTCTAGCTATTTTCTCAAATTCATCGATTATTCTGCAACGATCAAACATAATGGCATCGCGCACTTTTTGAATATTTTCATATATTCTGGACATTGAAGGGCAACCCGAACGGGGGTCATCTTCAAATGACACTCCACCACTTCTGAAACTGGTAAACTACTCGTAAATTCTTGCCTGACTTAGAGATTTTTCCTATAAGCTTTCCAAAGCATTAAAACTGTATACACCGCTGTTTTCTTTAATAGGAAACAGAACATGATGTTGGCGTGTTGTTCGTAAAGGTATCTGCCCTCTACGTCGTACCATACTAGGACTATAACTGTATCGACACATGCAAACAAATATAATTTGCATCAACTGCATCACTAGTCGGGATATTAATACATATAAAAGTTGCTGGATGAGGATGCTATGTTGTTATGTATATTCCACGCTTTTCTGTGGAATTAAAGTATGGGCTTTCAGAAAGAATCACATAACCAATTGCAAGCCTTCGAAATGTGGCGCTACCGAAGAATGTATGGCTTATACCTTGGACAGTTGGATCGTTAATACTGAAATCCTAAATAAAATGCAAAGAGAATGCGAATTAAATTAATAGTATAAAGAAGAAAAAGCTTCAATACCTTGGCTACATAATGAAAGGTCTCAAATACATACTTCTCCAGTAGCTTATTTCTTTAATAGTTTAGATAGTTTAAGGAAATATTAGGGGAAAGAGAAGGAATATTGGTAGACACCATGTGTCCTGCTCAAAAATCAACATTGAACTATTTCGAGCTGCCGTCCATAAAATTCCAGATAGCTGTGATTACAGTGAACCTCTGATAACAGATGTACTATAAGAAGAGGAATCGCAATTAAATACTTTAGTCAATTTGTGTCTACAAGTTTAAAAAAATAGTTTTAGAGCCGCCAAGTTTATTTCGTAACTAGTCTTTCACATCGGCTATTTTTTAGTGGTCTTTCACGACATGTCCCTGATATCGTGAAAGACCACTAAAAATGTTTATATTACAATGTTAAAAGCAACTTGTGCATAAAATCGAGAAGCCGATTAGTATTTTTTTTTTATAAAATAACTTATTTAAGAATCACTGTACATTGAATACAATATTGGAGTAATAATTTCCATTATTAATTAATACATCTTCCCTTGTTCCATCACGGTCATTAGCAGAATTATTTCACGTCAAACATTTATATAATAGCCATTTTGTAATAATTAGCTATAATTTTTTCACAAACTACCACATAAAAGCGTCTATCGCAAACGATACAGAAGTCATATAGTAGATAATTCCAATTTGAATGGAAAACTCACTATATCCATAAAAAAACATCAAAAACAAAGTTATCCTTTAAGTAAGCCAAAAGTTAAAATAAGTAACATAATTGGATTTCACTAATTATGTATAAGTTCTTAATTATTTTAATCATTTTTGTGGCAAATAGCTGTTCCTGCAATACTCTTTGTTACAGAAAAACAAAGCATTTACAACAGATTACAGTATTTTATGACACAGTTTCCATATTAGTCTGTGCTTACCATTATTGTACTTTTCTTTATTTAATAGTGGCACATACTATTCGACAGCAAGCAACTAAAAGTGTTTTAATTTATTTGTTTTATTTTTCAGCAATACATTTCAAGTGTCCCATGCCTTGCTAATATTTATTCCGTTGAATCGGAGTAGCGAATTTAAAGGCATAACGATATATCTAAATTGTCTTGTGTTAAGGGCATATGGAAGATACAAGAAAATAAATAACTATTAATATTAATACATACAATATTAATGTATATATTTCTTTATTATGATATAACGGGAACCGTCATCGTAAACAATATTCTCTTATTCTGATGTCTCGATTTATTTCTTGATCTAGATTATACAGGATGTCCGCTTTTTGTTTGTCTATAACTGCAAAAATATCAAGAAAATGTGATTCAAATAAGGACTAAATAATATCTCACTTCTTTTCCGTGCCTTATCTTAGAGATAAAATAATCAAACGGCGAACGAAACGTTTTCAAAAAAATTTTGAAAACCTTGTTATCATTTCCCCATAAGTAATTACAAGTATTTCAAAAAGTATATTTCCTTAATTATGTTCACGAGAATATATGTCTACATCCTTAAATACAAAATAGTAATCGAGATAAAAATGTGACTGAATATTTTTGAACAATTTCCATTTTTTTTTTGCATATGTAAAAAGTATTTTTGCCATGTTTTACTAAAAACATGTTATATTCATATTTAATATATTTTTAATGAGGTTAAAAAATAGCTGTTATAAAGGGCCTTGTACGAAGTGATAATAATATGTATGTGATATTATATAATTCATCAGAAAATCTTCCCAAAATAGTATCAAGCTGCAAGCAATCCATTTATAATTTATTTATTGTGGTCCAAGACATATTAGTTAGTATTACTATCTAATTTTATGCATTTTGTAATAACTAGTGTCTAAACTAATATGGCTTGCCTATTTGGCACCGTTCTTAGTCTCAGAGTATAACTTGTGTAACTTATAAATAAGCTCTAATTATATCTCATGGTTAATTATTAGCACATTTAATTTAGTCAAAAATGCACAGAACTGTTCAATGCTGATGATAAGTGTAAATTTGGTGTACCTTGTTCCATACCATGTACCATTTAGAAAGAATATAATGAGATAATTTCGATACGTTCCTCTCCAATTTAGGCAATAATGAATTAGTAGCTACATTTTAGATAAAGACGCAATCGATTTGGAATTACGAGCATAAATAACTTTGAAATGACTTTATTATTACTGAGATTTCATACAAACGTTCTCATTGATACTTTACTGTTGAATTCTTTGCGAAAGAACGGTCTTATTCCCAAATACTGGAAGCTTTCTTTTTGCTGTAATACAGATATGTACATAATATGCTAAATTTCCTCAGGCTTGAAAACGTGAAAGTTTAGAGAAATTTAGACAAATGACTATTACATGAAGCACTCACACAATTTTGCTTAAAAAAATACTTATGCCTTTAAATACTCGTGCAACGCGCAAATTTGAACACTCCCATAATACATGCATAAATGTTAGCAACCAATGGGGCACAAAACTATAGTTTTTGGCAGATGTAGTCAAGGTCTCTGTCATGTTGTTTTAGCCGTGCTAGTCGGGCGCCGACGGTCTAGCTGTTTGTCATACGAAGGTAAATCCTTTTAAAATGGTTTGACTACCTCAGAAATTCCTCTCCCATGTAAGTTTAGTTTTGGTTGTGGACTGTATTAACTAACTGATATAACTAACACATCTGTAATTAACTAAATAACATATTATCGTGTCTGTTCGTCACAGAGTTTGAGTTTGTTTTGTGCATTGTAGTTTTAACGATATTTTACTTTAATGTTTTATCATATACGAGTACGTCTAATTCCGTATAATACAGTTTTGTGGTACTAATATACGAGGGCGGATCAAATATAAAAGAATTTTTGTTTTTTAGTAATTATTGTTTTTTACAATTCAATAACTGATTATTTTTTGTTTTGTTGTCGGTAAGATTGTTTTTCGCGGTCCAATAGCTTGCAATGATTTTCAGCCTTAATGGTACTGCGTTCGTGTAAAAAGGTTATGAGTAAAACAACGAAAAATAAAGAAAACTGTCGTACGAACTTTGCCGGTCGACAAATGCGTCTTGGCCTGTACAGCCTCAGCCTCTTCTTTTTGCCTTCACTCCATACTAGCTTGTTTGAATTCAGGCATGAAATGGTGCATCCATGTTTCATCACCACAAGTGACTATGCGTTTCAAAAAAGCTTCACATTCCCTCCGATAATGCTCGAGATGGATTTAACAAATATCTGAATGTCCTTGTTTTTGGTGTGGGTTCAAGAGACGTGTGAAACATCTAGCATCTTTTCGAAACATTAACTTGCTTGTTATTTTAAGTTAAGTTATTTTATGTTACTTTACCGTAATGCCTAATTCTAGAGAAACGACAAACCGACGATCTTCCTGAATAAGCCTTCGGACGGCTTCAGTATGTGCCTCTGTAATGCTGGTCTGAGGGCTTTTTTTTTCGATTTGTTCTCGGCTCTTAACAATTTTCTTGCATGAACACTCGAGCTCTTGAAAGTTAATCTCCGAAAAATTCCGGCCAGTTTTACGTCTTCAATAGCCAAAAATGTTATAGCATGTTGCGTCATCGACGGATGAACTTTCTTATCTGACATTGTGTTTACAACAAAGAACCCTATAATACTCGTCTCTCTTCTACCGCGTCTTTTTAAACCGTGTGAACAAAAGTCTCGTTTATATTTGATCTACATCTACCTTGTACTAAAGCAGTAAGAATAGTAAGGTTGCCATTGTGCGACAGATAGTAGCTCTATGATTCTTACGTAACTTTTTTACGACAAATCGCTGCAGTTATGATGATACACTGAGCCAGTTAAAATTTAGCGGTGTATTTTATTATTATAAAATACATCGCAAAAACAGTAGTGCTTAGAAAGCTTCAATATATCGTAAGTAATCATTGTACTTGTGTACTTTATAAAAGAATTGAATCTACTACGTCCATAATCAGCCAAGAATTGAATTTTAGTTAGTAAGTTAAATCCTATACATACCCTTATGTTTTTTTAAAAAGACACCAAGCAACGATATTGAACCCTTTTAAAGTTTTGCCTAAGAGAAAATATTCTTTTAGCAGCAACATTTTTAAGGTGTTCTTATTTAAACAAAAAAGAAATGAGAGGTACCATCTTGCCTAAATGGTGGAAATTCCATATCAGTTAAAAGAAAAGAGAAAGATGTATAAAAGTATGCACATTTCAATAGTATAATTTAATAAAAACCAATTTCTGACTGTAGCATATTTTTTCAGTTTATACAACAATAATGATTCAGTAACAAGATTATGAATTAAATATGAAATTATGAAAAAGACATAAACACCAGTTATTTTTACGCTAGAAACGGATCTCATAAGTGAAGCTACAGAAATAAAAAATATAGTTATATAAAGAAGTCCACAATATCGTATTTATACTTGTACTATTGCATATATTTAGAATAACTAAGAAAATAATATAAATACAGTAAAACGAGATCTTGCTTAATATTTTTGAGACATTTGTATAACATTCATATCGTTTTAAATATCATTAGTGTCCGATTCGATCTACTCATAAAAAAAAAATTAAAATTTGTAAAACCCGATTTTTCTATAAATAGAAAAAATATGTTACATGCGCGATTCATCAACTAACTAATGTTATTTGGATTGGTATTATATGGAGTGTTTAATGAAAAAATCCAATTTAAGTGGTATAAATCTTGTGAAAAGTAGTCCTTCTCAATAAATTAATATTGTCAGTGATTTTATACACTGAGTTGACGTACATCGAGAACATACCGTCTGATATGGCAACTTTAAGGAGAATTAATATAAGGCATCACGCGGCCCACTCACACGCAATTAATATCGCACAAGCGTGTACGGGTATATGCCTTCGAGCTGACCGACTCATGAACTACCCAAACAGTCAGCCTCGTGGGCTTAGAGAGCTTTGCGCACAAATTGAGCTGCGAATGCATGGTTCATTCTGATTTGGCAATCGTCTGTTCTTCGAACGAGAACAAAGGCACGCTCACTGTCAGTGGCACTTCGACGCGATCGGGAGTGTGTACGGTGCTCCAAAACTTTTGATAAGCCAATATCGAAACGTTTTGGTTCAACGACACCGTACACTAAACATTCTGTTTTATGGGACTGAATAATGCAAAGAATTTTATTAATTCAGGCCCACTCAGACCCCCTTTCTACAGTTAAGTACGCCACTACCGAACGGGTTTAATTTTCTTATTTGAATTGGCTATTGGCATAGCTGCATCATTTGCTACCATAATCGCAAGCAGACTTCCTTGCTGAGAATATATCTAGAGTAACAACACAAAAGCGAAATCAATACGTTCTAATCCTATTAGAACAGAAATATATCTGAATGATATGAAAACTGTAGATCCTGATCGCGACTCATGAAGTGCCCGAGGGAAGCTCGCCACGGTTGTTTTTTCCAATGCGGTTTTTCAGTCTTTCAGCTCGCAAGTGTGTAACCGGCTTTAAAACGACACCGACGAGCGCGGTTTTGTTTCATAGTCTCAATCAGGCAAGAGTTACGTTGCAATTGTACATAATGCAACAACTACGAATATTCCGTTTGATATGGCGCCGCAGTGTATAAGAAAAAACAACAGTAACAGCGCCGATTAATCCACGATGTAACTCAGAAGTTATACAGACTTAGATGAGGTTTAGACGACATACCATCCTTTGAATGGGATGTAAAATTGAGTTTCCTCTGTCACAATGAACATGTTAGACACTACAAAACTAGAAGTTTAGTAAAATGGGGTATTCCATCTTGCCATAAAACAACCGGTGGTTAAATAGCGGTATATAATAAATAAGATTTTATTTTAACTGTTGCGAGAATATTGAGTTTACAATTCCGTAAACTACCATAAATGAATTATGAGTAATTGCCATAATAAACCCCCATACCAGTAAATAAAATTAATGGGAGAATTTTAAGAGAGAGAATCACGATGATGAGAAAAGAGGCAATTATATTAGTGAATAAAGGCCCAGCATTGTAAAAGAAATTGATTTTTCTTTTGAAATTTTTTCATATATTGAAAAGTAAGGGCAGTCTTAATCACCATTAATGTTTACAGATTTGCTTATAAAATCCCATGAATAAAATAATTTCTCCTTACTTCTGTTAAATTATATTTCATATCTAACGGGATTGAATACCAACCCAAAAATCATACTTTCTTCTCTCCTGCACTCCTGATTGCGTTTATTATAGGAATATGTGTATACAAGGTAGTCCAGATTCTTCTAACTGAAAATTGTAGAAATTGATAAAAGTGCTTCTAATATATTTCACATTGTAAACCAGAAAGTAAACCAGTTTGAACACTGCATAATGGTTGTGAAAACAATGCGTATATGACAAACGATTACCTATAAAACTTGTAATTGATGAGTGTGTTATACTAACAATATATTGAATCATTTAGTGAATTAAGTTTTTGAATATTTCTTAAATATAGTGTGTTTTGGCAGGAAATTATAATTTTCTGTTTGAAATCAACAATTACAAAGAAACTTATTCAGGGATGTAAGAAGCTCATATGCTTTTCGTCGGAGTCGTCTAAACTCCGACCATGAGTTTGTCGTGTAATTAAAATAGATTACAATATTCTTGACAATTACATATTTAGTTGTAGTTTTTTGTAGGTTTGGTATAGCCTTTAGCATGATCAACATCTATCATATTGTGAGTTGTGAACATAATGCCTGTAAATTTCGTATTAATAAGAAATACTAACGCTTAGTACAGTGAGTAAACTTCTTTGATTTCGCTTGTGAGGCCGTTATTGCATGCGCACTTTGGTTATTTAATATGATTTGCCCCGAGACACTACACAGCTTTGAGTTTATTAGTACGTACAAGTTATATTTTATGAACGTTATTGAACTCCCTCAAAACAATATTCCTTTTTAAAATTGAAAATTACATTTTACACGTTTTTAGGTAATTATTTACTTCAGAGTAAACCTCTAAAATGCTCACCAAATATTTTTTACCCCCTATTTTCTGGAGTTCTGGAGACGAATCTGGCTTCAGTTTCATCCGCTCGGACACAGTTTTCAAGAAAATAAATTTTCCACTTCTCCGCACGAGACGCCACTTTTTCTTATCAAATGATACTAACTTTCACTTCACACTACGTAGATATTAATACGAGTGGATGCTACAATACTTCCTTTATACATGTCATATATTAAAATTGTCATAAAACGGATTATTCATTACGATTTTCTTAATTTATTTGGGAATTTACAATTTTCACGCAGCCATCGTCGTCCATTTGGTATCGTGCGCTCTCTGTGTAACCATATGTAACCATATGTGAATCAACATCATGCGTGCCTACATTCACTACTTAGCGGACGTAGTGGTTGGTATACGGGGGGGAGCAAAAGTTAACAGTTAACTATGAATATAATGTATGTGTAATGTGTAATATAATTAATCGAAAAATCGTTTATATACTATTCATTTCATCACTATTTGCCAAATAAAAAAACTTTCTTATCTTGCCGATGAACGGAATAGTCTACCTGAGCCTAGCCATAAAAACAAGCCACGGTATGAGATAAGAGCCGTTTGGGAATTTTTATGTGGCAAATAGCGATGAAATAAACTGTACATATATGTTACGGCTAGAATGGATACTTAGTTTTAAAACTAACTAGCTAGTTTGTAAACTAATTAAATACGCTATTATTTTGAAGAAATCAAGAACTAAACTATATACGCTGTTATATTGAAGGAACCTAACCTAACCTAACCAGAATAAGTAGGTAGTTACGTTAGGTTAGAAGGTTGGGCTCCTTCAAAATAACTGCATATATAGTTCAGTTCCTGATTCCTTCAATTCCTGACGTTGTAGTTATAATATGCATACATAATATTCATAGTTAACTTTTGGAGCCCCCCTCGAATACTTAACACTACGTCTACAAGTAGTGAATGTAGGCACGCAGAGTGTTGCTTCGCATGTGGCGAACGATAGCGGCACCCAGGGCCGGAACTACAATGGGACAACCGGGGCATTGCCCCGGGGCCCCCGACGCGAGGGGGCACCCTGGCAGAAAATGAAAAGGGAAAATGATTCAACCCCATCAGAAAATATTAAAAAATACGTGAACAAAGATTCCTAAAAATATTATTTAGAAAATAATCATCAAAATGAATTAATTAAGGTGATAAAAATAAGAAAATCTACAAGTATGCTAATCTGAAACTTTTTTCTTATGATTTAAGGTTTCGGCTTACGAATTTTACTCAGTTAACACTTCAACCAATTGTTTGTAATAAATAATATCTAAATATAATTATTCTGGACAAAATACAGTGATTTTTATCCTTCATTTTTTCTATATTAATACCGCAAGTAATTTTTAAATGGGGCCCCTACATTTTTTTTGCCCCGGGGCCTTTTCAGCTCAAGTTCCGGCACTGGGCGCACCATATCATAGAGGGCGATCATAGAGGGCGCACGATACCAAATTACCAAATTTACGACGACACCTGCATCAAAATTTGTAAACATTTGAAGTAAATTATGAAAATCGTAATGAATAATACGTTTTATGACGGTTTTAATATATGATATATATATAAAGGAAAGAAAGTATTAATACATCTACTTGTATTAATATTAGCTATCTACGTAGTGTAAAGTGGAAGTTATTTGATAAGAAAAAGTGGAAACTGTGTCTGAGCGGATGAAACTGAAGCCAGATTCGTATCCACCACCCCCGAAAATAGGGTGTAAAAAATATTTGGTGAGCATTTTAGAAGATTCCTCTGAAGTAAATAATTACCCTGTTTTAATCTTTTGTAAATTCAACTTTCACATATATGTTTTTTTTGTGCGCTGTTATTATTATTCTATCCGTATATAATTTTTTTGTGTTTCAGTGGCTCCACTTTCGCCAGTAAAAATGGCGATGTTTCGTAAAGCATCATTGGAGGAACTGCTCAAATCTAAATTGCCCAACGGTGGCCAGTGGGCAACAAATGTTATCCGCATAACTGAGAATCCCATCTCGGCTGTTGTCTGTTAAATTCCCCGCTGCCCTGTATTGAAATTTATGTGTTGGTCGGATAGAGCGTTTATTAATAAATTATACGCAAATGTAGATAGAACTTTTTAAATTCTAAACGCATTAATGTACGACGTACATACTTGTACCGAGGTGGATGTAGCGATAGAAATTTAATTTTGATAGAGACCGTTCTGTTTGTTTACTGTTAAACTTTATTTTCACCAACCGAACTATTTCTGCAGTACTCATGGGTATAGTGAAAGTGACTGTCATGATCAATCGCCTTAGGTTTTAAAGTGGCATATGTTTTACACGTTCAACATAATCTGGATTGACTATAAAAATTACCGTCATTTTCGTATATATGTAGTAGTGAGGTTTGTGAAAGAAAAGTGCTTTATATGAAGTAGATAGATTATGTTCTATCACTTGTTTTATTATTGACATATTTCATATTATATATATATAAAAGCGTATATAGCGATCAAAGTAATGAGGTTTAATTGTGAATAGATATATTTTTGTCATAAAAAAACATGTGACGTACGAAGTACGTAAGTAAGATAGTACGAAGAGCACCGCACAGTGGACGAAATGATAAATTTAGGTGGACAAAATTAACGGATTGAGCTAGAGGTTTAAAATTTTGCACAAATATCAAATTTCACAATTCCAAAGAGGATTTTGGTAGCCAGCTCGATCGGAGAATATTAAAGGGTTAAAATATAAAAATTTTAATTTAAAAAATTCAAAATTTAGACAATTTTGTGTGGGCTATCAAGTATCATCTATTTTTTGACGCTGAATCTAATAAGACCATTGATAGGTCGATAGGGCTATCCGTTCTGAGACTGTTGCAATTTCAATGCATTTTTGCCACCTATTTCGAAGTTAATATGTTAAAGTAATGTCGTTTTTGAGCTGAAACCTTTGTTATTTGAGTTTCTTTGGAAGCTCTACATGTTAAAAAAGAATACCCCTTTTTTGAAAAATATATTTGATAAAACGATATGTATAAATAAAAATGATCATGTTTAGATTTATTGAACAACCAACTTCTGTTAAGATAAATTCAATTTATTATAAAAAACAAAAAATAGAATTTCGTACTTACTGTATTGACAAGTAAGTACCACAATGGATATCAAAATTGATATAAAAAATTAACAGTCTTAAAATGAAACCAGCTTCTGACAAATTACATGTAAAATGAAGTATATTTATAAAATAATCATAATGGATTATGATGAATAATAATGAAGTATAGTATGTAACTGAAGAGGCCCAACAAGCACTTAACAGATAAACAGATATTATTAACAATGTCCATTGCCATATCCAGTGTTATCTAATGACAATTAGGACATGGATAGTGACTATTCAGATTCATAGTGTTTATAAATAATTTGAACGCGAGGCACCCTATTTCTGATCGTCTCCATTATCACAGCAACAAGGCATATCAATCAGCACTCAATGGAGAACAATTTTGCTATGAACTGTTGTCCACCTAAATCAGTAATTTCGCCCACTGTGCCTCGGATAACATATGATTGAAAGAAAATATGTGGGGAACATGAAAGACTGGATGGACAAGATCTTGGATCAACTTGTCATTTTTACAGATTTTGCAAGTTGTTGCGACGTTTTTTACGTGTAGGTTAAAATACCGACAAGATGCGGTTAATGATTGTGATAAATTTCAATACAGATAACTTTGTTGGCCACTGCCCGTCATACCAATAATGCACATATCTTTAGTTTAGTCGTGAAACGTAAAGAATTATTGCAACGAAACATTTTATTATCACCAGCAGTATCGAGCCTCAACAGCCTAGTGAATTGTTCAACAGTTCATAGCTCAGCTTTTGTAGGATCTACTATTTTATAGGATCTTTAATTTAATTACTACCTATTAACATATTGTTAGGCTGTAGAAGGAGCTTTACTTGTTTATAGAAGGCCTAAGAACAATTAATTACTTCTTCAAAAGGAGTAAATAGGGGGGATTATATTGACGTTATATTTATTTTAAGTTTGCTACTTGTAATATAAGTTGTTGATTATATATAATTTTTATATAAGACATATTTTTTGAAATGTGACGAATGAATGCATATTGTGCCTCACTTTGTTAATTTAAGTTAAGCACAATTTGATTTTAATAAAAATTGTTCCATAAACAAATTACTTAATTTCACCTTATCCTAACCTACTTGTTTCTTAGGTGTTGCTACAAGAAATATTGTTTTAATAGAATATCTCTTCATTAACTACTTAGATAATGAAAATAATTTTTGTTTTGAGTAGTCTAGTTTCAGTATCGATCAAATACACTTAGTATTTTCCAGAATGTGCAAAAACAGTTGCAGCCAGTTACGAAACTACTTATATCTAATTAGTTTGTATTCTGTAGTAGAGATGGCAGTAAAGTCAATGAGAAGCTTTAGGCAAGCACAAAGATGGCATATTTTTGTTATATCACTCTTCAACACGGAGATAGCTCTTTTTGAAATTAAAAAGTGGATTTGGATAGTGTTGAAACTAACTGGAATGGTATTTATTTGATTTAAATGATCAAACCAAAATACAACTGTTTGTAAAAATTATAAAACTACAAAACAAAAATAAAACTATATTACTTTCGAAATAAGGTTACATTGAATGAATACCAAATTGTTTAGAATAAGAAAAATATGTAGCATTTTTTAGAGAAAATATATTTACATATATTTTTTAATTTGAAGAGTTTCTGTTATAATAATATTCATGGGTTCATCATACTTCTCTTTTTTTTTGTAATTTCAGGATTATACTATTTTCCAATAAGTTTCCAATATTGTGATAACTTCTCAAAAATCAGTTATTGTAAAATGAACTGTTATAGTTTTAGACTGGAAATGTCACTGACTGGATAATTTCAAAGTCAGATGTTTCGCAGATTTTCAATGTAGGATATCAAATGTTCTAGAACACTCTACGTTGTGGACTGTTCTACAATAGGAAAATTATAGTATTCCTCAGGCAATACTATAACTTATTTTTTTTTATCCTACACTCAATAAGGGCAAATACTTTGTCTACAAGAAGAAATATGTGGTCAGTTGCAGGAAACATTTCCAGTGTTTGGACACATTTGAGGGCAAAATCAAATAACCATATCCTAAAATTATTTTAACTACATTCATTAGCTTCCATGTTCACGGTATCTGTCAAATAAAGCGTGTGAAATACGCAAGAAGCCATTCGTTTGAGCCGTTTTAAGATGCACATATAGAATCTAATTTAGAAACAGAAGATCTTACCATAACTATGAAATTGTATATGTATAGTTTGCTGGAATGTGGTATAGTTTGGACAGGTAATTTAGGTAGTGGCTGATTCCTTTGGTAGCTGAAGAAAGAAAATGGCATCCATACCATCTCATTCTTCGTTAAGCAAGAAAAATATGCTTTTGCTATTAAGTTGTAAACTGAATTCTTCTGTTGATTAATCAAAACTAATATTGAAATTTAGATAAGATGATAAAAATATAAAAGTTTTATATGTGCTACAGATTCAACAGATGAATGTTATCCACATTTGCGTTATATTGAGTTCAGATATGGCGTTGCTCTTTCCTATACAATAATGCAATTCGACGGGATTAAACTTCTTTATAAAAACTATGACACCTTATTTTTTATCACTAAATTTTACAGAATGCTAGTCGCCCTATTTGAAATTGTTAGTAAATGTCCAAAGGCATTTAGATATCAACGAAGCACATTTATTATTTATTTAAGCGCACATTACATTAAGATAGCAACAATCGCATTAAGATAGGATCATTATATTTCATTGGAAAATTCAATAATACAAGTACTATTTCAAATATGATAAAGCTTACACCAAAATGATGAAGTTTTCCCCAAACGTCGTGTAGATTTTACTCCATTACTGATATGAAAATTCACACCAGCGAATGATAAAATTCCGCCATGACCTTGCGGTGTTCTTTTCACAACAATCTGGTTATCTCTATACATACCTCGGTGCGTGTAAAATTGGTGTCAAAATTTTCACCACATTTCAGACAGTGTAGTTATTTAGATTATGCCTTTCATTATGTTACTGTCTTACTTGCATTTTGTGAATTAGAATTTTCAATTGAAATAGTAAAATGTATAAAATGACAGTATACAATTATACATTTTATAATTATATAATTCTAATAATTGTAAATAGTATAATTATAGAACATTTTGAAATTGTATAAAATATTTTTGTTTTACTACACTTATGGCTTTTTCTAACGACTTGAACTTTTTTAATCTTAAGATAACTGTTTTAACTCTTTTTAATCTTACATGTGCTAATACGGGGTGGACCAGGTTTTTAGTGACAAACTTTGACAGTCGATAGGAAACGTTCCTTCTATGAAAATAAATCCATATAAACAAATTTCCTGAATTGCTTTGTTTTTCTCAATTATATACAAGGTGTTAAAGTTTAATTTTTTTTCAGTTTCTAATTTTTTTCTCATCACTTTACGAGATAATCAATATTTACCACGCCTGGTTGGCGTTGGTTTTCATGACAACCTTGACAATTTTAACACAAGACTTGTCCAGTAGTGTTAAAATACTCTTTAGATTTTCAAATCGAGAAATAGCGGATATCCATTTTGTGTATGGACTTGCTAATGGAAACTCAAGGGCGGTCGCTAAAGAATACAGAAGGATATATCCGCCAAGACATCCTAGTCGTATTGTTTTGTAACAAAAGTTCACCAACAATGAATAGAGAAAGGTTTAGGAATTTACATGGGGATCGAAATAATGCCAACCGAAACCTACAACAAAGAAGAATTTCTCGACGGATATTAAATGAGTTTCTCCGCACCTCTAATCCAATGTACTTCGTACTCTGAGATGAGATTACAGATGTCCATTTCACCTACAACCTATTCAAGGCTTACATCTAGGAGACGGAGAGATAACAATGACTTTTTCTTGTCGCTGGGTCCTTCACTCGGTTCAAGAAAATAGAGATTTTTTTGAGCAACATACTGTGGACTGACGAGTCCTGTTTTACCCTCCGCGGTATAGTTAATTTCAATAACCAACATGTGTGGGCACATGAAAATGTTCATTTTGTCCCGGCCATTTGTCCCGGTTTGGTTGTCCCGCTCATTTTAGCAGAAATGTTAGAAATTGGCTGGACAATAATTTTCCGGAAAGATGGATTGACAGAGGGGGTCCAGTTTCATGGCCACCACGGTCTCCGGATATTACTGTGTTAGACTTTCTTGTGTGAAATGGTTGCAATGAAATAATACCACATCTAGTTAATTGAAATCGATCTATTGTACGTCGGTGCGAGTTGTACATTGAAAATAATGGTTCCCATTTTGAACAATTTTTATAAATGTTTTTATTAATGTTTTCAATTATTGTTTAGTTTAGTTTTAGTTATTAATTCTGAAAATAAAGATTGTTAATACACCGTTAAAAAAATTTAAACTATAACAATAATAAGTAGTAAGTCCATTAAATATTTTACAGGCATTAAAAGTAAAAAGAAAAACTTATATTTATTTAACAATTGCCATATTGATTAAAAAGTAACTTTCATATCTCTCGAACCCGCATTTTTGAGCTATAAAGATCCACTTCATGGTATACATAAAGTGGATGTATACATAAAGTGGAAATTTAATACAGAAGAAGACGAAGAAGAATTATACACTTTGGGATATTTTGATATACTTGGATTGTGGCGTTATTATGTCTCTATTGTCCAGACTTTTATCTGACATTACAAGCTGCAGATCTTTCTAAGCTGAATGAGGCACTCTAATATTTACATTGGTACAATCTCTTTTTTCAAACATTTATGCTATCATATGAAATTAGAAAATCCGACTCTAAAATGTCTGGGTCATATATAATTCATTCCAGTGGCGGCAGGTGCAGGAAGGGCAATGAGGCAGTGCCCCCCCCCCCTCCCCCCAACTAATTCAATGTTCTATATTTTATTAATAATTTAAATTCAGGTTCTGCTTAAAGCTTATTATTATGTCAATTGTAGTTCTATTTTTTTATAATTATTTTAATTGAAATTTAATTTTAATTGGCCGCTTTACTGGAACCACGCAATTTATGAAGGAGGGTGTACTACTGGTTACAGCGAGTGTACAGCGGGGGTGAGGGGACTATTTATTGATGATAAATAATTCAGTAGACAATATTAAATATCAGGAGCCAAAAGTTATACGAGAAAATGTAATAACAATATGTGTGGAAAGTTGTGTGGATGTAGTGATCGAAATGTATTTTTTTTTTCGTTTGTTTAATTCGGAATTCTCTACAAAGCGATCCTTCTTGAACCACTAAGGGAACTTGTGACTTGAAACACTTCAGTGAAAAAATTAAAAGGCATAAGATTAGTGAAAAACATTTAAATAATGTGATTGAATATTCGATTTTAGGAATATCATATGTCAATTAAATAGTGTATATCGATTAAATATTATCCAGCAAAATGAACAGGTAGCTAATAATCGACATATTCTCAGCAAGTTAATTGATTATATTAAATGTTGCGGAATATTTGAAATAGCACTACGGAGTCACGATGAGAAAGAAGGCAGTGCGAACCTCGGAATTTTTCGTGGATTGGTAAATTTGCTTGCGGAAATCGACGCTACTCTGAAGGGGCGTATTAAAAAATCTAATAATAGGGTGTTTATGGGTGTGTCAAAGACTATACAAAATGAATTATTGGATTGTATTTACGATGTTTGTCGTAATTTAATACTCGAGGAAATCAACAAAACGCAATATAGGACAAATGCCGAATGAACTTTATGGCGTATACATCTTTATCGATACGATCTCTGTCAGTAACATATAAGTTGGAAATCGAGTAAGAAACCACCAAGCCGCCAAGCGGTTATGGGTCCTGAATCGGCGTACCGTGTGCGGCACTGATGAGAACTAACAAGTTCGAAACAGCTGTATGTCGTTCGGTTCCGATCCGGGACAAATGTCGAATCCTACCTGTGGAGGGTTTTATTTTTTGAAACCTTATCTGATCGTGCTGAAACACGAGAAAGGGGTCGAGGATCGCTTCTGGGTATAATTCAATGCCTGGCGGAGCTTTAGCCCGAGGAGTAGTTGTTTTCTAGAGCGATTATGTAATAGCTCTGCTATTCGGGAACTACTTTAATAACCGCTTGGCGGCTTGGTGGTTCCTTATTCGATTTTCAACTTATATGTTACTGACAGAGATCGTATCGATAAAGGTGTATACGCCATAAAGTTCATTAGGAATTTGTCCTGAATCGGCTTACCGTGTGCGGCACTGATGAGAACTAACAAGTTCGAAACAGCTGTATGTCGTTCGGTTCCTATCCGGGACAAATGTCGAATGCTACCTGTGGCGGGTTTTATTTTTTGAAACCTTATCTGATCGTGCAGAAACACGAGAAAGGGGTCGAGGATCGCTTCTGGGTATAATTCAATGCCTGGCGGGGCTTTAGCCCGAGGAGTATTTGTTTCCTAGAGCGATTATGTAATAGCTTTGCTATTCGGGAACTACTTTAATAACCGCTTGGCGGCTTGGTGGTTCCTTACTCGATTTCCAACTTATATGTTACTGACAAATTAGGTGACAATTTCATCTTCATGGACGACAACGCGAGGCCACATCGCGCAAGAACGGTTCAAGAGGTACTCGATCAAGGAGATATTACCCAATTAGATTAGCCAGCTAATTCCCAAGACCTAAATCCCATTAAGAACATGTGCGATTTTGTTTGTAGAGTAATTCATAAACGCATGAATCCACCCCAAAACGCGGAAGAGTTAGCTGCAGCAGCAATAGAGGAATGGAGCAATATTCCTAAAGAAATGATCAATCGTTTGATTGTTTCAATGCACAGGCATGTCAATATGTTACTGAGAAGCAGAAGAGGCCATACTACCCATTAAGTTGTAGTTTACTTTGATAAAAAAATATGTTTTGTTAATTTTTGTCATAATACTCATAATCGTAATTTACTTAAAAGTTGCAAATTTTTTTCTCATTGTTTTTTAATTTAATTGAAATGCTTAAAAATTATTCCTGTATTACAAAAAAAAATACATTTAGAAAAAACATACTTTGAAAAAACCAATAAAATATTTAAAATGAAATTATCTACTAATACAAAACATCGGGGGTCCAAGACTTTTGACGGCATGTGTATTTTTATTGTTTTAATGTATTGTAATTATCGATTTTAATTGATTTACTTGCATTTTCCAGCTATTCGATTAAATATTATTTTATCAGCCTATCCTAATGTGAATGTTCTTCTGGATTAATAAGTAATAAATGTGCTGCGTTGATATCCACATCTTTGGAGATGTACTAATAATTCTTCTCATAATGAAGAATTTACTCCCTTAATCATTAATTTTGTCCTTACTGAAAATAAAAATGTAAAAACAATTTAAGTAGTGTTAAAGTAGTAGTAACGTAAACAGGAATGCACCTAATTATTATATTCATTACTTAATAATTAGATACATTTTTAATAAAATTATTGTGTTATCATTAGTAAATGCATAACAAGAATGGTAAATTACCTACCCAACAAAATCCTCCAGCGAATTTGTCAAAATTTAACATATTTTTCAGTCATCTAATATCTATTAGTTTTAATAAACTTGGCTATGACAATGACTATGTTTATTTCTTAGGACAGACAAACCATTTGGGCATACTTTAATATCATAAATGCGAGTAAATTAAAATGTTTTAACATTTATTAAAAATTTTTATTAGGATTCAATTTTCCCCGAAACTAAAAATTTCATTATATTCTTGATAACATTTATATATTTGTACTATTAAATAATAAGCAGACGATAAATGATAAAAGACGAATACAAATTATGCATTTATATTACCGTGTTTATTTCATCGTCGCGAAACATAAATAGGTTAGGTACATATACTTAATATTTCTTACATGAAATCATCTAGCAATTCATAAAATTCAACACGTTTTTCAGTCATCTTTGAAAAATATATTAATACACTTGGCCAACATAATTAACAGCTTTATGTTAATTGTAATACTATATTGTGGTGTATCTATATTAGTTTTATACCTAAAATGAATAAAAGTTTACAATTACAGTGATATAACATGTTACGAATTACACTAGTGTCAAGTTTTATGCTAGAAATGGTGAAACTACACCATTAAAAGTGGTGTCAACAGTGTATTGAGCAACTAATTGCTGTTACTGCATTTGAGTATATTTTATCTTAAAGTTGTATTATATTTTCAGATTATGCTATGGGAATATTGTCAGCTTAGTTACGTAAAAGTTGCATTAATTTCGGTCATTTTGTTTAAAATTGGACTTAATTCGGGAACATAATTTTCGTTATCAATGCCTGCTGGTGATTTTATATTCAAATTAAAAAATGTTTTTAGAATCTCCTATAGTTTTTCAATTGTATGTTTAAAGTAAAGTCATTTTGATTAATTCTGTAATGTAAAAATTATTTTGATTATTCGAACTCGACACGAGAGCATGAAAATTAAAATAATAAAATTAAATTTCACTCTTTTAAATAAACAGTTTTAAAACCTTAAAACGGACATTTCCGCACGTAGAACATCTCTATCTCGAAATGCCGAGAAAAAATAAACCAACACATAAATGCAGAATATGTGTTTCATGCGACAGTTTTACTTTTTTCAAATAGTCCACCATCGTGTTTTCTCATGACCCATGGACAGGGTGGGGTGTGTCCTATCCACCTCAAAATCAATAGATGTCGTCTGGCAGACGTCCCTAATCAGAATCAGTCGAAATCCGATCGATCTGACACGATTTAATTGATCGTGCTAACAAAAAAATTTTTCAAATAGTCCCCATTGACTTTCTCATATTCTCATGACCCATGTACATGGTAGAGTGTGTTCTGTCCATCTCAAAATCAATAGGTATCGTCTGGGAGACGTCCCCGATCAGAATCAGTCAGAACCCGATAGATCTAACATGATTTAGTTGAGTTATCGTGCTAACAAGAATAAATGACGACGACGACGACGAAAAATGAAAAATAAACCAAAAAAAAATAAAATTTTGTTTTTTCAATTTTTTTTTACACGATTACATTACTTTTCCACGTATAGTGGAGTGCAGAGAAGTAAAATTAAAATCTTAATCTTAATGCAAAGCTTTTAAGTTACTTACTCGTAAATTACGTGGTTTGAGTATGATCAACTTAAAATTGTGACCATTTTTCTAGTTAGTATTATAATAAATCTCTATTTACTAACCCTTTTCGTATGTGTCACGAAATTTTCGATGTACGAAGCGCTTTTCGTTCGAATATCGGCATTTTGACAAAATCAATATAGTAACTCTACTCTTGCGAACAACGTGGTAACTTTTGTTTTTTGATCCGAAGCCTCTAGAGGCATGCTCCGGAGAAGCCTTCGATATGAACGAGGGGGTGGCGCAATATTATTGCGATTTGCTTACTCGTTAAATTAGTATTAAAGTCCAGCTCATCTTCATAAGTGGCGACGTATGGTGTTGCGTCTGTGCCTATTTCGGCAGTTTCCAGAGGGCTACTGGAAATCGTGTTGCTTTTTCCTGCTACCGCTCAATAGAAATTTATAGCATAAATCCATTGTAATCGACGATGGACAAATGCTCCATTGAAATCGGTAGTAGAATCCATGGAATAAATTCTTTCCGATTCATGATGGATAGATTGCTACGATATCGTTACAAGCTTTTCAATCTTCATTGGGTACCCTATTAATTCATCTACTGTTAAGTCTTCTTCGGTAAGGGACTGAAATCACATACAAAAAATCACAATTTTATAGATTTTTATTCAGATTTTTATAGAGGGGGGAGGGAGTCCTATTGATTGCGCCTGTTACTTTTTACAAACGGATGAGACATTAAAAAAAACTTTCATTGAGTTGTCAGCTAGGAATTGACAATAAGATTGGATATGTATTATGTAAGTTCCCAAACAATATGGAGATAAGAGATTTTCTACACTTAATACTGTAACGTAACTTGAATATATTGTTTTTTAACCCCGAAATTTAATTTTGCATTGCATCAAATAAATTACACTTCATACAAATTTGGGTTTACCACCCATTCATATGGTCGTAATACCCTACGCAATGGGCATTTCCATTGCGCTGAGTACCTATCAGATAACTCAAATACGTTATGAAGGGCGCCGATTTACATTGGGCTGACATAAGATCGCCGGTATATATACGATAGTATAGGAACTATACTATAGTATAGGAACTATACAATTCTATTAAATATGTATCTAAAATTGTATAATCGTAACATATCATATACATTACCTGATATGTATGTTGGTTTTATATTCATTAAGGTGTGTATTGGAGTAATGTGTACTTACACATTACTTGCTTTTGTAGAAAGTAAATATAACAGGTGATATTCTTATCTATTTTAACATAATTATGAAAAAACAACTACCTAGTTTATAATAATGTATTACGTGAAATTCAATTTATAAATAGATAATATCGTAAAATATTCCATTAGAAGTATTTCATCCATGAAAAATATAGTCAAATTGAAATAGGTATTTGTTTTTAACGTTTTATTCTGTTGTTTTTTTTAATATAGCAATTTTTAATTGATTTGACATCTATCTATAAATATTATCTGTCTATATTATCATAATATATATATATATATATATATATATATATATATATATATATATATATATATATATATATATATATATATATATATATATATATATATATATATATATATATATATATTAAACAAACAGTTTAATTTCAAAGGTGACAATTATTACACATGTATGTGATTATCAGGTAAAAGGACATGTGTTTTTTCCTAATAAATAATAATGTTACATTCTATCTGACATGTTTACAGTGATAAGTAGTTAATATATTCGAAGATATTTATTATTTAGTTTAAGAAAAATTTATATTTGTTTCACTATATCGAAGATGAACATTATATTTCATAAAATTAATTCAATATCAATACATAAATTATTTTTTTGGTCTATAGATTAAAGAAAATTATAACAAGGAAGTTAGAAGTTTACAGAGACGGCTTCCCAATTTTTAAATGTGAATTAAATATTAAAGAAAGGATTATTTATGTAAAGAAAAGTTTACTCAGATTTGGAGTCAATCACACTGTATGTAGTAACATCCCACAGTTATTGTTGTGCTTGGTTGTGGTAATGAAATATAAACACAACTGCAAAACTCAATTCACGAGTTATTTGCTTAATACATATTTAAAAATGAAAACGGCGTATTCGTTATAATTGAAATCCTATTGCTTTATTATTATTGCTCCACAAGATGTAACTATTTATCTGCGATTCATCTCGCAGGTACATAAGTAATAGCTTTGCTTCTGTATTACGCAAAAACGTCTAACCTAACCGGCCGCATACGTTAGCATCGGAGTCTCTTCTGCAGAGCTTCCGCTCCACTGCTTTGCATGCATCCTTTAGCTTTCAGCTTTTCTTCTATTTTGGAATAACAGCCTAACAACGCCAATTCGTAAGGTAAAACATCACACATTACTCTTCATCCTTTTCCAGCGCACGCCGTCGTCCACTTTCTTAACTCCGTCTTACCTGTTGCATCAAGGTTATTATTATTTACCTGCGCGTTGTCGGGAGCTTTCGTGCAGGCCCGAAAGCTCGGCGCGAACGGTGAACGTCGAATTGTCATTTCACATCAAGTTGTCGTAGGAGTGAGCGCTACTCCGAGCTACCGAAGCAACAGGTTGTGGTGCGTGTTCGTACTTACCGCTTTTCGCGAAGGAAAATTCGACTGTAGTGACTGATTTCGAGAGAAATTGTGACAGGACATTATTTTTGTGATTGTAAGGGTGAAAAGTGCAATGAGTTTGTGTTAAACTTTTTTCGAAAGAGAAGAAATACGATGGATTTCCGCGACAGCGTTGGGATATCCTTGCTGATCATTGTGATCATCTTTAGCCTTGCCGGATGTGACACCATAGAAGAAAGAGGTAAGTTTTTGAAAAACGACGATTTAATTTTGGGCGCCAAAATGGAATACCTGCAGACTGTATCAATGCGAATTAATTCCGGAGAGTAACGTAAACAGAATATTGCTCGTAACTGAGGCACTGTATTGATCCAGTAAATTTTACATAAGGAAAACTGTAATTTGTACATTAATTTATCTGACGTTAATTCTATATCTCATCTTAGTAGCATCTACTGATTCAGATCTACTGATACATTATTACTATTCATTTCATCGCTACTTGCCAAATACAAAACTCTCTTATTTTGCTGATAAACGGAACAGTCTACCTGAGCTTAGCCATAAAAACAAGCCACGGTATGTTTTGAGATTTTTTATTTATTTGGCAAATAGCAATGAAATAAACTATACAGCATTACCTAACATTGATAATGGTTACCAAACTATATTAAACATATAGGTAGTTACCATTATTTTTCTTTCAAAATTAAGTCTTATAGTTTCTTTCAACGTAAAGAAGACGAATTGCTCTTCATTGGAGGCAACCCATCGCGCTATTAATGATTACATTCTGTGTTAAATCCAGCTGCGTGTGCGATAGGAGCATTCAAATTATTCATAATTATTTGCAAGCCACAGATGTTGAGCAACTGCTATTTTTAATTGTAGTAAACAAGATGACCTAAGGATATTAAAAATTGGTTCAACTTTTTATCGTAGTAACAGTTCCATGAAATCACGAAGATATATGATTGCTTTGTCAGACAGTTTTTAGTGACACACCCTCGAACAACAGTTTCAATTAAAGTTTCGCGAATTAAAAACAAGAAAATCGTATGGATAAGCTAAAGAGGTTTTATTTGATATGCGAAGAACAGGGCAGTAATCTTATTTAATAGTCTTCTGTTAGTACGAGATATCAACAATATCTTTAAAATAGCTAAGAACTAACTCTTATAGTAATATGAATATATTTGTCTGTTTACAAGACTCTTGATCGAATAGAAACTGGCGTTTTCGTTAGGAATATTCGCGATTTGGGTAAAACTAGTTGTAATCTCGTACTGGAGGCGAAGAAATAGACAACGCTTAGTCCGTTAATGGCATTGGTGTTCATGAACCGTGAAGTACGCTAGATTGTATACTTCAGTTCGTGGTTACCGACAGTGTAGTGGTTAGCCACAGGGAAAGGAATGCCACGAAAAACGTGAAATCGTATGCAAGCAATGCGTATTAGTTTTGTTATTATGGCATTAAGAAAATGGAAAGAAAATTTAGAAGATAATTAATGTGTTAAATGGAACCCGTCTACCATGTATGTAACTATGAAACAGTATTTTTTTGTATAGAAAATGCACGTTTATTGTATGAAAATGATAAAAAGTATTTTATTCGAAGTATTGCGCATATTCATTTTTCCTCTCTGAAAATTTGTGGATTCTATGCCAAAAAAATTCTTGCTCTCTTGAGGCCAACCAATCATCGAGCCATTTTCGTACATTTTCGGAAGAAGTGAAGCCCTGCTCAGCAAGTGCGTGTCCAATCAATGCAAATAAGTAGTGATCGGACGGAGTCAAGTCTGGTGAATAAGCTGCATGCGAAAGTATTCCCCAACTAAATACCTCAATCGTTTCTTTGACTGGTTTTGCTGTGTATGATGTATTATTATGAAGCAAAATCACTTTGCGTTGTCTTTTCTGATATTCTGGTCGTTTTTCATGCAAATCTTGAATCATTTCGATCATTTGTTGTCGGTAGTGTTCAGTATTAACGGTTTGGTCAGGTTTTAGCAGCTCATAATAGGTCACATCCTTCTGATCCCACCAAACACAAAGCATTGTCTTCCGTCCATAGCGATTTGACCTTGCAGTCGATGTCGATGGTTCGCCTGGAGTTACCCATGATCTTTTGCGCTTAGGATTCTCGAAATATATTCACTTTTCATCGCCAATCACAATTCGATGGAGAAATGTCTTTCTTTTGTGCCTGGCGAGCAGCATTTCTCAAATGGTTTTTCGGTTTTCCTGCTGTCTTTCATTCAGTTCATATGGAACCCATTTTCCCATGTTCTGGATCTATCCCATGGCTTTCAGTGAAGGCGGCTTCTCATGTCACGTATAAGTAATCGATCCGCGAGTTCTTGTTGCGTTTGAGCGTCATTCTCATCCAGCAATGCTTGCAATTGGCTATCTTTAAACTCTTTTCGGTGGTCTTCCACCTTCTTCGTTGCTCACGACAAAACTGTCACTTTTGAATTCTTTAAATCACTCCAATCATTGTGATTTACCAAGAGCATGCTCACCGCAGGCTTCAACAAGCATTGGATGCGATTCTGCAGCAGTTTTCTTCAAATGGTAACAGAAAATCTTCTTTTATGTCTTAATTCGTTTCATCAACACACTACAAATATTATGTTAGTTTTTTGGATAATATTATGTAAGTTATATAGCTTGGGGATGAAAGTAAAGATTGAATGAAGCTAAAACACAAATTGGAATAATGAAACTATGGAAAAATTAACATTGCGTTGTATTTAATAAATTCATATTGACATATTGAATAGAAGTGTTTAATACCTAGACGAATTAAACCATTACCATAATAATTTAAACGTATCTATAAACTATATAACGTATGGGTATATAACAAGAATATTAAAAACTAAAGAACGTTCTGGTGAATATCAAATCTAATAATACGAAAAATTTGTTTATTTGAAAAGAATATTCATAACAAATACACAGCAATAACGATTACAAATATATATTTTAACTTAGGAGTAATATTTAAACTAACATTAGAGATATGTACATATTTCTCTGTACCAAAATAAAGTGCAAACATACATTTTACAAGATTTGTTGTATTCATAATAGTTTTAACCAAACATTATAACCTCTTTATATTAATTATGCGTAGTAATTAATATAGGCTTTTATACACCTTTGTAGACATTTTTAAAGTATTTAATAGCAGATACTGTATTTATACATGCTTGTCAATATTTTTCAAAACATCAATGTTTTAACGTCATCTATTTAAAATAATCTCATAGGAAGTAATTAAAACTTGGCAGTAAAGAAGCATTATCAAAAAGTCACAGCATAATTTAACATCTGCTGATATTAATAGTGACTTAATTGTTACTCAAAATAGTGGTAAAATAATAACTTGTATGATATGTATAGATCAATGATCGAACAACTTATTGTTAGTGAAGAAAATAAAGAAATGGTTTTACAGTAAATTGCGGTATATGCACTTAAATCGTTTTTTACACGTTTATAAAGATCAGGAATCCTTCCTTCGAAACAATTTCCTGTCAGTGATGATAATTTGATTAGATATAACTTCTACGAAGGAAGTTATGTATCTCGGTGTAGTTGTAGATAAGCACCTGGACCAGCAAACACGCATTGATAGGATACTTGAAAAACGCATTTAAAATATTCTGATATACATAAAGTCTCGCCCTAAGATATAATTTACTACTTACTAATGGAATATCGTATCAAGTAATAGGAAGTTATCTAATTGATTAATATTTGATTAAAATCTACAAGGAAATATATAAATATAAATGTTATCAGTAGTAACGATATGAGATTTAACAAATTAATTTCCTTATTAAAAAACAAAACGGTACAAGATATCCATTAAACAGAGTGTATTGTTTCATTTTCCCTCTAAAGATTTAATTCACAATTCGTAAACACATTTTATGAATTTTACTTTCTAAAATATTTCGTAGTTATACAAAAATTTAATTGGCAGTAATAGAGCAAGATCAACAAAATAACCACCTTTTGGTGTAAATTTTTATTTAATTTTGGCACATATTACTATCTATATTGTACAATGAAATTAATGATTATTGAAAAGAAAGTTGAAATTTGAATATGAAACATTCCTAACATATACAAGCATTATACAAGAAGTATCCTGAGAGCTTCCACTATCAGATCCTACATTACGATTTTGCTAAAGAGATTATCACTCTTTTTTAGTAGTTTATATATATTTAACATTTCTTTTCTATGTACATTATTCTATAAGCTTCCTAAATCCATATAGGTATAGATTTCTATATTTGTTAATGCCTATAATTGCAAGATTTCTTTGGCCTTTTTCCAAAATATAAAAAAAAATAATAACTCGCAAGAATAATAACTCAGATATACAAATATATATGTCACTAGATTGATAATAGACACAGGCAAAAAAGTACCTATTAATTAACTAACTTAAAAATTATCTAGGATGAAAAAAGGGATATATAAATTATAGAATATATAGTGACTTAAACAATCACAAAATGGTTATTAAAAATGGAAGCCGATAATATCAACAGTTTCTTGATGCTCTCTGTATAATTTCTAATATAATTCCATACAAAAATTTTATCACCATTTCTTTCTCAGAAGCTAGGTTTTTAACGTCATATTAACACATTACTATTATCATTCATCTTTTAAGTTTTAATTATCTGCAAATGATGCCAACTTGGTTGGCGAAACGCGAGTCGAGTGTAGTGTATACTGTTTTGGTGTTTGTGGAAAACTACGTTAGTGTTATTATTCACATAATAATTCAAAAAGTCAATTAATCGTCCTTAATAAATCTGTATAACCTTAACAATATATCGGTAAAAAAGATTTTACTCTGGACCATCTGGCCTGTAGTTTTACAGTTTATAGATAGTAATAGTGGAATAATTATTATACTAGAAGTAATTTTTTAAGCATAGCATTTTAGTATGGTATTAAACACATCCACCAATTACTCACTTCATAAATAAAAGGGAATTAATTTTCTTTGAAAGTTCTGCATAACGATAACAATGTTGTTTTGAATGAATATGTTGGCAAAAAAAAATTATATCTCTGTACATAGTTATTCACACATTATGATGATTCCGAAGCCAGTATACTTTAAGCATTCTGTATAATTTATATTATTTTAACTCACTAATTATCTGAGATATCAACAATCACTAATTACCTAAGATATCAACAACTAGAATTTAAATTTGAATACCCTATACATATAGTTTATTTCATCGCTATTTGCCAAATCTCAAAATATACCGTGGCTTGTATGGCTAGGCACAGGTAGACTTTATCGGCAAGATAAGAGAGTTTTTTATTTGGCAAATAGCGATGTACATAGATATGAATATTATACAAAAATATAGGAAATAACTATTATGGCTGTCGAGTTATATAGATTATGGCCAAAAATGGAAATAAATAGTATCCTATCTTATAAAAAAGAGGATTTGATTTTACATTCGTCTATCAACATTTACAAAAAGTCAATATATTTGACTAATATTTTTTTGCCAACATTAGATTTACCATATTTAGTTTATTTAAAAAATTTACGACATTTTTTAGAAAAGTTTTCCCCCGTATTTTCGTGATTTTAGTTAAAAATAAATGTAGCATTTTATCGATTCCTATGAAATCAATAAAACTGTTTAATACGAATTGTTTTATCATTATTGCCAGTGAGCAATTTAAAAACAGAGATAAAACTTGACTCATTTAAACAGACGTTCTAGAATGTAAACAATAAATAAATAAAATTCAATTACAGTAATATCAGACCATAAATGGAATTCTAACAAGTTGATTGTATATAAATAAATTTCGTTATATTTCCTTTTACAGATAATCGTAATTATACTAAAAATTAATTTAGTTCTTCTAGGAATTTATTTATTAGCCCATCACGATATTTTTTGTAAAGAAAAACCTAACTAAACCGTAAATTTTACAGCCAGGTGGCTAGGTAGAAGTTCCTTGAAATCCCACGTACGAAATCTGTTCTTGTGAAATAAAATCCATTCGTTTTTAACATTTTCGATTATTGCCACCCTCACATATTGGACCTATTTTACCACTGCCTGGATGTTATGTGAGCCGGTACACTCGAAGTTGGTTCACCATGCCTTTCTTCTTGCTTTAATCATAACTTAGCTCGCTCTATCAGGCCTTGCTTTATTAATTTTGTATTAAACAATTTGAGAGAAGCATAAGTATTAATTGTCGCCCAAATGTCAAATATAATTATTAGAATAATATGATTTTTTTACGTTAATTTAAAAGACCTCGTTATATAAAATTGTTTTATTATTCAATTAGTTTTAGTTTTATTTTTTTAAGCTACAAAATGTGAATAAATTAAATTAAGCAATAGGTACGATTTATTTATAATTTTAGCTAATACAGTCACTACAGTGCATGCAACTACAAGTCTAATCATCTCTTTAAAATATTACAATTTTTATGAAAATCAAATTAAACTTCACATGTACCTGTGAAAATCAAATGGTTTATGTTTTGCTTCCTTCGTATAAATATAAATATTCTTAAAATAACCGTTAATTCAGATCTAATGTTATTCGTCTATGCTTTTTTTATTGCGTTTATTTTTCCGCACTCCGGAAAAGTAATGTAATCGTGTAACAAAAAACTGAAAAAAAAATTTTTTTTTGAGTTTATTTTTCGTTTTTCGGCCTAAAAACAAAAAAAAAATAGTTTTTAAAAAAAATTTCTGTGTGTCGTCGTCGTTGTCGGCATTTAAAAATCTTGTTAGCACGATACCTCAACTAAATCGTGTCGGATCGATCGGGTTTCGACTGATTCTGATTAGGGACGTCTACCGGACGACATCTATTGATTCTGAGGTGGATAGAACACACCCCACCCTGTCCGTGGGCCATGAGAAAGCACGATGGTGGACTATTTGAGAAAAATTGAAAAAAGTAAAACTGTTGCATAAAACACATATTCTGCATTTATGTGTTGGTTTATTTTTTCTGGGCCACTCAATTTCGGAAAACGGAAAAGTCCGTTTTAAGGTTTTAAAACTGTTTATTTTTTTTGTAAAATCTTTCTCTTGTATTACGCAACACTCATGGTTGTTATTCAGTTATATCTATTGGTTAATATACCCAAGAATGCCTATACTAAACTAAGCGTACTTATCTCTGATGAGGCTAAGTCTGGTTAACCAACTTGGGCAAATAAATCTCTTCTTTTGAACTTTCCAAATACGATACTGCTTCTATCGCTCTTTTGTAGATTCTATATAATTTCTTCGCTTTATGATATTTATAAGGATACAGTTTAGATCCCCTTCTTACTTGGACCACTTGCATTGTGAAAATATGTTATTCTCTCCTTTTAAGAAATTTAAAACCAAGTTATGATCAAATTTATTTTTAATTATTTATCGAAAGTAATAAGAAGCTTAAGACAATTCCCAATTATCGAAATAAGAACTGCTAATTAGGTTCTTGCGATTTTAATAATTAAAAAATATATAGATCTCTATGTTTGGAAATACGTATAGGTCTTTAATCTGCTCGTCAATATTAGGAGGAAGTGTGTGATTTCTCTATGTATGCGTAGAAGAAAGAGTGAAGGCAGCATTCGGCTATTTACTTAGACCAGGCTATTTACTGCGCACCTCGTGGGCAGTCCGATAGAGACATGTTCCTATACTTGATGAACAGTACATGTTAAGCTTGTATTAAACATGTTTTAAATGTTTTTTTGAGGTGCGAATTCAAAGGAAGACGTCGTGATATACAAAACATGTTAACGATATTGTAATGCACTTATTGTATATTCCGTAGATATATATTAATTGATAAACCAATGATAAATCAATTTCATATAGTCTTGGATCAAAATATTTATTCGTTATTTTTATTACGCACGTCATCACCAGGCAGAAATGCAAGATAAGAAAGTATGTGATAAGCCGAGTTAATAACAAATATTAAACTATATAGGATGTCTCAGTTTCCCTGTAACAGAACAATGTACATATACTTACATAATGAAAAAATACGTCAATTTATGATTCTAGAAAACATAAGCTTCCTACTTAATTATCCAAAATGTCCCCAAATTCGATAAAATGAAAAAGGGAATGAAATGTAGATGGCACAACTCTCAAGAACTTATAGTTCTTGTATCAATATGTTTTGGCATATTTTTAAAAGCGTTTAATGTAGCACCAAGTGTTATTATGTTATAGATGATCAAAAGGAAGAAAGAAAATTTTAAAAATAAATATGTCCTAGGATAAATTGAACATCATTTGGCCTTGGAATAAACAATAATAAAACTGACATAAAATAAGAAAACTTAAGAGTTATATAAGGTATCTTCTAATCATGACGAGTGAAGATCATTTGAACCCTGGAATGGAGAATAACAGAACTGAAGTAAAATATGAACGTTTAAGGGTTATTAAAGATCTTTCTTAGTGACGAATTTTTACATCTAAAGGAATATCGATCTACATGCTTTTGGCATATTTTTAAAATGGCTTGATGCAGCACAAACTGTTGTAAAGTGATTATTAAAATGAAGGAAGACAATTTTAAAAGTAGATTCGAGGGTATATTTAATATCATTTGGGCCTTGGAATAGACAATAATAGAACTGAAGTAATTAGAAGATTCAATTTTTATTGTAATTCTCAATACAATACCTTTCCTTGGAGTATACTAATACCTTAACAGAGAAAGCACTAAATATAAAATAAGAAGAAGGGAATTAAGAGTATGTAAACAACTTGAGGAAAATTTAAATTATAGTAATATTTTAATTTATCTAAAAAATATCAGTCAATCAAATTAATAATATCGAATATGTCCAAACTCTTATATGTACTTAATATTTTTAATTATTTTAAGTATTAGAAGCACCAGGGAAAATATGGAATACTCAAAATTATAGGCAACGCTTTCGCAAAAACGAAAGTTCTGTGATAATCTGAAGATGAACACAATGAAAATATATGTTATAAGCACAATTTATATAAAAATATTGTAAAATTATGAAGAATATAAATAATCACTATTAATATCATCAGTGTTTATTAACTTTATTTCTTATTCAAGTCCATTAACATATTTAGGTACTTTTGCTGTTAAGGAGGTTTTTAATAGTTTTATCACAATCTTTCAAGCCGCACTTGAAAATCAACTTTTAGTCATTGAAATAGAATATCCGTAGCACTTAGTGACTCGTTATTTTAATTCTTTTAGCAGTCATTGGAAATCGAACACATTTTGAAGATAATCTTCGAAATTTTACAGACAATCAAAAAGTCTCTGGCGTTCGGTGACACATGCATATGCCGTAATAGTAGGAACCTTGAGTCGCCTCGAAGATGTTCCTAACATAATGAACTGAGTAGTCACGTGGTATTAAATTTAAAATGTTTAAATTTAATACCACGAGTTTAAAAAACTCATGAATGATTCTGTAATTATATCCATGAAAAAAAAAAACTTAAAAAGTAAAGTACAAAGTAAATATGAGACAAAATATCTAAACTATTAACATTTTCTAATGTTATATTTACTTATGAATATGTACTTATAAAACGTCAGCATTCCGCGAAAATATTTGGAGTACAACTTTGTGCTTATAATCCCCATTTGCTCACTTAATGTGGACAACTTTTGCAACAAGAAACAAAAGTATAATTTATGGTAGTAATAAGCTATATTCACGAAAAAAAAAATAATGAAAATGACTGATGATGTATGACGCATCCAGCTAAAAAAGTGATAGAAAATATTTAAACTGCTAATTTTCTAAAATGTATTTTTATATATTGTTATTTAACGTATTTAACAAAGAAGAAAATAATTTCAGTAAAACGGTTTTAATAGGTATGTAGTAAGTACTGAATTTATATTCCAAGACAGTAATGATTAATTTTCAGCTAGTAATAGCTGATTTTACATTTGAAGAGGATACTCAAGCTAAATTAACATGTCCATTCAGTTATAAATTACAAAAATGTAACCATAAAATTTGTTTTATTTTTCATTATCCGTGTAAAAAGCTAGCTACCTACATACGTACAATTCCTTTTTTTCGCTATTTGCCAAATAAAAAACTCTTATCTTGCTGATGAATGGAATAGTCTACCTGAGTCTAGCCATAAAAACAAACCACGATATGAGATAAGAGCCGTTTGGGATTTTTTATTTGGCAAATAGAGATAAAATAAACTATACAAATTTAAATATGGTACTTTGAATTTTATTCTCTATTTTGAGATATAAGTTATATTACTTTTATATAGTATGGCTGCTCTACTATTTTTGTTGTCTACAGAAAATAAAACGAAATGTGTTTATTTTTCCAGAACTAATTTGATCAAAGGACCTTTCGACCATATACGTTTATACTTATGTGTAGCTTATATTTTCTTTTGGTTTACCTTTTATATTACAATGGACTGTTAATTTTATTGTTATTATTAATTTTGGAGTAAACGTATATTTTTGAAACGAGTCTGGTGAATATTTCATACTTAGATGAACCTTATTTTTGAAAATTGCCTCTTGGGTTTTGGCATATTTATCCTGTTTAATTTACTACTTAGACAAAAGTATTTGCGTAAGTTGACTTATGTTCTCTATTTATTGATACCAAATTTAGAAATATGTGTATTTAAATGTCGGTTTTAATTTGTTAGCAGTTATTTTGTATGTATAATAAATTAACCTAAAACTTTGATACACACATGCTTGCTAATATAATTAGTGTAACAAACATGATTATTTTATGGTTTCTATGAATAGTGAAATAATAGAAGTAATGGATCAGCAAGACACTATGTATCTGCAAGATTTCTAACTCTGTGGGAATTTAGACCAGGTGCTACGTATAGTTTTTTACCTGGACTAAGTAAATCAAAGGTCTGAGGCTTTTAACATGTACTGTAATTTAATATTTTTATAATGGTTAAATAAGCAGGTGATATGGCATATGGCAATGAATAATAATTTACACTCTGCAATTATATAGATACTCGTAGTTAAGATAAAAAATTGACGTAACTGAAATTTACTAATTGATATTTTGTAGGGAGAAAGGAAAATTAAATTGCATATACATATAAAATAAATTTTACCTTGTGATACTTGAGGATACACAATTTTTACCAAAAAATAATATTACGATTATCGTTTTGGTTATTTTAATTAATTTTATTTTTGGTTATTTAAACAATAATCTAATCAATTTAAGATTCTAATTTGCAATAACATCTAGTTGTAATAGTATATTAGAAACAAGGCAAATGGGTTGTGATTTCACAATTGAACAAATTCAAGAGCCTATATCATTGCACCTAGACTTTTATTTAACAGTTCTGATAGTATATTGAACTATCTCTGTCACATACTATACAAGGTCCAAACTATGTTTCACAATCAATATCTCTGTCATTTCAAAAGATAAAAAGTGTACTATACACAATTCAAATTGTAAAAAAGAATCTTCCGGATTGTACTCTTAAAAATGCCCCTTTTTTGACATTTAATAAAGCACCCGAATGTATTCTTCAAACTGTACCCCTACTTTTTTATATTACACACATTTAATTTTGGGAAAATGAAACTTCCTTCTGAACATGAATGGTTTACTTACTTAATATTTTAAGTACATAGAAAAGTAATTATTTGTTACGTAACTTACTAATAAAATATGGAATATTAGTATTATTTGTAACGAAATCAAATTTCAAGGAATAGAATAGGATGGGTGATAATTTTGAAGGATAAAGATTAGAGATATAAAAATCTGTTCTTATTAGCAGTCTGTTTAAGAATAATCCTTTCTTCTATGAAGAAATCTAATTAAAAATATGTTATATTTCTGTGTTACACATGAAATAGGGATTCATTTTCAACACAAAAAAGGTAGGTGTGCAAAAAACAATGTTTTGGGTGGTTTTATAAGGGTTTCATCCCAAAGGAAAAGAGATTTTAAGTTCGTAATCACAAGATTTTTCAGTACAATTTAAAATAAGTTTGGTTAATGCTTCTATCTCCTCAAATAACGAAGATGTTCACTGTAAAAGCCATTGTGGGACACCCAGTATGTATATTAACAATATCCAGACGTATAATAAGAAATAAAACTTATAATCGATTTTCCGAGTCCAGAAGGCTCATTAACTCCAAGACATGTTATTCTTTTCATGCCATCTGCTGCAATGTCAAGTTAAGCATGTAGACCAATGCATACTGGAGCCAATTGACACTTGACCTTACTTGGCTCTATGACCCAGTAGACTTGGTACAATGTAAAATCCACGTCGGTTACTATACACGGGCGATAAACAGCTTGTATATGGACGTACTTATTCTTCATTACCATAAGGACATTCCTAATAAGCCTAGTCGGTTGTGGTTTCGGCCCGAAATGCTTTATATGCAAAATTTATTTTTAAGATAAACGATTGTTGTATTGTTACGTTGCAGGCAATTATCTTGACTATTTTATTATTTAAATTTGTATTTTATGGGTATATAAATATTCTGCATAATATGGTCATGATATTATATAGTCAGGTAAGAAAGAAAACAGTTAATTTTATATTTCATATACTTCGTGTACCGTAAATTAATAAATCTTGTAATAATCTACAAAATAAATCGAGTTATTGAAATTAAGTTAATAATTACATGCTCCATGTGGTATGAATATCTTTTATATTCACAAGTTTATTTTTTACAAATATTGTAACACTGACTTAGTTTTCCACAAAATACCAAAACACTATACACTACACTCTACGCGCTTTTCACCAACAAAGTTGGCATCATTTGGAGATGATTAAAAGAGTTTTAATCATCTCCAGACTTTGTTCTTGAAATGCGCGTCGAGTGTAATGTACGGTTTTTTGGTGTTTTCTGGAAAACTAAGTCAGTGTTATCTTCACACCAAGGGTTTCGACCTACTCCAGTACAAATATTGTAAATTATAAGATGGTCCTGTAATTAAAAATTTCGATACCGCCATTTATTATTTCAGATATACTCTCATCAGTCCTAAGACTGGTTGGACGCTAACCTCCAGCTTCTCCTATCTTGTGCTAACCTACGCATTTCGCTAATTGTGCTACAACTTACATCCCTTACTATTTGCGAGCAGTAGTCTAATCTAGGCCTACCTCTGCCTTTATTCACTCCTATTTCTGCCTCCAAAATATCGCGGACTATTCCCCCATGTCTCAGCAAGTGGCCTAGCATTCTATCTTTTCTCTTCTTTATGTTTTTCCACATACTTCTTTTTTCGCCGACTTTCTCTAATACTTCTTCGTTTCTAACCCTATCAGTCCACGGTATTTTCATCATTCTTCACATTATTGTCATCAAATGGAAATTCCGCTATTATGACTATTTTCTACCCAGATATTTTATACTCAGATATCCTTAAAAAATAAAATTCAAGAAAAAGCATTTATAATCATTCTGGAGAAATATTTTGTTAAAAAAACCCTGAACAATTGGTTCTTTCACCATGGCAATGGCCCAGCGTATGACGCACCAACCATTCGTTCCTTTTTGACTAAAAAACAAATTACACAGTTGGACCATCTGCCTCATTCGCTAGATTTTGTACTTTGTGATTTTTGGTTTTTCCCAAAAATAAAAAGTGCAATAAGAGAACGTCGATGTTCTCATGTTTCTGATATTAAATTCAAAGGCATGTAACCAGAATACTGAAGAGGAAAATGAGCGCAGAAGACGAGTTCCAGAAATGATTTGAACAGCAGCATCGTCTAAAACGATGTATCCTAGCTTAAAGGGGGTACTTCCAAGGGGATAATAAATATATTTGCAAATATGTGAATAGTGTTTTTATGTGTTCATTTCGGGATTTTTTTTGTCAGATCTCGTATAGCACAGATTGATGGCAAAACAAATTCATTTGTGCAATGATGTTCAAGAAACTTTTTGCAAATCAGTGAGATCCGGCAAAGGCAATCCAGGCAACATCCAGGATTATATATAGAAATAATACTTATTATAAATGAAGCCGCCTATACATGCAGTGATAGGCGATATCTCAAATCTGCATAATCTCCATTATCAATACAGATCTTTAAAACATTTTGAATGGTGTTGTTGGACTTCATCTTATATTCTTTTCTTGATTGACAAATTACTTTTGATAGTAGTTAAATTAGGTTTTGAATAATTTATCTACTTTTAAAAAAGGTCCCATCTAATATTGTCGACAATAATGTTTATTCTATTATCCATATATATATATATATATATATATATATATATATATATATATATATATATATATATATATATATATATATATATATATATATATAATATTTTTGCTTTTTTATGTCTCAGAATCACGTTTACTTATTCAGTTTTAGACTTAAAGGAGCGAATTGAAAGCACTGTAATCATTTGTGACATATTTTTCTTAGATGATATTTAAACAGCTTATTACTTCATTGTTGGGAAGAAAACATATTACTTTAGCTTCCCAGTTAAAATGGTAAAGTGAATCAGTCAGTGGCGGCTCGTGGTCAATTTTTCGGGGGGGTCAATTTCAAGAAAAAACCCGACGTAATACGTAATCAATGCCAAAGGTGTAACAGCAACTTATTGGTTAAAAATAAGAGCGTATATGACAATAAATATGTGTTAACTCACCTAAACAGTTTTAAATTTTAGTTCAATCCTTCTGTCTTTGGCACTCGCAAAATGATTGATTACTTCTTCATTGTGATTTACAATATTATTTATAAAGGTCTTCTCAATACTTAACATGGCCAACGCAGAGAGTCTATCTTCCCCCATGGTGTTGCGTAACAATGTCTTTATCCTTTTTAAGGTAGAGAAGCATCTCTCGCTCTCTACCGTTGTCATCGGTAACGTACACAAAATTGTCAACAAATGCACTGTTTCCGAAAATGTTTCACTAAGTCCATTGTTAATAAATAACTGAAGTAACCCTACAGCCCCAGAATTTCCGCGAAAATCATCCCGGTCATATATTACTTCCAGTTCGGTTTTAAGTTTTATATGGTTTATGTACGGGAAATTTGTTTTAACTAACTTCAAAATATTTTCGGGAAAATTCTTTTTATACTCTTCAAAGTTATCAACAAAAAAAAGTTGGGTTATTATAAGATGGTCACTAAATGTGAAACGATGATTAATTTCGGATGCTATTATATCACACACTTCCAAAGCGGTTCGTCGGTTAGGATCTTCATTTTTCTTCATTCTTTTTGCGAAAATTTCATTTTCACATAATTTATTTAGAAATTTGGTCTCGAATATTTTGAATCGAGTTTTTAAAGGAGTCTATATTAGTCTTAACAGATGTCAATGCCTCGTTTTTGGAGTTGATTAAAAAGAATTTCAGCATGTGGCATTATTAAATGAAAAAAGTTTAACCAAAATAAAAAGTTCTTGTTATTCAGAAATGCTTGTAACCCTATTGCCTGATTAACACTGGAAGCATCAAAATCATCGACATTACTAATTATTTTGTCTAAACATGTGATTATATCGTCTTTATACAAAAATATTGTTTCCACACAACGCGAATTAAAACACCACCTAGTTGGTGCAGCTCTAGGTAAACGAACTTTTACACATTCATCCAGAACAGCGGTACGTTTTGGAGATCGACCAAAAAATGCTGAAAATGCTTGCAAATTTGTGAAAAAGAGTTTGACGCTTGAATTCTGGCTCGCCGCTTTTTTGTAATATTAGGTTCAATTGATGTGCATAGCAATGTATAAAATTTGCATCGGGATAATATTCTTTAATCCTTTTTTGCACTCCCCCCAATCGTCCGCTCATAGTAGATGCACCATCATAACTTTGTGCAATTAATTTTTTAGGAGTCTTATTTACTTCTAAAAATTCTAGCTCATTTAAAATGGCGTTCGTTAAGTGTTCGACTGTAGTGCCGGGAGGAATTGTGAATTTTAAAAATCGTTCATAAACTATACCAGACAAAACATAACGAATAATAAACACCATTTGTGTCTTATTCGAGCTGTCCGTAGTTTCATCTACTTGCACTGCGATATATTTAGCTGATTGAATTTCCAATTTAATCTTCTCTTGCGCCACCGCTAACATAGATTCAAGTAGATCATTCTGAATGGTTTTAGAAATCCCTTTGAAAATTGTTGCTTTCTCCAAAAATTCTTTAAATATTGGGTCTAGTTCGGAAACAAAGTTAATAAGTCCACGAAATACTCCCGGATTTTCACTTGATTTTGATTGACTTTTCATCGTGCCCTCTTAGGGCTAATTCAAATGCCCCACAAAATTTTACACAGTCTATTATTTTGTTTAATATATATCGGTTTTTTGATACACTTTCGTTAAAGTCTCTGATCGATTTTCGATACGCAGTATCCAATTGCGATCGAATATCCACTGTAGTTGCAAAATTCACCGAGTTTTTAATATGCTCCGCAGATGAAGAGTGTTTTTTTATTTTTTCTTTTAAATGTTTTAAATCTGTTACGCCATTTTTACACCATAAAATGTCATTTGAAAAAATTAGGCACACGAAACAATAAAAATCATTTGTCAACTCGCAACCGCATATCCAGTCACTTAATTCATACATATTTTTGCGAAAATAACGATTTACTTCTTTGTTTTTGTCTTTACTAATTTGCCGAATTTTAAGTTCCGGCAAAGGTCGACCACTGATCTTAAACTCAATTTTTTTGTCAAAGGTCAGCTCATTGGCGGATTTTAAAGTCTTAATCCGCTCAACCACTGTAGCTGCCATTTTTTAAATATTAATTTACACCACAAAAACCGAGTCAAGAAACACCAACAAAAAGTAAATGCATGCGAGTGTAAATCACGCTCTCTCTAAATCTCTACAAGAAACTGATAACGAACAAAATCACATCGAACTCTCGAATAATACTAAATTTGCTACGCACGGCTGTTGACCCAAACCCACGTCCTACGCTGCTTCAGAAAGCCCGCATCACCTAATGCAATTTAGATCGAGAATACTCGGCTGATTTTCGCGTCCATTTAGAACAATGCGGTCATTTCTGGATGCCAGCCCGATACAAAAACCAGTACAGATGCAAAGAAATGCATCGGTAACGGTAATAATGCGGAATGAGTAATCGGTCGAGTTTATACGGTCGCTTAGAATAGATAATAAAGGGAAATTCCAAATTTAAAAGATCTTAAAAAAATATATTATTTTATTTCGGTATATCATTATTATGCTTCTGTTTGGAAATATATTGGGGGGTCATTGACCAAATGACCTAATGGAGGAGCCGCCACTGGAATCAGTATATACACAAAAAAAAGCTGGCGTTCTTATCATTTGATTTTTTATATTACATAGGCAAGATTGATAGAATGATTTAAATAAATTAAATAGACGAGGCGATTTAAATAAGGGCTTTTTATTAATGAAAAACACTTTCATAATGTATTAATCAAACCAAACAGCGTATTATACTTAACTAATTTCATTAATTATTATCACACGAGTGACTATACATATTTGAATATTTAATTATCAGTGTAATGAAACACCGCACATAATTAATATCAGCTGTTCCATCTAATGTAATCGTTTGACGTAAAACAGAATATATGTATCTCTCACCGTATCGCATAGAACGACTACTTCCTTTCCGAGTTTTCTCATTCCGGAAGTACGCAAGTCCTCTTACGGCTGGTTATGGTTTACAGATCACAGATGTGCGATATATATAATATTTTCGGGGTACATCCTGATCTTTCGGTTATATAGTTCATGGGGGTGTATTTGCATTTCCTTCTTTGAATCCGCCCTGTGAGGGTCCTTGTTGACAGGACTAATATTATGTTAACTGGAAATGATGTCAAATATTATTTACATATAATATGGTGTAATATTATAAAAACTGTATGCCTTGAAATAACTAATTTCTTTTATACCCATTTCTTGAATCAATTATATCGTTTTATTAACTATTATTGGAATTCAGTTATACGGAATTTCCACTAATACTATTTTCTCTAAAATGAATACTATATTTTCTCTAATAGTGTATTGAATATCATCAATTATCAGTATTGCTGCTTCACCACATCTTAATAAGGCTCTACGAATACTCAACTATTGAGCATATATAATAGGAATAATAAAGAGACTATAAATCTGTGGTTGAATGGAATTATGAAGTTTATTTCTTTTCTATTCTATAAATATATTTAATCGAAAACTTCACTCAACAATTGATTAACTCCTCTTAATTTGAAATAAATTCTGTGTGTGATCCTAAAATAATATATGTACATTCATTTCAGGGATGTAAGAGGCTTCTAATAGCGTGTGTGTAAATTATGCGTGTGTTAACTCCGTTTCTATTGCTGTCAATTAGTATATTAATGGACTTATTAATTACGTGGTATGAACGCGTGATGTAGTACTTCACTTGTGGAAACAATTGCGTTCGTTATTGAATAAAACACGAGCCAGATGTAGCTACCTTTGATGCGAAGCTCTTAACATTTTGAGGACTGTCACGATGGAATTTAGTATTAATAATTTAATCTATAGACAGCGAAAGAAAGAGCAGGAGAGATAATTAGAAGTAACACACCTAACTCCTCTAATTATTTCAAGTATAAATCGTTTAAAGCTTTAAAAACATTGTCGGTCTACTAACACTTTGTCTTCTAGCACTATGGAAAGTCAGCAACAATCATTGATATTCATCAGTCAAAAATGTGTGACACCATAGTTAGTTCCAATGTCTTACATCATGTATCAGTCACTCAACTATAAATCTCCTACCAATTCATCGTAATTTTATCCAAAGACTGATAAAAAAAAAATAAATATATATATATATATATATATATATATATATATATATATATATATATATATATATATATATATATATATATATTCATATATATTCTGTCAACTGCATTCAAGACACCATATTCTTGTGGGGAATGGATCAGTACTCCATGGATTTCATCGATCAATAAATAAATCAGTCGAAGTCAGAAGAGTTCTTCTCGAGGCTAGTCATAGGTTTCACTGTATGTCAATAGCCTCATTTTGTGATAATGCCTTCTTATAACATTATAATTATTATATTTTCTTTACTACAAAAAAATTGATCAATGCACAATAATGTATGCATATTATATAGGAATAATAGGAATTATTATATATAGGAATCATAGTTTCGCGTGTAAATGTTATTGTAAAACTCATGCACGATTTTGTACAACATAATAGCCTTACATTTAAATGTAACATGTAACCTCTTTTAATTGTAACATATGGTATTGCACAGTTATCTCACAAACAGATATTTCTTGGAGAAGTATGAAGGGGAAACCATCTCACTGGGTGACGTGGCTTCTCCCGATACAATCTGGATTACCTCAAGGTGGTGTTCTCGGCCCAGTATTATACCAAGTTTATACTTCCAATACACCAACGCCAACAGCAACCCTTACTGCTAAAATTTTAGATGATACTGCTCTTTCAGCAATCAAGAAAGATCCTGAAGTTGCCTCAGATAATCTCCAACATTTACTAAGCACTCTTCAGGCCTGATTTAATAAATGGAGAATAACTCTTAATGAGTATACATCTACTGCCGTAACCTATAGTTTCACGTCATGATACTTGGCGGTCCTGTTTAACCTAAAAATATAAATCTTGCCCAAAAAGTTTCGGCAAAATATTGAAGCATCGTCTTGAATAGGCGCCTCAATTGGAAAAATCATATTTTTAGAAGCTTATTTAAGAGAAGCTAAAGCTGGCCTCCGAGTTGCAATGGCTCTTGGGTCGAACATCAAAGCTCTCAGAAAATAAACTTTTAATCTACAAAGCGGTTTTAAAACTGCTGTGAACGTATGACCTGCAACTTCAAATTAGAGAGAACCCCCTTAAAGAGAAAAAGAAAAACGACTTGAACATAAAAAAGAGAGACCATAAAAAATGCAGTATACTCGTGTTTGTCTATAAATTGCGCGATTTATTAATATAACGAGATAATGTAAAATATTGATAATAAATACATTTATATTCTTCATTGAACTTACAATAACTTTGTCTGTTGGTTATTGACTACTGCTGCTACTATTGTCTTTCTATATATTTTTTTCCTCCCCTGCAAAAGAGGATAAAACACAACTATTTACTGTCTGATTCAAATCGACATAATTTCAACGTTTTTACGTTTTCAATCAAGATTTAACAACATTTATATTACGAACACCTTAGAGTAATACCCTTTCACTTCCTACTCAAGAAATAACGAGTAATTTTTAAGAAAGCAGCTCAAGCGTACCCGAACATAAATTACGTATTTTTATTTTGGAACTAATTTCCAGTGTTATAATAAACAAAATATAAAATTTGTTATAAATAAATTGAAGCATAATAATAACGTTTCATCGAAGAGTGAACCGCGATTCATTTTTTTGCGTTTGAAGGCTGTTCTATTATGATGTACAGGTTCTTCCTTTTAATACATTTTTAACGCGAGTGCCATTAATAATTTGGATTTTTTTGCACTTTTACGCTTTTGTACGCCTGTACAACTATTCTTATTTACCTGCTAGTATTGGTTTATGATTATACATATATAAAGTAATAATAATAATTTGGAAGCATATATGGTTTCCATCGAATCTTCTTGGTGTTTTCATTTCATACTGTTATGTAAATATTAAACCACATTTTCCATAAGATTGTCTGGGTAAATTTGCCTAATTCTTCAGCATCCATATTATACAGGAAGAGGAGTAATTTTGTGAAGTTTTTGAAAGTGTAAGTCCATAATTTCCTTTCTATTTTTGTGAAAATAACATTCAAATGAACTGAATACGGTAATAATGAATTTTATAGGGACTGCAACTAAACTAACTGCTTTGAAACATATATAGTCAAATTATCAAGGATAAGGCATGTTTCTTATTTTTTCTGACTATGTATGAATGGTATATATATATAAAATAGATATGTATACTCCTGTCGTCGACTGTCTTGTAATAGCTTGATTTCTTGCAAATTAAGAATGTTACAAATGTAATTATTCTTACAGTATTCATTGATATGTTAATGGAAGGATAATAATTGGACCTATAAATTGCTACAATAGATTACTTATTTCGATATCATGTTAATCAGTCATTCCTACTTTGTCATAGTAATTATAATTACTTTCTATTTGTTGCTGTCATATTTTATTTAATACTTTAAAAGAAGTTATTATATATTCTAATTTGTATTGCATAATGGCGACAAAAAGGCACGTGCTGATAAAGCTACCCATCCCCAGATTATCCATAAGGCAATATAGGCAGTTGCCTAGGGGCACCGATGGCTCGTGGGGCGCCGCGCGCTGGCGACAAACAAAAAAAAAACAACAATTTTTCATACTTGATACTTTTCATACTTATTAATAAAAAATAAAAATTCTCTTAAAAAAATATTGTCGTTTCATTGTCTAGTAGATTTGGTCATATATGCTGGCCGAATATGTAATTTGGCCGTTGCTTTAGGAAGGTGTCGAAATTGAAGAACCGAAGGTCGAAATTGAGTCCTGCTACATGGCAATTGAATATTTTATGTTTGTCCAACAAATATTCACTTTTTTTTCTGCCTCTACCAATAAATGCAATATGTATTTTGAGAACTAATTAAATGAAAATGTGAGAGAAACACAGGGTGAAATCATAATTTTGAATCAGTTTATACCTAAATCTTTGTTTACTACACGCTGGTCGGCTCGTGCTGATGCTTGTAAAGCTTTATCGGTCTCACATAACACATTTTGAAAAAGCGTAGAAAAAATAGCCTATGGCAAAAATGAAAAACCTTCCGTAAAAGCAGAATATATGGGATTGTTAGGTAAATAATCCACCCTGAGCATACTCGATGCAAAAGTGGCAAGCATTTACAGCTCACTTGTTAGGAAAAGTAGATAACAAGCCATTTGAGAGATATTATCCGAGATAATATGAAATAAGCCACAGTTGTGGATTGAGGGATTTGTCAGGATTGTTTTTCATGATATGCAAACAGCATAGAAAATTATTGGAAAAATATACGCAACGGGTTTGAGAAAAAAGTAATAAAGAATGAATTAAAACTCTATCATACATTTTTAGAGTTTTACCAATACTATCTTCTTTTGCAACTGTTGGAATACTTTATATACAAGCTTATAAAGGTATTCATTTAATGGCAACGAAACTGTTGAACATACGTAATCAAGAACTCTAGTACTATTTTTAAATAAAAATAATTAGGTAGTTGTTGGACCATACTATTCTGAAGCGGTGACGACGCGACGCCGACCGACGTAGCGAAACTCGGATCAAATATTTTTTTGCAATAGTATTAAATATAGATAGACAATATATTATTTCGTAGAACTTGACCACTTCTATTAAAGAGTATTGTATTGAATATAAAGTATATATGTATCTGGTATAAGTGCTAATTTTGGGTTGTTCAGTAATGGTAATATATTTTAGATGTTCCGTTAGCCTGAACATGAACTCGCCATTAGAAATATTTTCATACGTATGCAATTAAATTCATTTAAAACATGGTTTAGTACTGAGTTAGGAAAAGTCGAACAATATTTGTAATAACGACCACAAATGTAGACTACTCCAGATATTATATATGCTACTAAAATCCCAGAAGTTTACCAAGAATCTGGAGCCACGATGCAACAAAAAATACCAGAGAAAACTAGTTTTTGATACATTAAAACACCATTCTGCACTCGACAAACGGTTTTTTAACTAAGTTACCAACACGATTCATCACAGTTTTACACATCGAGTGATAATTTAAGGAAAATAAATACTTTAAACGATGATTAAAACTTTTTGATTTACCTTCTGTTGGTGCCAACATAGTTAACGAAACGTTAGCGTCATTGTGCGTCTCGTATAGTGTTTTAGTGCTTTCTGTAGAACTAACCTTTTCTTTCATTTATAGTCATATAATGATGTAACAGATATAGGATTTAACGGCTTTTAATGTATGTAACTATAATATTTACGAGTATAATAACTACGAATAACGGGTAATAAAATATAAAATTATTAGAGCGCTGATGATGAGAACTTAACAAAAAGTATGTTATGTTTTTATTACTCTAGCATTAAGAAGAAGTTCCCCTCTATTATACTCAACAATGTTTGAAACTGGGAAGATTCAGTAATCGCATTGTCGATGTTAAAAATCGTATATATGTATATATAAATATGTGTAAAGTTGCAACATACCACGCACTAGACATATATCCATATCGATTGTCGAATGTTATTCAAATCATGTTACAAAATTTTATGGTAATTTCTACATTCCCCCGAAATTACCCAATTATGTTTGTTAATTCTTATGTGGTATATTTTACGAAAGTTGTACAGGTCTTCACGTATGATGGGTACGGACTTAAGCACACATGCGAATGAGGCAAGTGGCATGCCTCTTGCCACATGTGGCACACATGAGTCAAGTGGTATGCCCTATGTGTACCATAAATTAAAAATGAGACAAATAAGGCACTATTTCACGGTACATGTACAACTCGTCAATAATAGGAAAAAGTGTGATATTCTCTATGTATGCATAGAAGAAGGCGTCAGGCAGCATTCGGAGGGAAAGGGATGCACTTTATATGCGACCACATCGAACTCACATTATGTATAGTTTATTTCATCGCTATTTGCCAAATAAAAAATCTCAAAATATACCGTGGCTTGTTTTTATGGCTAGGCTCAGGTAGACTGTTCCGTTTATCGTCAATATAAGAGAGTTTTTTATTTGGCAAATACTACTATTCATTTGATCAGATTTCATCGGATAAGCGGAACAGTCTACCTACCAGTGAGCCTAGCCATAAAAACAAGCCACGGTATGTTTTGAGATTTTTTATTTGGCAAATAGCGATGAAATAAACTATACATTCACATTGCACATACATCACTCTGCAAAGGTCTCTTTGCGACTGAGTAAAGATCAGTCTGTTTATTTCACACCTCGTGGGAGGTCCGATATCGCAGTTTTGAGACTTGTCCCTATTCTTGACGAACTGTATGTATATCGCCTCTGTACTTGATACATCGTAGAAGTGTACTAAATACAACTGAAATATATGAGTAATACGACAAAAAGTGATCACTTAAACACAGGCATTGCTGCTGAAGACCTTTGAAATTGATGCGTTCGAATAATTCACGCTCGAAATAAGTTCAAAAATTTATTATTGAGCTATTGGTTCTGCCAAATGAACACTTCCTGACTAATTTCATCTTCATGTCTACGTACTTTTATTATCAACATCTGTTACATCAATTTAATGAGATCTAAGTACGGTTCTGACTTAATTTACAAGCAAAGTATTACTCCAGTATACAGTTTTTAGATCTTGTGTTAAACGGAGGTATTTATTTTAATATTGGGAATTAATTGTTGATATAATAAGACACTGCAAACGTATTTTAAATCGCGTCGATGAAAAATAACTACAAATAACGACGTCGATCAGTTGATTGACCTTCCAGTTTTCATAAATCGATCACATTGAAGCGGTCAACTGATGCCCCTATGAGCGTGCTCCGAGAAAACATCAGACGTTTCAATACGACGTTATTTGTTGTAATATTGGATAGTGTCCACTATGGTGGTCAAATTAGGAGAGTTTATACGGTATAAAGTACGCGGTGACACGAGTAGTAATCGGCCGTAATTGTTTGACAATGCCAGCAGACTAGTCTGCCTCGTAGTTCCCACGCTTCTGCCCAAGACATCTGTTAAACACTACAAGTGGTTCTTCGACGCATATGCATATTTTCCAGATACAGCATAAGAAATATGAATCTAAAAAGAAATAATTCTACTCAGACACACCTCCGTTGGGCATGTCTTTCATTTTTTGTTTGGTGGCTTGGAAATAAATTTACGGGTTTTTTACGTAAATCTGGGACGTTTAATACTCTTCTGGAATGTGGAACAGCTTTCAGTAATGCAATGTGTAGGGACTACATTTGATTAATAATTAAGTAAGCTTTAAAAAAGTAAGTAAATTTTTACCCCCTAACGCTTTAAAATGTGTTTAAGCCTTTACAAAAAATAAATAAATAAATAAATAAATAAACAAAAAATTTATAAATTTTACTAGAATTATTAAAATTAATTTATATTAATCGAAACAGATTGTTATAATTGCATAATAATTGCATAATAAAATTTGTAGCGGTCTGTCTTATAAGGTGCTGTACATTCTAAGAAATATAGTAATACAATTATGCATAATTTGACAAAGCAGCATGAAAATGTCAATTCTCAGCCATTTTAAAAATATAGCCATGATATAAACGTTAATTTAAAATAACGGAATTAAATATTAAGATATAAATCAACCGATGATCAAACAGTAAAAATTAGTTACACTGTTAGTTACACAAAAAAAGATTACACAAGTTTTACACACAACATTTACTAACACAAATAAAGATACACTGTTCAAAAATACTACAGACTCGGTTATTAGGATTGCCACCTTTTATTTGTGCATAAAGTACCTATATTGGTTGTTAAAGGTAGCAAAAAAAGTATATTGTATCAAATAACAAGTAATACTATACAATAATAAGTAATATTATATTATTCCTTATTTTACTTTATTATTTTGGTTAAAAGCATATTTCTTATTACTTTTAGCAATGCTCAACAAATAATTGTCACTGCTAAACAGCTTCACTGCATCTTTGCAGTCTATATTTAAGTTTAGATAAATAAATAATTAATTTTTCATCAAATTCAGAAACCCACCGTTTCGTCCCACCCTTTTATATTCATCACATTATCACAGAAAAAACTCTGTCTGTGAATGCTGAAGTAGCAGGAATCGATAAAAGAAATGAAATTAATTTGTACAAAATTGTAAAATCATCATTCGTCTCATTAAATATTTGCTGCCATTTTTGTGCAGTGGATAATTCTGTAAAGCCTTCAGAACTATATATTTGATCATTGATAAATACTCTATACTCGATAAATTCAAAGTACCATTATATTTAAAATATATGTATAATATATGTATAAAAAACCTTGGCAGACTGGAGATTTATTAAATATAAAAACAAAACAAAATAAATATTAATGTCATAAACTTTTTTTCTCAAAAGTTTATTCAGACTACTATGGCAAATTCCTAAGATATAATAACTTCAAAAGTATCCATATTTTTCACAGCAATAATCAAACGCTCTTTTAAAATAACAATATAAAATAATATCATTTATTTTCAATAATGTTTGTAATATATAATGATACTATATTAATTATCGAGATAAGTTCAAACATTTTAAATCATTTAAATAAATTTTGTCCATATTCACGAATCTTGCCGAACCCTAAATTTTCGTCTTTCGATCTTGTATTCTACTTTTACCCCATAAACTACGGAGTGTAATTTATTGGGCTTTATTGTCATATATTTAAATAAACAACCCGTACACAATTCACTCCAATTTTACTCGTATACTTTAGAAAACATGTTAGACAGTAATCCAACAGAGATTTATTAGTTAGTAAACGTTTTATGTAAAATGTTCATTGAAATATTGGTGTTTTAATAAATTAATAATGCATGGCAACTATGATGGAAATATTTAGAAAACAAAAGATTCTGAAAGTCATTTACAGTAAGCATAATTATCGTAAAAATATGGAACTTATTTTTTATTTACCTATATATAAGAAATTGATCGAGGAAGCCGTTACTCTGTGATAGTTCATAATTCCAACGCAATTGAGTAAAATAACTACTATGGTTAATACCACTATATTTTATTTATTTTAAATATATAATGAAATAATCTGGCATTATGGTATAATACTACATTGCTTCGGAACGTTATTTTTGCCCCTATCCAATTGTCCGGTCAGGATTTTAAATGACCATATCTTATCTACTAATTGTGATATATTGACAGAAAATGTGATGATTCATGGAGTACACGAATGCTAAAGGGCATTCGTGTACTCCTAAAAATATATTTATATAGTTTATTTCATCTCTACTTGCCAAATAAAAAATCCCAAATAGTTCTTATCTCATACCATGGCTTGTTTTTATGGCTAGGCTAAGGTAGACCGCTCAGTTTATTGGCAAGATAAGAGAGTTTTTTATTTGGCAACTAGCCATGAAATGAATAATACACTATTTAAATATATTTTCTATACCGGGTGTTGTGTAATAATGTTGTTTAATATAAAAAATAAAAAGAAATACACATGAAAATTATTCTGCATGAATATGAATATAAATAATCATCATACATTTAACCTTAGTAGCAAGTATTATCCAATATTGATATGGGGAGAATTTTTTTACTAACATCGTAGTAGCTTAAAATAATGTTAGCGAGTTTCACAGTACCTATTTGAAATTAAAATGCGCTAATTTATATACCATTTATAATTATACTGTTCTAATTATAAATTTTATAATTAGAAAGCGATGACTCCTCTTAATTCACTTAGTACTGTCTAAAATCTCTTCTTAAAATAATACTTTTTTTAAAACATATTATTATGTAATTAAGTAATTAAATATTGTGGAAGTCTTAATTGTGGGTAACCGTTTTAACCTTTCATGAGTAGTTGAATAGATATCTGTCATAGGATATTAAATGTCACAAAAATAGTATTTTTTTGTATTCTTTTCAAGTGGTATCATTAACTTGTCACTGAATATCATTTGCTAGATAAAGTCATATAGGTTGTATGAAATAATGCGCCTATTTTGATGATAGCAATTGTATGTCGTAAACGACTTACAAGAAATAATAGAAAAAACATTCAGATTTGATAAAATTATATGAACTTTTTTGAAATTGTTTATTTTGTTGATATTTCTTTCTCTAACATCTAATAAGATAAATTCATGCAATGAAACGTTTGATTGAATACAATATAATAAGTGTTAATAAAACAAGTACCTAATCAGTAAATAATTTTTGCAATATATTTTTTTTATTTATTATTTAAATTTATTATTTAGATGGATATTTTATAATTTCTTCCAGGTGAAACTTAGAAATATATATTTAGAGTGTAGAACAAAGTCTATGTGACAAGTGATTAAGAATTTAGTACTCTATTCAGCGCTCGGCGTTTGGCACATAGCCAGGAGAATAGCTGTTTTGCCTAATTTGTTTAGTCCTTATTATATGAGGCATTTGAAGATGGGGTGGAGTAGAATCTCCTTATTTCAATTGTGTGAAAATTACCCTCTGAAAAGTAAAAACTTTGCATTATATTGATGATCTCAAGTTTTTACTCCGATTTAGATTGTCCTCGAAACTACCAAGAGATGGCGTTTGGTACGTTCTACTGCGGTGGAACGTAGCAACGTCTACTAGATGTGAGCCTCATCTGTCAAAGGTATACCCGCTTACACTTCACTGACGAGACCCAAGAAAAGGTTGAAACCGGTCTGCAGTTAGCGATATCCGGAGATAGGTGACACTTTGCATCTTCTTCTTTGGTTTTGGAACAATTTGAATCACTGTATTTTAGTGCTAACTCTGTTGGACAAATTTTGTCATTTAATTCAGCGCTCGGCGTTTGGCATATAGCCAGGAGAATAGCTGTTTTGACCTAATTTATTTAGTCCTTATTATATAAGGCATTTGCACATGAGGCGGAGTATAATCTCCTTATTTCAATCGTGTGAAAATTACCCTCTGCGAAGTAAAAATTTTGCATTAAATAAATTTTGTGCAAACTTGATATGAGACTTAATATATCTTTCTCATACTAAGAAAGAAGTGAAGAATAACATTAATCCTCAATTGTCATAATTAAGAATATTCATTCATGAGTGCGACGAATATTCTTCCTTGGTTTACTCTTTTTAAATCTCCTACAAAGTTCTTAGAATGTCCCAAATTTAAGTAATCCTCGTCAATATATCACGTCAAAATTTAACAGGGAAATAAAGTATTTCGATGAGTCCATTACGATGCGACTGCCTTGCAAACACTTGTATGATGTTATCCGACAAATAAATTTCATAAGGTTTTATCTGCTAAATACTCGTATATCAAAACCGATGAAACTCAGAACTTACGTCCCAGAGATGTATAATAGGTGTTTTTGTCGGCGCTAAACAAAAATGTGAGATAACTTATAAAGATTGTCTGAATTTGCTAATTCTTAGTTTTGGAGCAGACCCGTCGCCAAACCCTAAATTTTCTTATTAACCTTATAAAGTGAAATCAAGTACCAGATAATTAGTATTATTTCGTACATGTACTGCCATCGAATGTTCAATCCTTTGAGAAAAAACATAAACTTCATTATAACAAATCTGTGCCACAGATCTGTTTTCATCAAGCCGATAATTTTCTTAAAAGGTACAGAAAATATTCTTACTGTAATAAAATTCTTGTGCAACCATTTGGAATGCCAAATAGTGTATATCAGTTCTTTATAGTCTTTGTTTCCTTTGTAATCTTCAATTTCAATAATGTACAAGAAACGCATGATAAGTCTATTAAATTATTTGTTTTTATAACTATTCAAAAATTCTTATGTAAATATACAGTGTGTCCCAGAATGTGTGGGCAATCTCTCAGATTTATACAGGGGACGTTAAAATAACATGACATTTTTCTATAAAAATTTTCCCCAGGGGGCCCTCCCTACGAAGATACAGGCCCCTAAAGGACGCCCCTGAAAATCGAATTTTTTTTAGTAACTTTTAAAATTACTTTGTGTAATTTCATTATTCTTTAATACGATGGACAATGCATAAGACTCCTTAAAAATTGACCTATGAAAACAATTTTGCTTATTTGGTTTGCCAGGAACGGATTAGCGTAGCACAACAATGTCAATTTTTTCCATCCTTTACGATCCTCTTTTCGAGAAAAAACTATTTTTGTTTAATATGATTTTTATTACATCCGTAAAGAGAAATAAACCCATGAAATTTTCATTATTTCTGAGCCCCTTTAAAAAAATGCCATTTACATTTGTTTTTTCTTTGTTTTTTGTTGCTATGGTTGCTTTTATTTAAAAAAAATCGATTTTCAGGGGCGTCCTTTAGGGGCCTGTATCTCCGTAGTGGGGCCCTTTGGGAAACATTTTTATAGGAACTTGTCATGTTATTTTAACGTCCCCTGTATAAATCCGAGTGTTTGCCCACATATTCTGGGACACCCTGTATATCAAAACCTTTTACGACGTTATTTTCAATCATTTGTTGTACCAAATTCAATTGGAATACATTTATTGATGTGCTAGTGTGTGTGTAGAATTAGCTCTATATTGTAGTTGTGTACATTGAGCAGTAGTTTTGTAAACCCTACAAAAATGTTTTTTAATATTTGCCAAAACATGTATCCATTAGAGAAAACATGCTTTGTCATTCATACACTGGAATCAATCATTAAATATAAGTCACCCCATTGTTCTTTGGGAATAAAATTTCGTTTGTCTTCAAATACGGCCATTAACGATTCATAGAAGCAAAGTAACACCCCTTTAGATGTCACGGGATATACGGAAACAAAGTGATGTTACAAGGGTTAAATCAGAGCATAAAAGAAGAGCAGTAGATATGCTGAATCTCCATCCTAGATGTCCAGGTTGGATGTCCATCTGACTTTAAATATAAGTTGTCACATACCTGAACAAGTAAATTCATATATATATATATATATATATATATATATATATATATATATATATATATATATATATATATATATATATATATATATATATATCAGTTAACATTACGGCTATTGTTGATATCAACCTATGCTTACTAAAAAATTTGCTTGCAGGCAGATTTCCATTTTCGAGGCTGCGTAGACCGTTCTTTATTTTCTAAGATCGTCCTTTGTTCTGCAAGGGTCGCTAGATTTCCCAAGTTCGGATAATACCTACAATATATTTTACAGCATGCAACGCGTCTTGTACGTTGACGATAGATTTTCATACATTTAATAGATTCTTCATATTATAATTCGATGCAATATTGCTACAGGAATATTAAAGGTCCCTTCCAGTGGCCTATATGTAATTTGCATTTTTTTTTAAATTAAAAATATTGTAGAAACTAACAAACGTTAAACATATTTCACATAAATTGTAAATACCACTGCTAAATGGTTCTTTGGAATCTTAATCGAATATTCACATAATTTCGTGTGGATTCGGCAATTAATTCGCGTATAAAGTTACAGTAGAAAATGTGACGATATTCAGGTCTCGACACAGATGTCATGTAATAATGTAATAAGTCCACAATAATTGCATTTCCATTATGTAATATTTCCTAGAGATCCAATGTAAACGGTGACGTCCTTTCTAATGATGATATGTAATTTGCCTTAAAATGTTTAATAACAATGTGCGACAATAATTATAAAACACCCCAAGCATTTATGATATTGTGAATAGAATCTTTAACATACACCTCAACAATTGCCTAGGCTTTAACTCTCCATGCCGTTTTATGATCAGAATAACCGCTTGTGTATCTACAGATGTAGTTGAAGATGAGGTGTGGAGACAATGACAAGTGTATGGGGTGGGGCTCAAGATTTTAAATTTAAGTGGGTGACTATTATAATATTTGTTATTGTTATACATGCCAACGTATTTCTCTACATGTAGTTTATTCTCTTTTAGTTATACGTATAAGAAATTAACAATGGGAGTGAAATGACATAAATTTACGATAATGATGATCCTATCCTTAGCGTCATTGGACCTAGATTTGTTGTAAAAACATTCATACATAGCCACATCTTGTTACCAATTTATTCTAATAATTAAAAATTATTATACCTACTGCAAAAAGTATTGGTTTGATCTCTTGTGAAAAGTTTTATGTTTTTATTTTATTGAATTTACGTTTTTATCTGACATAGCCAGCTAAAGATTATGGTATCATACGAGTATAGCCTAAATTCTAATATCTATACCTATATGATGGCATGTTATTAATTCGATAGAGTACGCTTTATAGTTATATTTATTACGTATTTCCAATTCACTAAGCTAACATACGTACTCTAGGTAATAATTAACACAATAAACAAATTTTCACAATTCAGAAATGTTGTGAATCATTTGTTAATGATTTAAATTGATCCAGAGTATCCAATTTAATTTATGTATCCATTATAAATATGACGATGAGTAACTGGGGTTAAGTGACAAAACTTCGTAATAAGTTAAAATGTGATCTGCTCTAAGATGAAAAGCATATGTGTTTAAATACACACTTACGAAAGAATAACTTAAAACAAATATTCTTGTATAACTTTGATAATATATATATAAAAGAGATACAGATCATATATATAAAAGAGAATATATATAATATATAGGCATGTGGAGAAAGATAATTCACTATTCTCAGGATGATCCATGATATTAGAAATGATATTTAGTGAAATAATTTACAATATTTGTAAATTATGATAATATATATATATATATATATATATATATATATATATATATATATATATATATATATATATATATATATATATATTATTTATTTATATTGTTGTTGTATTCATAAAAGTTATAAGGTAGTAAAATAGTCGGTGACAGTAGATATTTACATACGTGGAGAATGATGGCGACAAATACTTTTTAGATGTACAATACAAGAAGAGGTCTGCCACTTTGTCCAAACAAGGTCCATTAAAATAGCGATACCTTGATACCTACGTATAGTAGTAATCGGGCCCTTGTAATAATATTATCGCATAAGTTATGGTTTGCCTTTAGCTAATTTCTTGACATCCTTAAAGCGCTGGGCTGTTATCTGTGTGAAAACGCTTATTGCTTTGTATGGTCATAAACTCATATTTATTTCAATGGCTGAAATACACAATATAGATATATTGTGATATACTATATGCTCGTACTTTGACATAATATATTTGGAATGTATTGCAAAAGTTATGGCCAAGATGAATTTAAAACTAATTTACAATCACACACTCATTATATTACTGTTTTAAGGTACTAATTAGCATTACTACTCATTCCTATTTTTTTACTAAACAATTTCCCGTGGACTCTGCTCTTTGAATAGATATTCCGGTAATAGGTATATTATAAATTATATCCTGGTACTTACTTGGTACTGATATTTTGGTATTTGGTATCATCTTTACAAGTACCAAGTATCATTATTTACTTGATATTGAAAATAAAATTGGCCCTAAAATTGATCCATGCGGGACACTACAATTCACATAATCAGTAGATAATCGAAATATTTCCATATCGTTGTTAAAAATCCAATAAGACTCAAAATTATAGTAATTCATCGTTTACTTCGCAGTCATATATTTTATCGAACATTATTTATGGTCAAAGTAAGTAAACGACTTAGACAATTTGTAAATGATAACTAAAGGGATATTTTTATTTCCGATTATCTCATAAAAGTTTCCAGAACAAACAGAACAAAGGTCGCATCAGTTGTGTTACGATGTCTATGAACTAGGAATCCACAGAATATATTTATTTTATAAGTAATAAATTATTTCCTCGTTAGCTACATATTCTACATTTTTAATATTTCTAGATGAAGGAGGTCTAAAGCGGACCCTACACGATCAATCGGAATGTCAGTAAGGTAGAAAACTGACAATCGGAATGAAAATGTAGGGTATTGAATGACGGAATGAAGAATGAAATTGACGAGATCTGGATTTTTTGAATTCACGACGTCAATCACGGTAGGTGGAAGGGAGACTGTCATTTCGATTGACGGTGTGAGGAGACAACCTTCATTCCGCGTTTCAGTCGGTAGCAGATATTACTTATCAGTGTTTACAATTCGCCTGTTAGAACCATTTCACTGTTTTTCACCATGGAGCAGTGTGAGGAAGTTATGACCCTTCCAAAGATGACTTGTTGAGGAAATTTATTGAATTATAAGAAACCTTACCGGAGTTGTGGAATAGCGCATCTCCCTTTTACAGTAATAAGTACCATCGGAACTAAGCGCTAACGAAACTACAAGCAATTTTTAAGGATATATAAGGAAAAAAGTTAACACACTTACCTCTAACTTCCGGCGGGAAGTAAGCCCAGTGCCGCATGGTCACTGCCAGACTCTCGTCCCACCGATAGAGCCTCCCTTATCACAGTGTTTTTTCTGATTAGGTGAGGCTTAACCATGTTGAGCAGTTTTTTAAAAAGTTTATCATCCATGCAGAAGTAATTTTTTTAGTCTTCTGATGTAGTAACTTTTATTTCCCGTACCAATTACAAATGAGAATATTCCTTACGTTTTGATAACCACTGCTTAACCCAAAACGTCCTTTGTACCTTTGTTGAAGTATCTATAGCTAACACGATAGCTAAACATGCTTTCTTTTTTTCTGTTTTTCACAATTTCATTAGACATTGCTGTTCACGTTTCTCGGCAGCTTGAGGTTAACTAAGTAAACTGGAATGATCTCCGGAATGGCCGTGTAGGGTCCGCTTAAGTGATAGTTGCCTGTAATGGGAAACTATCACGTCACCTTTCTTGTATTGAGGCTTAACTATATTTGCTTTAAAACACTGTCAAAACTCTTGTCTCATCATAAATAAATCATTAAAAACATTAAGAGTTTTTTGGGATAGTTATTTTTTTATATATACAACGATTCACGATTCATACAAATTTCTTAGGTGTAATGCTTTATTTTCTTTTTTCTTCTGATAATGAATGGAAGTAGCTTGAATAGATAGTAGTATTATCTAAATAGAGTTATTGCTTGGCTGTAAGTCACAGCCTCCTTTCTATATAAGTATCGAGACTGGCATGTCTCTAGTCTTTTAGTATGGAATGACACACATGACTTGTTACACACCTACTTACGGTGCAGTTGGGTAAATTAAAACAAATGTAATAAATAAAATAAATAATCGACTTGGAGTCTAATGGTAGTATAAAATCCTAAATATTAGTATTCAATTCTATCGCCACAATCTATTATTCTACATTTCATCACGTTTAAGCTTGATAGCATTATTATACTATCAAGCGTGTGCGCTAAATTTCTTATTTTGTTTTGAATTAACGTCAAGTGGTGAGTACTGTTAGCCAAAATAAATCAACATCACCGTAAATGATTTTGTCTTTGCGTCCACAAATTGACGAGATAAACTGTGATCAATTTAGTTTAGTTTAGTTTAGTGTGATCAGTTTAGATTCAAGAATATTTTCTCAGAAGGAGGATATTAATTGACGCCAACAGTAAACATTGCAATAAACTTTTTATGTGACGAAATTTCCATATATACATACATTCGCCAGTACTGATATATTCCTTGAGTACAAACATAAACATATTTGTTATGGCATTTGTGGTGTTAAAAAGTGGGACAAGATTATTTAAAAATTATTGAATTTATTATTTCTCGTTAGTCAGTTTATTACATATCTATTCTTAGAAGTAATTTAATCTCAAGATTAAATTTGCAAGTATGTGATAATTGAATAATAAACTACTGAGTAGCTTGTTAGCGCAACTATTGATCATCTGTAGGCTTGCTGTACAGTGCTTATATCTGTAATAGGATCATAACTTTCATAATTATATATAGCTACTATATTATAAATTACAAATGAGACGTCAAATTTATGATTGGTAAATAATACAATACCGTATGTATTTATTGGCTGAGTGGTATAGTGGACTACGCTCTGGCCGGTATGCTGGACTGAACGCCAAGTGGCGGCTAGAATTAATCAAGGTCTTTTTCAACTAGAAACTACTCTAGAGACTAATCGACTCCTGCTTCGAATCCATATTGATATGGATGTTAGAGATATAGTCAGATATTTTGAGGGTAAATTATCCTATACCTATCCGCACAAGTCTCCAAGTTCCCTGCAGTCATCTGGGAATGGGTTCGATTCCCACGCCAGTCAGCTGGATGTGTCTGTGGTTTATGTGTAATTGTCCGGGGACTAGGAGAAAGAGTAGCTCTGAGCTAAACTTTGCCTACCGTAAAAGTAAAGGCAGTTAAAAATATCCATAGAATTTAAGGTTTTATGTATTGCCCTTTTATATTCATTATCTATACTATATGTATAGTATTCGATATACTTGATTTCGATTGAAGAATGCATGAGCCAAACTATCGATTTTCGGTTCTCAATTTTTATGTACATATCTCTCTTGTTATGCTCACTTTTTCTTTGATATATTTTTACTCATCTTCAATCTCTTTTGGATTGCATATACTGAAACAGAAAAATATATCAAAATTATAGATCTAATGTGGATACGTTAGGAAATTATAAAAGGAACAAACAACTTCTGAAGAAGAATTATTGCCATCTAATTATTCTCATTTTTAGTTACACCAAGGCTGTCCCGGAACTGCATATCTCGACTTCATCCTCATTAAAATTATCCTGAAAGGTTTGGGTGTATCTTCGTCGATCCCTTGAAAGTCTAAGAAATATTAGGTTTTGGTATCGTCGGTTCACCGAAAACAGAAAATCAGATGTATTTCATATTTTTAAACTCTCTCTGAATCCACCACTGGTTTGAATTTCGGTCGTTTGTGAGGTCTCATTTCTTCCGGGCCGTAGTCCGTCCTCGCTTTTATCAGCGGATTGGATGGATCTCCCGTTTGGTTGTAAGTTTTCCTGACTCCTTGCTTGATCCTCTCTAATACTATCGAATATTGGAGGTCTGTCTAAAGGTCTGCATTTCTCACGAACTACTGGTCTCCCATGGTTCATCATAGCGCTATATTTTCAGTGGCTTGAAGTTTATCGAGGTGACCTTGGCTGCGTATTTCCAAGCTATGCAGACGTACATCAGCTGGGGCTGGAGGATCTCCTTTACGAGTAGTAACTCATTCTTCACGTTGAGGATGCCCTAGAAACATAGGAGTTATCCTGGTCAGGGTATTTCTGGTACGTCCCGTCATCTTTCTGATCTGCCTGGTACTCTGAGAACCTAGATGAGTCTTATATCAAGCTGGTATAAGCAATACATGTAGAAATATGCCAAACGCCATCTACCTCTGCTTAAAGGGTAGTATCACGTTCGGGTTGCATTAGACGGAGTGATCTGCATTATAAGAAGTAACGCGACTGCCCATAGGTGCCACTTTGTTGTGTAAGCAGGCAGAAAATGTTTGTCAAATTTCTATAACTTCTGAAGAATTTGAAGACGGTCATAATAAATACAAAGATATAATAAATGATTTATTGGGTGCTGAAATCCTGTTTCGACCAACATTGGTCCCATTAGGATAGGAGGTCCAGTTGATGATTTAGTATGTATCTTATGAGCCTTGATGACACCATGACTTTAAAAGATGATTTGAGATCAGCTCTGCAAAATTGAGTAAAAAATGTATCGGAATATAAATTTTATAAATACATATTACACTTAAACTCAATCATTTTAGCTCAAGATTCATACTAAAACAATCGTTTAATTCCATTTAGATAGTCAGCTTTATGGCACATAAATAGATTGGTCAATATTCTTGGATGGTGCTAAATCAATTTACATATTCGTAACTTATAAGTCGGGAATCGAGAAAGGAACCACGAAACCGCTAAGCGGTTATTAAGTGGTTCCCGAATAGCAAGGCTATTACATAATCGCTGTAGGAAACAACTACTCATCGGACTAAATCCCCGCCAGGCATTGAATTATACCTAACAGCGATCCTTCGACCCCTGTCTCGTATTTCTGCACGACCAGAGTTTTTTGAAAAAGGGACACCGCCGCGGGTAGGATTCGACATTTGTCCCGGATGGAATCCGAACGACAGACAGCTGTTTCGAATTTATTAGTTGTCATCAGTGCCGTACACGGTACGCCGATCTAGGACAAATGCCGAAACTAATCCGTGGGGTTTTCATTTAAATCGATAAGATTCCCTCGATTCCCGACTTATAAGTTACAGACACAGATCTTATCGATTTAGATGAAAACCCCACGGATTTGTTTCGGCATTTGTCCTAGATCGGCGTACTGTGTACGGCACCGATGAGAATATATATAAGTTCGAAACAGCTGTCTGTCGTTCGGATTCCATCCGGGACAAATGTCGAATCCTACCCGCGGCGGTGTCCCATTTTAAAAAAACTGGTCGTGCAGAAACACGAGACAGGGGTCGAGGGATCGCTGTTAGGTATAATTCAATGCCTCGCGGGGCTTTAGCCCGATGAGTAGTTGTTTCCTACAGCGATTATGTAATAGCCTTGCTATTCGGGAACCACTTAATAACCGCTTAGCGGTTTCGTGGTTCCTTTCTCGATTCCCGACTTATAAGTTACAGACACAGATCTTATCGATTTAGATGTTGGCGACAATTTCAACTCGACCGTCTCTGTCTGCTAGGAAATTCGATCGCCGGACTGGGGCCTCAATAGCGGCATTATGTTAAAATAAAATAATATAAACAATCTCAAATGTCGAGATTTAAACTGTAATATTGATTCATTCTTTTGTTAGCTAAGTGTGGATAGAGGCGTAGTTTTTCTTTGTATTAAATACAGTTTGTAATAAACTTCTTTTTACATTGATTCGTTCTAACAAAGACAGCGGTGGGATATACTCCAAGTGTCGCCCTTTGGTGTGCGTGTGACTGCGGTTAATAGATAGGACAGTGCCCGTAGCTATTAAATAATTGCTAAAGTGACAATAATTGTTATCGAATTATAAGTACCTACACTAGTGATGGACCGGTCTCGGAAACGCCAAAGGAACCAGCGACGGGGAAAATCAAAGACGTCCAGACGAAGCAGTTTATCCTCGTCTGGTAGGACGCCGCCCCCAAAGGACAAGGAAACCCGGAAGAAAATAAGATCGTTAAAAAAGGAAATGAGGCCCTCAAGGAAACTGTAAGTACTCGCTCTAATATTAATATCCAAATTGAGGAGAGCGTTATCCCACAATTTGAACCTGGCGGCGATAACGCTCAGAATGCTGTTGAGTGGGTAAAGAAGCCAGAAGATCTACTAAAATTCTATAAGTGGGGCGATGAACTTACCTTAAAGCTAGCAACAAAACGTTTGGCGGGTAATGCGCGAAAATGGTATGATTCATTGCCAAATACCTGCTTAAAGTGGCGTGAATTTACAAGTCAGTTAGTAAAAAATTTTCCGACACAGTTGAAGTTCGGAAAACTTCTCGTTGAAGCAGCATGCTATCGTCCTTCTGCTGGTCAAAACTTAGGCACCTACTGTTATGAAAAAGTTGCGAAACTTAACTCATTAAACCTAGTTATTCCTGAAGATTACGTTGTAGATAGTGTTATCGAGGGTATTAAAGACGATAAAATTTGTTTGGCTGCAAGAGCTGCTAACTTCAAGACGGTAGGTGCTTTGGCTAGTTACTTAAGTAATTTGACGGCTCCTAGAACGCAAAGTGACTTTAATCCTAAGCCGGGTCCTAGTGCAAGAAATATAGACAATAAACATTTTAAAACGCACGACAAAAACTTTAGCAGGAGTGATAAAACGGGCTATAAAGTATCACAAAAGATTGCTTGTTTTAATTGTGGAGGAAACCACCGGGCACGGGACTGTCCTCAACCGCGAGTCCAGTGTAAACAATGTCGGCGTCTTGGCCATACCCAATCTCAGTGTAATGTAAACAAAAACAGTCGTGCCGTAAACGAAGTTGTGCTAGTTGATATTGTTGAAAATATGTTTATTAAAACCGCTCTTATTAATAATCATAAAATAAAATGCCTAATTGACAGTGGTAGCGACTGCACAATTATGAAGTTATCAGTAGCGGCGAAAATAAAGTTAACGTTACGGGAAGAAGAGCACGTCTCCTTAAAATGCTTTTTGGGGAATACAGTTACAACTAATTTAAAATGTCATACAACCGTTATAATTGAAGAAGCCGCGGTTGATGTTACAATATTAATTTTAGATGACCAATTTGTACGACACGATTTAATAGTAGGAAGAAATTTCCTATCCAATGAAAATGTCATACTTATGAAATCTAAAGATAGGGTCTCAGTACGAATGCTTCCTCCTTTAAATATACCTCTACCCGATACGTAACAAAAGTTTTAATGAATTTTATGTGGTTATTCGGAGCACCAACGAGAATTATATCAGACCGTGGCACGGCCTTTACGTCAAAGACTTTTAGAATATTTTGTGAAACATATGGCATAAGACATACCTTGAATGCTGTTGCTACGCCTAGGGCAAACGGTTAATGTGAAAGGTACAACCGCACCATAGTAAGTTCCTTGGCAGCAACGGCTGCTGGGTACCCCGAAGATCAATGGGATAACCATGTAAAACAAGTTCAAAGTGCTTTAAACTGCACATACAATAAAACCATTGGAGTGACTCCACTGGAAGCCTTAGCTGGGTATAAGCCACGTCACGTGGCAGAATCTAAAGTACTAAGCGAAGTACAAGATAACCTGGGTCGGGTCGATCTAAATGAATTAAGACATGATCTAAAACAGAGGTTAGATGACGATCAAAGATTACAAAAGTCAAGGTTTGATAAGGCTCGAAAAGTTGCTCAAAAATACGCCGTGCAGGACCTAGTGATGGTGTCGAACGCGCCACCTGCTACTGGGGCTAGCAAGAAACTGTTGCCGAAATTCAAAGGACCCTTTAGAGTCAGAAAAGTATTACCTAATGATAGGTATGAAGTCGAAGATCTTCGCGACGGTCATAAACGTATGACAACCGTAATGGCAGTGGACCATATGAAACCATGGATAATCTTGAAAGGCGAGAGCACACCTTTGCGACTGGTATACGACCAGACCCCTTTGCGACTGGTATACGACCAGACACCTCTGCGACTGGTATATGACCAGACACCTTTGCGACTGGTATACGACCAGACACCTTTGCGACTGGTATACGACCAGACACCTTTGCGACTGGTATACGACCAGACACCTTTGCGACTGGTATACGACCAGACACCTTTGCGACTGGTATACGACCAGACACCTTTGCGACTGGTATACGACCAGACATTTTTGCGACTGGTATATGACCAGACCTTTTTACAGCTGGCATACGGCTAGACAGTATCACGATTAGATGAAATTGATTGGTATAAGATCACTTACTCGAGTACCAATACTAATCCCTGACAAGACAAGTGCATGTACGAATGTTCATTTATGAATGCTAGAATGCTTCAAAAAAAAAAAAAAACTAAGAATATTCACTAAAATGGTTTATTTTCCAGATTAAAGGTAACTTCTGGGGACAGAAGCATAGACAGGATGGCCGAGTGTTGGCGACAATTTCGACTCGACCGTCTCTGTCTGCTAGGAAATTCGATCGCCGGACTGGGGCCTCAATAGCGGCATTATGTTAAAATAAAATAATATAAACAATCTCGAATGTCGAGATTTAAACTGTAATATTGATTCATTCTTTTGTTAGCTAAGTGTGGATAGAGGCGTAGTTTTTCTTTGTATTAAATACAGTTTGTAATAAACTTCTTTTTACATTGATTCGTTCTAACATAGATGAAAACCCCACGGATTTGTTTCGGTATTTGTCCTAGATCGGTGTAGCGTGTACGGCACTGACGAGAACTAATAATCTGGAAACAGCTGTCTGTCGTTCGGATTCCATCCGGGACAAATGTCGAATCCTACCCGCGGCGATGTCCCTTTTTCAAAAAAAAAAAAAAAATTACATATTGTAAAATTAATATTAATTTTACATTAATATGTATTACCAAATTATTACTGCTGTCAAGTATCTTACTATATTAATTATATAATGGTTAACATAAACAGCATAAAACGAACGTACATACCGTGTACAAGTATCTCCAGAAATTGAAACGCTTGCACTTACAAGTCACGTATAAAAATACTGTACTGCATACATAAGCGTAATGCTCTGTCTGAACGATGAAGTCAGTCTTTCAAAGAGGATTACAAGATGCAACGTCGACCATATCGCGTGGTATTTGTGACCATATTCAATTCAACTGGGAGACCTACCTTGATGTGGAAGATAATGAGATTATTGACTTCTATTCATAAGAGTATTGTTGCGGCTTAAGGGTATTAGTAAAGATGGCAAGTTGGGTGAAGAATTCGACTTTAGAGATTATAGATTAGTTTAGTAATATTTTAATATTCAATTGTGGTATATTAAATATAAAGGGCGATTAGATGGCTTGTGGAATTATAGCCTCAGGATATTTTGTTAGTGCGAGTATTATATCGGGTAGTTTTTTTTTTATTTAAATAAAATATCAGATGTTGGTAGTGTTACATTTATCTAGATCATTACCAAAATGACCATTTATTATAATGCTGGTGTCGTGTAAACTTGATATATTGAATTTTTTTCGACAGTTGGATCATGAGAATCTTATCGTCGACCAAATAAATAAAATAAAATATGAGTTTGAACCACAAATGGGATTTTAGTTATTGACTAACAACAATAATTTTCTATGGCATGCTTAAAACAAACACTTCAATAGTACATGACCTCTATTAACATAAAAAATTAACTAAATCCTCTTAAGTCGATTGTCTATTGCATTAACAATTGTCATTGATGAGTTTTTTTCAATCCATTTTACATTAATAATGGAAAGTTAGTTTAATTTGCATACTTGTTTGATAAACCTATGTATTTTTTATCTATTATTTTGATAATATGACTGCTGTCAAAAAATAAAACCCGCCACAGGTAGGATTCCTCATTTGTCCCGGATCGGAACCGAATGACATACAGCTGTTTCGAACTTATTAGTTCTCATCAGTGCCGTACACGGTACGCCGATTCAGGACAAATGCCGAATGAACTTTATGGCGTATACATCTTTATCGATACGATCTCTGTCAGTAACATACAGTCTCAGTCTCAATTTCCATCTTATATGTTACTGAATATGACTACTAGAATTTCCAATCTGTTGAACAATATACATGACAGTCAAAGAATGTGTTAGAGCTCGTCAAGAATAGGAACAAATCTCAAAACTGCAATATCGGACCGCCCACGAGGTGCGCAGTAAATAGCCTAGTCTTTACTCGCCTAGTCAGGTTGGCGATTAGTTGGCGACCTATTTCTCTTTGAGAATAATTCAGTGTTGTGGTTTATTATAAACAATCAAAATGTTTATTTAATTTTTCAATCTTTTTCGTCGAAGTTTTCGACTTTTTTTTGTTCCAATCTACGTTGAAAAGCAAAACAAAATAAAAAAACATCAACAGAATACATTTTGTTATATTTTATTTTCCTAAATTATATTCCACTAAGGTCACGTAATGTACGAGATAGACGAATCACATAATCTAAACATCAATTAAATCAACCTCCGATTAGAACTAGCCCTGAAAATCTTATTGTACATTCTCGTCATTCAACCACATTATTTTCATTACATGGACCCTAAACTAATATATCTGCGTATTGCTGGTGAGTAAGCTATGCCATTTTTAATATTGCTAAATTTGAGTTGCTATGACAACGCGTTCCGTCAAACAGATGTACATATATACTTTTAAATTTAAGCTGTCACATTCATAGCTATTCCTATTACATTCATAACGAGTGTGATAACGTTGGTTTGTAACACCAAAAACGCGTAAGTTAAATGATGGTATATTATAAATGTATATGGACCATCCTTCGATTGTTCTTTAGAATCTTGCAAATAAGATATATGTTAGGGTTTTTCCAGTACACTTGAACTTGAAATAACTTCTGCAAGTTTTTTTACACTTACATAAACGAATATAAAAAAAATTGTGTGGGCTTGTAAAACATATATCTTTGAATAATTATTACGTTCTATTTAGATTTCAACTTTGCGGTCATCTACGGCCAGCTTGCATGTTTGAGGCGAATTCCACTGGTCGAACAGCAATTTAAACTACTGTGGATACATGAAGACTAATAAGGACCAGTTGTACTATTACATATTCATCGTTGGACTAACGTAGGTTAATAACATTGTACAGTTTTTTGATTGTAGACAGCGAAAACTATTGTTTTTATAAGTGAATTGGAGGTCAGGTATGGCCGGTGAATATAAAAGGTTTCTCCGAAATGTAGGCGTTCTGCTAATTCATACGAAATGTCTGAATATTTCGTAGCTGAGTATAAAAACATATCTTACATTAAAGATAATGTTATTTAACGTCTGACTGGACATCTAATATTACAATAAATTAAATAAAAATAATTCTTATGCAAATCAGTCGTTAATCCAACCAGACACTTTTGATCAGTTCAGAACACATAGACAATAATGAACTCATTCTTGAAGTTAAGTATGCTTTTGGTCTCAAAATGGTTATGCTTTATATTGATCAAAAGTATAATTAACTCAAACATTGATGCAGTATTGTCTGTTCTTCAGGGAAATGTATCAAAATTATTTCATTACATTCTTTCTTGATGACACGTACTTTCTTATATGTCACTTTGCACTTTAGGATATTTTATAGTCCATATACAGACGTGGCGACTACAAATCTTGGACTATGCGTGGTAGAAAAGAAGATAAATAGAAAATCCAATGTTTTAGAAAGAAACAGGTTTTATATACATCGTTGCCACTAATTACATTGACCTAAATGCCGCCAGGGAGGTAATTTTTAAACAATAGAGGAGCAGGGATGCATGTGGTAACCGCGAGAGTAGAAGTGGTATCAGGTTATGTGGTTATGAGAATAACGTAATGTGTATAATTTTGTATTTGTATGACACTAAAATTTAGTTTTCGTTATTATTTGTCTTTGTGTTGGGAGGTAAACTGCGTTTAAAACTTTTTCAAAATGGCAGTTTATACAATTGAGGAGAGAATACAGATTAAGTGGTATTAAGGACGTAGTACTGCTTTGGAAGTTATTCACGCGATTTACATTTGAAGATAGGCCCATTCCGACGGTTCAAACAATAATTATCAACATGGTTCACAAGTTTGAATTTTCGGGATGTGTGAGATCTTCTATAAAGTGTGATCATCTTCATGGTGATGCTAATGATGGTAGAGTTCGGGTAAATGATGAATGCGAACAACATGTATCAGTAGCACAGAATAAGGAACAACCTTTATTCTGTGTCAGTAGTATAGAACTAAATGTATCAGTAGGTATATCTCTCAGAAGTAAATGTCTATTGCAGAAGACATATCTCCCCCGAATCTCTGTCGGTGTATCTGATCGAACAGTCTTTTAAGGAGAAATAAATTTCATCGCTATAAGATTACCAGTACTCAAGAAAATTTTCCCGAATATTGTTTAAGACAGATGGAGTTTCGTGAAAGTATGACGAACAAGGCCCAGGAAAATACTAACCTCATGAAATATCTTATATCTTATCTACAGACGAAAGTTTAATTTTATTACATGGTCACTAAAATCTTTCCACAACTGGGTACTGGTTAAGGGAAAACAAGCATTTAAATTTGTCATTACACACCCAGTACCGTCAAAAAGATTTTATGAGGGCGACGCCAAGTTCGCAAAGCTACAGACATTTTTTTTGTTCATGTTCTTTGTTTCACTGAACTCTACCATCGTTATCATTGCCATGAAGATTATTACACTTTGTATAAGACGTGAAATTCCAAAGATTCAAACTTATGAACAATATTCGTAATTATTTAAATCGTCGAAATACATAATACAAAGGTAAATTGCGCGACAACTGCCAATACTATTTCAATAGTACCATTTTTAAATAACGAATCTGCACTCTTTCTCCGGTTGTATAAACGATCATTTAAAAAAATGCAAACATAGTTGAATACTAACTAGTTTACCTCGACAAGATAAAGACGAAATTGAGTGTCCGAGAAAAAATAAACCAACACATAAATGCAGAATGTGTTTTATGCGATAGTTTTACTTTTTTCAAATAGTCCATCATCGTGCTTTCTTATGACCCATGGACAGGCTGGGGTGTGTCCTATTCACTTCAAAATCAATAGATGTCGTCTGGTAGATGTCCTTAATTAGAATCAGTCAAAATCCGATCGATCCGACACGATTTAATTGAGTGATCGTGCTAAAAAAAAATTCTCAAATAGTCCACCATTGTAATTTCTCATGACCCATGTACATGGTAGAGTGTATTCTATCCACCTCAAAATCAATAGATGTCGTCTGGGAGACGTCCCCAATCAGAATCAGTCAAAATTCGATCGATCCGACGCGATTTAGTTGAGTTATCGTGCTAACAAGAAAGTTTTTAAATGCCGACGACAACGAAAAACGATTGTTCCTTATAAAGAATTAGTTTATCCATTTCTATTATTTTTTACTACACATAAATCGTCCATTGGAGATTTGTAGTTATCAGGTCTGTATATGTATGACTTCAAAAATATCACTTCAGTTATATTTCTAACATGCATTTAGGCACAAGTATAAGTTATGTTGTAATTATAGATTATAGTGTATCTTCACTTATGCTCTGACGATTATAGTTATATTCAAGATATACATATCGGATGAATCGATCCATTAAACTTATTTTATTTGTCATTCTCTCACAATATATCAAGTTGTATTGTCAAATGAAAATATGTTATTGTGTATATTATTATTATTATTATTATATTATATAGGTTTGGGCCTCATCAGCTACTGGTCGCATGGGTAGTCCCTTGGCGATCCCCTCTTATCCGGGTCATTATCCAAAAATGCTATCCCATGAAAGGAGCAATTTAGGCACGTCCCCCGCCTTAAGCCTCGCCTCCTCTAGGATAACAAGGGTCTCTAATATAAGATACCTCTTCTCCTCCAGTGCGGGGCAGGTGTAAAGAAGATGAATCGAGGTATCCTCGTCTTCTTTACAATATCTGCAGGCCGAGCTGTCAGTCAGCCTCAGCTTGTGCTTATATGCATTAAGGCTACTATGGTGGTCCGTTATGGTTCCCACCAGGGTTCTGGCTTTGTGCCTCTTTAATGAATTCTTGGGCCCATTTCTCAATCTCTGAGTATTGGATGAAGAGTTTGGTTATTCGACAACCCGTTACTCCTCTTCATCTTTTATTGTGCTGGTCTCTTGCCCAGCGATTGATGCGGTCTTTGGTCAGATTCCGACTTATTCCCACTGTAGGTTCTGGTCCATAGAGGTTTTCCCTGGTCCCTAGTCTGACAAGGCTTGTATAGTATAACTCGTTCACGAAAATTTGGCTTCAAAACCCGTTGCTTAATGTTGCTCATCTCGTTACCATGAAATCCAGCGGACGCAGTTAATGAAATAAAGTTGTTCTTTGTAATTAATGCCAGTCTAATAATGTTCTGTAAACCGCTAACCTATAGATTTCGCACGTGTGGTTGCAATCTATATTAGAGTCGGTATGTATTTATTGCTTTATGCTTGACGGAGTATACCACAAAGTGATTAATCAGGATTTGCAAGTCAGGTATTGTGGCAACCTTAGGCGTACGTTTTTAAAGCGATATGACTTGAGATAATTTAAAAGCTATACTTTGCAATTGTACAGTAAGAGTTATATTCATGATGATGGGCGTAGTAAAAGTATTGTCATCAGTTATATAATATTATATAAATGGGATATTACTGGAGCAGTTTTAATTGACATTTAAAACAAACGTCTATCAATAGTCCTCTACAATAGTTAGACCGATAACTGGTTATAGAATTAGTTAGTCTATTTTAATTAGCCCGGTAACTGGTTATAGAATTAGTTAGTCTATTTAGCGAAACAGAGTCTGTTACTTGTAAATGTTTTTGTTCCAATTTCCATGTAGTCATCGTAGATCGTAGAAATGTTACTGTAAATATCTAAAAGCAATGTTAATTCTTAGAATGTGAAGCTTCAAATTCAGTTTTACTAGCAGCTATATCTGCATTAATAGATCACCATCCTTCATTGATTGGTTCACTTATGATCAAATAATGAAAGAGAAACAGAGAATCCAGATCCAAAAAAAACTGGTGTAGGTAGATGTCAAACAACAGAATTTAATTCCATAGCTACGTACCTAAACAGAAAGGTATTTAAAATGAGTTTCCAAAGCACTTTTACTTTTGTTTTAATGTAAAATACTTGAGAAACGTTCAACAATAATTGGTGATCATTTTGAATGGGCCTTTCGATATTTTCTTGAAATTGAGCGGGAATGTAACTGTTGTCTTATATACTAGAAATTACAAGCAATTTGATTTTATGATTAATTTACAGAATTTATGTAATTTCATAGAGAGGCAGTTTCATGTAAATGGTAACATTTTAATTAACGAATTTTCAATTATTTTATGTAAAATGTTTTTCTCTCTTTCTCTATAATACCAAATACAGTACCAAAAATCTCGTCCTCTATAATATAATCAAAATTTACTTCTATGATAGACAACAGGTAACATAAATGCGGAAGTATATAAAGTGTTGAATGTCACATTGCTCTGCGATTAGAATAAGTTCTAAATCCAGTAGAAACACAGTGATTGAACAAATACTTAAAATATCCATTTACATAAATGGAAGTGATAAAGCAGGCACAAATGCTTCAGTGCCACTGGTATGCCATATCATTTTTTATACAGACATAGTATTCGTATGCACTTACATAATTACTTAACAATATTTTATGAACGTTATACAGGTCAATAACAAACATAAAATTCTTATAATTCCTGAGAGTATGTCGCTAGTTTCGTCGCATTTGGTGATAATATTTAATGTATAATATTTACACACTCGCCATGTACTATCAAGAAAGAATGTAATGTGATATGTACTTGTGACACATTCCCCTGAAATATAGGAATAACGAATCATTTTTGGAGTTAATAATACTCTTGGTACTAAAATAGTCATGTTCTGTTAATTTCAGGCATAATCCATTTAAGAATTACTTCAGTATTGACCACATTTCAGGAAAATATATCGAAAGTATCGTCACATTATTTCTGGATGATACATTGTATATACAGGGAGAATTTAGATGTTGGAATACATGTTTGACCATGTTGATTTTGTTTTGTAGATATTTTTGGTATACATATGTTTCATCGACGCTCTTTTTAAATGGCGATACCCTTAGCTTATAATGAAATTTATGAGAACATGTATTTTTACAAATAGTACGTTAAATTTTCTACTAGGTAACAACTGTTTTGAGAAATTTATTAATTTCATTTTTCGTTGCAAGTATTTCTATCTTTTGTTAGGTAAAGTTATGTTATTATTAGTTAGTTATGATGAAGTTAGTTAGATTAGGTTAGGTTATCATTATTTTCTGGCAATTTTATTTTTGGCCCTTTCAAAGTTCTGTTATTGTTTTAGCTTGGCATGACATTTTTTTTTGGGAATTCTTTTACACTTAATAAGATTTATAGCGTTTTCGCCTCACTGGGATCGTCTGTTAGGGTATATAACAATAAGTGGATTGTCAAGTGAAGCAATTAGTAAAAGACGCGTTCTTGAGCGACCAGTTTTATCTCCGAATCTAAATCCACTTGACTATTTCTTATGGGGTTATCTTAAATTCAAAGTATATAGTCTTAACAGACTATACTATTGAGGCATATGACACAGAATTCAGAACGAATTAAGACTAATTACTGAAGCTGAAGCTCTCAATGATGTTTTACAATAATTTTAGTTTCGTCGTGCGCATTGTTAAGAGATGAATGGTAGACAATTTGAACACGTAATTTAATTTTTGTTTGTATTAAGTATTATTTTGAATATCATTGTTCTCATGTTTTTACTCTTTTTCCTTAAAAGAATTTGAGATATGTAACCTATACAAAATTTAATCATACGTAAAAAATCCTCTGTGTAAAAAAATATTCTGTCTTAAGGGACATCAGGTTTGGGTGTTGCCGTTTAACAAAAGTATCGAGAACGTCAGAACTCGAATAGTGTTCATAGAGAAAGTATATGTGCATAAAAAATGCGTAACTAAAAACCAAAACATATTTATCTGAGAATGTTTTTTCTACTTGCCCAGTAATTATGTTATCGATTTTTTTCTGGCTTGCGTATTCACTGTATAATGTAAAATACCAGTACATTCACATACTTATTGATATTAATTTTTCTATGATTTAATATTGGTCATTGGACTGGAACAATAGGTTTTCCTATTACAAAGTGTAATAAATTTATTGTTTAATTGAGACGATCATGCGCTACCGTAAATATTTACTTGGATGTGTTTATCGCTACGCCTTAGAAAAAAAATACGTGTTTAAAAATCAACCTTCGCCATGGTCTTTGTTGAACTACCGTCTCCTTTATACAACTATTTAGATTTCATTGCCTAATCCAAATATGCGAGACTGCGTCACGCGTAGGGACTTATTGAGTCTAAATTAAATAGGTGATAATGCTGTTAGCAAGCTTAACTCGTATGCAAATGCATGCATTTCAATGTGAAGGTACTTTGTTGGGGAACAAGAAAACGGAAGCATGTCTGAAGTGTTTATTTTCTTGTCCAGTTGTCATGTAAAAGTCACATTATGTCATCTGCTACATTGACCCGGTAATGAATTGGAGGCTGTCATTGAAACAGGATTACCGAAGTATTAGACAACTTAGAATATAAGTAAATAAAATATTTCAAATTTTAATTAATGATAACGTAGCGTAGACGCATGATTAGCAATGTTGAAAAGGGAATCGAAATTTAGAAAATTTGTTGCATTAAGGTGGTTGCATTAAATGTCTAACAAAAGTTATTTGTTTCTTTAAAAGGTAGATTTGACAATTTTAAGTTTCTCGTACATTTCAGTATATAATTTTGTGTTTGCTTAAGTATAATACATATTCCACTGCTAGGCAGATCATCTGATGAAAATTGAAAACTTAAATACCACAAATAGTGAATCAATCTTTCATATGGAAAGGCATATTGTATAAAAATCTTTCTCCGTTTGTCATTTTATCTCTAAGTCTAAGAAATGTAGAGTTATTAATTTTTTTTCAAATTTTGTGTTTCAACTGTGACGTAGTCACATCATAGTCTTTTTTAAATAGAAACCGCCATATTATTTTAACAGTAATAATTCCTTAAAGTATCCCAAGTACAACGGTACTACTTAGTAGGAGTTTCCTATTTAGCGTTTAAATATAAGATAGAAGGTGTTTTTATATAAAAATTCAAAATACAAATAAATCAATGACCACTATTTTTTATAGCAATTCTAAAGCGATTCAATATGTTTTTTCATTAACAATTTGGCATCGGCTGACGCGCTTATAAATACATTATATTGAAGGAAGAACACTTTCCGGTCTGATATTTTCCATTTTGTTTCAAATTCGTTACTTTAGATTCTCCTAATTGTTTGGCTTTTAAAATAGACGCAGGATTTTAAGTACAAATAACAGATATTTTAAAACATCAAAAGAAATACAAGGGGATCAAATCAGGTGAAACTGTTGGCTCTTTAGTTGATCCTCGTGACCCTATATGTATATCTGCCATGAAAAGGATCATCAACAAGTAACGGGACCAAGATGAAGAGGAGCTCCATCTTATTGACATCAAAGATCGAAACATAGAAACTCTATTATATTCAAATGTGTACTAAATATGTACTAAATGTGTTTTATAAGTGTCAAATTTTCCTTTTTTTAACAGTCAACTGGTACGTGATCCTTCAAAATGATTTCTTCAAAAATGAAAAGTCATTCTGGAACGTCTTTTTTGTATTCTCTCAGTAGTTTTCTTGTGAATTATGCAGTAAATGATATTCAGTTTTCCTTTTATCACTAAAATAACTTTTGATATTATTTATTACCTATCAAATCAATGATAAGTAATAAAATATAACAAAAAGAAACATTCGCTTTTATTGAAAAGAAAATTTAAAATCTTCCACATATGCGGAAATCCATTTGTCTACATAATTTTCTTTTGTGTCAAATACATCACTCTGCACATCAAAATCCAAAATAGTGTGCAAGATATTTTATTTCTGCGTCTGTTTCAACATTGTACTTGTACTACTTGTATACATAATTTTTCTTGTTAAAGCAATCCTTCGATGATTCGATATTTTATCGCAGAAATTTAAACAATGTATCCAGTGTTATTACAGGATAAGAAGGATACAAGAAGGATACAAGAATAAACGTTTAATAAAGTATCCTTTAATTAAATAAGATTTTTCTTTACACTTTTTATTAAATGACTATTAAATCCTAGTCATTTTCTAACAAGTGATACAGTTGTTACAGTTCATTATACAAATAAGTCATGGTAGCTGAATTGGTTAGGACGCGTTAGATGCCAAATGTGACTGGCCACTGACTGTCGTGATCTTGATACAATACCAAGCAACAGGAATAGGTGTTGTCCACGATATTTCAATTAATTCAATTTTGGTTTTGGATTCAGGGGATTTTTCAATTTACGTGGTGTATTTTATATTTTACGCACGTCTCTACGCCCTGAAAATTAAGTAAAGCCCCCCTAAAAGGGGTGGAAATAGGGAGTAAGTATTGTTCCGGAAAAATATTGATGCGGGAGGAAATAATGGGGGTTGATCTTACATTCTACCCTTCTAGAGACAACCTCTGGATATCTGTGGGACTATTCATCAATTTTTACCCACTTGATTTGAACTTTGATCTCGATGTGATGCCTAACAATGAACGGATCCGGGTGGATTGATATTATTTGTCAGCTCTTTCATGGGATGCTTTTTTGCATATGGGTTGTAAGTTGTAAACATTCATGTACATTGTACATGTGTGGTTGTACATTTTGTAATTTTATATTGTTTACTTATTCAGGCAGTACCTTCTACACATGATATCGATTGCCCATCATTACTGCATTTAAAATTACCTTTTGAACATAGCTGGCTGGAATGGGTGCTAAAAAACTGATTTTTTAAATATGTACGACACCATATGTTTTGCAAAAATAATGAAAATGACATTAAACGTTAAAAAGTGTTAAAGAAAAAAAGCGCTTTCGGCTGCCAATGTACAAATATTATTAGTAACTACAAATAACCTTCAACTATAACAACAATGAACATAACATAAAAACGTGTATATTATAGATAATATGCTCACTCTCTAATGATGCTGCAGTAAATCATTATGGGAACTAATTATAATTCGTAGTAATGGGTTTGTGTCTTCAGACCAATACGATTCAATTACCTATTATATGAATATTTTCAGTTAATTTAAATACATGTTATTTCAAATATATCTACTTCGCCATTTATAAAAACAATATCAGTAATATCCCGTTGGGTTACATCATTAATCGATCGTAAAATTTGGAAGTAACACATTTGCTATTGCTGTAGGTGTGGGAATGTTTCTGATTCTCATGTCAATGTCCTGGTATTCTGAAGACCTTGCGAATACATAATATCCAACCAGACTTGTAGTGGCGTAATTAAGTATATTAGCGTATAAATATCTAGACGTATTATTAGATTTATGGATTGGAGTGAACGATTGGAGAACGAAGAAGATCGAGATTGGAAGAACAAATATTGGAACATGTACAAACGGAATAAGTACTTAAATCATATACTTTGGTATTTTTAAATAATTTATTTGTACAAAGCTAGATACGACAAAGACGAAGGTGTGGCAAATGGGAGATGCGACTATTTTGTATACTAGTTAATATTGAGATAGATAAATGGGTAAAAAAGAAATTAAAAAGGTCTACTTGCTGCTGTATCGTTATTATTTCATAATTTTCTGCATAGAATTTTTTTCAAATAAACGCGCCTTTCGCTTAAATTAATTATGTAATTACAATAAATTTACCCAATAGACTTACTAATAATATTTTATTGGCAAATAGATTAACATTAAAGTTGAGTAGTTATATTCGGAATCTTTTTATATTGTTATAGCTATACTCGCGATATTTAAATGAATTGCCATATTGGCGATAATAGTGGACTAAATAGGAGACTGATCAAATCAGTTTCATTTACGACTTATAGAATTATTATTTCTTTAAGTAGGTGAATTATTGTTTCCGGTGAAATCGCAGTATATAACTGCATGAGAAAATACCACTTCTTATGTTGTTTTACATAAATTAGAAATTACAAAACACTATGTTAGAGTTGGTATACGCAAGCACTACAATCACCAATAGGTATAAATGTTTATGAAAATTGTACATAGTTATAAGAAAATTTATGGAATTCAGGAATAGTTGACTATTTCTGTTTGTAACTTAATTTTTATTTATACAAAACTGCATTTGATTGTGTCCTTATTGCAGTTTTAGGTTTAAACGAATACTATAAAAATATAGAAAACATATCATCAACATGGAATATAGATTGCTTAAAAAACATTGATAATAATACTCAATTAGTATTACTGCACCAATTATTCACAAGATGAAAATCACAAGAAGAACTTTGAATAATTACAATGAATTGTAAATTATTTTTGGTTTGATTGTATTTATCCGGTTAAGTGTTCTTGTAAATTTAATATTTCATTCCTATATTTGGTATTCTTTGTATTTCTATAAAAGAATCTGTGACAGCTCAAGTTAAGGAATATGACATTCGGGGAGCAAGAAGTATCTCGTCGAAACATTAAACGCAAAACAGGATAAGAGTTGCACACTGTTAAAACCAAATGTTTTTTCCGACTGTATTAGGTTTGGAAACACGACTGTAAATGATAGAGTAACATCGTTCCTCCACAACTTTAAACAGATTTTTAATATATATTATCGCACATTCACACTTGGTGAATTATTTAATATTTTAACATTGTTAAATATACTCATGGGCATCGGCGGTTACAGTTTTAAATAAAATTCGAAGTTCTTCATTGTAGACAGTGGCGGTTCGTGATGAAATGAAACGGGTGTTCTGCACATGGCCGATCCTAGGGTATTGGCCGCCCGCGTGCAAATTTCAAACGTATCCAAACTACTGGCGCCGTAGGGGCCGGAAAAAAAAATTGTGCCGCAGGCGAAAATGCTTTAAGGAGCCACAAGTTTCCATTATATATAATCTACTTCTATAATGTTTGTTGATATTGTCATCAACTTGTGATGATTGTAAAATAAGTTTAATTATATTCTACAATCAGGGGCGGCTGGTGTATAGGTGCTGCAGAGCTGCAGAATTGCCAAAAAAATTAGATATTTGTATATTTTCGCGACATAATAATTGCGAAAATTTATTAATAAAATAATTTGGTTAGTTGGTGGAGCTAACCAAATTATTGCGTTAAAGTCGCATTTTGCCCGCCGTCCTCTATTGAGTAGTAGACCAGATGGATTATCTGGGTCTCTACGCGAGCGCGTCGCGGTACATTGAACTGGGCCACACGAGGAAGTTCTCAGCACGGCTCGGCACACCCGTCCTCCCCCTCAACTCCCGCGACAATCCACACTTGACGCTCGTAAATGCGCGAATTTACACGGTTAGTGAGCTGTATTTTTTCCAGCTAAGGCAACATCAGTGAATGTTTACTCCTTACTACTCCTCGGGCGGGCGTAAATCGTACCTATTTCGTATTTCGTGTTAATTTGAGATTTTAAATAGTGTTTTGTGAATTTGTGTAGTGATTTATTGTACTAATTATTAATAGTTATATACTGTGATAGTGACAATGGATTTAGTTTATAATTTAGTTCATGGAAGCGATTTTTTAAATACTCTTATGAAGAAAAAATTGATTTAAAAAACAATGGTAGACCATTGCCCGATATTGTTATTGAGACTGCAGGTGTTAGCCGCGGAAAAGCATATAAACGTCAATTTAATAGAGACATTTATTCGAAGAACAATTGGATTTGTGGGTGCAACAAAAAAAAATGCGTTATTTTGTTTTCCTTGTTTACTTTTTGGCGGTGATAAAGCATGGACGGAGGTAGGGGTGACAGATTTGGTGCACTTAACTGAAAAAATAAAAAAGCACGATAACTCCAAAAGCCATCTACATAATACAATGGAATTAGCTTTATTAGGAACAACTAATATTAAAGCGCAGCTAGATTCAGCTTATTGGATAAATGTGCAAGACCATAATGATAATGTGACAAAAAAGAGATACGTTTTGTCAAAAATTATAAACTGCATAAAGTTTTGTGGGGCCTTTGAACTGGCGCTGCGAGGACATGACGAAGCTGAAACCTCTCAAAACCCGGGGATATTTCGTGGTTTGATAAATTTTTCTGCTGAGCTTGATGTAACTTTAAGCGAGCATCTACAAAATGCTTCAGTATTTAAAGGAACCTCTAAAGAAATACAAAATGATCTTTTAGACTGTATATTAAAAGTATGTCATGAAGAAATAATTAAAGAAATTAACAAACCTTCATTTTTGGCAGACGAAACAACTGATGTATCTACAAAAACTCAGTTAGTGATAGTTTTAAGATATATTCTCGATGGTGAACCGATTGAACGATCTTGGACATACCTGAAACCTACAAAATGTGACGCTGAAACTCTTTCGGAAAATATTTTAAGTGTTATAGACCCTCTAGTAGAAAATTCACCTTACAAGCTTTTTCTCTTAACCAAAGAATATGACGGCAAACATGAATGTTCTTCAAAAAGGTATTAGATCCTAAAAATTTTTTGTGAAAGTCTATATTTTTGTATAAACGGATTTTACATAAAAATTCTGAAGTATCAGGAAAACGCGTGACCTTGAAAATTTTGAAAATTTCCAAGGTCACGCGTCAAGGTCACGCGTCAAGGTCACATTTCAAGAATATTTGAAAAATATGTGGATATTGATTATTTCAAAGGCCTATTTGCTCTTGACATAATATTTGCTCACTATATATAATGCATATTTATTTGGTTTTCCCATATGCACATATTAATGGCGTAAATAAATTCTGAAAAACCTGATAATAGCTTTTTTGTATTGTGCATACTATTTGTCAGTTATTCTTTAGCAAAATTAAACATTGTTAATCCAAGATAAGTAAGTTTTGATGATATCATCTTAAATGATGTTAAATTATTTATTACTGATCTGACAAATACTGTTTTTAATACATTATCACTATAAAATTTCCCATAAGATTATGGTATAAGATTTACATCAAATAATAATTTTATTTCAATTATATCCTGGGAGACGTTCCCAATCAGAATCAGTCAAAACCCGATCGATACGACACGATTTAGTTGAGTTATTGTGCTAACAAGAATAAATGTCGATGACAACGACACACGCACACAGCAAAAATTTTTTAAAAACATTTTTTTTGTTTTTAGGTCGAAAAACGAAAAAAATTTGGTTTTTTCAATTTTTCTTTACACGATTACATTACTTTTTCGTGTATAGTGGAGTGCGGAAAAGTAAAAATGACACTAATAGGCGGGGTTAGCTTTAAATTGAAGGAAACTCGAAGAACACTAAAAGAAATTTTCAGGCATAAATGGTGACTGAAAATGTGATACTTGTGAAATTTACAAACATCCTCTGTATCCATTTACTATTCTCGGTTTTGAAATAAAAATTGAATCCTGGATATTTATGTAAATTTAGCGTTTGAACATACTCGTAGTTTTGGCTTATACACTACGTTTGAGAGTATCTTTTATTGCATTCAGTGTATAATTTCTAGTAAATAAAATGTAATTGAATTAAACTGGCTATTTTTTCATATATACATCGTATGTCGACAGAACTACATACCTGATATAAACGGTCTGACGACCATTCAACTAAATCACAGCCTTAACCCGATGACATGTTGCAGGAATGGCTAAACAAGACAGGTGACACGCAAAAACGAGGTTTATCTCCTTCGGGCGGCCTAAACGGGTCCTACAATATTCTTGGCATTTCCATGATTTCATTCATATTAATCTGAAGTAGATTTAAGAATATAAGGTTCCCATCTAGCGCATGACAAGTTATAAATTGGAAGTCTCACAAGGGCCATATTTGGTTAAGACTTCTTCTGCTTCTTTAACGGCAGTGAACAGGTACGGCCTTTGCGGGACCGAGGAATGTACTGTGTACAGGAAAAAAACAGTCGGCTTATGGTTAAATTCGTCTCATATTTCATAAGAACGTATTTGGATTTTTATTCTCTTTCTATAGGTATTTCTTTTTCTACAATACTTTTATACAATAAATGGCATTTGATTTATATTTCATATTATTTGTATGCTGGAGAAAATTGATCGATCGAGATTGAAGGATTGATGGAAATTTATAAATATGGGCACATCCTCTAGTAAAATATTCCACAGAAATATCACAGACTTCCAAGTTCCAGCTTGGAATAGCAGCCTGTTCTTATTCCACCAATGTTCAATGGATTGGTGGAATAATGGTTTGACTACAGTCAGACTTGGTATCCGTTAAGACAAGTAGGTATATTAAAAAAATAAAATAAAATCGCTTTTGATTTGGACAAAAAGATAGTTGTCTTCTAATAGAAATTTAGTAAATAGTAATAATTCGTTTCACTAGTTTATGCAAAAATTGAAGGGCGAATAGTGTTCAACGATATTGAAATTTTTATGTTTAGGTTTAAAAATAAATTTGTTTAATTTAATACTTGATACTAACTGAGCAAAAATAAAAGTCTGGGAATCAGTTTCCACAAAATACTCAAATATTTATTTAACACCCCTTCTCTGCCATCTTTTGCCATCTATTTTGTCGAACATAGTTGATGCATTTTCAGTATTTAATTAAAATATTATTCAGTAATATTAAAATATTGAATAATTATTAAAATACTTATTCAGTATTTAATAAACAATATATTGTCTAATTTACACTAAGAACTTTATACCCAAATTAGTTACTGATTTATACTTAATTGTATGGTTTCGAACAAACGATTGAATTTCACTGAATTAGAATTCTTTCATATATGTAACAGATTTGAAAGTGTTACTTTACTGGATGGGTTAGCAATTTAATAACTTGGAGAAAAACAGTCGCAGAGCAATTTTAAGAAAGCAAATTGAAGCTCCAAGTTTCTATTTTCCAGATCTTAAGGTCAGGTAAGAAATTTTTTATCATCAGCAGTTTTTGAGTAATCATAAGAAAACCATCGAATAAAAAAATCCAAACTTTTGCTTGCCCTTTAAAAGCTCCACGGGCTTCAATAGATTGGTCTCAGTAATGTCTTCAGATAGTTTTATCCTTTTTAATTTGAACGGGCCAAAAGCCTTGTACGATGATTTTTCGCTGAGTTAACGTCTTTCAAAGCAAAAGAGGCAATTTTGACTTTTCTTTGAAACATTTTTTTCAATACCTCAAAAATGAATAAAAAATGAATAATCTATCCCTGAATTGATTTTTAACAAAAAAGACTAATTCAATCATTCCAAACACAATGAAAAAAATCGCAGCGCTTTGAAATTTCTGATCCAGATAGCCAATACGGCCAATACTTTTTATTTTGAGCTAGACAGACCGCACCATCTTACGTCTATAATAGTAGTTTGAGAATACTGAAGGGTGCCGGGGTGTTTTTCTAAAATGGCGGTGTAAATGCCGCCCACGAGCCCGCCAGAAGGTTAACCATCAAGGTCCTCGTCAACAAGAACATACAATGCAGATATAAATATCTTCAGATATTTATATCTGCATTATATGTTCTTGTTATATGTTTGTGGCCTGACAACTGGCCTGAGCACCTGTCGTATTCTCTAGGCAATTGACAAGCCAACATTGGCCGGTAATAATTTTCAGGGCGATATTTTCCATTTTGATTCGAATTAAACTACTTTGTCTTACCCATTATTTTAAATGATCCCAATAGAAGAAGTCCAAGGCGACAAAACCAGGTGAACTGGCTTTGGCTAGGTGAAGTAAGGTAGCTGTTCAGTTCATCTTCAGCGTTTATTCACCAGTCAGCGAAAGTATTGTCAAAAAGTAAACTAACATCAATACCAGGATGAGGACGAACTTCGTTACGTTGAAGCTAAATTCTTTAATAGAGGACAAAACCATGTTCATTATTTAAATAAAGGACTGCTATATTTTCTTTGATATTAGTTTATTTTTTCATTTACAAACTGATATGTACGTAAGTCAATGTAACGTAAGTCAATGTACGGACCAATTTTTAAAAAATAGGGAGTTTTTCAAAAATCACTTCACACTTAAAAAAATATGAATATTGTGCGAAACTTTACCACCACACTGTAGAATGAAAATTGGTAGCGAACAATAGGCAATTTGCATGATTTTTAATTATGTTGTCAAAACATTCTATAGGTCATTAAATCCATACAGCGTTAAATTTACCACTTTTTGTGCAATAATAGACACAAAATAAATAAATGAAATTCAAAATTATTATCGGCGCGCGTAAACACAAAAAATGCAAATGACTGTCGCGTGACGTCACTGTATATTATTTTGTTGAGAGATAGATGGGCGTTTAGTGTAATTTCGTTAAATATTCCTTTTTTGGTGTGCGAATCTATTTATTATTATAAATATTGAACAATTATGTGTAGACTATGGCCCCCAGTTTGTCGCTCAGGTACTGGTTCTCTCTGGCAGCTGAAAATATGAGGTAGAATGCCCTTTCTCAAACTTAACCTCTGTACATTTCCAGCCAGTCTGTATTACCAGTAATTTTCCATGTCTTCCTCCAACTGCAAAAAAGATTTTCTAAATATTTCATGCGGAAAGTATGAAAACAACATACAACGTGAAAGTGGGGTTATGTACAAATACATCTAAAACAAATAAACGTTATTAGGTACTCACAATAAAATGATCCTCGCAACAATATAGTGGTGTCGAACTTGATTGCTTTATATTTTTTTTCGTCCCTTTTCATTGCTACGCACCATTTCTTCCCCATTCTTTCCTCTTTGGGAACCGAGAAGAACAATTTTTCGGGCGTTGATACCGTAGTATTTGTACACATTGGCACGATGCAATACTTATAAAATTTGTGTTTTATCGGCTCCATACCGTTAGGCACTTTATAAAACGCACTTGTTACAGATTTTACAAACTGTTAGCACTAAACCAAATCAAAACAGTGACGACTGGGATACTTCCCCATACAGTGACGTGGACCAATCAGACTAGCGTTTTCGAACACGTGACTTTGTTAAATAAATGAGTGAATTAATTCTACTAATTATGCAAGAACTACAGATTTTCATGAAAAATGACTATAATATTCTTCTTAAGTACTTATCATATGGCAGAAAAAATATATTTTCAGGTGTATAGAAGTTTCATGCAAATTGCCTATTGAAGCTACAACCCGTGAATCAAAAACTGAATTTTAGAAATATTTTTATCGTATCGTATATTTCTAATCATTTTTCATTTTATCAACCCAATGGCGAAACACGTGTGGCCGATTTGTGGAAGGGCGTATCTTAAATAAAACAGCGTTATCTCATTCAATTTAAAGCGACAATTTCAATGTTGATAGAACCTAGAGGCCAGAAATGACTATCCACAATAAGCCTGCATTATTTATTAACTCAGAAGGAAATAACAAAACTTTTTCAGTTTGTTGTAAAAGTAACAGGTAAGCAATTTATAATATTTCGAGGAAGACGGCAATTTAAAAAAACTCCATTCATTAAAACGACTGCCTCGGGCCCCGTTTCTTCTCTCCATCGTATCGCCCATGGACACGACGCAACTGGTCAGCGGTTCTCGTGCAGATGAATCGGCCTCTGCAAGCGGGTATTCTCACCTGGCATTTATACACAGTTGCGGTTTATTGACCCTTACCATAAGATGATTATCCTCGTCAACTTTGAAAGAATTGAGCACCAGATTGGCAAAAAGTAAAAATCTAAGCTCCCGTCTTCTCGCGAACACCATCTTGGTATCTAATTTTATTTAATGATTCTTCTTTAGACTCCTCGAGGTTCCCCAGAAAAAACATTTTATGCAGTTCATAGATCTCTGCGCGGAGTTGTTTTGTTGCGTCGTGGAATATATTATAAGAGGCACTGCAATTCAGTGATGCAAATCGTTGTATGCATATACCTTTTGCCATATCGAGGTTGATGTATGGACTTTGTGCAGTTTATGTAATATGCCGTTAAGAATACATAAATAAACATATAAATAATGTAAAGGGTATTGTGGCAAATGAATCAAAAGATTGAAAATATACAGGCTGCTTGATTTATACCTCGACAAGTGGTATGCCTTGTAGAAAGAGTAATCGCAGATGTTTTTAAAAATTTAAATACATTAAATATGTGACTTTTCGTATATTATAATATATAACTTATTGTACAGGATTTCAAATTTTTGTTTCGGATTCACCTTCGTATAGTGGTAGTACCTCAAAGTATTCATTTATTGAGTCTTAGAGCAAGAGAAACATTACAAAGATATCTTCGTAGCTGGTATATTATAAATCAGAATATTTATATAAAGATAGAGGGAGTTCAAGAGAGAGTTTAAAGTTTCATTATATATACATAAAACAAAGTAGGAAAGTATAAAATTGCCTAAAAAACGATAATAAAGAAGAAAAACGGTAGTTAAACAAATAAATGTATTTTTAACTTCAAACAAAGAACTAGAGAAAAAGTGTATGGTATAGAAATCGATCTCTAATGCACCAGCTTGCAAACGCTACTATTTAACCCATCAAATCATTCGGAAAACTTAATACATTTTTAGTATATTAGTTGTTTAGACGTATTTGTAACGCTTGTTTTTGTTAGAAAAACACAAAATTAATTTCTTAAGCTTCTAAAAGTTAACAAAGACCTTGTTAACTTTTAGGATTTATTCGCAAAATTCCAGGCTGAAAAGTTTATATCTTATTTCATAAAGTACACATAAATCTACATTTTTTTATATATCAATATTAGTTGTAGCTTAATACTAGAAAAGGGAAATTTCGACCAAATGAGGATTTTTAATATAATTTACCGTGGCACTATCATGGTCATGTAAGAAAATGTATTATATTTGAACAAATTAAAACAGGGAGCAATTGAATAAAAATTTCTTTGCAGTACAAAAGGTAGTACAGAAAACTTCTTCAGTCTCCCACGATTCAGTCAGGTTTACGATAAATTACGGAGATTTTCAATTTCCTTCACAGATTTTCCAGTTTGCTATAATCTGAGCGTGGGATTAATTTCCACATCAGTTGGCTGAATGTGTGTAAGTGTCTGTGAGATTGTCGGGATGTTAGGTGGAACAGCTCCATGAATATGAAGACGAACAATAAAAATCTTTATATTATATACATATGACTGGTAAATAAGTAAGACAATAGATCACTTGTAAAATCGTTCTTGACTAGAATAGTATTGGTGATGACTGGTTGTCATGATGCTGTGAAATCAAAATTTATAAAGGTATAATTATTGTTTCAATTCGTGAATGGAAAATATTAGTTAATACCTTTCTTCTTCTTGATGAATGGAAATATTATTTTTTCATATGTAGTAGTACCTATACGATTCCTGTACGTTTGTCAATATACACGAAGACATTATAAAATAATTATAATTAGGAAAAGAAGCGTAAAGAAGAATATAATAATTATAATTCAATTATAAATCATAATTATGATATGATAATATATTGTGAATATATTGAAATATAATCGAGATCATATTTTAAATAATTGTACCGTTATAAGATATCTATCACATAAAATAATAATTACATATATGGGCTAGCTAAATCAATATTTAAATTACGTAAAGCTTTTCAATAACATAAATAATATATCGTTTTTCTGTTCAATTCTATCCATATTATCCATCTATATTATTCATATTATCCGTCTTTATTTGTTTCTATAAGAAGTAAAATTATTGTGAATATAATAAATATATTAAATAATAAAGATTCTAAAACAGAACCCTGAAGCACACCAGAGAAATTATGTAACAAAACAAGTAAATTATGAAAGAAACTCTAAATGAACTTTAACAATGAATTCGTTTAGGGTAATATGAGAAAATTCAAAGTAAAACTAAAATAATATAAGTAAGTAAACTAAATACTATGGCATCGGAGGAATACGAATTTAGTTGAAGACGAAATTAGGTAATAATAATTATAATTGGTTTTTAAATTCAATGTCAGCCGACGGCCAACAATGAATTGTGTTTTTTATGTAGAATATACTACAAAATGTATAATGTTGCGTACTGCGTTATTTATTTATATAAATTTTTCCTGTTTCCTCGATATCTAGGTCGCGCTAATATTCGCAATAATTAGTGCCTAGGTCAATGTGAAATTACTACCGAACAATAAAGTTGTAAACTATCTCTTTTTGGAGAGCATCTGTTCACTGTTCACATTCTCAAAATATTTGTTTAGTCTATGAAATATGCCTTATATATTTTGCCAATAAAGTGTTCGTTGATGGATATTAATTTGAATTTTATAAACAAGTGCTTTTATCGCCGTTTCAGTGCCATAGTATATTCGGTATTAAATGAAATAGTTTACCACATCTTTAAACGTTAATATACTGTTTAATTTATTCTGGTAATGCTTTAATTGACTGTTTCATTTATTGCTTTATTATACTTTAACTGTACAATTAGGCACTATGTTAATTTATAATAAGAAAGTACTTGTACTTTAACCCTTGAATTATTTTTGACCTCTTCCACTCCACTGAAACCACTTATCTTATCTGATTTTGTTATCGTTCTCTATCACACATTTAATGCTAGAAACTTAAATTCCTTATCTTAAATACATCTTACGTAATTTATGATGTGTCTTTTTTAAGTGAATTATCTGAAATGAGGTTTCTCTAATTGAAATTCGAGAAGTTTAACGTTTTCAAAAAGTTGTGACGTCGAACACAAAAGCTGTAACGTAAAAATGCAAAGTTGTGTTTATAGTTATTAAAATTTAATTATAAAATCAAAATAAAAATCATAAGTTCTAAGTAATTTGGAAATTCTGACGGGTGCAAATAGTTATTAAAAGAATGCCGTTGACGATTAATATAGTCAGTTATTAGGTAATAAACTCGTTCTAAGGATTCTGAGAATATTTAGACTATGTACAGCTTGCCTAGAATAGGAACAAGTCTCAAAACTGCGATATCGGACCGCCCACGAGATACGTAGTACATAGCCTTGGTCTTTTTTTCAGTCGCATTGATACCTTTGCAGAGTGAATATCGAGTATCTATGAATGTGCACATAGTTCGATCTGGCCGCGCGTAAAGTACATCCTTTTCCCTCCGAATGGTGCCTCACTCTTTCTTCTACGCAACATAGAGAATCTCACAGTTTTTCCTATTCTGGACAAGCGTGTATTAATAATTTTTTATAAGAAATAAGTACTGTTTACATAATAATGCAAATTAGCAACATGATATATCAATAACATAAATAAATCTTAATAGTTGCAAAGGTGTGTTACTAAGCACGTTCTTTTTTAAATTATGCTGTATTTATGTATGCACGAGTATAAACACGATTGATTGTTTACTCGCTCCATGATGAATATGTCAAAAACTAATTATTATTAAAGAAACTATTATAACATTACTTGCAGCAACTATTCAAAGATGATTTATTAATTGATTTACACTCGAATACATTTCTAAATGACAATTTTAGATGGTCATGATTTTACAAGTAATAATATAAGTATGTACGTATGAAAATAAAGATCTAAAAAATGCATTACAACATCCATTCAAAATATCAACAAAATTAACATTTATAGTAATATAATAGTAACATTAGTAACTAATTGAAATTGTAATTTATCTGAATAGTTTTAGGTAAAATCAACTTTATATTTTTGAGATCTGAAAGAAATAAATCTATATACCAAATGCTACAAGATATAGGGTATATCACTAAAATATATGTTCGTATTCATTTTTTTTTATTGGTATTACATTCTCTTGGTTTGGGTGAAAGACAATTCTTTTCTTTATATTTATGGAAAAATTCTTTTTATCTTCGATAAAGTGTGTATACTCGTATGTGTTATTCTAAGTATAACCAAGAACCTAACAAAATGTCTTAATGTCTACTACCTCAATCAGTGTTTAATTTAATATTTGTTGGGAACACGCTACCCCTCCTGAATGTGAATGGTTGACTGTATTAGAAAATCTAGATATGGAAATAATTTTGTTTTCTCATTACAGATTCATTACACATTCTCATTCTCATTACATTATTCTCTTGATAAAAACTATTTTAAATTCATTTTTAATTTAAATGAGTCCTCATTTCTAATGTATCCTATTCGTCCCCAAAAAGTTAGTTAGAATGATTATTACTATTTATAATAATGTGTGTTACTACGAGTATAATCGTGAGTAAAACAGAAAAATCCCAGAATTAAAAAAAACAGAAGGCCTCATAGTAGCATTTCAAAAGGGGGTAATATCTACTCACAACTATAAGAGGTGTATATTGAAACAGGGGGTGGAAGACAAATGCTGTAAATACAACGGACGAGGGTCAATAGACAATACCATTGGGGGATGTCCAGTCTGGGCAGATTTGACATATCTAGGAAGTCAGGTACTACACATATTACAAATAGCTTCCGCGGTCAGTAATCGAGAACGGTAACCAAGTGCTATACTGTGACAGACTAATAACCACTGACAACAGTATATTACAACCCTCTTTGATAAAGAGCAATAGAAACTAAGGATAAATAATAGCCCATTGACCCAAAAACATTTCAGAATGAGAAAAACAGAAGCCGCGAAGATTAAAAAATATCAAAACCTTGCAATAGAAATTAAACACATTGCCTGGGCAGAATAGAAATTACTCTAAGCGAGTAATTCTTCGCAATGGACGTAATGACCAAGAACCTAAGACTAATATAAAAAAATGGAACTTATTAATTACATCTTTAAACTAATGCAAAAGAGAGTCATATTACAGACTTGTCTCATAACAAGAAAGTTCCTGATACTAATGGACCAAACATAGTGAATTGGGATAGAGTGAATTATCTCCCCAATAGTGCGAGCCTAACTCCTTGGGTATTTTCAGGAGGGTGTGAATATTTTCTAGAAATTTTATCGAGATACTGCTTTTTAAATTCATGATAATAATACATTTAATGCTCAACATTTACGGAATAAAATAAATATGAATTAAACAATATACTCTCATGAATAGTAAAGACGTGAAACATATCGAGGAAATGGTATTCTATCGTTTGTCCAAACTTTAAAAATATAAATGTAATTTGACAACTTTCACTAATCTAATAAATTTTATACTTGAAAATGTTTATTAATACAATGAAAACGTTAGGTATAGTAATTTTATACAAAGGAGATAGATATAAGCTAATACTCGATAACACTGTGTAGTTATTAATTTCTTATCTCCCCCATGTTTTAAATTCATCTACTACCGCAGGCTTTACTTAAATGTATGCTGCAATTAGTACCCTGTCTTATAAGAACCACAGGTATTATTATTTTTAAAAACAGTATACAAGCTGTTCATATTCAGGCACATCTGTTCAGTGTTATAGAGGTATATTTAAGAGGTTCGAGGGCAAACAAGTATTCTGAAATTTTATTTAATTTTAATATACAATAATTTTGTGTTAATACCTAAATTGTCTTCGGGTTTCAAGAAAGTATTTTGTTTTGCACTATAATCGTTATTACTAGTCATTGCTAAAAAAACATTAAATATAAATAATTGTTAAGAGTAGTAATGATTTTGTTTTTATATTTTATGTTTTGAAATTGTGTTTTTTTCATATCGCAGTACAATAAGCATTAGTTAACGCCAAATTTCATACCAAAACCATCAATACTTAATATAATCAAATTTTTACAGCAGTTATTTTAAAAACTAATGTCATTTTGCCATATTTTATTGAAAAAAAAAGATTGAAGATAGGGTAAAAAATATAAAGAGCGTCCTTTAAAATAACATAGAAGAGAGTTTTCCGGTGAAACAGGAAGTGAAAAAACATTCGTTTAGATTAAAAAAGGATACTCACGCATTATACAAGTTTATCACATTTCAAAATAATATATTTTTAACTAACGTTGGCTACGGGCTGTTACGTGTCTCCTCTATCACACGGAATATTACTATTTTCACTTTCCAATGAAATTTAAATGTAACTATAGTGCTTTATGATGATGTCCAAATTTGGAAGTTACGAAGCGATCAAGACTATTTTCTATTTACGAGGTTAACTATTTATAGTTTTTAAACGGCATTTAAAGACCTTTATTGGGAGTCATTACAATAGAATGAAATCGATGTTTTTTCATAAGATACTACATAATAATTTAAAATTCTTTAATAATTAATAAAACATTGCATTGAAAATTATATATTATATTATTATATAATATATTATATATTATATATATTTGCCTTTTATGCTGTTATAATATAACGTTTCCTTTAAATCCATTGGAACTTATAACTTAAACTTACTTTCTTCTTAGTTTTGCAAAATTTTACATATGGTTTGTATAATGATTATTTGTGTGTGCGTCACAGGTAACAATCGTATTTTGAATAGTGTCGTGCCGAAAACACATTTAAGATAACAGTTAGTACAATACAAATCCGTTAACCTGTAACAGAGTAATGAAAAGGTTCTCCACAAAAAATTCAATGGAAGTGATATTTCCATCAAAATAAATGAAATAAATTCAACAAAAATCAAAATAAATGAAACAAAAATGAAATAAATTTTACAGAAATATTGAGACGCCAATGAATCAAATTATACAATAAAGCTAAGACGTGACTTCATAATTGCATTTTGTTCGGCAAATTATTAACTGTCTATGCCGTACGTAGTTGATTGAAACATATGTCGCTGGACATACGTGCTGATAATTCTGGCATATTAGTAACAATTGCGAGTGGTGTAGCATGTGATCCGCGCGTCTTAACTAAATTTATACACGCGCAAAGAACCATTATATAAATTGTATATGGTATTGTGTAGGTACTGTGAAAGTCAAAGTAACTATTAGAAACTCGAATACTTAGTTCGATACTTAGTATTTCGATTACGTTATTCAACCAAGTATTCGAAATACTTGATTGAATTAAGGTAATATTGTAACATGTTCTTCAGTTTTATCGAAAACATTGTAGCATTTTTCCAAACACGCAGGAATATATTGAAGTGTGTAATCGACTTTGTGTGATTTGTATGATAATATATCTGCCATTTCATAATGGTGATCTTTTTCAGAAGTGCGTAAATATCATATTTTAATTAAGAAAATTTAGTTAAGATGTACCACCGATTAGAGAATGTCATAATATATATTATGTACAAGCCTGTGGTTCCTTATCGAACACATCCGATTAAACTGTGGCATACCTCTTTTCCATATATCGAAATTGGAAACCGCTAAATTAGATTGAATGGTTATCAATGTATGACTGTTATCAGTATCAAGAAATGTTGCTGTTATTATCAGTGTATCGATGTGAGTCATAGCATAAAGACAATCAAAGGAAATAATCTACTCTAAGGCCAAATGTATGTCCAAGGTCCAAATGAATTCTTCACTCTCACTTCCTCATCAGCTAAATAGCACTTTATGTTTATATCGACTGAAGTTTACTGACATAACTGACTAACTTGCATGTGAACATAAATCGTATTACGTAGATATGATGAAGTCAAACTGACCACGTATTATTTATCTACACTTAAATAGACAACCTCGGATCCTAGGATGAATTTGGTATGACATCGTTCTTGATCTCGTCTTCAATTTAAAAATGTTTCCGATTTGCTTTATAACTTTGTTGTCATACAAGCATTTATTTTATGAAACAAGTTTTAAAACATGATTAACCACCTGTCAATATCGCTAGTTACATTATGTCCTGTGTTCCATTATAAGATATTTAACTGCCATCTAGTAAGAATTCAACGGCAGCCCGATCTTTCTGGCAAGAAAAATGTTCATCACTCAGCCACTCCTTACATCCTGTTTAATATAGTTCGAAAATGATTGTATAAATGAAATATGAAGTAGTGTTTGCCGGTAGCAATCCGTGTTTAACGACGCTTATTTAATTCACAGCACAACTTTAATTAATTGCTACAGCAAGGAAACTAAAGCAGCGGAGGTCGTGCATTGATTACCACATGCAGAGAAATCTAATACAAGTAGCCTAATTAGCGGCAGTGGATTTTACATCAGCGTGGTTAATCAATCTGCATATCACTAAGCCACAATTAGGGCACTTCTTTTGATATGATGTTCTATATTTTAAAGTAAATATAGGACCAGTAGAGAACGTTTTGTGGTTTATGAATGACTGAAAGTTTATGATAAGTGATATATGTATATTTTTCATGTAATTCTGTTACACTTCCTTATAAAGAAGATTGTCAATTCAATGGCCGCAAGTTGACAGTTGTTTAATACAATCAGAAACTGGGCAGACATTATAGAAAAACAAGTAGCTAGTTCTGCAGTCTCATCATCAATATTATTACGACATAACTATATGACAAACATTGATTTCCTTCCCTAAAATACTCAGGGATGCCGATCTAGACTCCGTGAAGAGGAAGGTTACATGTGTAGACTACGGCAAATACACTCATGCCCAAGAAGAGGTGCAAACTCTCCCCACTGGAACTCGAACCCAACCATATAATGACACCAATAGTTTACCTAGTCCACCATCCCGGACTACAATACTAATGATATTATTAGAGCCACCTCTATAGGGAAATATGATAGGTTACCCATTCATGTAGTAAAGTGCTGCACTTTTATTACTCCACATCGGGCAAGTGACCTAGGTGCACATCATATTCCAAAAATTATTGCCATAATTTTAAAAGAAAAACATCCTTGCTACCTCTTCAGGTATATGAATATGATTATCCTTTTATATTTAATGAATTATACTATGTAGTTTTTACATCCTGCAAGTATATATTCACACTTATGTTACTTGTTATGATCACTAATTATAACATCATATCATTACACGTCAATTGGCCACTTTATAGAAGCCAGAATATAAGCCAACAACTTTCTCTGCTCAAAATTACTGAACTATGGACACTGCATTTGCCTTTGATATAATTGAATTGGTTTTCTATTTGATATAGTTCAGAGATTGATTTATTTATTAAGTGTTTTTAAATATCAAACAGTGTCCTTCTTCGCAAAACTTTTTAGTAGTATTTGATTTACAATAATATTTATAACATTATCGTGCGACAGTCAAGAAATTTCATATTTAAGATTTATATACACACAAAATATTTGGTTTATATATATGAGTAAATTTATAATCTGTAAAAAAGTGATACTTTTTAAATTCCTGTAAAGATACTCGTATATAGGTAGATTTTTCCGGAATATTTGTATACAAAGTATGACAAACACATTTAGTATTCCAAAACTAGCAATCGCATTATTATAAAGGGTATCCAGAAAGGGTAGGGAGTATTTGTAGATTCAATAAAGAAAAACTAGAAGTCAAAAAAAATAAATTTTTTTGTTAATTTTTAGACAAGGTTTTGGAAAATTAAGTACTAAAGATTATGTTCCCCAAATGTTGACTCTCACGCTGCTAATTTTTACAGTCCAACCGGTATTCTCAAACATTCGAATCCATTTTCTGATCTTACACCTCTTGATTATTTCTTATGGGGATACCTTAAAGAGAAAGTGTATGTAAACAAACCACGAACATTAGTGCAATTAAAGCACAACATTCGCACCGATATGGCCGCCGTTTCCAGAGAGATGTGTAGACGCGTGGTGCTTATTTCCGTTTACGGTTAGAGGAGTGCCAGCAGCGCGAGGGTCAACATTTGGAGAACATAATCTTTAGTACTTAATTTTCCAAAACCTTGTCTAGAAATTAACAAAAAAATTTATTTTTTCTGACTTCTAGTTTTTTTTTATTGAATCTACAAATACCCCCTACCCATTCTGGACACCCTTTAGTTATAATTCCTTTTGTTACAGTTTGATATTTTCGATTATAATTTAAATACAGTCGTTACCAATACATCAACTGTTACCAACTGCTATTATCTATGGCAATAAACCAATAAACTATTTCCTCTATTGCTTTCTATAAATATTAAGATTACAATTCCTCGTATCTGTTTTTTATAAATTACTCTAGTCCATAATTACAAAAATACTGGTGTTTTTTGACTGAAAAATAATTTTATTTCTTTCCTCCTTGTGACTTTATCACCGATTTGTTATTTTCGCACACAAATTTATTGGTAATTTAGAACACTTTTGTAACGACGCTAGAGATTATGCGTTCGATGTGTACTGAAACTTTGACTTCTACATTGTTACGAAATATATACAATTATTATGCTTGACGCGGTTATCTTTGTTGGAATATTACATTCAACAATAATTATTTTAGGTTTAAAAATAGTCTTCATGCGGTGCCTGAAACTAAACATAAACATTAGGTCAGCATTTATGAGTTCGGGTAACTCAATATCGAATGTTTAACTGTTCAAATGTCGTTGAAATAAAAATTGATTATTTAGCAAGTCAGTCTGAAAGATTATACGTTAGAATACACATCTTAATTTCTTTGTACGTAATTTAGTTGTTATACAGAGTATCAATAAACTCGTATTGTCCTCAAATTGTATCTTTAATTATTTATTCTCCCAAGTACTTCGAACAGGTTATGGGCCCAGGTGCGTCGCGTAAGCTCACTTGTAAGGGAGAATAATTAAAAGGTACATCGCGAGTGATAACTATTGTTGTATAGACAACTGGAAAATGGCGGAAAGTGCTAAGTATAACATCGAAAAGTTGAACGGGCAAAACTACCAGTCCTGGAACTATTTAGTGAAAATGTTATTAATAAATGCGGATTTATGGGATGTAGTTTTGACTGAATTACCAACACCGGAGGAACGAAACGGCACCTGGCAGAAGAAAAATGACAAGGCCTTATCAACCATAGCCTTACTTGTCGATGTTAGTCAACTAGTGCATATCAGAAATAAGGAATACGCGCATGATGCGTGGGAAGCACTAAAGGAGTATCATCAAAAATCGAGTTTATCTAGCATGGTTTTTCTGTTAAAGTAAATTTGCAGGCTATCGCTAGATGAGAATGGTGATATGGAAGCACACATAAGTTCATTCTTGGAATTATTGAATAAACTGGCCGCTTTAGGGGAAGAAATTAAGGACAGGTTTGCGGCAGGCATTTTGCTGGGAAATCTTCCAGACTCATACAGTTTTTTAATCACAGCGGTGGAAAGTAAGTCATCGAGTGAATTCACGCTTGAATTCGTAAAAAGTAAATTAATCGATGAGTACAGGAGGCGTCAAGGAGCTTTGAAAAGTCAAAACGAGTCAGCCATGAAATCAGTATATAATAAAAGGATCCAAAGTAATCAAACTGCAAGTACAGATGTAAAGCAATGTTACTTTTGCAACAGGAAAGGTCATTTTAAACGGGACTGTTTCAAGTATAAAGCGTTTAAAAGAGAAAAGGCCAATAAAGTTACTGAAATTAATACTGGTGACAGTGATGATGCGTGTTTTATGGTAAATTCAAGCTCAAATGACGTAAACAGGGATTCTGCTTCGTGGTATGTGGATTCAGGAGCTTCGAGTCACATGGTAAACTACAAAGAATTTTATATCCAATTTGACGGTAGCAGAAAAGGCGTTGTGAGGTTAGCGGAGAAAGGGCAACACTCCAAGGTTCAGGGTATAGGAACAGGATTCATCAAGTGCGCGAATAGTGCGGGAGTGAATAAGCTAAAAATCGACGACGTGTTGTATGTGCCGGACTTAGATTCAAATTTACTTTCTGTGAAAAAGTTAACTAGTGCGGGGTATAACGTGCAGTTCGACAACAATAACTGTAAAATTGTCTCAGGCGGAAAAGTGATTGCGAGTGCAAGGCCGGCGCCCGACTTGTACAAGCTGTCAACTGTAGAACAGGCACTGAGCATCGTGAATGAACACTCCAGCAACTGTCAGCATACGTGGCATCGACGTTTTGGGCACAGGGACATAGAAGCAGTTGTTACAGCCAATTATCTGCAAAATCGACTACCTACTCAGTTAAAACAGAAAACACCGTTTGAGTTGTGGCATAAAGTCAAACCTGATGTGTCGAATTTGCAAATATTTGGATCTAACGTGTATAGTCATATTCCAAAGGAACAAATTAAAAATAAATTTGATAAAAAGGCAGAATCACTAATTTTCGTAGGATATTCTGATGAATCTAAAGCATATAGATTGTTAGATTTAGATACAGGGCGCATAAAAATTAGCCGTAGTGCGGTATTTCCTGAAGCTATCAACCAAGTGAAGAGTTCTATATAGAGCACGGAGGTGATCGTAGATCAAATAGAATAAATAAAGGAGTTCCACCTGAGCGCTACAGAGCAAAGTTAGTTGAACTTCGGGAAATAGAACCTAAAACATTTAAAGAAGCTCTTGCCAGCAGTGATAGCGAAAAATGGAGGAAAGCTATGGAAGAGGAAATGAAATCTTTGAAGAATAACGAAGTATGGGATTTAGTACTTACACCGGAAGACAAAAACATCATATCTTGTAAATGGGTGTTTAAGCTAAAGACAGGTGAAGATAAGATCTCGAACAAGTACAAGGCACGATTGGTAGCGAGAGGTTTTAGTCAGAAATTCGGTGTGGATTACGATGAAGTGTTTGCGCCTGTAGTGCGGCAAGCAACTCTTCGAATATTGTTAACAGAGGCATGGAATCAAAAACTAATAATAAAACATCTAGACGCCGATTGGGCGGAAAATAAAGAGGATAGAAAGTCAAATAGTGGATACATATTTATGTTTCGGGGTGCACCTATTAATTGGGGATGCAGAAAGCAGAGTTGCGTATCACTATCATCGACCGAAGCTGAATACATAGCACTGGCCGAAGGATGCCAAGAGGCAATCTGGTTAAAGCAGGCGATAAAGGAGTTTACGAATTTAGAACCGAAAGTGGTTATGTACGAAGATAATCAAAGCTGTTTAAAGCAGCTAGCAAACCATAAATTTAGCAATCGAACGAAGCATATTGATACAAAGTATCATTTTTTAAAAGAATTGTATGAAAATCAGGTTATTGCATTCGAGTATTTTCCGACTGAAAAAATGATAGCTATGTTAACCAAGCCGCTAAATAAAGTAAAGCTAGAACATTTAAGTACCAAGGGTGGTCTGGTTGACTGATTGAAAAATAATTATAGTTGCGAGGGGGTGTTGGAATATTACATTCAACAATAATTATTTTAGGTTTAAAAATAGTCTTCATGCGGTGCCTGAAATTAAACATAAACATTAGGTCAGCATTTATGAGTTCGGGTAACTCAATATCGAATGTTTAACTGTTCAAATGTCGTTGAAATAAAAATTGATTATTTAGCAAGTCAGTCTGAAAGATTATACGTTAGAATACACATCTTAATTTCTTTGTACGTAATTTAGTTGTTATACAGAGTATCAATAAACTCGTATTGTCTTCAAATTGTATCTTTAATTATTTATTCTCCCAAGTACTTCGAACAATCTTAATGTACTGTTTGTATTACAGTGCAACAGTTATTAAATCGTATATCATCTTGTAAATACTCACGAACATTTAAAGCAAAAAAATTGGCATATGGTATTCAACACATGTTGTTCTAGTTTTAGCAGGCCTCCGCGGAGCAGTTTAAAAGCATGGCTGCGAAAAGTTCTCCAAGTAATAATAACGAAGACCTTGTGGACAAAACAAACACTACATTACTATTCTGTGTAAAATATATCAAATGGAAAGTATAATATAATACTTTAAGTACTTATATACTTTACTTATACTACATAAGTATAAATATATTTTATTATTCAGGAACAACAATACTTCTGAAGTTCATCCCATTGAATATACCGTTTTTGTTTCCATAAATAAATTGTTACTCTATATATATAAAATTTATACATTTTGTTAAACATGTGATAAATTACACGATCAAACTTTTTGCTATGTAGATGAAATATCTGCTAGAAAAGAAGACGTTCCATTTTTGCATAAAGATTTTGAAGATATTGCGTGGATCTTCTATAAATTTATATGATTTAAAAAAATGTAAAACATACTCAAAAAGTAGAATTAATTATCCTAGAAAAGCTTTCTTGAAATAATCACGTTTAGATATATGCATGTTTATTAATATTCTATAATAACGGGTTGTTATAATTTGAAATATTTATTGAACATATGTTTTATCACTCTTTGGTACTCGCTTTGTGTAATATATACTTTTTCTACATACATATTTCAATCAGATGATTTATTAAAACAAGGATGTTGCCTATAACAGCTTATATGTATGTACGTATATCATTAAATAATTTTACATGAGGATTCACTATAAATTGCTTAACAAAATTCAGTAGATTCAACATAATGTACCTAGTGGAACCAATTTTCTATTAATTGATGTATGTCATCAATAATAAATACCACGTAGCATAAATAAACAAATTAATATCTTTGATTTGAGTTTATAATTATTTCCGAGGCGATAACACTAACTTAGTTTTCCACAAAACACTAAAACACTATACACTACACCCGACGCGCGTTTCGCCAACAAAATTGGCATCATCTGAAGATTATTAAAACTGATTGAGTTTTAATCATTTGGTGTTTTGTGGAAAACTAAGTTAATGTTATCTTCACACCAACGGTTCCAGCCTACTCCAATAATATGTTTCGAGAAAATTATTTCCATTATGAATTACTAATCTCTCTAAGCTTATTTGTAGACTGTTACTTTTTACTGACTTATTTACTCAATCGTATGAATATTTTTTCCAAATGACATGAATAGGTTTGAAACATTTGACAAATGCAGTTTGAAAGATACATACTTCTACCATTCTTAGAAAAAACGAAAACCTGAAAAATTCCTTTATTTTAAACATAACAATATTTAGAAAGTGAAGGTAAAGATGAAGTATTTCTTTTAATCCGAATCACATATTTTCCCAATGTTTAGTCTTAAATCTAATTGTATTTTAACCCAATTTACAGTTGTAACATTTTAATACCATAACACCATAAGGCTGTTATAATGAAATTCATTATAGTAGTAGTACTGTAATGAGAAAAAATGTATATTAACTGTTTAAATTTTATTGAAGTTAAACCGTTTATTATAAATATTAAAATACAGTTATTTCAGTTTGTTATATTAATGGTAGATGCAGATCTTAAATAATTTGATTTATTTTCTTATTGCATTAGAACACGCATGTTACTAGCGTCTGCAAGAATTGCTGATGGAATTTATTTTCTCTTCTATGGCATTTTCTACATAGTTTTCAGCCACGGTATTGTTTTTCCAACCTCCGTGCCGTTTCCTTATTGATAAATCAACACCAGAATCTGCCAATCTGAAGCAGGTGAAAGCCGGAAGTAATATCCGGTATATTCCTCTGGGTGTACTAAAGTGAAGAGAGAAAAAGTTTTTAGAATTTTAGTGAGGGTACGAATTTCGACATTATCGAAACGAGTTTGCTTCGTACATTTATTATTTATACACAAAACAAAAACATTGATGGTATACATTAACTGAGCACAACGCAGCATATTATTTAATAAATTCGTTCCCATATTAGCTCCCAAAATATTTCCATTACTGCCGTGTAACAAAAAATCTTGTCTAACCATTGTCTTTGTATTCGATGATATAATTCGGAACCGGAAAGGAGCCTGCGTCTATAACATTTTTTTATATTAATAAATCTGTCAATTCTTGTCTTCTATAGGCTCCACTCAATTCCATAATCTTTGCTACGTTTATAAAAAAGTGGTTTATCTTCAGCTTCTATCAAAAGCTTTGTAAGTGATATCTCGTTTAGATTTTTTAACTCTTTGCCCATCTCATTTATTATTCAAAAATTCAATAGGATATACGTACTTACTAATATCGAGGTATTTTTTTAATTGACAAACGCTTTTTAACATTAAATAGTGTGTTCATAGAAAAGACAACTTTTGTGTTTGAATAATTATTCCAAGTACGCCAGTACAACTGTCTCATCTGTTATATTTTTCGTATCTTTACTTGTATTACGACATTTTCAGCAATATCTAGGAATACCTCATATTTATATTATAATTTATTTAAGACATATTTTCTTTGAAAAAACCTAGGTAATAATTACTTAATTTTGTAGTTGTAACTATTAATGTTTTTGGCATATTCTTTCAACTGCGCAGTTGCTACACAAGAAGTTTACTGTGGTAAAAATATGAATTGTTATTATTCTGATTAATTAAATTAAATATAAATTAGTTATATATTTTTAAAACCAGACGTATGATGTAACTTCCAATATACAAAGTATACAGGCTGTTAAATTGAACGAACATGTCTCTAGGTTGGCGGTCATATAATAAAAAAATATATTACAATTCTAATAGTAATTTTAAATTATACTGAAATATCTGTATATAATAAAATTTAGAATTTTCTAAATACCTCATTATATACAAAGATAAAGGAGAGGGGGGTCACAATTAGATAATCCTCAGTGGTTCAATTCCTTCGACCACGGAAGAAGACTAGCCTCAAGAATAATCTGTATTAAATAACTTAGACCGAGTGAATCATGATTTAAATCATTTATTTTACTAAATTACAAGGAATATTAAATATTTCAACAATAAGTAAATACAGAGACGCTACCATGACACTTTGTAAATATTGTTTGACAATTTATAAACAATCCTATCATTGTTAACAAAAAAAAATTAAACTAAATAAAATATGTTGGTGTCGGTGCATTGCAAATATTTAAATTCAAATTTTTGAAGATTTTAATTGATGCCAGCGGATAAATTTGAGTATGTAATTGGAATAATAAATAATCATTACAGTACAGACCTTATTATCGCAGATATTATTAACGACTAGTATTATAATGATCGTTGTTATGATCCTTGTAACAAATAACTGCATATTACCTTAGTGAATTCATTGCCTAGAATTCAGGGGTTCTCAACCTTTCTCAACCCACGTACCCCTTTTTGTGTATCATTAACTATGCGTACCCCCAACAAAAACACTTTAGTGTTATTAAAATGTGTTATACTAGTTAAGTCAAAGTTTAACTTTTAAAATTTAATTACGAATAGGTAATTTAAATTAAAAACAAGAAATTTTATTTTAATGGACATTTTATTACAAAGTTTTTATTAATCAGAAATAAAATTTAAAAAGTACTAGAAAATAATTAGTGGGATTCTTTTTGTTTACAAAGTTCATTAATGTGTCGCTCCAGCTTTATCAAATACAGTCGTTCACCAGCCATACTACTACTGTTCCAATTATTGCTGCAGCCACAAATACAATAGTAACGAGCGACGTGTTTGCTTTCTGCTTTACCGATAGTTTTCAGTTTTAAATCATTACTCAGACTTTTATCACAATTAAATTATAGGATGTATCAATATAATTTTGTATACTTTTTAGTACTTAACCGCGTACCTCTTACAGATTTTCGCGTACCCCCAAGGGGTACGCGTACCACCGGTTGAGAACCATTGGCCTTGATGATAGTACTCATGATGAGAATTTTATGGTAATATAAGCAAAATTTCTGACTTAACGCAAATAAAAGCGGAAACCATTGCCGATTCAGGTAGAAGCGTGGTAATTTTAGATGAGCACCTAAGTTGAATCACACGTGAGATACGTCCCATTCTAGTCCCACCTACATAATTATTTAAATTTGGCGATAATTAATTTAATTGTGACAGAACTTGTCTTGATATCACACACAGCCATATGGGAATGAGAGAAATTTAATTTTCCCAAATGTATAAAGCAATATACTATTAATAACTACTCGATAAAAAAGGCATGAGTAAAGTACAATCTAAATTAAATTATAATGTATTCAGAATTTTAATGCGATGGAAAACGACTAAGAGAGATTAAATGAATTGATTGAGGATGCCAAATTGTTAATATCAACATATTAACGTGTATCATATTGTTTGACGGTAATAGAGTTGTTAAGACACAAATATTGAAATTGTAAATATAAAGACGAGCGAAGTGTTTACTTACTTTTTGAGCGATCCTTTATTTATCAAAGACTTCCTTTGGGTGGCTCAGCATCCGGCAGGTCGACAAATAAGTGGAATAGTCACCATAATTGTCTATTTCTATAGTCTTTAACTTCATCATTAAAAAATCATAAACGAATTAATCGAGTAAATAGTCATTTAATTAACATACTTTTGCATAGCAAAACTTATACTGATTGAAGAGTTTATACTTCCTGTATTTTATGTTATTGTCTCTTCACTCGTTTATCAATATTAAATGTAAAAAATAGTATACTAGATGAAATTTATGATACACGAGTATTGTTACCTCGATCTCGAAGATAACATTGTAATTCATACAAGTGTGGTCAGTGCCTTAAATTGATATATTTTCAGTTCTTCTGTATTACAGTATAGTTTATTTCTTCGCTATTTGCCAAATAAAAAATCTCAAAACATACCGTGGCTTGTTTTTAAGGCTAGGCTCAGATAGACTGTTCCGTTTATTGACAGGAGTTTTTTATTTGGCAAATAGGGATGAAATGAATAGTATATTACACTTAGGAAACGGTCTTTAATCGATTTACTACTTATTAACAGGATAATTAAATATAGGCGATAATTAAATATAGGCTTATTATGGGTTTTCACCCAACTATGGATAATGTATAATATGAAAAAATAGTGTACAGGGTTATCCACATATACTACCACATATATTCCATATATGTGGTAGAATATATTCACATATATTCTAGCCCCCTTAACTGTTCTATTTTTTTAAATAGAAATAAAGTGGTAAATACGAAATCTATAGGAAATTTTACTGCGATCTCAGACATGTATTTAGTAGAACAATCGAATCTCGTGTTTCGGAGATCTAAACCACACTTATGTTTTTTTAAATGGAACACCCTATTTATTATTCGATTTTTTAAATCTACGTGCTTTTCTGATTACAACAATATGACATTTCATATCTTTGCTCTAGTAGTTTGCACAGTATCGCCCTTTGAAATATCGAATATCAAACAAAATCAAGATCGCCATGGCAAATTTGAAACGATAATTACGAGAATTGTTATAAACAGAGTTTGATAGTTTAAATTAGATTTTATTTTTGATGTTATCATATTTATATTAAAAACCATATTTCTGGATGGAACGTAACATTTTATTAAAAACTATAATTATAAATTATAGGTGTTCTATAATACCTCCATTTTGTGCAATACAGAGAGCATACCTCCTTAACAAATTTCGTTTGTAAGCCAATATACCAGTCTCGCTCATGTCTCTGATCTCCCAACATAATTTTTCAAATGGCGATACTGTGCAAACTACCACAGCAAATATATAAAATATATATATTGTTATGACCCAAAAAGAACGTAGATTTCAAAAATTTAAAGAGAAACAGGATATTCCATCTAAAAGACATAAGTTTAGTCTAAATCTCCGAAACGCGAGATTCGATTGTTTTTTTAAATGCATGTCTGAGATCGCAGTAAAATATCGTTCAACTTTCGTATTTACCATTTTTTTCTATTTAAAAAAATAAATGTACGTATACATATATAAAGAGCTATATTTCCAGAAAATGTAACAGGGGGGAATATCTATAATGAAAATTCATGCTTTGGTGTAATACTGTTTTAGTTTAAGCAAGATAAGATATTAAAAATAAGACAGTATCTTATTTCACATAATCAAGATAATCGATATTTAATCCAACATAATCTAAATATATCCTTAACCTGCTGGAAAATATAAAGACTAAACAATAGTTATCACATGTTTGATAAATCGATTTTAAGATTTTGTAATTTAAAAATACTGGAGATCTACATAAAACACCTACATATATCACAAATACTGCATGCCTTATCAGAACAGGAAGGTATAGAATACGAAATGCTAATCTGCACACGAGAATATTGATTTTTCTGCAACTCTAAATATATTGTTTTCTTATCTAAGACACTGTATAAAAAAATAACACACAAAGATGTTATCTCTTGGTAATTAATAATGTAAATCTAGGAAACAAAAAGTTAAGTATAGTTTATTTCATCGCTATTTGCCAAATAGAAAATCTCAAAACATACCGTGGCTTGTATTTATGGCTAGGCTCAGGTAGGCTGTTCCGTTTATCGGCAAGATAAGAGAGTTTTTTATTTGGCAAATAGCGATGAAATAAATAGTACACTTATTTCTGGATACATTCAATTCACTAACCTGAATGATAAGTAGATACTTTAAGAATTTTAGTGCACTTATTCTAAATCATTAGTATAGCATTGATACGTAGCATCGCATAGTAATGCACCATACACGAGTTTGGAGCTGACATAGATATATGACTTTTGAACTCGAAGTTATTAACTGTCTATACACCTGTATTGTAAATCCAAGCACTTCGTTAGCATTTGATATAATGTTATGAATTTATGGTACAAATTCGAATACTGAAGCAAACAGAATACTCAAAATATTGGTTTTCAAAGACCTAGGAAGGGAGGCATTGTCGTTGTCATTGTCACAATAGATTAAATCCGGTAGATGATAGGTAACCGATAAAGATTAAATAGCCGTCTCATTTTAGAGCCTTGAGGCATACCAGATGTCGAGTGAATATTAAAAGGGCGGTCCTCCTCGTATTCGACAAGCTGTACTAAATTAAGTAGATAGACGTTAAAATACTTAACGTCAATACGTAACGTGAATTTTCTAATGCATTACATTCTTTACCAAAACTATGTTTATTAATTGATTAATGGTTCTTTTCTTACATTACCTAACACAAAGCTACTACAAATGTAAATTATTAATAATATCACATCTATCTTCATTCGCATTCACACCATCGACTTTCAAAACTCTTTTGTTAATTTCATAAAAATAAATCAAAATTTCATAACACAAAAATACTATAATTCGAAAACCAGTAGAAATATTACAATTATTGTTGTGTACAATTAATAAAAACTGCATAAAAAAAATAAAAAAACTCAATTGTCGATCATTTGATCAAACAGTCACATTGTTTTGTGCATTTTACGAAAAAACATAAAAATTTAATTTCTTTCTGTGTTGATCAATGCATATATCGTTTCATGCAATATATTCATGACATGCAATACTCGATATTCATTTCAACGCAATGATAATTTCATTTCTTGTTTCTTTTCTTTATTATTTATTATTCTTTTGTTTTCTTTTGATTATTCTTTATTTTTATGAAAAATTGCATATGCCGTATGGTTTGTAGTTGACAGTCGTTAAATATTGACGTCCTATCTTTGACTGAACACAAATGGTGACAAATTCAAATCCTATGGTCCCAACTGAGACACTATGCGTGTATAATAGAGATGGAAATTCAGGGTGACTACAAAATATGTTGTAGTCTAGTAGAGTAGACTATGTAAATCATAAATTTGAAAATTGTTTCGTTCTAAAAATTCACGATTATAACTAGGGACTGCAGCCCGGGTATACCGGGATCCCATATTATTTTTCAGTCCCGATAAATCGAGATTACATGAGCGGGATTCCGCAGGATTAGCGAGATTGGTAAATGATACGCACGTAACGCACACGACTTCTGTATTTTGAGTTTTGCGCGCTGTTCTGAGAAGAAAAATTTCACAGCGTCGCGTCGGCTTACTAATTTGACAGCGACTTTGATGTACATCCAAAACCAAGAAGACTGGAGAACAGGAGACATACATAACTTGAGTGGTGGGGGTAGCACGAAAAGTGTCTGCACTGTGATCACGTGATGCGCTTCATCATGGCGGTCATTGCGTAGAACCGAGCGAGGTTATTTGAGGTTATTTTTGTTTGCTGTGTTTTGAGCGTTTCCAGTTTTTCTGTTATGTCAATATATGTCAAAAGCGTGGAGATATTGTTGCACTGCGAATTGTTCCAGCAAAAGCCCTGATCGTGCCTCAATGGAACCCGACATTTTGATAGTGTGAGAGAGAAACCGCGATAGACGAGGATAAACGGCATGCGCAGATCCCGCGCGCTTCTACGCGAGCCTGCCATATTGCCGACGTTTTTCGTGCCACCCCTACCACTGATTTTTCGAGAAGCTATGTCTCCTTACTCTCTAGTCTTCTTGTCCAAAACGCATCTAAATAATATGTTGAACTTCAAACAGAGAATCAAGATGACACCTTTCACTTCTAACATCTTTAACATCTAAATTAGTGATAAGGAAAGAGATTAAAAGAATAATCGAAAGATTATATTGCAAGCAGAACCAGAACGATGATACCGAAATAATACCTGTAACTTAACTGCTCGAGGAGCAAGAAATTGAGATGCCTCTTTCTACACTTGCACAGACTGAAAAAGCTTTTACATCTTCATCAATTTCATTACGAGAAGGAATTACAATATATTCTACATAGTAAAAGTATGTGTATCATAAAACCAAACTCAGATATTAATTCATTAGAGTCACTCATTTATAGGGATATGGCTTCGCTTGAGTATGGTGGAACAAGAGGTAAATAGAGATAAATGTTATGTTTCCTAAGGAAACATTTCCAGTAGGTATATTGAATTTTTTTCATTTCTTTTTTTCATTTGTGATTTTTTATTAAAAAATAAATTAAGAAACTTATATTCCTAGTTATCTTATTTATATTCCTAGTTTATATTCCCATCTAAAATGCTTTCTACAATTTTATGCTGGCCATGCGGGATTCCGGAAATACCGGGTTCCAGTGGGACTACAACTTTTTATTCTGAAAATACCGGGACTGAAAATATATTGCGGGATTTGAGTCCCTAATTATAACTATAGAATTGTTACATGTTATATATGTTATTAATATTGTCCTAGCCCCTGCATATAATAGTTTGTAATTGTTGATTTACTGATTTTAAAACACACATATTAACATCACTTTGCACAAATAGATAATCGATAGGAGTAGTAGAGCAAGGGGGCTACCAGCTCACCCTCGGATTTGTCCGCGGACATTTGATGCGGATGGCATGTGTCCATCGGGAGTGACCAAAGATGTGGGTGGGGTCGCGAAGAGTTCTTGTGGATGATCAACAATGACCAGAGGGTGTAGAAAAAAGCGGCGGAGGGGGGCGAGGGGGAAAAAAGCATGGTTAAGAAAAAAAGGGGCGTGGTTGCGTTAAGAAAAAAAAACATGGCTGTATTAAGAAAAAAGAGGCGTGGATGCGAAAAAAGAGGGTGGGGGGAAAAACATGTCTGCATTAAGAAAAAAAAAAGTGGTTAGAAAAAAGGGGGCGTGGCTGCGAAAAAAGAGGGTGGGGGTAAGAAAAAACGGTGTCTGCATTAAGAAAAAAACATAGCTGTATTAAAAAAGGGAGTCGTGGCTGCTTAAGAAAAAAAGAGGGTGGGGGAAAAAGGGGGGCGTGGCTGCGTTAAGAAAAAAACATGGTGGCAAAGGGGTGGGGACGCAAGGTCAGTGGCTGACGCAGTCAAAAGGGTCTTATCTTAAACTTTATCCGATTACAATCGAATAAAGACTAAAATTCATTAAAAAATTAATTGAACATAATCACAAGAAAGAATATTTTTAATAAGTTAATAAATAAAAATGTTATAGACAAAGAAAATATATTTATGGTAAAAAAATAGTACATATATTTAGCATTACATTTAGATTCAATATTAAACATAATAGAATAACTTTAAAGAAAATTATTAAGATACAATATTGTAGTATTATAAAAAAACTTAAAATATTAATGTAAAAAAATTAATCAAATCTCTAATTTCAATACAAATGTAATTTTTATTAAAAAATAATTTTTGAGAAAAAACAATTTAATAAAAAAATAATTTTGAAAAAAAAAAAACATTATTGATGACCTGCCCAACATATTACAGTTGGTCGAACCTCATCCTCCTCCACGTCGCTAATCTCGACGACTTCGTCTTCATCATCGGAGATGACAATCACCGTCTCATCGTCGGTGTCGTCGTCTACGACAATGAAGTCGATATCACGATCACTGAAAGAAATATAATTGAAAAAAAGAATACAAAATAAAAGAATAACTTACTTTTCCTCCAAGTAAGGTGGAGACGTAGGAGAATAACTTGGAGGAAATAGAAATCCAGGTGGTAGATCTCGTATTGGAATCAGAGGAGGTGGTAGATCTCTGTAAGGTGGAGGCAGGTCATCATCAATGTATGGTGGTAGGTCCCAGTAAGGAGGGGGATCCAAATTGCTGTAAAAATAATTATAATTGAAAAAATGAATTAACTATGTAAAAAATTACTTACTTTTCTCTGAAGTAAACTTCAGGATTTACCGGTGGCGTATATCGGTTCGTTAATTGAACCATACGAACCCAAGCATTAAATTCACTAAAAAAAGTAAGTATAATGTAAAATAAGTTGAATAATGAAAAAAAAATAACTTACATATCTTCAAAGTTCTCTTGCAAAATATTCAAACACTCAGATGACGACATCTTTCGTGAACTAGATTTGATATTTAAATAAAAAGGATTCCGTTAGACTTCAGTATTTATATCGAATTGCAGATTTTGTTTAACCTAAACACTTTATAATCATCAAAGCGTAAGTATAAATAGTCGCAGTAATATGAGAAAATTCAACAACGTCTATTGAAATATGCTAAAGTGATTAAATGAACCATTAAAAATTAATTTATAACTTCAATAAAAATATCGTAAATGCAATAAAGAAGTCACGTATGAAAATTTTTGGTAATATGAGAAACACAAACAACGTCTATGTGATTATAAAAAAATAAGAGTAAGCAATCCAACAATAATATCAACGTCTTCAGATTAGATTGCGTTGCGTATATATTTGGGTTATCAAAATGATTTATTATAAACAAAAACGTTGGCGTTCGAATTATTTCTACATGGAACGTGATTTAAATGTAAACAAACTGCAAAAATGCCAAGATCGCTTTATTTCTAATCTGTGGGTCAATCAATAAAAATTAATTTATGACTTAAAACTGTCAATTATAACATATACGAAATATAAATTCTGCGAAATAAAAAAACTGCTAACTCAACAAAACAAAAACGTCGCCGGCTGGTTTAAGGAACGTAACTTAAATGTAAACAAATAGCAAAATTTCAGCCTGATAGACAAAACATTTTATTTCTAATCTGTGGAGAAATCAATAAAAATTAATTTATGACTTAAACCTATCAATTATAACATATACAAAATATGAATCCCACGAAATAAAAACTGTCAACTCAACATTATTTTTCACACGTGCTGATGGTGACGTATGAAAAATTGACGTCACAGATGATATAAAAGGTTTACAGCCGGCATAATTCATCATATGTGTTTATACTTATACGCTATACGTGACGTATTATAAAATCTTTATTTGTGTGCTTTATCTACGGGAAACAAACGTGAGTAAAAAATTGTTTTTATTAAATTTCAATAAAATTAACAAGAAAATATTCTATTAATTTTAGATGGATTTAGAAAAATTAAACAAGGTTTCACTTCTAGAAACTAAACAAGTTCTTAAGATATCAGACTTGGAACAAAATATTCCACAGCCAATTTATGGGGCTAGAATAGTGAAAACTCGGTACGGTGAGACTATATTACTTGAATTACAAGAGACCAATATATTCTTACCAAGAAGAGTGCTGCATGAAATAAGAGAAAATTTGGATGAATTTCAATGTGAAAGGAAGTACAGCATAATTTATGAAGGTTTGAAGGATGTAAATAAGCCTTCTATGGGAGTGCAGTTCAAGTTTATCAAAAGTAAGTAAACACACACACAATTTTTAAATATTAAGTTTTTATTTGTAATTTTTTTAGCTGAAAACAAAGAGTGAGCCCAGATAGTTCTATATAAAATATACACGCAGACAGAGATATCATCATTTACTTTTAGAACCCTTCAAGTGAATACACGCAGACACAGCTATGGACTCTGAAGAAATTAAGCATATCAGCAATGATATTATTAAAAAGTTCAAAGAAGTGGAAACACTTTTAGGAAATGGTTGTTGTACCCCGCAGGAGAGAGTGCTATGGATAAAAAAGGTAAAATCGCACATTAGACTTTTAACTAGAGCTATCAAGGGATCTAATTTATCAGTAGGTGTACTGCGTAACCTTCAGACTAATTTAGGACATTTGAAAAGGTTTAAAAGTATCATTGAAAAAATAAATTATAATGGGGGAGCGGTATTGGTAAAAGAAAAACGTAGTAATCGGGTCAAATGGGAAGATTTAATATCGGTTTTTAATAGTAGAGTTCGTACTGGAGTAATCATTAATTTAAAACATAAATATTTGAACGAATTTTTCAATGATGCTTTTCACCTTTTCAAAACTAGAATAATGAATGCCACGAAAAAAGTACCAGCGCTTAAAGTTAATACTACTTTCTGCGCCGAATTTATAAGAAAGTCACAAGACATAGAAATTATTGAAAAAAAATATTTTAATACAAAAAATAAGGTAATTGATGCAGGGAGGGATTTACGTCAATGGTTTGAATCTAATGTAAGGGATGATATTTTTAATGCTTTATCTGAATTTTCTGAATCTGGCAGTGGGTGGGCTTTAAATGAAATAATTAGCTTAGAAATTAATATAAATAAATATGAAGTTGGGAACGGTTCATCCTACATTAAACTACCGGAAAAAATTGCAAAAAAGCAGGCTTGCATTAATGTTAAGAACAACGATGACGCTTGCTTCGCATGGGCCGTTGTCAGTGCTCTCCATCCCGTTGAAAAAAACGCTGATAGAACATCATCATATCCTCATTATAAAACAGTATTAAACGTAAAAGATATTGAATTTCCTATGACGTTACCGCAAATTTCCAAATTTGAGAAAAATAATGCAATCTCTGTTAATGTATTTGGTTTGGAAATGGATTCAAAATCAAATTTTTCTGTTGTGCCCCACCGTATTTTAAGCGAAAACTAGACAAACATGTAAATTTATTATTAGTTCAGAATAAATATTTTCCAAAAATAAATGAATTTGAACCGCCGCCGCCGATGTCAGATAATGAAGAGCTAAAAATTAAATATCATTATTGTTATATTAAAGACTTATCTAGACTTTTATGTAGGCAGCTCTCTAAAAAAAAAATTAAAAAATATTTTTGCGATAGATGTCTGAATTATTTTACATCTCAGAATAAGCTAAATAATCATGTTGTAGATTGCGAAAAACTTAACGATTGTAAAATTGAATTTTCTCGAGAACGGTACATTCAATTTAAAAATTTTGCATACAGAGAAATGCTTCCGTTTATTATATATGCAGATTTCGAATCCTTGCTTGAACAATTTAATGGTGATGATAGTCATTGCAAAACGAGCAGGTATCAGAAACACATAGCCTACAGTGCTGGATATTATTTCAAATGCGGTTATAACAATGACTGGTCGTATTATAAAAGTGCTCGAGGAATAGAATCGATGTCTTGGTTTGCAGAAGAGTTACGCAATGTTGCACAATTTGTCTCCTCGAAATTAAAACATGTGGAGCCCATGAATACTGAAGTTAGTTTACAGGATGCTAGTAAAACTTGTCACATTTGCGAAGGAGAATTTACCGAAACAGATAAAATTGTTAGAGATCACTGTCACCTCACCGGAAACTTCAGAGGTTTTGCTCACAATAAATGTAATTTAAATTATAAAAATTCTTTTGTTATTCCCGTGGTGTTCCATAACCTCGGAGGTTACGATGCTCACTTTATAATAAAGTTCTTAGCTGAACGAAATCATATTACTTTATTGCCTGAGAATAAGGAAAAATATATTAGTTTCACAGTTCACGATAATGAAACCAAATTGAAATTTAGATTTATAGACTCCTTCAGATTCATGGGTTGTTCTCTAGAAGAACTAGCTTCCACATTGAACAACGAAAACTTTGAAAATCTTAAACGTGAATTTTTGGACTTGGACGATGAAAAATTTCAGTTATTAACACGAAAAGGTGTATTCTTTTATGACTATTTGGATAACATAGAAAAACTAGATGAAACGCAATTACCTGACATAAAATACTTTTACAATAAACTAAACGACAAGAACATAGAGGAGACTGATTATGAACATGCGCAAATTGTTTGGGATAAATTCGGTATGAGTACTCTAGGCGATTACAGCGATCTCTATATGAAAACAGATATCATGCTATTAACTTGCGTTTTTGAAACTTTTCGTAGTACTTGTTACAAGACGTACAACCTCGACCCAAGCCACTATTTTTCGATACCAGGTTATACGTTTGATTGCATGCTGAAATATACAGGGTGTAGGCTAGAAACTATTCAAGATGTAGATATTTTAATGTTTATTGAGCGTGGTATTCGAGGTGGGGTGAGTCAATGTTGCAATCGATTTTCACAGGCTAACAACAAGTATTTAGATACTTATGATGCCAGCAAGCCATCCACATACATTGTTTATTTCGATATAAACAATTTATATGGCTGGAGTATGAGAGAATTCCTTCCATACGGAGAATTCCAGTGGACAGATTGCAACATAGACATCACCAGTGTGCCTGATGACTCTGAAATTGGTTATATTTTAGAGGTCGATCTCGAATACCCAGAAGATCTACATGATTTACATAAAGATTTGCCATTCTGTCCGGAACACAGAACTCCACCAAATTCAAAATTTTCTAAATTAATGACTACCTGTTATAGTAAGCAAAAGTACGTTATTCACTATAGAAATCTTAAACAAGCTCTACAGCATGGAATAAAATTAACACATATCCACAGAGTTCTACAGTTCAAACAGTCTCCATGGTTGAAGTCCTACATTGACTTAAACACATCACTGAGAACTCAAGCAAAGTCAAACTTTGAAAAAAACAATTATAAACTAATGAATAACGCTACGTTTGGTAAAACAATGGAGAATGTTCGAAAACATCGAATCGTTAAGCTAGTAAACAAATGGGAAGGGAGGTACGGAGCTAAAAATTTGATTGCTAGTCCTGATTTCCAAAGCAGATCCATTTTCGGCGATAATCTTATGGCCATTGAAATGAAAAAATCTCGCATTATATTCAATAAGCCCTTGTATATTGGAATGTCTATTTTAGATATTTCTAAAATTTGCGTATATGATTTTCACTATAAATACATGTTAACAAAATTCCCCGTGGAAAAATGTAAACTTTTGTACACAGATACAGACAGTCTCTTATACGAAATTCAGTGTAATGATGTATATGAAGATGTTATCAAAAAAGACATTAATAAATTTGATACTAGTGATTATCCCCAAGATAATCGTTGGAATATTCCTCTAGTAAATAAAAAAATCCCTGGTTTAATGAAGGATGAAAATAATGGGAAAATAATGACTCATTTCATAGGGCTACGTTCTAAGCAGTACACCTATAAAGTCGAATCAAACAAAGTAGTTAAGAAAGCAAAAGGTGTAAAGTCTAATGTTGTGGCAAATAAAATTACTTTTGAGGATTATCTCAACTGTCTGGAGAAATTTGTAAACAAAAAGCCTTACGAAGAGTGTTTACTAAATAAAACTCAACGCTGTATACAAGCAAAATTACATGAAGTATACAGCGTCGAACAAACAAAAATTGCTCTTAATCCCTTCGACGATAAGAGGTACACCCTTCCTGAAGTTCATGATACTCTCCCCTGGGGGCACTACTCCATAATGGACATGTCGTAATTTCATTGCTGATATTCTTTTTTTGCTTTACATCAAATTTAAAAATCTCTCAAGTCTGTTGTTATATTTTAATATTTTTATGTATTTTATTATTATTATTATGTAACCAATTTTATGTATTTTTTAATTTATTATTATGTAATCACATTTTTATTATATGTATTTTTTCTTTATTATTTCATTATATGTATTTAAATTATCATGATTTTTTTATTTCCCCTAACCTAAAAAAAGAAAACTCACATTATATAAATTTCTTTTTATTTAAGCACTTGTTTTCAGTACATACATTTTTCTATCTAAATCATTAAGAATATTATCTTTATTATAAAATAAACATTCACGTATACAGTATGATTGAATATTACACGGATATAAGTCACATAAATTTAACATAACAGTATATGGTGACAATTCATAATTAGATTCACTTAAGATATTATTAGCTACATTTAAAAAGTTATTATAGAACTGTTCAAAACTTAAACTATTTAGTAAGTCCATATGAGATGATACAATTTTATTGGTGTAGATGAGCTCACGAACAACTTTGTCAGATACATGAAATGTGCAGAAGCCGTTACTCATTTTCAACAATTTGATTCCAATAATTTGCGATGATATTAAAGCATAATGTGAAAACTTCATTTCTATTTCTTCGAGTTGTTCTTCTGTCATCACATCAAAGTAATCCACAACAAATTGTTGAAGGTAAGTAATAAAATCATCCCAATCTTCTCTGTTAAATGAGATGTTGTCTAATGTGGTGAAGTCTGGATTCACATTCAGTAAAATTCTTACGGCAGGAACATAACCTCTTGCAACACTAAATCCTGTAGTTATTTTATATACAGAATTTTTTATGTCAGTATTATATTCTAAAAGATATCGACCCTCATTTTGCGCAGCTTCTTCATATTGTGCACTAATTCTATCCACTTCATGCCAATAGTCAGAATCGGCTAGACTAGATGTTACTGATGTCATAATTGCTGTAGACTAATGAATGATTATGGTTTCAACCCCTTTTTATACATATTTAAATTAATTGTTAAAAAAAAAGGCCCCTCTGCAATCGTAAAAATGTTCGTGTTTTCCATAAGAATCAATGCATATTTGATTAAAGTACGTTATCTGAATCAATCCAGCTATTGTGAGATGCGTCGAAACCTAACCATTTTACGTAAACTTGTTTACCTCGTCTACGTAATACCTTTTCAACGAGATACACATCGGGAGTTTTCGTTTTCTGTAGTTCTTCTTCGTAGAAACCTCCGCTTATTCGAATACCATGCATATCCTCGAGCAAATAGGTGGTGGGGTTGGTGAGTTGTACTTTAATAATTTTAAATAGTTCAGTTGTCCAATTAGGTGTATATCCTTTTTTAAAGACATGCTTATTCTTACTGATTCGTACAATATCTCCAACTTTGTAGTGTCGCGATGCTACCAACTTAATATTGTTATAAACTGAATTAAGTATTTGTTTCTCATTCTGTTTAGTTACATCTAACGGTTTCATTCCTATTGTTCTGTGATGACTGTTGTTGTACTCTTTGACAATATCAGGGAGTATATCTATCCATCTGTATGAGCCATTTAAACTAAAATATTTATATAATTTCTCCTTTAACGTTCTAATAACTCTTTCAACTATAGCTGCCTTCTTTACTGTAAATGTACTGTAATGGTTTATCTTATAGTTTTTCATCAAGTTTTTAAAGTGAGCATTATAAAATTCAGTACCCTGGTCCGTATTTAAATTTTTACATTTCCTCTTGCTATCCTTAAAAATACCACTCATTGCTTGTGTAACTTCTAGTGCACTCTTATTTTTTAGGGGTTTAGCCCACACAAATTTTGAAAAACAGTCAATCACTATGAGAATGTATCTAAAACTGTGATTGTCTTTAGCATAATTACACATTTCGGCTAAATCTGCTTGCCACAAATCGTCTATTCCTTTTATTATAATACGTCTACGATTGAAATTTTTGCGTGCAGGCTTATGAAGCTCATTAACCAATTGAATTTTTTCTCTAGATTTCTTCATCGGGTTGGCTGTAAATTGTTTCATTGATTGCATTTGATTCAATGTCTTTTCCACCAACACTATCTAAACCTTTTTGATTTAATTTTTCAATAGTCCTTCCTATATCTGTTAGATATGTTTTCTGTTGATATAAATCTGATGTCACATGTTTTATACTATCCTTAAACTTATTTAAACGTTCAAATAGCACATCAATATTGTTTGATAGAATAGAATTTATATGATCATCTACATATTTCTTATTAACGGCATCACCCTCGTCAGTAGGTGATAGAACATTACACAGCTTTAAATTTTCAATGTTGATGTTTCCATCTTCGGTAAATACAAATCCACGTTGTGGTTGGCTGAGATATGAATCATTAATTTCACTACTACGTAGCGAAGACCTTCCAAACTTATCAAGACTCATCCTGATAATGACTCAAATTGTATGTACATCAAATATTTAATAGATAACTCCAGCCTCACGTAGTTCACTAATGATAGCTGATATTTCATTGTCATGTGAATCAGTATTTCCTGCAATCTTTGACGCATTCAAAAGTTTCAGTCTATCAACAAGCTCATTGATGTCATCCCAATAAACATATTCGATTGGCTTTTGATTGTAAACCATATTCAGACCGAATCCACTAGTTGACTGTGTTTTTTTCTTCTTTTTACTATCCAATAATGGTCTTATTATTTTAATATACTTGAAAGATCTAGTTCCATTAATTTGTCCAGTCGGTTCGTAATTTCTTCTATGTACATTGGTAATTTGCAAAATTTCCTTATATTCAGTTAAATCATTTCTATCATAATCTGTGGGATCCTTCATAAAAAGTAGATTGTATAACCCCACTTTGCCATCATATACTTTATCATTAATAATTATTTCAGAGGCACGACCAATTTTTAATTCCATATTACCAATATACAGTTTATTCATTTGTAAATCCAATCTAATGCCATAGGTTTTATCATAGTCTTTGCGTTTAGTAAAAAACCCCTCTATATAGTGTCTAGCTAAAGATGGATACTGTTCAAAATATTCATTAAGAGCAGTTTTCTTCGTTTTGCCATCCTGAAAGTTAGCATCTCCTACTTCATACTGAGGATCCAGAGACAATATGTCATCCTTAATATCTGCATTTGATGTATACTCTGCTGAACTAGAGTCACGCTTTTTTTGTTGCGATGAATCTACACGCTTCGTGTCTGTTTTCTGTAATATATTTACAGATTTGAGTTCTTTTAATGGATCGATAATGGGCTTCAAGAGTCTATTAAGAGTTTCGTCTTCGTCGGATTTTCCTAGTTTTAATGCTAGATACTTTTTTCTGATAGCCTTTGATGCCTTATTAATTTTATCTTTAAGCAATTTTTTCTTTGATAGATCCAATGGTTTAACCTTAGATACTCTATACTTTTCAAAAGTTATTTTATTAGACTTCATTGTTACAACCTTAGCAGCAATCTGTTTTAAACTGAGCCTATTAGCTGTATGACTTGTTTAAATGGGGCTGTATGAGCTGTTTAAATGGGGCTGTATGATCGGTATGACCTGTTTTTAAGCAGAGGTTATCTCTTCAGTTCGATTGTCTAACTAATAATAACAGACACAGTTTACGTTACACGCTTATATACTGATCAAAACCTTTTCGATACCGACCACCATGTAAATCAAAATCTTTTACGATGACCATTACTCCATGCTTATCATTCCAACATTCTCTACACATGTCTTCAAATTGTTCGAATGTCATATCTGGAGCCACGTGATCATCATACACATGTCGTAAATTGATTTTATCTTGTTTAAATAAAATGATGAAGTTACAATTATCACGAATGAGATGTTTAGGTATCCTCGTATATGTTTGACAGAGATAGAAACAGTCTACAAGTTTATGCCTACCCATACTGAAATATGCTCTTATTTTGTCTTGTTTGTCACATGCCACATCGTCGAAAATGAATATTGAATTAGATTTAGCCTCAGATGGATCGATAATACTCTCACTACTTGCATACGGAAAATATCCAACTCCATTTACGTTCTGCAATACCCGCTCCAATAGTTTGTATTTCGGTTGAAAAAGTGATTTAGAGTAAACGTATATGTTTTCAAACCACAGTCCATTAGAATTGAATAATAAGCTTAGAAGCAAATTGGTTTTGCCTGCCCCACTGGGTCCGCATATAATAGCTCTTAGAGTACTAGGAAATAACTTTCCATGTTTTTCTTCTCCTCTCACACAATGGTCTGTCAACAGATCTAAATTTTCAACGGGTAGGGACACCTGTTGTCTTTGAACACGCATAGTAACATCTGAACTATTTTACTGACTGTAATACTTTATATATATATATATATGATTAATGTCAGATATCATCATTCACAATCCATATGGCATCACGTAAACACGTAGTAGGACGTGGAGTAGTCAATAATCTAATTAATAAGTTAACCTTTGAATTGCATGTTCCGGGATACCAATTTTGCGGGCCTGGTACGAAGTTACATAAAAGACTCGCTCGAGGGGATGCAGGTATAAACCCTCTCGATAAAGCTTGCAGAGAGCACGATATTGCATATAGTAAAAACAAAAATTTAGAAGATAGACACAAGGCAGATTACCAACTCGAACAACGTGCTTGGGAGCGTGTTAAAGCAAAGGACGCTAAATTAGGTGAGAAAGCCACCGCTTGGGCTGTCACCAACGCAATGAAGGTTAAACGTAAACTAGGTATGGGTGTAGGGGGACGTAGAAAAGTCGCATTCCAAAAGGCTGTCCTGACAAATATATCTAAAGTACTGAAAAGACATGCAAGTAACAATTTAAAAAAAGATGCTGCAATGACGTTAAAGGCAGCTCGAATTGCAGTCAAGAATGCAGGCGGTAAGAGAAAAATAAATACCCCTCGTATTCTACCATTACCGAAGACTGGTGGTATTTTACCTTTGATACCGATATTTGCTGGCTTAAGTGCATTAGGAGCTCTGTCGGGAGGAGCTGCTGCAGTGGCGAAGACCGTAATAGATGCTAAAAATTCTAAGAAAAAATTGGAAGAAGACGAGAGACACAATAGAGTTTTGGAGGCAGTAGCGTTAGGGAAAAGAGGATCCGGACTCTACATGAAACCGTATAAAAAAGGATATGGCTTATATTTGAAAAAACAAAAAAACTCCCATTGAAGCTACCCAATAGAGCTCTTTCCGACATTGATTTAGTAAAATATGTTAAAAAATTAAAAATTCCATATTTCAGAGGTGTCTTTATGCGTGACGCCTTACCTACTACACCACCTACAAAATACGAAAGTGCCATTATTAATTTAGACAGCGTAAAAGGCTCTGGAACACATTGGGTAGCTTACAAAAAAATGAACAATTCTGTTTTATATTTCGATAGTTTTGGATCTTTAAAACCACCTATCGAACTAGTCAAGTACCTTGGCTCGAAATGTAAAATTAAATATAATTCTGATGCTTATCAGACATACAATACGATTAATTGTGGACATTTGTGTTTAGAATTTCTCTATAAAAATAATAAACATGTGTGATTTTCATTCATTATGTCTCAAATATTCACGTTAAGAAGTCGAAGTTCTACTCTCTCCGTGGACTTTTATAATCCAATAATTCTTGATCCTCAGTACGACTATTCGTTAGCATTAATAGGACTTCACACGTACAATAGTATACCAAACATTGAAGAGGGGATAAATAATAAGTTTTATTACCGACAACTTGGTGGTGAAGAAGAAAAAGTTATACACATACCGACAGGCTCATATGAAATAAGTGATATTGAATCATATCTGCAGACCCGAATAATACCCAGTGGTGTAGCACAGACTGAAGACTATTTCTCTCTAAAGCCTAATAATAATACGCTTAAGTGTGAAATTAAAAGTAAGCTCGAAATCGACTTTACTCGCAAAGACAGTTTAGCCTCCTTATTAGGTTATAGTTCTCAAGTTCTAAAACCTGATATTCCATATCAGTCAGATTTACCTGTTAAGATAGTTAAGGTGGTAACAATCCACGTGGACTGCAACCTTACAACAGGAGCATTTTACAATAATAAACCATCACACACCATTTTTGAATTTGGATTGAAAGTCGATCCCGGATACGCAATAGACATTGAACCCTATAACCTAATTTTTCTACCAATAAACAATAAAACAGATATACATAATATCACATTGAAAATACTTGATCAAAATTCTGAGCCAGTTAATTTTCGAGGAGAAGAAATTATAGTACGATTAGAATTAAGAAAGGGACTATGAGGTTACTATTTGAACAAAAGAACTATATAAACGATAGTTATTCTAATCTGTGGCATTCAGTCAGTGGAGGGTGTTTGAAGAGGAGTAATAAGAAGACCTCAGCGTTAACTCTTGCTAATATTCTTTATTTAAAATCTCTGGGCTATAATGTTAGAACAGCTACAGTTATTTCAAGACCCCAGTTACGATGAGTCCATCGTCAGAGATGAAATTCGAACGTATCACCCTTTTGTAAAATCATTTGGAAACAACGATGAAATAGAAATTGCTATTTATCAACAGGATGCATTATTATTGATGAGCGAAGCCGCCCTATCGATTGAGGGAACTTTAAAGAAGAACGTTGAGGGTACTGGCACCGTTGAATTCACTAATAATGCAGGAGCATATTTATTTGATTCAATTAGTTATGAACTAAATGGAAAGGAATTAGATAAAGTACGAGATCCGGGAACTGTGAGCCTATTAAAAAGCTATTTATGTTATGAAAAAGATGATACTTCTCTTAGTATTGCTGGTTGGAATTACCCTGAAGGACAGCTGGTAACATATGATGCTACAAAAACAACATTCTCTTTGAGAATACCGTTGTGGCATTTGCTTGGATTTTTTCATGATTATAAGAGAGTAATTTTCGGTAAACAAGTTTTACGTCTAATTAGAGCTCGAAATGATAATAATTGTTTTAAAGTGTCGAATGACGATACTATTGGCGAACTAACAATAACCAGCATAGAGCTAAAAGTCAAGCATGTGTTTCTGAATGATGTTTTGAAATTAAATTTGCTCTCTCAAATAAATAGCGATAAGCCACTTCTACTTCCATATAGACAATGGGAATTCCATGAATTACCAGCTTTGACCACTAGCACTACGAAAGAAATATGGTCCGTTAAAACGTGTACTAATGTGGAGAGCCCCAGATACGTTATTGTTGCATTTCAAACAAATAAAAAAGATAAAAGCATGCAAGATGTTACTTACTTGGATAATATCGATATATCAAATATTAAATTAACATTGAACTCTGAATATTATCCCTATGAAGATATGAAATTAGATTTTAGCTGTAAAAAATATGCTGAAGCCTATTATATGTATACGCAGTTCTCTAAAATGTTCGCCTCAAATAATAAACCGATACTTGACTTTGATGCTTTCAGCGGTCGGGCAATATTTGTCATAGACTGTTCGAAAAGAAATGATTCTATAAAATCTTCCACTGTAGATGTTAAACTGGAAATTGAAAGCAGAAAATCATTTCCCCAGAATACCAAGGCATACTGTATAATTATTCATGATCGCGTAATCGAATATTTACCCCTAAGTGGAATCGTAAGAAATGCAGCATAAAATAAACTTGTATCAAATAAAGTAATTCAGTCTTTTAAAAGTATTGTATCTGAGAACATCATGAAGTTGATTGTCGTCGATGTGCAAGGGTTCAGCCTTCCTGAATTTCATGCCAAAGAAATATCTTTTGTAAGTGGCATGCAAAGGGCTCATTATTTATTGAAACCTCCAATGGCATACAGTACGTTAAGTTCTGAAGTAAAGAAACAAGTAAACTATTTGGAACGTTTTCATCATGGTCTAAAATATAGCAGCGGTTATGTAAATTACGACATATTAAATGACATTCTAAGCGATCACCTATTGAATGGGGCTGACGTCGACATAGTTTACGTAAAGGGACATCAAAAGAAGGAATTTCTTGAACGAAAGCTACATGAACTAGCGGAAACTTCAACAACGTCACCTATTGTAGTTAATGTCGAACATATCACCAGTGTACCAAATTTTTTAAAAGACTTTCCACAATGTATTCATCATTATAATAATTTTAAATGTATGTGTAGTATAAGAAATAGTGTAAAACTATATGATTGGTTGTATTCAAATTTACCAAAATAAATACAAAAAAAAAACTATTGGTCTCTAAAATTTTTTTATTTATCTCCTTGTGTGTATTACCATAATTTTTTTAGTTGTTTACTAGACGTCTGAGCAGTAAGATGCATCCTTCAGATAAATACAAGTTATTATTGAATGAACATTACAGAAAGTTAGAGCAGTTGAAAATAACTATCAGCTTTTATGAACAAAAAAAGCGTATGTTCATTAGTTTCACCAATTTGAATATTACGCCACAGCATGAAAAAATTCCTTCAACAAAAATATAGAGGGAAAATGTTAATAAATAAGTATAGCCTATGTGTACATGCATAGTATATAATTAATCATGATGCCGTTAGGTCATCAGTTTATTCTATTATATGCTATATATCAAAATGTTCTTTATGTGCATCGTCCATATGATGCGAAAGAAATGTTTGTCTACTTTGATACAAAGAACAACTGGAAAAATATGACACCTTATATTCTAAATAATCATATTTCAACGTTTTTTTCTTCAATACCAAATGATGCTAAAAGATATAAAATAAGAGTAAAATTTCAAAATGGTACAAGTGGAGATTTAGATTGGAACATTTTTAAAGGCGCATGCGTGACCCCTGTCGATATATTCAATGATTATAATAGTCAACAATCACTTACAATTCTACTGTACTACATTACACTCTGTTCTTCGATTTTAATTCTGAAGTGTCTTATTAGAAATATTAGCAAAAAATGGTTGATGCTGAATTAAGAGGTGCCATCATAAGACTCTACGAAGATATTTCACAAGAAAAATTCAAGGAACTCAGTATCAGTGAGCCTTCCAACGTTATGTATCATATTAAAGACTGTCAGACTGATACCGTAGTTCACTATAATCACACTGAATATACATTAGAAACATATGGTCGTGTTGAAAATTTATGTAATCAAATTTTACTGGGATCCATCAATCTAGACGAATTTTGCGTAGGAATACTGGAAGCTGGTTTCTTCAAATTATTATACTCAATTAGAAAAACTATACCTTTTGAATATATTGTAAAATATAATCTTTATAGTGAAGATGTAGTTGATTAAATATTTTACTAAAATAATTGTTGTTTTTATTTTGCACACTTGTGTGTACAGTTTTCATTTTTAAAATATATAAATTACAGCTCCTAACTAGACAGACTTGTTTACGTAACGTGTTTTTTTTTTAAAGACAGATGTTATTTAATACGATTTGGATTTATGACCTTGATCTCAATTCAGATGTTAGTTGGCTTTAATCATAGTCTACAATAGTGGCAAAACACCAGTTTGTTTACATTTAAGTCACGTTCCTTAACCCAGCTGGCGACACTTTGTTCAACAAGTCAAGACTTGTTTTTAACGTTGAATTTGCATTCTATGTAATAAGCGACAAGTAGGTTAAAAGAAAAAAATGACTCAGCATTTTGCAGATAATTTTTGTTTATTCACCAGCTTATTTAGTCTACAATAGCACAGCAAACATTTTAGTTACGTTTTCAAGTCGTACCATCATACCGGTGTACCAACCCAAATATAGTGGCTTTTTAGTACCAACTTAGAACAAATAAAACCTCTGTTTTTACTATAAATACAGTTTCTTTGTCTATAACTTTCTTATTTATTAACCTATTTAAAGTATTCTCTCTTGCAATAATTTTTAATGAATTTTAGTCTTTATTCGATTGAAATCGGATAAAGTTTAAGATGAGGCCCTTTTGACTGCGTCAGATGTCCACGTACAAACTACCACAATGAGTAATGAAAAGAAGATAAAGCGAGTTACGTTCGATGAGAGTCGTAATCAAACGTATATAATGTTCACGTGGGCCTATGTATATAGAACATCAAGATTAAGATATTGGGAATTTTTTGTCTTGGACCGATACCGATTTCAACGTAGGATAGAAGCTGCAGCGAAAATTTTGAATCCTATTATAAATAAAAAAATGTGCTTTTATACTGCTATTAATAAACATACTGTATTATAATTATATATTATGCTCTTATATTTTTTATTACATAGTTTTAATTAGTATTGTATTTTTATATGTTAATAAATATGATTTTATAAACATTTATGTCTTTTTATTATTTTCCGATACCCCTCGTATATTACTTTTAATTAGCTTGAAGATAATTATTTCAAATTTCCTTGTATACATATGAATCCTGAATTGAATGTGTTAAATAATAAAACCTTATATGGAAACTCTATCCCGTATACCAACACCATTCGTTATCGGATATCGGATATTTTATTATAATAACAAACAAAATTTACGACTTTATTTATCTGAATAGTTTAGACTTGTCGAATCTGGGACTAAATATTATTTCATTTAAATATATGTGCATACGTCTTGAATATTTCTGCTATCCTGATGACTGATCACCGTAAATGTAGTGAAATAAGGCCTTTTCGACATTCATTTTTCTCTGTTTTTTGTCTTAACAGCCAACACTTATACTCTAAGACTATGACATCACAAATTTTTCCGTTATTCACCAATCATAGACGTCTACATTCTTTCTGCGTGCTATCTTAGGCTCTGACGTCACACTTTTTTACTAAGCTCTTTCTATGCTATCTCATCCTATATTAGACGTCAGACATTTTTTCCGTTATTCACCAATCATAAGACGTCATGTTTTTCGCAGCCACGGCCCCTTTTTTCCCCACCCCCTTTTTTTCTTAAGCAGCCACGCCCCTTTTTTCTTAATGCACACATGTTTTTTCCCACCCTATTTTTTCTTAAACAGCCACGCCCCCCCTTTTTTAATACAGCTATGTTTTTTTCTTAATGCAGACACCGTTTTTTCTTACCCCCACCCTCTTTTTTCGCAGCCACGCCCCCTTTTTTCTAACCACTTTTTTTTTTCTTAATGCAGACATGTTTTTCCCCCCACCCTCTTTTTTCGCATCCACGCCTCTTTTTTCTTAATACAGCCATGTTTTTTTTTCTTAACGCAACCACGCCCCTTTTTTTCTTAACCATGCTTTTTTCCCCCTCGCCCCCCTCCGCCGCTTTTTTCTACACCCTCTGGTCATTGTTGATCATCCACAAGAACTCTTCGCGACCCCACCCACATCTTTGGTCACTCCCGATGGACACATGCCATCCGCATCAAATGTCCGCGGACAAATCCGAGGGTGAGCTGGTAGCCCCCTTGCTCTACTACTGATAGGCACTCAGAAGAAACACTTTTTGTTGAAATAAAATATTTTCAGTAATATAACTACAATTATACATGTTTTTTTTATAATTTTACATGAATAAAATAATACAATTTTAAGTTTCCATCTGTTTTAAGTGAGAGTTGATTAAAAATAAATAGTGCATGAATAATGTTTCCTTATCTGAAATTATTGAAATAATTCTAATTTGAATTATAAAAATGCTTGTCATATCACAGGAAGTATTTAACAATTGAAATAAATTGTAGGAAAACAGCTTTTTAATGGTATTCACGATAAAATTACAAAAGAATTTTTATTTGAATTACATGTAAGCTCCAACTCTGTATTTCAGTAGAACATATTTACAGTAATAATTGGTAATAAATAAAGAACTTTATTTACTGTGCCTATTCTGGGAGGTGCACGCAATGTTTATTAGACTTGAAAATTTTGTCTTTAACTACGAATTGGATCGTGATAATTTGCAGCTATGTGAATATAAGAGAAATCTGTACGTACATTAACGTGGGGTTTGTTAAATATCTTCTTTCATTTTTTTATCTTTCTTTGGACTTTATTGAATAAACCTCCGAATGTGACATAAAATACATATTAACCAAATTTTTGATATGTTGTAGGATGTGGTCTGTATTAGTCTGTATAGTTGCCTGTAGTGAAAGTTACGTACTCATATATTTAAGGGGCTACATCCACCTAGAAACGTGAAAAAATAGTCGATCTTCGGTAGGAATTTTCTTGCAACTATTAATGATAAAGAAACATTTTTTATATTGTATATTAAATTCAAGATAAATTTATTGTAACGTGGTGAAATAAACACAATTTAATAATATTTAAAACCGGAAGAGATATGCTCGCCGGAAGTGGAGCGTCTATTTCGCGACCCGGTTTGCAGTGACCCTTCTCCTGCTAAAAGTGATCATCTGACATGAAAAATAGTAAGCTATCATGAAGTTAAGTGCATAAGAAACATACTGATGATCACCGTTTCCGAAAATTGTTCTTAAAAAAACGGCATATGGAAGTGAAGTACGAAAATTTTGTAAAAAACGCAGTTATTATCGCAATTTGTTTAAACAATTTTGGTTAGTTTTGGAAAATACGTTGTGCGTTAACAATGGCCTAAAGGGTGACTGCCAAATTTCAAAAAAATCTGTCAATCGGATTCGGATGTTTCAGGTTCAAAGGACGATGGATTTTTTTCAAGATGATGAATTATCGTGCGTGTTTCATCTTTCTTAGCGCGAGAAATTTTGTGCGTAGGTATATATTATTACAATATAGTAGGAAAAAGAATACATGAAACAGTGATTCCTAAAAATTGTCTCTGATTAGTTAAATCGATCATTGTTCCGCGCCCGATGAGGGCGCTCATTGAGGGACGCAGATAGCAGCATTAGTCGCCCTCAACCGCGTAACTGAAACCTTTGTATCTCTAAGTTTTAAAGATATCGGTTTGAAACTGTCAGAAAATATTCTTTAGGTAGATGTAGCCCCTAAAATACAAAATAATAGAAGACAGGGAATAATATAACAAGTTAATTGAAGAGAACAATAGAACAGAAAAGAAAATAAGTAAATACAAGAATAGGGCTACTTTGTTTGGTTTGACCATCATCATTGTTTCATCAAATATTGATTTCATCAAAAACTATTGTGCAATTTCAAAATACTGAATTAATTGTTCAAATTGTGCATCGTTGGCTGCTTGACAGTCCACATTTTCAACAACGTCTTTTTATCTAACTTATACTCACACTAATTTAATTATTACCGTAGCGTATATAAAAAAATATCATGTGCAGCACAGTACACGTGATAGAAGTGAATACTTCTTTAGAATAGAGAATGCGAGAGATTAAGAGTGAGAGATTGAAAGAGAGAGAGAGAGAAAGGGAGAGGGATAATTTCAAAAGAAATATAACAATATAAAATTTGTGTAAAAAATATTCGGTTTATTCATTATCTACACTATCATCGGCTGGTGGTTCAATTGGTAATACTGATATGATTGGTTTGTGATAACTAAAATATGAAATATATGTTCGTGATTCGATATTTTCTAGATAACGTGTAAAAATTGCATCTATTGTTGTTCCGGATTTTGTTGTTGATTCTTTGGGATTGTTATTTATAAGCAGACCAAATGTTTCTCGAAGAAAGTTAATCAATGTCAAAGAATCATTGGATCCGAAATTTGCATTGAAATCTCTCCCGAGAATCAAAGGGATTTTGCCTTCGCCTCTTCCAAGTGCATTTGCACCTGTGTGGCTGTAAACCAGTAGAGAGCGGTGAATGAAATACCTTCTAGATTTTAACAAGTTAAACGGTTCAAGGATATTATCAAATAATCACAGAACACAGATGTAAATAACGTAGCTAATTACAAAACACAATGATAAATATTCGGTACACACGCGTGCTGTTAATATATAGCGTCTAGACGCGTGCATATATAACGCGCGCATGCGCGACAATAGGGAGGCGCGGATAGCCTAAACTGATATATATGATGTATAGCTCTCTTTCTCTCTATGTTATATATCTGTGTACTCTATCTTGTAACGAAGCCTGTGTTTTAGGTATACCAAATGTGTAGCTCTCTTTCTCCTTCTCTCTACGTTATCTTTTTTCTCTCTCGTGTAACGAAATCTGGAAACGTTACATTTTTTCCAATTCACTCTCCATTCTCGTCAAATATCAGAACGCCGCCAAAGAAGTATTCACTTCAAAAATGTAGATTCCGTAATTAAAAAAGTGGGTCGTCATTAAAAAAATCAATGACGTCATACTTATTACACAAATCACCCTGTACGTATTAATTATATTTTAAAAAATCCGCAACTAAAAATACAATTTGACGGGTTTGAAAGTGTCTTAAAAATTGCATTTTTAATGAAATTATTCATTACTTTACAAAAGCACTGTACAACTACAGCATTAGAACATATTCAATGAAAGTTAACAAAGGCAGTTATTTATTTAACGTTATTTAAAGTATTTCGATGAATAACCCGCTGGGTAGCTCAAGTCAGCTGACTGTTTATGTGAGAATCCCACAAGAAGCCGTCAAGCTGTGATCCCCTGATAGATAGTGACGATCTCAATGTGCTGTTTCGTAGCGTGGGATCTGACAGAGAACTTGAGAATCAAGGCCAGTTGTACAGGTCCAACGCACATTTGGGATGAAAACAAGATTATTAAAGTTCTTTTTTATTTCGTTATTAACATCAATAACTGTACTGTTCAATTATAAAATAAACATGCAAGTCATAAGCACGCAACGTACAGCTTATTAAATCCTGCCAATGGTATTTACAGTTCTTGATTATCCAATAAATTTTGCAATAGCCAGTATTTTTAGCATGTTATATTTTTCAACAGTGATCACTCGTAAAACATGGCATTCATTATTCTGATTATGAACAACTTTAAATAATATAGTCTAATTAATAACATACATTTGAAGCCTCCGTTTTATGAAATGTTATGACTAACTTAAATCGATATTAGATTAAAAACTTAATTATTTTTTACATTTTTGATAGCAATAACTTTGATATCTATTGAAGCATCAATTTCCCTTCAATTTATGGAATTGATTAATGAACAGATTTTATTTCTTCTTTTTTATATAAACAGAAATGGGAAAATGAATTGCAAAAACTCATATTTCGGGAAATTTAAAACCACTTTAGGGATATGTTAAGTTATATTTACTAATTTTCTGCAAAATATTGTTAAAAATAAAGAATTGTAGCCATTGCCTGCTACATTAGTTTTAGTTCAAGGGAATTTTAATTTTATAGCGTTGAGGAGAATAAAACACGGTTATATGAAATACGAAAGGTTAAGGTAACTTCTCAGTAATTTCTAGTAGAGATAAATTTGATAAAAGAAATATGTAATCTGTTCTATGTTCATCATAAAACAGCAGTTTTAAGATAAAGCTGACGAAATGAATTCGTATATAAACAGTAATCCAGAACTTTATCGTTACAGTCTGTTTTTGTTAAATGTTATTTTAAAAATCATTAGACTTGTAGCCGTACTATTAGGTTCGTGAATTTTAGTTTAATATTTCACGTCGTACCTAAGCATTGTTCGACGTATATTCTGAATGCATACATAGCCTTTACTGTCCGAAAACATTCTTCCTTGGTTTCTAATTCTCTTTTCCTTTCTTCTTTCTCCTCATGTCTTTTCCATTCTCCCTTCTCCATTCTCCTTTCTCCCTTTTTAGAACAGAGTTTTCATCCTATCAATAGTTTTATCAGCGCCTTACTTGTCGTCGTGTGTATGTGATTTATTATCAAATTCATATCACTAATTTCTTCTTTGGTTTTCTTTTTCCCCTCTCCTTATCTCTTCTCCCTTCTCTCTTCTCCCTCTTCCCTCCTCCCTCTTCCCTCCTCCCTCTTCCAATCTCCCTTCTTAGAACAGAGTTTTTATCCTATTAATAGTTTTATCGGAACCTTATTTGTCGTTGTGTGTGTATGTGATTTATTATTAGATTCATATCATTAATTTATTCTTTGGCTTCCAATTCCCTTTTCCTTTCTCCCTTCTCCATTCTTACAAAAGAGTTTTACATCATCATGATCAGGAATTATTTTGGCCACATTTTTGTTGCTCACACGATGAAGAAGACTTGCAATCTGGAAGGTGGTATCGTAGAATGATGGCCCACTACTATTTATTTTTGTATAATATATCACTTAAAAGAAAACATAATTTTTATGATATGTTATGTTTAGTTATATATTATGTTTTTTAGTTTGTTACCTACGTCTTGTGGTCTTCCTTTATAACAGTTAATTTTTTTTCTGTAACTTTAAAATTTCAATATAATAGATTCTTAGTCATTAAAATCTGAGGAACTTCATCTATAATACTACTTAGACACAACTAACTCATTTGAATTTGTCATGACAACCAATAACACTAACTTAGTTTTCCACAAAACACCAAAGCACTATACACTACATTCGACGCGGGTTTCGCCAACAATATTAGCATCATCTGGAGGTGATTAAAACTAACTATTTGGTTTTTAAAAGCCTGCAAACGTCAATCAGTATTTCCAAATTTTATTCACATTAAAATTTCATCTTCACGCACCTCAAATAAGATTTATATTTATAAGAAAAGAAATATTTGCGAAACAAAAATGGCTAGACCTGAAAATCAAGTATATGTACAGTAAATGAAGTATGCTGGAATTACAAGCATATGGATTTTACAAAAATTTTACCCATAAGTTAAATAATTTAGAACACGAACAGTGGTGTAACTTTCAGAGGAACATGTTTCTACCAATTAACACAAAATTTATTAAGAAAATGTCACAAAATAAGAAATTTAAAAAATAATCAGTGATCAACAAGCAATGGCTTTGGAAAAAGAAAAAGTTCCTCAGAAATATATTTCTATAGTTATAGTTGTAGAAAATCGTTCCTTCCAATCGTTGGATGAAGAAGAAATTGATCTCCTCAATAAGGGGTTAAATTTTGCATTACCTGCCTCTGAGAAGAGCCTAGATGATATTGTTGCAAGTATTGAAAGTTAAATTCAAGATTTTCCTGATCCTTCTAAAGGATTCTTGAGATAAGTTTACAGGAATCTAATCTCCTAAAATATTGTATTAACATTAAAATGTCAAAATCCATGAAGAATAGAAAAATTATCAAACGATTGCTAGAGAATGACTGTCTTTATTTTAAAACTGATAAAGGTAATAAGGATAAAGATGACTACTATGAAAGGGTAGACAACCTGAGTAGTAACGGTTCTTATAAAAATCTTCCAAAAATCCATTGCCAAAAATCAGAATCACTGAAGTCAGAAATACCACTTTTAATCAGCTCCAGATGATGCCAACTTTGTTAGCGAAACGCGCATCTAGTGTAGTGTATAGCATTTTGGTCTTCCACATCAAAGGTTCCAACATCATGGTTCATTATTGGAACATCAAAGGTTCCAGCCTACTCCAGTAGTATGTCAACCAGTAGTTTTGTAATTAGATTTTGGTGGTTTTAATGATCGTCAATTACTGATAATAATATGCAATCTGTACTTTTTTATTTTGAGTTGAAATCTTCTTAAAATCAGAAAAGTTGTCATTAAAGATCACGATGTTACAGATCATGACTCAGTAATTAATTTCGAAACATTTATCTTTATTGATTATTTATAAGATTTTGTCTCCACTACTACAATTTCTACCACGAGACGATCTGAAATGTTAAATACATTTCTGAAACTGCTGTTTTAAACTTTTTATATACTTTTAGTATTATATTTTATTTACTTTTAGTATTAATATTTTTAGTATAATTAAATTACTAATGTAATACTATTCAGTATAACGTAGATTAATAACTGGACTAGACATAATCAAAGGAAATGTTAACGTTCTCTTGATTCCTTTTCATAGATCATGCCGCTGAACCTTTTTAGGCCTTTTTAGGCACAAAGACCTATTAGAGGGAATGGCTTCATTCGATTAAAAATCCAAGCTCTTTCTACCAGCGGTCTTTCGCCTGAACGTACGAGATCATGGTTCAATTCCCTTTTTGTCAACGTAAAGAAGTTGTATGTAAATAGGTTTTATTATAGAATAGATTACATTTCCATTGTAATGTCGATGATGCCAGTAAATGAATATATTTTTTGTGAAATTTCATTCCTCGAGCCATTCTATAGTCTTGCGTTCACTGTAATACTAAAAACAAAGCGTGATGAATCGAAGAGTGGAGTAGCAAATTCGAAATTTACCGTGAACTTCTACTTATTATGTATCTGCCTTGGAAATGCTTTTTAGTTATAAATAACCATTCGGGTTAATTTTTTTGTTAGTGTAACACACGGGTCAAAAATTCTGAACGAATGCCTCGTTTTGGGAGGAATTTACAAAGTCATCTGGAGTGCGTTCGTGATTTTGTTTCCAGGGGGATATACGAGGGGGTACCCAAAATAAATTGAAATCCTATTGTGGTGGGTGGAGTTTTTGTAGTATCGCATTCTGCTGCTAGGAGCGTATGCACTAGTTTGTCCATTACGATGCCGATGGAGTCGTGGAAGGACGACCAAAGCGAAATTTATCATCAATTGACATTTCACCTCTTTTGAAACAAGAAAACCATTCAAACACTTGAGTTTCCCAAAAGCATCATCCTTGTAGACCGTTTCTAATATTTCAAGAGTTTCTGTGCCAGTTTTTCTGAGCAAGAAGTAAAACTTTACGGCCGTCCGCTGTTCGCGAGAATCAGCCATTGCAAAAACGGCGAGCACACAAAACAACTCTCATTAAAAAAAATTACACAAGCCGAACGGAACCTTCTTTAGTGACGTTGTTTGGCTTACTGACTCGTGAATGGTAGCTCTATATGCTCCTAGCGGCAAAACGTGGTATTACAAAAACTCCGTCCACCACAACATCAGTTCGGTTTCGTTTGAGTACCCCCTCGTATGTACTTTTAAATCACTGGGTATGGCACTCCGCATGCTAAATAGGCTAGGGGGCTAATATACTGAGGTGCGGGAAGATCTCCGTTTATAAGGAATTTTAAATACAAGCGTCAATTATTACAGGACTATATAAGTAAGTAAATATTACATAACTTTAATATGCAATGTATAAATTAAACTAGGTAAATTTAGTGTACTATGTTTATGATGATTTAATAATAAGTAAAAATACATTTGATATAATTTTGATACTTTGTACTTTTTAATTATGTCTACATTTCACGGTGCAAGACAATTTTTCAAACAGTATGTTGTTATAACGTAAAGCTGTCTTCGGGAAACATAATGTGTAAATATGTTTTGTTAAATGAATACAAAAAAACAGGAGACTAGTTTGTCGCGAACATCGAAGATTATATGTTTCTCGATGCGCGTTTCGCCAACTAAGTTGGCATCATCCGGAGATGATTAAATTTATATATTATAAAGCCATCAGCTTTCATTATCTTCCGATGATTCCAACTTGGTTGGCGAAACGCGCATCGGCAAACGTTTAATCTTTAGGTATTCGTTGATAATTGATCTCCTGTTTCTCCTTGACATTACAGTTGTTTTATTTTATAGGTTCCATCTGTATCTAGGGATCATAAGGAAGTAATTATAATTTTACTCAATTTAACAATTTGATCATAATACCTTAACATTCTTTTTCTCTGTCAAAATTATTAGAGAACAGATTAATTGATTTAAGCATTGTGCAATAAATGATACTAATGTGGGTATCAACACCTTTAATTGACATATGAGGAGCTGGTGAACAAAACGGTATAATTACGCTTCGGGTCAAAATATTTTTTCTTTTAATCCGGACATTTTTGGTCCACTGAATACAAATCTGGACTCATTTCCAAGGAAAACCTAAACTGTGCTAAAATTAGGTCCAAAGTTCGTGATTTAGATCAAAACGGTATAGTTACAGTAAAGTTTCAACAGTTTTGAATAAGCGAACATGTTTTCGTTCAAAATTGAACAATTTTCATACAAATTTGTAAGATGTCAATCACAACGAAATAAGTGACATCTGTTTTTTTTGCACTTTCAGTACTGTTTTTAATGAGGCTACACTAGTATTTGTTTTTATTAGGAAAAAATAAGATAAAGTATGTGGTCAATGAGTGTAATCTGTGGTAAATAGCTGTTTGAGTTCTTGGTTGTCAATTGTTTATTCGTTATTGAGGTGTTTTGGAAACAACTGGAGACAGTATCAAGAATTAAGTTAGTATAAATAAATTTTTGGGAGTCCACAGACAAGCAATGAGGATGAGAGGGAAGATGATGAGGGATTATGTCAGAAAGGGACACGACGGAGGTTGCGATTGTGAGGAAATAGATATTGAGTTGAGGTCAGTATATAGTGAAATCACTGGTGATTTTTTATATTGCCAGAGAAGTAACTCATTGTTTTTTAGAAGAGATTGTTTTTATGTTCTATGATTAATAAGTTTATATAAACTGCAATCAAAATGGCTCAATTGCATCCTAGTGGCAATGAAAACGTAGTAATTGCACCGGTCGCAAACAAAACAACATAACTGCATTTTTCAAGTTTAAGTATCTTCCGTTTTATTAGAGATAGGAATCTGGATGTAACACATGTCAAATAAAGTCACAAATTCCATATGGGTAAATAAAAATCCACGCCAAAAGCACATTTTAAGTATGTCATTCACTCTTTTGCTCCTCCTGTAAAATTTAATTTCGTGTAATTACATCGTTTTGTTCGCCAGCTGTTCATATTTTGTCGTTCTCGGTACATTCACCAGATTTTCACTGCTTACGATATGAGCCTCTTTCAGAAGTGAATGGACAACCTTTACCATTAATTAGCAGTTTGTGGAAGGAACAGGTTCTGCAAGATATTGTAATGTAGTACTTCGTCCGTGCATATACATCAGAACCTGTTGCGTTGAAAAAGAAGCAGTACGCAAAATATTCATTCATAAACGCTGGTGTTAAGCTTGAAATTTTACTTCATTCATTATGTAGTCGTTAATAATCGTTGTTAAACGAGTTGCTGTCTATATACATCAATTTTATAGTATAATAGTTAATTATACGTTGTACGTGTTGTGTTTGAGCACCGGATATATTTTCAAAATTAATTTACATATATACATAATAAAGAATAACTATCTACAATTTTATTTTAAAACTAATCAAAAAGGATAATTTATATAAATACATATGAGGAGCAGACTTTAAAAAAGTTTTTAGTCCGTATAAATGAAATTTGGTTAAATGGTAGAGATGTTGCTCTTTTGTAACGGCTCACCCTGGAAGTTGCAACCAGATATCAAACAATCTCTATAATAATACTTACTTCGTATACTGAATATTAAAAATCAATTTAAAATTTTAACTAAAAAATGTTGAAAATGGTTGGACTAAATGCTTTTTGTTTGTCTGGAAGAGACTTAAGTCTTTTTGTTTGTATTTGAAGAACAGATTCTTTGTTTTAACTTTTATTTACCTACTATCAGTATGTATTTTACCATAACAACTAATAATAAAATCATAAAGGAAAAAACAATGCCAGACTTTTGGTCCAGTTCCTACTTTAACTCCTCCATCTTCCTCGTTGCATACACATTCTTCACCTGATCCATGTACCTCGTTTTGGTCTTCAGAACCATGGGCACAATTATTGTGCCTGAAAACTGAAACTAACCATTCTGGCTCTAGGTCTCTTGACCATTCTGCTGTAGCCATTTCTGTCGGTAATTTCTTTAGACTTTTTAACTTTTTTCTTTTATTTTATAACCAAGTGTTAAATGAGTTAGAATTTTTTTCTGTGGGTCGTCAATTCGATAAAATAACTCACTACTACTCTTTCTTGAATCGTTTTCCTAACTATCATGCGTTTCGCTTCACTAATTCCTTCAATCTTTATCAAAACGTCCAAAGCGTGTTTTATGTCAAGACGTTTCCAGTCCTTACCTAAAGATTTAACTTGTCCAACTTTTACATATATCTCGTAATATTTTTCTGGAGACTTTATTTCAGGGTGGGTTTTAAGCAACTTTTCGACTCTACCGAGAACTCTGTCAGCGGGCATGTATGAATGACCTCTCACTGGAAATAACATTGTAATAGACTTCAGTCTGAATGTAATCCTTTTATTTAACCAGGTCATGAGCATGTGAAAGATAACTGGTTTGATTTCTGGATTAGAGACATGAACTTCTTTCTGGTGGAAAATATCTACTATAACTGTTATAGTAGAAAATCCTGGGTTGTTATCCAAAACTGCAGTACTTTTCTTCTTTATAGCCTTCGAAATATCCTCTCCCAACTGAAAAATCCTCTTCCGAAGGTCCCAAACAACGCTTATAGCCTCCACTATCGAAAATTCATCTGCCTGTCTTTCTTTTTCAACATTTCAATGGCTTTTGGTATACGCGAAGAATTACCATATATATATATATATATATATATATATATATATATATATATATATATATATATATATATATATATGCCAAATCTTGTTGAATAGCTGAATCCGCTAAAGTCTGTTACGCATTAGCAATAGCAATAGTGTCACTTGGATGCAACTGTTCAAAATACCCTGGCGATGTTCTTAAAATTGCAGTAATAATATAAAGCTGCCCCGATCTACGTTCCCCACCGGGTTATTTCAGGCGCTGGCAGTAACTGTGTGTGGGGAGGCATTTCTATGAATAATGCCATTCTTTGCGAGGAATTTAAAAACACTTATGTGACATTCGCTATCAGGTGATCGACATTCGAATAACAGCCACGGATTGCCTCTGCTACGCGATGAAGACTGTGCATGGCACATTTTTAGTTTCATCGACAGAAATCCATAAATATTTATCCTCAACTTCTACATAAACAATAGATTTGACAGAGGCAGCAGCTTTCGGTAGATAATTTTTTCGAATCATTGATTTTGTGGGCACGTTTACTTTGGCCAAATTCTCCATTTAAACATTTCTCTATAAAGTCTTTAAAACTAGAATTGTCTAGTTGGGTCCACGAGATATCACACCCAATCATTAGCGAATTTATTCAATTCGCTATAAAACGTTGTGTCTTTCACAAGCACTGCTCTGTCCAGTAACCGCGGTTTTACGTTTTTCGGAACGCCAATGTCTAACAACATCCGATTTTCGGGTATACGCTATGTATGTATAATTTATTATAAGATTGCTATATTTCCTTACAGTGTTTGTATTTGTAATAGATATTTCAGAACATGTATAAGTCCGACTCTGAAATGAAATCCGGTTTAGCGATAACACATAACATCAATTTCCTCGCGTATTCTGACTTTTAACTTTTAACTGAAGCAACTCCTGGGAGTATCAGTGTACATCTTAGATTTCAAATAACCCCATAAGAAGAAATCTACAGACATTGAATCGGGAACTCTGGGTGGTCAGTTAATGCCCCCCCACTTAGAGATCACTTTTCCGGGGAACATCGCTCTGGGGAACCAACGGCTGCCATTGACAAATTTGTAGCATGAGCTGTAGCCCCGTCTTGCTGAAACCATGATCCTTATTAAACCTCATGTTCAACAAACTCCTTATGTTTCTCCTGTTCAGCAAACAAATCAGGAAAATATTTCAGGACACCTTGTATATATAAGAGTTGTTGTCTTTAGAGAATAACAATATATTATACTATAGAAAGAGATTAACTCATTAAACATATTTTCAAATTATAATTTAGAACATACCTATGTTTTCCATTGTTACAAGAATATGTTACAAACTAATTATCTAAAGGCCGACATAGTTCCATTCAATTCTGCTGTTGTAAACTGTCTCCTACAATGTGTGATCCTCGATAGGATACTATCGTACAATATTACCCACAAATTTATCTCAATATGGATCGTTAACAACTGGTAGCAGCTCCAAAATTTTCATTGACAACTTACCATTTTGGCAGATTTTTCTGTATTAACAATAGTGAGCTACCAGCATCTAGGTAATAACTACATAGTTGACTAAAATTTCGACATTTTCCATCATAGATCATTTGCAACACACCACTCCTTGACAATAATTGTATCAAGAAATTTTATGGCAGAATTGTATCAAATCATTTGTAGTCTTTAATGACATTATGACAAAATTGGTATTGTAGTTCAAACTGTTTAACATAACCATAAAAAATATATGTTTAATTTGACAGAACTTGAATTAATATTTGCAGAGCATCAATAATTCTTAGCGATACCAATATTTTTTAATTACCATTGACCTCGCGACAGACATTCTCCACATTTAATTTCACATTAAATATCTGATGGGTGAATACATGATTGATTTTGGTCGAGATTATTTAAAATTGTTTTGATATTATTAGCAATTCGAAAATATCAAAATGTTCATTCATAACTCATGCCCTTTTTGAGAAAAGTTTCGACTGATTCGGAGTAAGTTATTAAAGAAAATTTTGTTTTCTATTTTCGTAAAAAAAAAATTCTCAAAAATAATTCTATCAACGATTTATCTAAAGTACCATACGTTACCTTATTGATATTCAAATATACTTTTCACATCAAAAACTCATTATATCTTACATACTCATTATAGAGAAATTATGAATCTCAAAGGAACTCTGAGAAAACTATACAGTATTGTATAGTTCTCTTAGCTGGCCTTATATTCTTTCATTTTAATTTTGATGCAATTTAAAAATTCCTAACACTTGGTTTCTTTCTATTTTCTCTCCTTTTTTTTCCTTCTATTATCTTCTACATTCTATCTTTCTAATTCCTTGAATTTATAATCACCTTATAGTTAATATCCTATATGACGAGATATTAGCTACAAATTAGGGTACTGCCAACCTAAATTTCTAAATTCGAACTTGTTAAGAAGAAGGTTATTCATATTTAATATGAACAATGTCCTTTCTCTCCGGCATTGCCAGTACTGGAGGTAGGATTTGTCCCCAGGCTACATTTGGCTATTTGGCGTATTTACTACATAACCTTCTTATACCAACTGGACTACTGTGACGCCAAAATTACACCCATTATTATACGCACACTAGATGTATTTACATATTATATTTCTTCTTATTTGGTTGAGGCCACCAAGTATCTCAGTTGATTTTTACACAGAGTAATGTTGAAAATACAATTTTAACCTAACTGGTAATCTTCTATTGTCTTGAATGCTAATAAAATAAGTATTACAGCAGTAATTTTCAGGCTCAATCATACGTCTAAAATAAGTCCCAAGAGGTAATTCTATCTCTTTCTGCCTTGAATGCCATTGCATGATGCGTATATTTAAGATTACGCCATGGTTGCTGAACACCATTATAAGGAATTAACATAATTTTTAAGTACATACCTACTCTATAGACCATAACCATACATTACAAAGCAACCAGCGAACCCAAACAAAATTTCACATTTTTTTTTGTTCATTTATATAGACTTGGCGTGTAACAGCGTTTCTATAGGTTCTAAAATGCTTTGTAATACTTAACACAAATACCATGTACTTTTTAATTGTTTATTTGAAAACAATCGTCGATACTTCGACTTACTAGAAACAGATATATTGTGAAATAAGAATTACGTTTCATTTCTAATCTATTTATCATTTATCAGTAAGTTTTGTGAGGTATATAACGAATCATATATTTATTTTGTAGATTTATCATTTTTATGATCTAGTTACTTAAAATTAGGTTATAGCAGTTATAGTTATATCGCCTAAAATCAAAACTGTATGGTCGTTTGAAGCACCTATTTCTTTAAAAGTAGTTCGTGTATGTATTACATAATTAGTAATGACCGTGAGTGAATCGTACATTAAAGTAATCGTACATGTTAAAGTCAGGGACGGATCCAGGACACTACGCTAACACACATGAGAATATGAATGATAGTTGTGGATTTTGTAGTATCAGAAACAACAGGAACAATAAATTTCACTGCATACACAACACTGTACATTAATTTTTAGTAGTTACAGTATATTAGCATAATCTATTCTAAATATTCAGGAGGGAAACATTGACGCCTATTACTCAAATTCCACCTCATTCATCCCATTCTATTATAAAGAAACACATCTCAACGTCTAAAGAGGTAATGGGAGTTTATTTACAATATAAAAAATGTTTCAAAGAAGGTCTCCTCGAGGGGTATGTCAGTTTATACAGGTATATGAGGAGTTCACAATACCACATAGTATATGACATCCAAGGTTGAGTTATAAGACTATTTCCAATTTAGGTTTTACGCCCTCCGCAGATATGGATCTGCCGTTCTGTTAACTAAAAAAGGAACTGGCCCAGGTCAAATGCAGGTCTACTGCATTAACTATTACGTATCTAGGGGTAGTATATGTACACTCAAGGTTCCTTACTGACAAATAAATTCTTGAGAAATGATTTTGGATGTACATTAAATCTTCCCAAACAGCTCAATGTATTTCCAAGGCCAACGAACGCCTGCTGAATTTCGTTTGCATTTAGTTGGTTAATCAATCATCCTCTTTATATAATTAAAATTAACATGATAGTAGCTGACGGTCTCTAACTATGTGTCCCAGTGCGTCACAACAAGTTGTGATGGTAATGTCATATTTGATAATTCGTCTTGAAATAATTTTCTTCATTTAAATTGTATTTAATTGACTGTTATTCATAGCTGCACATTCAGTACCAACTGTTGCCACAGTCTTGAATATCTGACTGATAGAAAGGGTGTTAAGGAAAGGATATTTTAATAATATATGTATAGTGTATGTCAGTAAATTTTATATATACCTTTTTTACTCAAATTCGCGACAATTTATTTTCATTATACTCCAAGTTACTGCTCATCAAGAATAGGAATAAGTCTCTATCGAACCGTCCACGAGGTGCACGGTAAATAGCCTGGTCTAAGTATTATAAATAACCGAATGCTGCCTTCACTCTTTCTTCTAGGCATACATAGAGAAATCTCACACTTTTTCCTATTATTGACGAGCAGTATGTTGTAATGAAGTGAACGCAATACTGGTAATGTGTACAGTTTATCTTGCTATAGATTAGTGGCAGCTGGTGATATATGTAGACAACTCATACTGTAAACACGGCAGCCCGCTGGCGCGCTTACTTCGCAATGCTTTAAACACGTGTTCCATAATTCGTATCAGACACAAGCCGGGCTGGAAATATCTCCGCTCCATTGACCGTTCACTCCATTGAACTGAGTGTGCAAGGTGGTATTTTTGGAAGCAATTTAAAATTTAGCTGTACTTGACTTGTGATTTAATTAATGTTGCACATGAAAATGTTGCAGTAATGTAATGCTGTTTTAATTAATAGGAATATATAAATTAAATAAAATTTTTTTAAATTTTTTATTACAAGCAAAATTTAGTCATATACTGGTCGCCACTGCTATAGATATGGTTTATAGTTACTTTATAGAAAACTGGGTGATAAAAAATTTTTTCAATCTAACATTAATAGTTATTAAATTTTCTAAGATTTTTATCACGTCTACAGATGTAGGACAGATAAAAAACAATGTTAATAAAACCGAAAATAATTTGACAGAAAACAAAAATGTAATCGTTGAATTTTTTTTGTTTTTTTTTTAAATAAAAGTTAAGAGCAATTGAGTAAACAGATTCGTGTAGGAAAAAATAAATACTTCTTATTTATTTTTAAATTATTGATTATCCTATAAAATTATAGATTCTTTGAATAAGAAACCAGTTTTTTGGTTTTGAAAACTTACGGAAAACTATTATCAAAGTTAAAAAATCGTTAATAATAGCAACCATGCCAGGAATGGTTTATGAATTTCTATAAATTATCCAGTAGTAGTTTCTTATGATATACTTAAAAATGTATGGTCAGAATATCCAGATGTACCGGTAAACATATAATTGACTACAATTTGATCACAATATTTATTACATTCCTACAGATATGATACGATGAAGAGAAATACATATATGATAATAGAAATAATTGTAAACTCGTAAACGGAACGATGTTATGAATAAAAGAACACTTAGTTATAATATAAACACAAAGACGTCAAACAGGGATTGAAAATAAATTCGAAAGACGAAATTGCTCGAAGAACCTGCCTTCGGCATTAAAATAAGTACTACTAAATTGGTTATGTTAAACACGTAAAATACTTGTCACAACTGATATATGTAGCATAGTAGATGACTCTCCGACGTGACAGAATTCATTAATGTGTTTTCCTTTCATAACAATGAATTGTTTAAACATAATAGAATGGTTGTATCGCGAATGTGGCACATTCAGCACAATATGTCCGTTATAGTGATAATTCCGAAATCATCATAAATTCTATTTATAAATACGCATATGGCATATGCAGTAGAGATGCAACCAGACCAATTTTATATCTCAAATATAAATGCAAAGTCAGTGTAAAGTACTTATGGCAAGGAATTATGTGTTAAATTCCGATATGAACAATATTTTCTAATTAATTTTCTAATTAATTAATATATCTTGTGGTGTCCATACAAATGGGCTAGAAGTAGTAGCAAACAAAATACTTGTCTTTAAAAAGTGAGAACCAAGTTCGAATGTTTGAGCTGAATTGTCTGCTTAACGTTGACGAATTTAGCTCTCTCGACAAAATTTATCTGTACAATGTACAAAAAGTGTTACTGAAATTATTTGTTGTAGAAAATCACATTACACCATTCATTCTACTAATAATTTCAGTTGAAATAAACTTGTTTCGTTATTATTTGAACTCATTTGAACTCAATAGATATGGTGGTAAGTTATTCTTTATATAATTAATTGCATTATGTACAAAATTTTAGGATATTTTCTGGCATAATTTTAGTTGGATACTGATCTCAATACCAGAAAATTTAAATCTTAATTGTAAGGTAATAAAATAAAAAATAAAAAACCTTATGTTCCCTTCTATAGAACACCACTGGATAGTATCAATATATCGTTAGGTTTAGAGAGAATACAGCTGGCGTAGTTGACGTTGATATTCCGTGTCTTGTCGATTATTACTTTACACTAATCACAACAGACTTTTTTTGGCATATGAAAGTGGAAATTTAAGCTAGCTTTGATAGTACTTATCCAGTCAGAGCAACCACATTACAATGAAGTCACAATTATTTTCGCAGTGTTATTTTTTAAGAAATGAAGAAAATACTTTCTTTCATAACTTAAAACGCAGACTTGAGATTGTCAGCCTCAAATTTGTGGCATGTTAAAAATTAGTTAAGGGCTTGTATTTTTGACCTCGCCGTATTGTTTTCGTCCGAGACTAATCTAATCGATGTTAGAACTGTTATTATTCTGACGAGATAAACGAATAATGTAATTGAATCTAGATCACTGTCGTTGTAACATTATTTCTGCCTTAGACAAGGCATTGTGAGGTCTATTTTGTTTTACTAAAAAGAAAATCAAATTAATGGTTCGTCCATTTGATGTCTATGGATTGTGTGTGCAGATTTTATGTATGAAGATTCATGCATTTTAATACAGATTCACAGTAATACAATATTAGAAAATTGTAATCTTTACTTTAGTTCACAATGAACTAAAATACATAAATGCTTTAGATATTCGTGATAAAGTTGATATATAATTTAAAAAATCTAAAAAATTATATACCTCTTATAATAAAATTGTGCTTAAGAATTTCTCAAATAATTTTATTATTAGCTATTCGAAGTAGATTACCATTGAAGATGCCCATGAAATGACAAGATTCTATATTATAAATAAGTTCAGTTATTATAAGGTTATTACGAAATTATTATTTCCCCATTTTTTAGCTATGCTGTAAGCTATGACCTATGTATATTTTTAATCATTTAATAATTAGCATATTATTAGCATATCATTAGTTTTAATCATTAATAATTAGCATGTAAATCTCTAATATATGTAAGTATATTTTGTTTTTTATTCGGCGTATTTATGCCAGTGAAGAGAAGTGCAATCTAAGTATAATCCCTAATTGAATCTCTAGTTTCTCTGAATCCTAATATTGGGATTTTATCCCATGTATAGTTTATTTCATCGCTATTTGCCAAATAAAAAATCTCAAAAGTTCAGGTAGACTGTTCCGTTTATCGGCAAGATAAGAGACTTTTTTATTTGACAAATAGCGATGAAATGAATAGTAAGACCTCTTTTAAATATTCATAAAAATCCAAGAAAAAGTTGATTCGGTTTTTTTTTAGTATCATGTTTTCTTAATCAATGTTTCCATAGAAGTAAACTTATTTTATTTACCAAGTTAGTTCAATTAACGGTCATTTTTTTAGGTCTCATTTACTTAAGAGCTAGAATATACACATAGAAAAAAGGTTATTTGATTACATAATTTAAATTTCATTGAATTTGACCTCGTTCAGTAAAAGAAAAATATTCTTCATTCAAATAGAAATGGATTTGTTGATACAATAAATTTTATTAACTGCGTGAATTATTGCTTTCATTTTTAAAAAATATGTTTTCAAGTTAATAATTTGATTTAATAAAATTAAATCTTATATGTTATTAAATATAGAGTAGAATTTTATTAATTAAACAATTATTTCTTAGATATTTTGAAGATTATTATTATTAGTGTATTATTCTAATACACATATTTTATTGACTTTATGTAAGAACGGATTAACGTTGAAGCAAACAAAAATTTATTTCAATCAAATTTTCATTTCTTCTGTGTATACACAGAAAACAGAAGAAAAGAGGATTTGATCCATACAAATATTTGCTAATTTTAGCTCCGTGGTGAATTAAACATTATTTTAACTAATTTTACAACAATTACATGTAACCAAAAGCTTTTTAAATTGAGCTTTTCAAATATTCATGTGCTGTTTAAATCGAAGTAAAATGACTTCCTGATTTCACCAATATACTTTTCATTACAGCCTATCTTGACAAATTTATAACTCTTCATTTAAAAGTTATAAATTTGTCAAGATAAGCTGTAATTTTCTTCTTTATTTAAAACTATATATATATATATATATATATATATATATATATATATATATATATATATATATATATAAATTGTTATTTCTACAATTTTCACACAAATACATTATATAAATACGTGTAATATGCTCTCCATATTTTATAGCTGACGAAAAAAATCATAATAATCTGAGCGTCGACGTATATTTGATTATATTAGTAATACTCTATTTCATTTTTAATAATACTAATAAAATATAAAGTGTTAAATAAAGAACATACAGTTTTAACACTGGTTTGGTGAAAGAATATTTTGTAGAAAATTAAGAGTCTACACAAAAACTCTATTAAATGTGGTTAAAATTATATAATAAATCTATCATTTATAATTACTAAAAATAACTATAAATCAATTATAAATATATCACTTTTTATTCGAATAATTGTAGAAATTGTAGTATTTCTCCAAAATAATTATTGAATTTGTATATTAAACCATTGCATCAAACTAACCTTTCTTTTTTACGATATTTTCTATACAATTGTCAAGTAAATCTTTAAAATCTTTAACATAACTTTCTACAACACATATGTGTGTCTAGCCGCACAATATACCTTTCACTTGACGCTAATTTTTCGTTCTGAATCTGAACAACATCTGCCATTTGAATTTCACCAACACTGACATATCAGATTCCTTAAGGCTATTTAAGGGCCGACTGTAGATATCAGTTGCACAACTGTTCAAACAAATATTAAACCTCTTCATCGTCCAGCCTCTTCAAACTTAATTTGTTCCATTAGAAAAGATCGGCGGTCGAGCTACGCAACGAGTCCAACAATCGCTAGCAAAATGGTCAAAGGGCGGTATTTCTTACAAAACTTCCTTAACTCATTGTTAGTTATGGATATTGTTAGACGAAAACCGTAAATATACTCTGCATGTTCCAGAGAAAGTGAAATGAATGAAACAGATACTGGCCATTCAGGTCCTCGGTGCCCACAACTTATCAGTTTACGACCGGAGCTTATTGCCACTTCAGATTTTGAAATATAATCTGGGTTCGTAATTTGCAGTCTCTGACAACCGGAAGCTGTAACAAGGGGATAATTTATTGGAAAATAAATAAGGAATTATACTGTCGTCATAAAATAGTACCGTAAAATAAATACTGTTAGGTACTTGAGCTTCTGGTTCATGCCAGAGTACTGTATATATAAGATAAATAACAGTTTCAGTTATCTAATTATATCATTAAGTTTTTATTAATGTATAGATAGACTATGCATTTTTAATTCTGTTGTGACTACAATGCTAAACAGTGATAAAAAGTGCTAAAAAGTTATCACGTCAAATTGACCATAGTCCTGGGATAAAAATTAATCTTAAAACTTCAAACAATACAGTTCTTGATACTTCTTAAGTTACTTTATTATAATAGTATGTCGATTTTAAAATTTAATTTATTCCATACTGTTTTTACCTTTCCGCACTCCAGTATACGCGGAAGAGTAATGTAATCGTGTAAAGAAAAATTGAAAAAGCTAAATCTTTTTTTGGGTTTATTTTTCGTTTTTCGGCCTAAAAGTAAAAAAAAAAAACGGTTTTTAAGAAATGTTTGCTATGGGTGTCGTTGGCGTTGTCGTCGGAATTTATTCTTGTTAGCACGATAACTCAACTAAATCGTGTCGCATCGATCGAGTTTCGGCTGATTCTGATTGGAGACGTCTCCCAGATGATACCTATTGATTTTGAGGTGGATAAAATACACCCTACTATGTACATGGGTCATGATGAAAGTACAATGGCGGACTATTTGAGAATTTTTTTTTGTTAGCACGATCACTCAATTAAATCGTGTCGGATCGATCGGGTTTCGACTGATTCTGATACTAACATTTACTAGACGACATCTATTGATTTTGAGATGGATAGGACATACCCCACCCTGTCCATGGGTCATGAGAAAGCACGATGGGTGGACTATTTGAAAAAAGTAAAACTGTCGCATAAAACACATATTCTGCATTTATGTGTTGGTTTATTTTTTCTCCGCCACTTAACTTCGGGATAGAGATGTTCTACGTGCGAAAAAGACCGTTTAAGGTTTTAAAACTGTTTATTTCTTTCGATCTTATTTATACTTACCTATGCTGAACAGTTTATTTCACTTTTTTCTTCGTGAAATTGTAAAGTTGTTGAACAAGAATTTTACCCGAAAATTAGAGGAAAGATGAAAGTTAGATGAAAAAAGTGTCAATTAGTTTTAAAAGACACTTTATTCGAAAAAAAGAGTGCTTCTTTCCTTAGTTACATTACGTTTTACAATTATTTTCATTTTGGTAAATATTGCTATTATTAAATTTAGTATTGATAACTAGACTTGGTTGCACGCGATAGCAACTACATATAAGTTATAACAACTTATATATTGTGTACTGTAAACGCAAATACGATGACTGAATTGCTTGCACCTACATTGATTCAAATCTACGCATCGATTTCAAGGCGATAGCATCTTGGCTGCAGCGTAGTTACTTGAGTGTAATGCCACACTCACGGTGTGCAGCTTTATGGAGAACCATAAGTTAAAATTTTCACATACAGTTTAATAATTGCCTAAATTATTATTTAATCAATAATAATAATGATTCGGTACACATTGTTAACATATATTGTAACATATTAGGTGTATTATTTCCACCCGATTTTCGCATAAATTTCGCCCCGAATTATAACTTTATGACACGTTTCACCAACTATTACAGGAGATTTCTTCAGGGAAGTTTTATGAACAATTGCTGGGTCTAGACCTGTTTCTAATCAAGAAGACATCATCTCAACCAACAACACCTCTACATAAGGACAAAGCGCTCACAAAATTTTAGCTCGTGACGTCATGAATGTAGGCCTTTCCGATATGTAACGAAGATTTAGGAAGCCAGCTTACCGGTGGCGAAACACGATCGAAAGGCAACAGATGTTTGCAACGTTGCCAGACTACTACGATACTAGCGAATATTAGGATTCCAGTATATAAAGGATGTATCTCTTTCTCTTATATTACCATTTTCTTCTTCAATATCGTAAAACACATATTTCCATAAGATGTTCTTTCCTCTTTTTTAATGTGGTATTTCGTAATTTATTTATTTAATTATCAAATACTACTACCTTGTTCGACTTCCCTAACAAAAATACTTTCCTTACGGAGCCGGAAACAGCGCTCATCTGGTACGTTAACCTCTAAACCTAAAAGTTGCTATATTCAGCGTTATTTCTTACATTTTTCTGAAATCAGAACTGTTTATGTGCTTTTAAGTGCGTGAAACTTGTACCTAATATTTCGTTGTATATTTAGGTATACAATTTATATTGTTAGGCGTATTTTTAAATACGTAAAACCATATATTTCGGACTTATAACCTGTTGCTTTTTTGGCGGTCCGTCGGTTTGTTTACAGCACAGTTTATTTTATAAGTTTTTGTTCGTGTTTAATTGTATGTTTTTCTCTTGGTTTCGGCTAGTTTTGTGGTAACTGATACTTAGTGAAATTATGCCTCAAAAGTGTTGTGTTCCTCGCTGTAACGGAAACTATTATAAAAATGGGCCTAAAGTTCATGTTTTCGGTTTTCCAAAGGACGTAAGTTTACGACAAAAATTGCTAAAAGCGATACCCCGAGATAACATTCAGCCCACAAACAACACGAGAGTATGTGAAGCTCATTTTCCTGAAGGTAGTATAATAAAAAGTACAACAGTTCAAGACTCAAACACTGGTAAGATTTTTACAATAGATTTACTAAAACCACGGCTAAAAGAAGACTGTATACCATCTATTTTTTAAATTGCCCCTTTTATTTATCAAAAGATGTCAAAATACGGCAAGTAAAGATGAAAAGCTCAAAAATATTGATGAGTTAAATTTGTCAAAAGCCCTTGAAATAAGCAAAAATTGCTCTCAACAAGACTTTTCTCAAATTAAAACGTTATTGTCTCAAATTTTAATAAATGATGATCACTTTCACGATATCAACGATGTATTGCCGTTAATTACATATTTAGGTGGTTATTGTTGCTATATTACGTTAAAAAAATTACAATGTGCCAGCTGTAAACAAAAATTAGTATATGACGAGCAATTTATTGTTGAGGTCAATTTTGATCTCATTAATAAATTAAATAGTGGAGGACTTTTATATCCCCAAGGACAAGTTATAAATGTCCTATCTGTGACTTATATAATCTTCAATAAAATAATAAATGAATTTGAGGACACATTTCTAGAAATCTATAATAAAAGATCGTTCATGGTTCATTTAATTTTGGAATATTGTATTGAACAGAAACATGTCTCACATTTCGATGGATGCGCTAATCATAATGGAAAAGATATTTTAAAAATTATTCTCAAAAGTATTTCCAATGCCCTCTTAAAAAATTATTGCGCTAAAAATAGCGACCATTTAAAAAAAGGAAATAAAAAAGAAAACTCGATACATTAACGAAATAGGCTATATACCTACCTATACATGCATAAATATTTTTTATAACTAAACGTATATAATTTGGGACCTATTTCTTTAAAAGTTTAATTAATGTATTTTCATGGCTTGTGTTCTATAATATATTTTTTATACCTAAACACTCACCTCAACACTAAGTTATGCACGATGTTAGGTAGTAGGTAAATGAAATTTGAAACTGCATAACATGAACATGTTATGCAGTTATAATAATTAAGATACTACTAATAATTAAGATACTATATTATACCTACTAAGTAATAATAATTAAGATAAGGTGTGTAATAGTTCAGTATATGTATTTATATGTAATAATCTCTTTTCAGTAGTGCGAAAAATGTTTATTATACATAAATACATATCCTGAATTTTGGCGCAGGTGTAGGGGAGTTGGGAGCCTGCACTTAATACTACACCTAGTATTAAACCAAAACTCAAACATAATTTTTGGGATTTGTCAAGAAGCCTGTCATATAACTAGCGTTCTTTAAAATAGGTTAATATTGATAGTTTTCATAAATATTAGTGTATGTATCCCATGCGTATGTAAAATTGCACGGCCTACATTGATGACGTCACACGACAAGCACTAAGGCCTTGTTATTCAGTGGGTGTTGTCTCAACCCGTAGAAGTTTTCTTCCTGTTTATGAAGTACAAATTATAGGGATTTTAAAAATAAAATGAAAATAAATGAGAACTTCCATGTGTAATTCTAAGACATCTCCTAAACTGAGATTGGAGAAATTGATAATAATGTTTCAAACTTAACAATGGATTTTGTAATGTAATAAGTAATAAGCAACATTAAGATTGAGTAAGATAGAACGTGGTGTTATTGTGAAAGATTAATACGTCATATAAAGTAAACAAAAAGTAGTCCATCAGCGAATTTACTGTTTCGTGTTAATCATTGTTTATTGCAAGAAAAAAAAGTAGATTTCAATATATCAATTTATTTTCCTGTAATTATCTTCTTTCGCAAGGTCATTGACATTCTTTTTGCGCACAACTTTGTCTCAGTACGATGGAACATAAACAAGATACAGGATACACCTTTATATGGCAACATGTGTAAAAGCTAAAACATGTCCAAGGTAACTCATCTCGCTCATCGCTCAACTAATGTTCTGTTGAAGTAAAAAACACGAAAAGAACTTTAGTAATCTCTGTATCGTTTTACCAAAGCACGCTGAATTTAATGATGCGGGTAGAAACTCTTGTTCGAGTTAGAAATTAAAAATGTAGGTTTTCATTTTAATAATTTGCAAAGTTTTATGAAGAAAATATAGTTACATACATATATAACTCCATAAAATATGTTAAAAAGAGAACCAAATTTGCTACCATTGCATCTAGTTTGCAGTAGATCTTATTGAGGACATGTTTACATAAATTAGATAATGAGAAACAATACGTAAAATACCGTAACGTGAAATATCAAGGGTAAATTTTTCATTTAAATTTTTGCAGCATTTTTAAAGCTTCGATCGAGGCAGAAATTAAAAATGTAGGTTTTGATTTAGTAATTTGCAAAGTTTTAAGAAAATATAGTTAACATATATAGCTCCACAAAAACTTAAAAGAAAAATACATGATTTGGCTACCATTGCATCTATTTTGCTGTACAAAAAAATAGTTTTGAAAGTAATTTTATATTTACTACCAAACTATTGTGGATATGAACCGTATATTTCTGACGCCAAAAAAACAATTAGGGGGCGGACGGGCAAGAAGGATATGTTAATTTTAAAAATAAATAAAAAATATATGTCTTAATCATAATTCCTCTTAACTTTGTATTTATAATCTTTGTACATTTGCACATTAATAATTGAGATCAAAATTCTAAAAAAATAAATTCTTCATTGATTCATATATGTTTTAATAAAAATGGGCTATTATCCGTTTTGCCCGCCCATAGCGGGCAAAATGAATACATAGGTCGGGCAAAATGAATATTGGATACTAATCAAAGCAATCGTCACAAAAATATGATCCTCGACCTGGATATAGAACAAGCTTCATGAGTCCACTCTCGACAAACCTCGCATTGTATCCAGTATTCGAAGGGCGGGTGAACGTATGCTTCTTTGCACACAGTGCAAAAATATGACTTCTGTTGCATAATGCTTGTTTTTAAGTTTTGTTTTGTATCTGTCATTTTCTTTTTGCGGTTAGACGAGCCTGGAACTTCAAATGGAAATTTCTTTTTAGCTACTATAACAACCTGTTTTTGTTTTGGTGCCTTCTTTATTAAACTAGAAGCAGTGTCCAACGAAATTTTCTTTTTAGTTGCTGAAGCATCTTGTTTTTGTTTTTGTGCCATTTTTATTGGTGTACTAATCAATATTTCAGATTTTTGTTGTTTTCGTCTTTGTATATTTCTTTTCTTTACTTCGACAGGTATGGGCCAGATTCCTTGCAAAACATTCATGTCTGATGCATTATCTGGTTGTGTAATTTCTAAATTATCATTCTCGTCAGCAATTTTCTCATTCTCATTTATATTGGAATTTTTCTCATTTTCATTCATTCTGGATTTTTGGTCATTTTCTTTTGCAGGGGTATTTTTCTCATTTTCATTCACAGAAGTATTTTGTTTATCAATTTCATTCATGGTAGTACTTTGTTCATTTTCATTTATGTTGGTATTGTTTGTATTTTGCTCATTTTCATTCACAGTAGAATTTTGAGCATCGTTTATATTGCGGCTAGTGACATTTGTTTCTGATGTAATATTTGTAACATTAACTTGATAAACCTCGGAAGGCGCAAAATGTTCATCACCAATAATGTGCCTGTTGAATGGATGTATGCCACTTGAACGGAACCCACTGATTGCATTAGATGGTACAGCTCCTTTTAAATACGCTCCTGTAAAAAGTCTCGCAATGTCGTACTGATTGATGATTCTGCCCGGGTGTTCCTTTTGGAAAGTGTTAACTTCGATTTCAAAGTATTTTTTTATTGGTCCGTAGACTGCAACATCTAATGGTTGTAATTTATGAGATGTGTGAGGTGGAATCGATAAAAATATTACATTGTTTTTCGTTGCAAAATCAAGTGCTTCGTAACTTTTATGCGATTCATGGTTGTCTAATATCAACAATGCCTTACAGTTTTCAGTAGGACGCACTTTTCCCACGAATATTTTTAGCCAGTCTAAAAACTTTTGTGAGTTTACCCATCCACTATCAGTAGTGGTTGCTTCTGCACCAGGAGGAGCACCATCTAAAAGCCGTGGATTAAGCCTCTTTCTTTTAAGAATGAAAAACGGCGGGATGAATACTCCTGTGACACTGCAGCAACAAATTACTGTAGTTAAAACTCCTTTTTCATTGCTTGAAATAATCTCAACCTGTTTTTTCCCATAGGTAGACAGGACTTTAGGTGGTTTAGTTGATGAAGTCCTCACTCCAGTCTCATCCATGTTGAAGATCATATCAACTGCAATGTTATATTTTTCTATGACTTCTTCTAACAAAGAATAAAATCTATTTACAGCTTCTCGATTAAATCATTTCACTCGAGCTACAGAAGTTGGTTCCGGTGATCTCAATGTCAATGATGGGTTACGAAGCTTGAAATTTTTGAACCACCCTTTTCCAGCTATATTTCCAGAAAAAACTTCAGATTTTCCTTTCTTTCTAGCAAACTCTCCAGCTACTTGCAGAAATTCTGTTCGTGTGAGGCCATAAAATAAAGAATCCATTTTTTGAACATATTTCAAAAGCTCTTCCCCTTCTTCCGCCGTAAAAACAGATTCAAAGCGGCCTAATTTCTTTTTTGAGGAACCGCTTTTAATATGTCTATGTAACGTTGCGTAAGGTATACCATATATTTTACTCGCTTTTAATGTGGACGTCTTTTTAGCTTCTTCCATAGCTTTTGCTAAGCTTTCTTCAGACCAGTTGGCTCGGTTGGTCTTTCTCTTATACTCATACACCATCTGCTATAGAGATTATTATTTGTTAATACAAACTTTTACATACACTTTGATCATTATTATTTAACAGACTATGGCATAAGAAGGGCAAAACGGATACTATCCATCTTACCCGGTTTCGTTTTGCCCGTCTCGTACCTTAGTAACATAACCTAATATCCCACAAAAATGGCGAAACAAAAACTGAAGATGAATATATTTGTTGGACGTCTATTTATATCAAACTTTACTAGGAATATCAAAATATGGATTGTTCTGAATATAATAAAATAAACACAAAGTACTTATTGTGGTTTTATCGTAATTTTTTTGAAAAAATCTAATTTCCTTACACTAAACGCGTGGTTAGTAACCTATGCTACCGGACGAGATCCGACAGTAAGTGCATGTGTGTAAGGAGTCGAGCGACACTGGCTCTATTTCTTTCTATCGATGAAATATGGAACTAGAACAAATATTCTTTTTGCCCGCCCTCTCCGTCTTGCCCGTCCGTCCCCTATGCATTATTTGTATAATATTACATTTATTGTATAGCAGCATCTTTCACTTAAGATAACTGTTTTCGTTACTTCTAAGAATTATAAGTGCATTGTTACATTCGTATCATTTAGTTGAAATAAAATGGTGTCTAAACTTAATTATTTTTTTCTCTTGTTTCAGGTATGTAACTCTGCCCCACTTGTTCAACTCGTATCGCGACATCTGTAATATAAATGTAAGTTAATTGTAGATTTTAACTGAGTATAACCAATAATTCAAAAAAAATTGTGCATTGACTTTAAACATTAATTATTATTGCATTGCGTATAAAGTTATACATAAATGATGAATAATACAATCTTGTTAATTTTACAGAATATTCATAAATACTCTACAAAGTAATATATTTGTTTATCTAGAAAATTGTTTTACTAGAAAGAAAACAATTCATACAAGAGGGGAGTTCTGAACTTGCCAATATGCAGGCATGTTTTTGAAAATAGTTATTATAGTCAATATAATATTCAGATGTATGATTGACCATCCATGGTGATCATCATTATCAATGTACAGGAATAGATAAATGTTTTGAAGGTTACGAAGATGTTTCTGATCATTTTGAGCACAAAATACAGACGTTTGAATGAAATAAACTGTTCCGAACATTCTTTCATAGATCTTGTTGAGGAGATTTTTACATAAATTATATAATCAGAAACAATACGTAAAATACCGTAACCTGAAATATCAAGGATAAATTTTCCATTTAATTTTTTGAGTTAATTTCAATTCGGGGTTGAACTTAATAGTCTAAGTGATTTGTCTATTTGGATTGACAGGAATTATGAATTTTTCGTATGAGGCCATAGTAACTTACTTTAACCAAATTCATATTCATATGATTTTCTATAATGTAACTTATTGATAGCTGTGAATAATACGAGTCTAAATGTCATGTTGTCAACAACAACTCTTTACGACTAGCCTTACAAAAATACGACAAATTTTATTGAAATTCCATGCTAAATCATTTCTAAATTAATTCAATTAACACATTTAACATAACAATTTGAAAATTGGATGGAAAGTAAGTAAAATACATGTTCTTATATAACATAGTCTTTGTAAATACCATTGTGTCGACCAATTAATTTTTTGTAAGTAATTCAGCCTTTCAGAGTATGTTTTGACTTATTTTAAATATTAACCCATTTATTAAGCGGAAAATGAAAGTTACAAACGTCGACTAACGTTGTTTTATATTAAACAATTATTTATCATTATGTAATATAAATATTAAATTTTTACTGAAATAAAATTACATGCATAATTAATTATTATATATAAATAATAAATATTATTTTTCTATACATATACATAATATTATTACTGCAAGTAATAATGTGGAGTACCTAATATGATTTAAATTAAAGTAGTGGTCGAATATTAAATACATACAATAAAGACATCTCCTTTTTATCTGATTTATAAAGTTGAGGCATATCATATTTTTGATGTAGAAAAATTAAAGTAGTGTTCATAAAGGCGTACATTTATCAAAAATAATTACATTTAATCAAACTTTCAAACTAAATGTCGAATTTAAATTAAGATTAAATAGATATGTTAACAATTTTCTAGTACTTCCATCCTCATAAAAGTAACGAAAAATTTGGATTTGTTGAAAGACACCTGAGTAGTACCATGGTTTTGTAAACTACTTAAATAGACATTTTACAAACAGTACCAATACCAACGCTTCACCATATTGTTACCAAAATGTATCCACTACTAGTACCAAAGTATACCTTGGACTAAAATACATAGGACTGTTCAAAAGGAATGTTAATGTACGATATTTTATGTTTATCACTAATGATTGATAGAAAAATGTATGTTGTAATCTTTTGATATATTTACGTTGTTCCTTTCTATAACGAGTTCATTGCAATAGTTTATTTTCCATAATATTTTGTAATCTGACTAGATAGAGAAGATAAAATATAATAAGATACACGTTTATACAGCTATACCTATAAGAGTTAAAATGATTCAGTATACCAATAAATAAAGCAAAGGAATGGATTTTCCTCCTTTTAATGCATAGTACACATCACGCTTTTCAAAATCTATGTACAATACTTTTAAAACAATTAACATTTTAGTTGATCTAATAAGATCATAATCTTTTATAACATTTCAAATTGAAATACTTCAAACTACCACTATTGGTTTTATAGAGAGTACTAGCTAACTGTAGATTATTAAATAGAACGCTGCAATATTTATGTACAAATCGAAGTTATCCACTGACGTAACTTCAGTTTAAAATATTTAAAAATGTCAGTTGTGATGGTACAGAAAATATTACACGAATATTTACTCAAAGAAAATTATTTAAGAATAACCGTTTCTTAACGTATCCTTACATTCGACGTATCCTTACATTACTGCATACAGATGACAGAATATAAATACAGTGTGGAAAAAGTATGGACTACCCCTAATAATTTGGTAGTCTTCAGGTTTTATGGAAAACGCTTGAACACGTCGATTTAGTTTTCTAGTTTCCCACATTATATTAGAATTCATTTGTTTTTTTATTGACATCTGTCAGAAATATGACGTTATCGACATTTTTCTTGAATGACAATATATGGTGTGTGATACATCATTTGAAAGCTCTTGTTTCATTCACCATATTCCTAAATTTTTTGCGATTCTGTCGTGCCGTTTCAAAATGGCGACCGTTCAATTGTGAAATTATCTTAAATTAATTCCAAGTGAAAGAATAACTTTTTCTTGTTTTATCAGAAAAAAAAATCAACCATAATCACACTTAGACAGTCCTAAGGCTTTACCATTTAATGCCTACCCTTACATTAAGTTTCTTGACCTGAGCTTGATTTTAAGTCCATGGTGGGAAAAAAATTCGATATCTCGATGTCATTGCAATAGCAGTTTTGGTCATAGTAAGCTTAGACAAACCAAAACATAAACAAAAATTAACGTCAGTATCGACAAGTCGTAAGGCTGAATATTAGTAAGGTTTGACTGTCGTTGCGTTGTAATTCATAAATTCCTTTTTGAATAAACCAAAAATGTCGCTCAGTGAAAAAGACCGTATTGAAATTCTTATGATGGTTGGTTACGGAGATCGTCACAAATCTACTAAAGAGGTACGTGAACTTTTATCAAATTTACCCAGACCGAACGCCGATTTCGCAATCCACCGTTAGCAAGATTTTAAGAAAATATACAGAACATGGCCATGTTAAAAATTTACCTAAAACTGGAAGGCCGAAGGTAGATGAAAATATTCAGCTTGACGTCCTATTGGCTGTTGAATGAATGAAATTCGCATAGTGTTAGTCGGCAACTAGCACTAGATGTAGGAATAAGACACACGTCTGTGCAAATAATTTGGCACAAAGAAAAATACCACCCGTACCAAGTCTGCCTGGTATAAGAATTAAATGAGGATGATATCGACCGAAGACTGCAATTCAGCGAAATCATGCAACCAATTTGTAATCAAGATGTAAACTTTGCCGCCAATATTTTATTCTCAGACGAACCTACTTTTTACCCCAACCGTACTGTAAAGAGGCAAAATTGTCAATATTGGTCCAAAGAAAATCCACATTGGATTCAAGAAGCTCATTGTCAATCACCTCAGAAACTTAATGTATGAGCCGGCATATTGAAAGATGTTAGGACCATTTCTCGTTGAAGAAAATCTTACTGGTGAAGCCTACTTGAATTTTTTGCAGTTTCAACTATTGCCAACTTTAGTTACTCTGTATCTTAACCACAATAATCCCGATTTGCCCAGTCCAGAAATTTGGCTGCAATAAGATGGAGCCCTGCCCCACTATACAAAACAAGTTCGGGAATATCTCGAATTGATGTTTCCAGGAAAATGGATTGGCCGACGGGGTCCCATTGAATGGCCAGCTAGGTCACCTGACATGACCCCTTTGGACTTTCTTTTTGTGGGGTTATTTGAAATCCAGAAAGTTTTTTTTAAATAGACCAAGAGATATTGATGATCTAAAGTGCCGCATAAAAACGGAAATACGAAAAATTTCACCAGAAATGTTACGAAATGTTCAAGAAGAATTTGTTTCTAGACTTGGGCACTGTCAAGTTGTCAACTTTCGGTGAACAGTCGTCACTTTCAGCATTTATTAAAATATTAAAATAAGTTTTATGTGTTTTATCCTCAACACATCATTCTTAGTTTATTGTTTATTTGATTGTTCTTTGTTGTGTTCTTGTTTTGTTTTATTTAATATTACGCGTTGTTAGTTTGATTGACAATAAAAGTTATGTTCAATAGTTTTCTTTTTTTTTCTGATAAAACAAGAAAAAGTTATTCTCTTACTAGAAATTAATTTAATATAATTTTCATAATTGAACGGTCGCCATTTTGAAACAACACGACAGAATCGCAAAAAAATCTAGGAACATACTGAGTGAAACAAGAGCTTTCAATTGATGTATCACACGCCATATATTGTCATATATTGTACATCTGAATTTAATATACACGATGTTCTCAGTCAGTACATTTGTCAGTATATTTGTAGAGCCGTATATAATTTCCAATATGACTTGTACATTGTCCACTTAAATTACGAGCTATTGGGCGCATTACCATGTTTTAGAGAAATTTGTTGAGTATATTTCACTAGTACTAATAACATGACCATTCACGTTAATATCTGCACATGACCTTTCCATAGAAACAACCAACTTTCTGTATCGCTTCGGCATCTTATTCATGCATTATTCCATTCACACCTGTCCTTTTCCACCTCGCTTTTTCATTGATACTCCCACCAACATCGAGAATTACAGGTAGATGTTCAAACAATGCTTTCGAAGAATGCATGGACCGAATGCTGGCATAATGGGAGCATAATGTGAGCTACATCAATATATCGAGGACGAACCATGATAGCCTATACGTTTGCTGTGGAGTTAAATCCTTTTGTACTCGAAATTTCGTATTTTAGACTCGTGGGACTGTAAATTTTAAATTTGTGCGAGCCATAATTACCTAATAAAAAAATACGAAAGATATAATGCGTTTAGATAAAAAGAGCATGGAGTTATAATATAGTGGTGGATATAGGCCATTGTTACACAAGTGCTCCTACCAAGAATTACTATTACGTAAAAAAGGAATATATTTACTGTTGTTATGTTATAACTTTAGAATTATTAAATAAAATAGCATTTTAAAGGTGTTATATTACAGGAATCTGCAAAATAACACCTCTAATACATAATATAATGTAATATTATTATAATATAAAATTAATATTATATATTAAGGTTATATTACATTATTAATTATTAGAAGCTGATGAATTAAATACTTCCAGTAAGTAAAGCGGCAAATTATGAAAACACTGGGAAACGTTTTTTTACCATTCGCTTTTACAAGAGCTTTCTTAACTGATCTTAATAATATTTTCGTCGTTGATTTCAAATCTGGAATTGTTTTCTGCTACAAGTTCTAGTCTATATTTCTATATTTCTATCAACATTTCCTGTATAGTCATCTCGATGAGTTGCCAGAGAACCTTCGAACCTTACAGAACTGTGCAAGTGACGAACACGGGGAGCGTTTCCATTTTACATCAAGATCCCTTGACAATGAAAGAAAGCTACCGATGGCATTGGGACAAGCATATAATGGAGACTGTTGCTGGAATATCGAACAAGATTGTCCTGCGAAGGCCTACAAGTGCAAGAGCTACAAGCGTAAATGTTTGCTCGAATAGGAGTATCCTAATTTTCATCCATATCAGTTGTTACGAATCACCGTTACTATCGCGAAGCGGCAAATTTTGCGAAAATGAAAATGTCGAATTGCAAAAAATCTAGGGCTTACAGAGCTAAACTACCTGCATATTTGGACTCGGAAAGAACATGTGGTGTAATAAATGCAAAAAAATTTTTTGTTCCCCAGTGCAAAAATGTAATAAAAACCTTTTTCGAATTGAATTTCTCGTATTCTGACATTTTTATTAATGTAACTTGATAATGACTATAATATTATAATACTTACTGATAACATACAAAAATGTAACTACTACAAAATCATAAAACAAAGAATAGCGCAGGGTCGAGTAGCTTTTAACAAAAAGAAAGCACTTTTATGCTCGGGGGTAATAAACTTAGAAACAACGAAGAGATTTTTGAAAACATATGTATGGAGCACGGCACTTTACGGCTGCGAAACCTGGACGGTAGGGGAAGCAAGTAGGAAGAAATTAGAAGCTTTTGAGATGTGGTGTTACCGAAGAATGATGAAAATACCATGGACTGATAGGGTTAGAAACGAAGAAGTATTGGAGAAAGTCGGCGAGAAAAGGAGTATGTGGAAAAACTTAAAGAAGAGAAGAGATAGAATGGTAGGCCACTTGCTGAGACATGGGGGAATAGTCCGCGATATTTTGGAGGCAGAAATAGGAGTGAAGAAAGGCAGACGTAGGCCTAGATTAGACTACTGCTCGCAAATAGTAAGGGATGTAGGTTGTAGCACAATTAGCGAAATGCGTAGGTTAGCACAAGATAGGAGAAGCTGGAGGTTAGCGTCCAACCAGTCTTAGGACTGATGACCTAATGATGATGACTACAAAATCAATGGTCTCGTCAATGATTAGGTAGATGCTTGCCTCTAGGCACGTTTCTAAGTTATACTAAAATTTCTAATGATTAATTTAAATGCTATCTTTTTTGAAATAATACAATAATTGTTAGTATATTGATAATCGAAAGTAATTCATTCGACTCTATCAACATTTCATTTAGGACAATTTTCTAGTGTGGTGGGTAGTAGATTATAATTAATACATGTTTGAACTACTAGTACTTCCTCGTATTTATAATACACCATATAATGTTTTCCTTTGTACTTGTTTGCGTTAATAATTTATATTAATAGTTTATGTTAATAATAAATTACCATAGCATATAAGTATACATTTTTTAATCATTAAATAAAAAAATATAGATGCAAGTTAGCGGTACACCATATACAGTTTACACTAAACATATCTGGGTTAAATAATTTCAGGTTATCTAATCTATTATATCTTCTGTCAACATATTTAAAATTCCAATGACTATTAAATATAAGAAATACTAGTTTTCATCAAAGTACCTTCAGTGGATAGATTTTTGACAACTAGTGCGAATACTGATAGTCCGATTAAGTTAACACTCTTCAATTAATGCAGACAATTAATCTTCCTACTTAGTTTTTATAAATTACTCTGTTTCATATATTTGCCTTTCCATAGTATCTCACTTATTACATTTCATAGTAATATCTTTTGAAAGTGTGAACATGTATTTTAACACCATTATGATTTTCTTCCATATTGGACAATTATTTACGTGTTTATAAAATTTTTTATGTAATCCAATAATGAAAATTTTTATGGAATCCCATGTAATCCCTTTTCAAGCAACGTCCATTGAAGCAAAATTTAGAATACAATTTATGAGGTATAAGGTGTAGTATTTATTTACAATATTTTCATGACAAAAGCTATACATGTCATAATTATTCTATATGTACCATCAAGAAATAAATTCAAAATTGAAAATCATTCAAATAAGGATATACTGAATACATTATTTAGTTAATTATGATGTTAGGCCCTTTAACCAATAGTTTGTGAAAATTAATTCATTAGTGTATATCTCAAAGGAAATATAGGCATCAAATATAGTCTCTCGTTATATTTTTTCAAGATAAAAATAAAGTTCAAAAATTAGGTCTTTTCTAAAAAAATAATGATAATATTTTCTTATGTAATACAAGTAATTTAAATACACATAAGGATTATGATTTCCTATTATTATATCACTGGAGTAGGTTGGAACGTTTGGTGTGAAGAAATAACACTGACTTTGGGGAGTCTTCCACAAAACACTATACACTACACTCGACGCGCGTTTCGCCAACAAAGTTGGCATCATCTAGAGATCTGTAGTGTTTTGGTGTTTTGTGGAAAACTAAGTCAGTGTTATTATTGTAACAGCAATATTGTCAGATATTTGCATCTCTAATTTTGCTAACATATATTCTATATAATATACTTGATCACCTTGTCACAAATACTAATGTATAGAAAACTGATATTTTGGTTATACTCTTCTCAAAACGTATGTGTGTATATTTAGAATATTAGAAATTATTTTGTATAGGTTATTTTACTTTAATCTGAATATAAACATCTAGATCAAGAAGTACCAATCCACTTCATTTGTTATAAGAAAGCTTTTGCGAGCTAAATATGGCTTTAACATCAAGCAAAAAATATGAAATTTGCTATTGTGTATTTTGTGTACATTAAATATTAAGCAGAAATTTGGTTACACGCATAACTTTTGTAAATACTTAGAACTAGAGAGCCGAATAATAAATTCATTTCTTTATTAATCTTATTTTCGCTATTTATGATATTTTAGGATTTATTTTGTATTTTATTTATTCTCTAATAATAGTATAACAACAATATATTTACAAAAGACTACAAAATGTGGTTGGCATTTATGTAAAAGCTTAAATAACGTCAATGACATATATCTACGTAATGGAATAACTTTATTAGTATATTATATTATCATTTATTTTTTTTATTGTCTTTCGTTGCGTAACTTCTTAACTAATTTCATTATTACATTTTAGAAGTCAGACTAAACATTATTGTAAAATGTATTACTCAATAAGCTATTACTACGTAATTTTACTGAACAGAAATATAATTACAGTAATGCAAAGGTCTTACCTTATATTTTTTGATAATTTTGATTACAAGAGATTCAACACATTTAACAGATACAAGACATTCGTCCATCTTGTGAGCAATCATTTGAATGTGATGGTCACTAATTAGAATGTGATATTCGTTGTGTTAGAGGGACATACGTTATTTTTTACCCAAGAGATGAATAAAAATTATGATGATTTCTGTAGACCAAATTGGTATTTATATTGTTGTGTTTAAATACTGACAATTACAGTATGTTCGGAAAAGTAGAAACGTCTATGAAACAGTCACAATATTTATATATTTAATAATAGTATATTATTAAATATTTTACTAATTTCATCATTTTGTAGTTTTGGTTTTGCACAAGTTTTTCGAAAATGTTTTATTTACAAACTAATAAAAAGTATTTGATTTTAACAACAAAATGTGGATAAACTCTTGTGGGATTTAAACAGATTTTGTGATTATTTTTATATTCTGGCATTAAACGCTATTTTAGAAACACAATATTTTAATACATGTGTATATTTAAGTCACAAATAAATTTAATAATTTATTACCCAGCTTGTACTGGCCACTGTTTTAATATTATAAGCGAAGGATCTAAAAAACCGCCAGACATGGTTTGGGATCTTGTAAACGCCTTTTAATATAAGATCCTATGTGAAAATAAAAACCGAGACATTCTCTAGTGAATGGCTAAAGACATAAACCAGACCCTCGTACAAAAACTCTCAAGAGACTGATGGGGGTTATACGACGATAAAGACATTGTAATAACATACGAGTACATGGGCGAGTCCCTTGCAACAAAAACTGTAAATCAGTAACTTGTAAGGTTATCATTATGTCTGAAAAATTAAATTAAACTTAATAATTTACTTACACTTCCCTAACAAAGCTTTAATTTAGTTTTGTAAGCTAATTTGTTAGAATTCTGTAACGATATAGTTTCCTATGAGAATTTAATGGCTAAAAACTATAACGTGAGAACATATGAGATTTGTTAAGCCCATTTATTATTTCAACATTGCGGTCACGTTTACGTATAATTTTAAGATTCGTGTTCTTGCTGCATTTACTGTACTGGAGAGATATATAGACGTCAAATTTGGAGTGAACCAGTCGTTGGTTTTGGTAAAGTATGCAAGTAGCTTTAAGCTGCATTTAGTACACTATTAAAACAGCAATATCGACAGTTAAGTCGTATACAGATTTTTTATTTTTATGCTCTTGCTGGAAATGGTAGTAAAGTTTTAATTACAATCCTTGTTTTTAAAAGTTTTGTCACGGAAACGTACATTTTAAGCTTTTCTTAGTTGAAGTAGGGAATGAGTCACTCTACGGGTACTCACTATTTATGGACTAAAGCCGAAAATATTTTGAATTAAAACGGGACAGAATAACAGTTGACTATATTGAAAGAAATTAAAAAGGCTATATTAAAAGAAAAATGTAAAAATGTAAAAATAAATATATATCCAGGAATATCAACAAATGTAACCAATTTAATTTTTTTGACTGAAAATTATTTCATATATAATAACAGTTTAAATAAAGGGTACTAAACTGGTTAGCTCTATTGCTTATTATATGAAACATGGTCGTAAGAGAATTTAAAACCGAAATCAAGGAATAATTCAAGAATTTGGGTTGATAGAGAAGAATTCTGTCGTCTCTTAGATATTCATATTGAGACATTGATAAATTCTAGACCTATTTGAGAAATGAAGTCAAAACAATGTATAAGCACTATTCTTATGGACTTGTTACTAGAGAAAATGAAAATAGACTAACTTAGATTAGATGTATAATGGAATAAAAGCACTGCAATGGAAGAGCATTGGAATGGTTAACGTCCTATCACTTATTAATAATCAGTGATAGGGAGTTAACCATTACAATTCTCTTGTGTCAGGGCATGTAATAAGTTATTATATACAAAATATTTTCATATAAGTGAATTTTAATTCAGGAGACAACTCATAAACAAAGAGTTTAGGTCAGTTCATTTTGTAATTGAAGAAGTTGTATAAAAAGAAATACAAAGCTATTGATTTTAACAACCAAATATGGCTTAATTCTTATCAGAGCTAAATATATGTTATGATCATATTTAAGTTCCATCAAAATTATTCGAAATAATGTAGATTTTATAACACTCAAACCATTTCAAAATAGTTTTACAATTTAAACAGGAATACCTATTAGAAGTCAACTTTTGCGTTAAAATTAAAATTAAGGCAATTAAAATAATCAAAAGTTAGTAGAAGTATGTTCGATAGGTTCGGGTGTGGGTTACTATAGAGAAAATTAGTCTTTATATTTTTAATGGTTAAATACTAAATGATTTATGTTCAATATTAAAAACTTATGCCCATTCAAGGGTATAATTTGGAAGAACTTTTACAAAGCAGTCACAAAATTAATATAGTGTGTTGTTAAATATTAAGTTTGGTCATTTTGTGGTTTGAAGTTTAAAGAGAATATTTGACATGTACCAAAATAAAATTAAAAAGCTTTTGATTTTAATAGCGGAATGTGTCTAATTTAATTTCAAAGTTAAAAATATTTTTTGATTATTTTCCATCCATTAAGTTCCATCAAAAAGAGTCCAAATAATATAGATCCAAAAAGAGTCCAAATAATATCTAAATTTAGTTTTTTATTTAGATCTAAAAAATAATTTGCTTGAAAATAGTCGCAGTTATTTATAATGTATTTATTGTTTAAATCAAAATATGCCGAATAATTACATCTCATTTCAAATTATTATGTAATAAATTGTCAAGAACAGGAACAAGTCTCAAAACTGCGATATAGGATCGTCCAGGAGGTGCGCAGTAAATAGCCTGGTTTTTATTCAGTCGCATTGAGACTTTTGCAGAGTGAATATCTGTTTTCATTCTAATTAAATATAGAAATTCCAACTAAATATTACGAAATAAATAATAAGCAATAGCATATTTTTCTTTTGTGTAAATTGCAAAAGCATATAATGCATTGCTAGTCGAGGTGAAATGATTCTGAATGTGAATGTACACAGAGTTCGATTTAGCCGCCCGTAAAGTGCATCTCTCATCCCTCTCCCCCCGAATGCTGCTTCATTCTTTCTTCTACGCATACATAGAGGATCTCACACTTTTTCCTATGATTGACGACCTAGAACGAGTATGTAGTTAATATTTTATAGGTACCACATATCGATCATTTGCAAGAAGACAGGTACAACGCAAAACATTTTGTTTTGAGATAATTAAGTTTAAACATTTTTACTTATATAAAATATACTTTAGATCATGGCTAAAGTAGCTATCCCAATGAACTTAACGTCTTATTATGAAAAGAAAAAGTTTTACATATATTGTTTTGTTTATATTTTAAGTTGAGAATGTCGTTATATGTGAAAACTTTTTGGAATAATGATGGGAATAACTAAAAAGCTATAATACTGGAGTTGGCTGGAACCTTTGGAGTGAAGATAACACTGACTTAGTTTTTCACAAAACACCAAAACACTATACACTACACCCGACGCGCGTTTCGCCAACAAAGTTGGTATCATCTGGAGAAGATTAAAACTCCAGATGATGCCAACAGTTTTAATCATCTCCGGATAATGCTAACTTTGTTGGCTAAACGCGCGTCGAATGTAGTGTATAGTGTTTTGATGTTTTCTGGAAAACTAGGTCAGTGTTAAAGCTATAATACATTTCATTAAAGTTTTGTATTACATAAACCCAAAAAATAGTATTTATTAAAGTAGTGAATCAGAAAATAAACAAAGTAATGTGTAAGAACAAAGCATGTTATTACAATGATTCGAAAAAGGGTTTATACATTTTAGGAACGTGATTTTTTTGAATAAGTTCCATGAAACTGGCTTTTTTTCTCTGGTATGCACGGCTCATTAGAAAAAGCTGGTTTAAACTGAATATTTTTGATATCTATTCCAGTTTTCTCACTACCACTACCGTGACTCCTATTTGTTCTATCCAGTTTGATCTGATATTATTCATCGGCGTAACTCGTTTTACAGAAAAACGATTTTTTTTGTAAACTCTGTTTCTGTTCTCACTAATTTTAAAACTTTCGTTTTCATCTTCTCGGAATAGTGAGGACAAAATCTAGCTAGATAATTCTTTCATGTCAACGAAAGATTCGTGTGAAAGTTCATTTACTTGATAGGGAGTGCCAGTGATTTTCTATAAAATGAATGTAGTTTTCTATATGTATGTTGGTGTAATAATCCCAAAATTGACAAATTTTGAATTGTGTCGGTATTCTCGCAAATGAGTGATATAAAGGTCTTCCTTATTCAATAATATTTTGCCTTACCAAAAGTACATATTTCCTATTTCCAATATTTACAAACAAATACATTATTATATTGTACAATTGTTGATATAACATGTCTGTTTATACGTATATGTATGTACATATGTACTAACCTACTACATCATGAAACTGAAAAGCAGAATGTTATGACTTGATAACAGAAACAAAGTATAAACTTTTAACTTAAGAACATCGATCTCTGAAAATCTTATTACGGGCGACAGAAATAACTAAAACGCTGTATACCAGCTTACGTGATCTCCCTTATCTGACATTTATTATATTCTTAAGTGGATTCATTAGACAAAACAAAAGTATACTGAATTTCGATCTGTAAATAATTAAATATAAATAATCCAACTGACCTTTCTTAGATGCATTCCCATGGGTTTTGTCTGTAAGGGTAGAACGGAATCCCATGTAGGGTGGTATGGAATACTCTAGGATGTTTGCGAAACTGAAATATAAGATTAAGTTCTGTAGAAGATTAACTAGATTTTTTAAACTAGCTGCTATAGATATTCACACATTTAAAAATATTCACACATTTAAAAATATATATCTTTTTGGGAGTGTCATATTAGTTCTGGCTAACAAAAAGTTAGTTTTAATTATATTTTTATTAAGTCGCTATGTTAGATTGCAACTTAAAGGTTCAGTGGTGCACTAACAATGTCGAACAGGGTTTGAATAATATTAAATATAATTCTAAAATAACGTTACATATTGGAGTAGGTCGGAACCTTTGGTGTGAAGATAACATTGACTTAGTTTTCCACAAAACACCAAAACATTATACACTACACTCGACGCGCATTTCGCCAACAAAGTTGGCATCATCTGCAGATGATTAAAAAAGATGATTAAAACTGAAGTTTTAATCATCTGCAGATGATGCCAACTTTGTTGGAGAAACGCACGTCGAGTGTAGTGTGTATAGTGTTTTGGTGTTTTGTGGAAGACTAAGTCAGTGTTATGACATTACATTACGAGAAATTGCCATAATGAATTGTAATGTTTACAGTCGTAGCTCAACCTCTATATAAAACTTTAACACATAAAGGCTATAGTTGTTTTAATTGATAGAACACGAGGTGATCTCTATGTTACGAAATTTCACATCTAAATGGCTTGAAAATTTGAGATCTAAACTGAATTGAAAGACGGATTTTTATTTTATGATCTAAGTATTTTGTGGTTATAACTTCTTTTTGAAAATTAAGTTATATCGCCCATAATTGATGATTAATAATTAACTGAAATAAAGACATTTTCTGTAAAACGTTATAAGCCAAATACGTTGATTAGACTACCAAAAACTAAAAAAATATTGCGTGATCTCATAGTCTACGACCGTGGTGTTTTAAAACATTCAGAAGTTATTTAATGTTGAAACAAATCTGTCTATCAATAAAATCAAATTACTTTTATCTAGTCGACAGATCAAACTTAAACTTATTGAGCTATTGTCCTCTTGAGTAATGTTCTCTAAAAATAAATACCATACGTATAGTGTACGATCCACATACAAGCCCATAAATGCATCTAAATCGTGTGTAAATTCACTCACGTGTGTACCCAACTAATTAATATAAAGCCTATATTGTCCTACCCACATCTTATTGTTGTGGCTATCCAGTTAAATTTGAATCTCTCTCTTCTCCCTCGAACGTGACGAAACAATGCAATTTAGTTAAACTCACTTAGACATGAACTTGATGATATCAAATGAAATGGCTAGTAGAGATGGTATCTCGGGCATCCCGGCATACCAGCAGTTTTTCAAGGATATTATCCGGACCCTCATCTTTTTAGATTTTTATTTCGTGCGACGTGCAACCTCTAGTTAGGAATACAAAGGATTTATATTGGGAAAAGTGTTCTCGAACGGGACGCATGCCATGAGATTGTTGGAAGAGAGTAAGTGCTCTTCATTTACACTCTTCCGTTTAGTAAAAGTGCTTTTCTAATTTGATTAGTACCAATGAAGTTATGTTTGTCGTGGAAATTGCTAATATTAAGGGTACTTAATTTACTTTTAATAAATATATTAAAATTACTTCCATTATAAAACCCAAAAGTGTTACAGCGGAAACCGTTACATTTTTGCAATTAACTATTATACATAATAAAAATATCTTACTTTATCTTTTATAACTTATTTGGTTTATGTATTTTCACTATTTTACTTACTACCGTTTAAATAAGAAAGAAACAAATAAAAATAAATAAACAGTTTTAAAACCTTAAAACGGACTTTTCCGCACGTAGAACATCTCTATCTCGAAATTGAGTGGTCGAGAAGAAATGAACCAACACATAAATGCAGAATATGTGTTTTATGCGACAGTTTTACTTTTTTCAAATAGTCCACCATCGTGCTTTCTCATGACCCATGGACAGAGTGGGGTCCTATCTCCCTCAGAATCAATAGATCTCGTTTGGTAGACGTCCCTAATCAGAATTAATCGAAACCCGAACGATCCGACACGATTTAATTGAGTGATCGTGCTAACAAAAAAAATTCTCAAATAGTCCACCATTGTGCTTTCTCATGACCCATGAACATGGTATAGTGTGTTCTATCCACCTCAAAATCAATAGGTGTCACCTGGAAGACGTCGTCGATCAGAATCAGTCAAAACCCGAAAGATCCGGCACGATTTAGTTGAGTTATCGTGCTAACAAGAATAAATGCCGACGATAACGAAGATAAAGACTACAACGACGACGATACATACACAAAATGGTTTAAAAACCATTTTTATTTTTTGGTTTTTAGGTCGAAAAAACGAAAAATAAACCCTAGAGAAAAATCTTTTTACACGATTACATTACTTTTCCGCGTAGAGTGGAGTGCGGAAAAGTCATTAACAGTTTTAAAACCTTAAAATGAAATTTGGCAGGAAAAAGGAAGCGTCTTTCTATCAAAGAAAAAATTGATATAATCGACGAAAATGAAGAAAGTGGTTTGAGTACCAGGAAATTGGCTGAAGAATTTAAAGTAGGCGAGACTCAAATGACCAGATTGTTACAAAATAAAGAAGTTACAAAATAAAGAAGTTACAAAATAAAGAAATGTGTATCGAGAAGGTGGCAATGTTGATCAAAAAAGATAATTTCCTAAAACGGAGGGATTTGCTGTGGATCAAGTCGTTTTCAATTTGCTTTATAAGGCTCGAAACAAGCACTTACCAATATCTGGACCCATAATTCAAGCGAAAGCCCTTGAAGTTACGGAAAGCCTAGGACTAAGTGACTTCAAAGCATCAAATGGATGGTTAGAAAGATTTCGACGTCGCCGTCGTCACGATATTACCTTCAAGAAAATATGTGGTGAATCTGTCGATACTAATGTCGAAAATGTCAAAACTAGGAAAGAGAACATACATAATTTTCAATTATGTATATGCACATGTATTGTGTATTTAGTTAAATTTAGCTTATTTTTTTCTTTAATAAGATACAATTATGCAGTTAAAATTATTAATAAATAAACAATATAAAATGCATTTATTCTCTTATATTCTCTTTTAAACGACCACCCCTATTTAAAGACCAACATATGATTCCCCGAGCGTGGTCGGTATTGGAAAGTTTTATCCGGAGAGTACTCGAATATGTAACGATCAAGGAAAATATACAAGGAAGAGAGAAGCAAATTTACATCTAAATGGAAGGTCATCTAAATCCATTAATAAGGACAGTTGTGCCCCAGGGGCCACACTAAAAACCCAACATCCAGATACGTGATAGGTAAATGAATACAAATAAAATTTTCTCTTTGAGGTGCACTAATATCGGTTGTATATACATTTTTACAGTCTTATACATCAGTCCTGGGGGCTGATCTATAAAGTTCATTACTATTACTCGAGTTCCTTTTTGTACTATATTTTTTTCTGTGCATATTCCGTTACATTTTCTTCATGCTTGAATTAAACAACCTATTAATGACGCAACTCAGGCCAAACTATCTGCTCCACTATATAAATTATTACCATACATTTATGATATACTCGTACACAACTTGTCACGAATAGAAAAAAGTGTGAGATTCTCTGTGATGCGTAGAAGAAAGAACGAGGCAGTATTCGATGGGAAAAGGATGCACATTACGCGCGGCCAAATCGAACTCTGTGTTTATTCACATTTACTATATGTATATTCATCGATATTCATTCTGCAAAGGTCTCAATGCGAATGAGTAAATACTAGGCTATTTACTGTGCACCTCGTGGGCGGGTTTAATACTTGTTCCTATTATTGACAAGTTGTACCTACCATTTGACAGAATTGAGTCTTTTTTTTTAATAAATCCACTCGTCCTACTTCTTAATAGAAATTCAGTTCAATCTATATTAATTAGTATGCATAATCTCCAACGCTTTTTTTTTCGAAAGACATTATTACTTCCTGCAATTGATCTAACCTCAATTAACCTGAATATTCCCATCTATATTTTCCGTTCTCCATTTTTCAAGTCGTACTCCGCTCATAGAAGCCGTCCTCTCATCCGCGTTCCGTTCGCGCTTGGGCCGTAGAGGCATGTGTGCTGGCTGATAGGGTGGCCGTCGCAGGTCAACGGCAGGATGCAGGTACAGCTACAGGCTGCGAGTTGTGCCGCAAAATCCATTGACGGATTGCATCCGCTCCGATTTTTGTCCACATGCATACCTACGTGCATTTAAAAACATTTAAATGGCCACGCAACGTGGCGATGCTGATGGCAATGAGTTATTGATAGGTGTAATAAACGTAATCATGGTTTATGTTCGTTTTTATTGCTCACTTTACCTTCCTCAAGGATTTATGAGCTGCTTCATGAGTGCATGTCTTAAAGCTAATTGAAACGCTGTGGCAGGTGCAAAGTTATTGCAATTAATTTGTGCCTGCCATTAAACCAGAATTGTTGCATTGATGTGATGAAATTGGCTGCATTATACATGAATGGAGAAAACTTGTTTAGGCGAGTACGAGTTGTACATGTATTTAATCTGCAGGTAAATAAAATTAACTTTGCGCATTAACATATTGCCTGTATATGTTACCCACGCAGTGACATGCCAAGAAAAAGCAGTGGCGTTGCTGGCGTGTTAAGTGACACTAAAACAGAGGGCGCCAAATCGAGGGAGACCAGCGAGTCACTTAAAATCATCATCGTATTTATCGGGGCTCGTTCTAGATAAAAGTTTTACCACTTTTTAGCTAATATAATTCATATAGGACGTGAATTGACTTTCTACAAGAGAATTGTCTCATTTAGTTGGTCACAGTGCCATGTTGCGTGTACTGGGTAGTCCCGTATATTTTATGCAATAGCTAATTTTTATTGTTGTAGATAGAAATCTTTAAATTGAGAAAGTTTTGGGTTTTATCAAACCAGTATTCTAAGAAAGTATTATGTACCATGTAGTGAAGATAAGAACATATCATCAGTTGTTTTAGAGGCCACACGCTATGCCTTTTTATATTTTGTGAAAAGTTTCGTTGTCCCGATTACTACAACATATAGTTTATGTATATATGTTGGTCAAATGGTATAGTGTGCACTGCTCCGACCTGTAACATCGATATCCCGGGTTCGACGCCGAGTGGCGGCAAGAACTGGTCGGTGTTTTTTCACACAACCACTTCATTTTCGATATCATCATATCTTCTGAGGGTAGCAGAAGGCCTTCAAGTTCTGGATTGATCTGGAGTAATAAGATGCTGATCGCTTGGAGGTGGCCTAAATGATCATTTCGGAGTAATCTGGGCGTGGGTTCGATTCCCACATAAGTTGTCCAAGTGTGATTTTCTGTGTGACCATGTAAATGTCCGGTGGTTAGGTGGCAGACTAGCACTAGGTCAAACCTCGTCTCAGAATAATAAAGGCGCATAAGTAAATGAAAAAAAAATATCATGTGCAGCACAGTACACGTGATAGAAGTGAATACTTCTTTAGAATAGAGAATCAGAGAGATTAAGAGTGAGAGATTGAAAGAGAGAGAGATAGAGAGAGAGAGAGAGAAAGGGAGAGGGATAATTTCAAAAGAAATATAACAATATAAAATTTGTGTAAAAAATATTCGGTTTATTCATTATCTACACTATCATCGGCTCGTGGTTCAATTGGTAATACTGATATGATTGGTTTGTGATAACTAAAATATGAAATATATGTTCGTGCTTCGATATTTTCTAGATAACGTGTAAAAATTGCATCTATTGTTGTTCCGGATTTTGTTGTTGATTCTTTGGGATTGTTATTTATAAGCAGACCAGATGTTTCTCGAAGAAAGTTAATCAACGTCAAAGAATCATTGGATCCGAAATTTACATTGAAATCTCTCCCGAGAATCAAAGGGATTTTGTCCTCGCCTCATCTTCTAGATTTTAACAAGTTAAACGGTTCAAGGATATTATCAAATAATCACAGAACACAAATATAAATAACGTAAATAATTACAAAACACAATGATAAATATTCGGTATACACTCGTGCTGCTTCAGCTGTTAATATATAGCGTCTGGACGCGTGCATCTATGACAATCTATCTACCCTATTCTATCGCTTCGTACTGAGTTTATATCGCTTTCTCTTGCTCCACTCCCGTGTGGCGTCAGAGTCGTACGTACTCGCGCGCATGCGCGCCATACTATATTTTCTTCTATTGCCTAGTATTCAATGAATACGTGGCTCTCTCTCTTGCTCGTACGATGCTTCCTAAACTATTCCCCCTTCAAGCAACTTAGACCTTGGACTTGGCGTATGAGTGGGCGTTAAAAACGAAGGACCGCACAAAAGGGAGACGCGGATAGCCTAAACTGATATATATGATGTATAGCTCTCTTTCTCTTTCTCTCTATGTTATATATCTGTATACTCTGTCTTGTAAGGAAGCCTGTGTTTTAGGTATACCAAATGTATAGCTCTCTTTCTCCTTATCTCTACGTTATATCTTTTTTCTCTCTCGTGTAACGAAATCTCGAAACGTTACATTTTTTCCCATTCACTCTCCATTCTCGTCAAATATCAGAACGCCTCCAAAGAAGTATTCACTTCAAAAATTAAAAAAAGCAAACTTTAGGGATGTGGAAAATCCAAAATAGAATAACATTAAAATGTGAAATAGAATATTTATTTACATAATACAATAAATGCACAAAATTATTAAGTCGAATTTCCCATGCCTTCCATTAGCACAAATGCGATTTTATTGTTGAGTTGGTATTGCACTGGATATATTGTAGAGTTTTGCATATTAAGGAAATTGATTTAGTTGGTCATTTATTGTTGATTAGCATCTTATATAGTAGTAGGAATTTATATATAAACTTTAGCATTCAAGCTGTCCCTATCGAAATTAGTTTAACGAATTATGTTGGGACTATTTGGTAGCCATTCAATAACACTATTCCGTCCAATTCAGAGCTGAAATTTGTTGAATTCAACAAAGTCGCTAGTAATGTCCCTACTATACTGTGTAATATTATTAATATCCCTAGATAGTACCATCTATCGAGTTGTAAATGTTTAATGGCAACTATTTCATAATTCACAACGGAAATGAGTAAAACAACTACTAAGTTTTATACCACTATATTTACACAGAAACGTGACTGCAGTTTCGACAATTTTATGTCATTTTCAAAACGATGATTCAACTAAGAATCGTTTTGAAAATGACATAAAATTATCGAAACTGCAGTCACGTTTCTGTGTAAATATAGTGGTATATTTATTATACCACTATAACTATTTCATAAATTTTTGCATTTAATTTTTTATATAATTATGGTATCTATTATTATTTAAATTGCAGTCCAAATCAAAGGTCCAATAATACTGCTATTTAATAAACTGTATCACACGTAAACTGATCTACGACCGCTACATTAAGTTTATTTCGATTTGTTACAGCACAATAGTGGGTATTCTTTCTATTAAATATTTCAGAGATACTGACGTAGCCTCGATTAAATATGTTTTAAATAATTTGGGTCGTCATTTATCCTATTTAACATGTAGCTGAAAGGGATGATTTATTTTATTGCAATTTGTAACTGTGTATTTTATGTAAACATTCTATCAAATTTATATCTCGTCGACAAAACCAGAAGATTTCAATTGGTTTCAGAGCATTCTGTTGTTTCATTCAGAGTTTTCTACCTTGACAATATTAGTATCTTAGCACGACACATTATTCTGTTATTATTGATACAATACATAACTTCGATTCATTTAGAAAATTATTTTAGGTAATTATTATAATCATCAAATAAATATTATAAACACAAAATAAACACATTTTATTGGATTATTTTATATTTCGGACACTCCTGGAATAGATGTACATGGATTAAATATTTTAGTAGTCAGTATGATTCGGCCTTCCAAAAATATAAAAATATACAAGGTTTTTCATTAAACAGAAAGTCCGCATCTTCGCTGTATAGTATTTAATATTGTGTTGGAGTGCATTTTCTGAATGCTCATAGCGTACTCAAAATCATTCCTCATTTAAGGATTCTTCTGCCTAAAATAATCAACATTTTAACTATTGTATAACGTATATGGATCTACCGTGTGCAATCACTTCTAAAGAGGTAGATTCGTCGTGAAATTTTCTTGGGTCATCAGGCATTGAATACGCTGCCGTGATGATTCCCAATGAGGAAGAAATCCCGATATTCAATTCTAGTTCCAATCAGATATAAATCCGAGCAGAACTAATCTCTTGCAATATAGACACTCTTAAAGCGAAAAGATACAGCCATCATCATCATCATGAGGTCATCAGTCCTAAGACTGGTTGGACGCTAACCTCCAGCTTCTCCTATCTTGTGCTAACCTACGCATTTCGCTAATTGTGCTACAACCTACATCCCTTACTATTTGCGAGTAGTAGTCTAATCTAGGCCTTTCTAGGCCTTTCTTCACTCCTATTTCTGCTGATATACAGCCGTTTAATATAAAAAATTCAGTTGACGGCAATAAAAAACAGATTTAGTCTTAACGAGAGAACTACAAAACAATATTAATTTTTTTTTATCATTGTTGGATGTCTGCAAATTTTGTCATACAGTTACTGTGACAACATTTATGCCATTAATCAGTTTTCCTCACGTATAATCTCCATATTATGTAGACTAATTTAAAGATAAAAATCTAAACAAGACAAATTCAGTGACCTGGGAGGTCATGTCTTCCCCGCCCGGCCGGTTTTCCCTGTTTGGCACTTACCCACCCCATTCATTTTCTTTGATGAAGACATTGACATTTTTTAGTAGAAACTAATTGGTAGTAGTAGTGATATCAGATTGTCACGAAATAAATTGATTAAATTGTTTATCAACTCTATCTGATGACTAAGTAGCTCCTTCAAATGACTCTATATTCATTACACACCTACACTGACCTTATGATATGATGTCGACTGCGAAACATCTAAATTCTTCTTTTACTATGTAAATGTTAAGATTCTGTTAGCACCTTTAATTACCTCAAACTATATAGTGCTCTTGGTAGACACAATTACGGTATTCCATTTTTTATCTTGACAATTCTGTAGACTCCAAAGAGGAGCTTGATACTGGGCATCCCTTGTCAAAGTTGTCGAAGGTTTTGGATGATTCTGAACTAATATAGTCACCATTGATGTCGTATCAACCTGACAGTAAAAAAGTTTCTTGCCAAATTGCAATTTTTTAACTTTAACCATAATAAACGCCTAATATAAGAAGAACATTACAGACGTATAATAATTGTTACATTTATCATTAATTAGAAATAATGTAAACTGCTGTAAATTGTGAAGAGACCTAAACATTGCCGAATATTCTGGGTGTCTTAATTAATACAATAGTCTCGTATGGAAATTTCGTGGTGATTAAAAGTGGTACAGATAAAAAACAATAATAGTAACACCATAAAAATTATCACGTAATTACGTGCAAAGTAATCTATGTATTTTATTCCCAGAAGCAATGACAAGCAATTGAAAAAAATGTTTAACCTACATGTATTCGGGTTTAAGTTTATAAATCCAGCTAATATCATATTAACGTATTTTATCGTTCTTTGAATTTTGATAGGTTGATACTGAGCCACTGTGTATATTAAAATTATATTTAAATTAATATCAATGCAATTAGTAGTGGAATTAAAGTAGTTTAATTTTTTATAAAATATATTATTATTATTAAAATGTATGTATTATGTATTAAAAATTATTATTATATTTGTGGGAACTTGTTTCAGTGTTGATGAGAAAGCCAAAAAATCGTCTATTTCATCCATGATTTATGTACATGCTAATTTAATTGTATATTTAAAACGCGAAACAAGTACTGATACGAATGCAAATTGCAAGATCAAAGACCGGAAGAACACGGAATTTAGTGACCTGTTTTGCATATCTCCAGTTATTTTAAAATATATATTGTTGTGAAAAACAACAAATCAGTGGTTTAAATACATAATTACCTTTAAAGGAATATATAAATAAAAAACAGAACCCGTTTTATAAGACACGTTCGGTGTTTTAATATACGATTTCCTGGCTGAGCGATTTTTTGGATTACTTGGATTTGTGTTAAACGTCACATCCAGTCATTTAGATATCCTGTTTACTAACAACTGCGCAGATGGAAACAATTCGGCTGCTTCAGATTTTGGTACGATAGTTTGGGTTTTTGTTAAGATTAACGTTGCACCACGATATTTATCTGTGTTAATTGTATCAATAAACATCCTTCATATTTGACTTATAGTTTCACTTTTGACGTATTTCATTGCAATTACCTTGATGAGATCTTCTATATAATAGTTATTCAATCACATAATGTATACTATTTTGGTATAAAATAAGGTATGATATTTTAATTAAGCGAATTTTATGTACAAATCTGTTGCATCTCTAAGTTAAAACCAATTTGTCTATTCAGTGGCGTACGTTTATTTTCAAAAAATATTTTATTTTTCGAAATATGACGCCATCAGAAATTTATGGATAATCCTACAAAAACACTTTCACCACAGTTAAAATAGTTAGAATAATTTGATGGGTGTGCCGCATTTTCCAAATATTAAAAATATTTATAAAATAAATTTATTATTTACAGGGAAATCCCTAACAATAATGTATTTTTATTTTATTATAACATTTATATGAAATATTGTTTGTAGGAAAATCGGTCTAGCATTAAATAGCATTAAATGAAGGTTGTTAGTTAAAAGATTTATTACAATATTTTATATTACGGTGCTCAATTTTTTTTGTATTAATAAATATCATTTTCATGTCAAGCTCTGGAAGGCCCCATTTTAATTGTTATCGTAATATGTTCCTCAATACTAAACTGCTCAATATTTTGTATGAATATATAAAGTCTTCCGTAAATAATTATTATTCTTTATTACTTTTCCGCACTCCATTATACGCGGAAAAGTAATGTAATCGTGTAAAGAAAAAGTGAAAAAAGTTTTTTTTGGTTTATTTTTCTTTTCTCGGTCTAAAAACAAAAAAAATGGCTTTTTTTTGTTTTTCCGCACTCCACTATAAGCGGAAAAGTAATGTAATCGCGTAAAGAAAAAGTGGAAAAACAAAATTTTGTTTGGGTTTATTTTTCGTTTTTCGGTCTAAAAACCAAAAAAAAAACTGTTTTTAAAATTGTTTTGCTGTGTGTGTGTCGTCGTTGTCGTCGGCATTTATTCTTATTTGCACGATAACTCAACTAAATCGTATCGGATCGATCGGATTTTGACTAGTTTTGATCGGGGACGTCTCCCAGACGACACCTATTGATTTTGAGGTGGATAGCACACACCACCCCCTCCCTTGGGTCTATTTGAGATTTTTATTTTGTTAGCACGATAAATCAACTAAATCGTGTCGTATCGATCGGGTTTTGACTGATTCTGATCGTGAACGTCTCCCAGACGACATCTGTTGATTTTGAGGTGGATAGGACACACCCCACCCTGTCCATGGGTCATGAGAAAGCACGACGGTGGACTTTTTGAGAATTTTTTTTTGTTAAGACGATAACTCAACCAAGTCATGTCGGATCGATCGGGCTTTGACTGATTCGGATTGGAGACATCTCCCAGATGACACCTATTGATTTTTGAGGTGGATAGAACACACTCTACCATGTTCATGGGTCATGAGAAAGCACAATGGTGGATTATTTCATAAATTTGTTTGTTAGCTCGATCACTCAATTAAATCGGGTCGGATAGATCGGGTTTCGACTGATTCTGATTAGGGATGTCTACCAGACGACATCTATTGATTTTGAGGTGGATAAGACATACCCAACCCTGTTCATGGGTCATGAGATAGCACAAGGGTGAACTATTTGAAAAAAGTAAAACTGTTGCATGAAACACATATTCTGCATTTATGTGTTGGTTTACTTTTTCTCGGCCACTCAGTTTCGAGATAGAAGATGTTCCACGTGCGGAGAAGTCCGTTTTAAGGTTTTAAAACTATTTATTTCTTTACACGATTACATTACTTTTCCGCTAGTATAGTGGAGTGCGGAAAAGTAAATATAAATTTGTTGCAAAACGTAAAAATACTTACTTAATAGCATTTTGATTCACATGAGCTATATTCTGATTCACTTAATTAACTGATATATAAATCTGTTTTTTTTTTGATCAAATATTATTTAGTGCTAAACGAATTTGGTAAAATAATTAGAACTGATTTATTACACATTAATATTAATAAGGTTCAAATGCTCATGGTCATTACAATAGCTGGCGCAGAAGTTCGTTGTACTCGTTTTCGATTATTAAGCACATTAACAGTATTATATTAAGCTAATAAGCGATATATTAGAATTCTCCCGTATTACACAGTAGTAAAAATAATTTGATATACATATAGTATCTGTTTAAATAATTCAACACTTTAGGCTATTAATTTTGTTACACATGCAGTATATATTGCATGGAGCAAGTAAACCGTCTACTCGGGCGAGCCGCAACAGAGTCGAACTCAGGTTGCTATTCATAATATATATTACACAGCGATAATTCGCCAAAAACACATAATACAATAATGAATATTAATGAATACTCGAATAAACAAAAAATCGGGAAAAGAAATTTATAAATAAAAAAAACTTATGTTCCAATTTATTTTGTAGTAATTAAGATGGTTACTATTAAAGTAACAGAATAGAATAGAATATAATAGAATATAATAGTTATTATTAAAGTAACCGACATCATCTCTTAAAGAGGCCCTAGACGATGAATCATTTTGATTAAAAGATTGCATCAATCGGTTGAGTCAAGTCTGATTGACCATCTAGGAATCCGTTTGGTGGTTGAATTTTCATTGTTTATTTACAACTTTCTGTAAAAGTCTCACAAATAAAAGGAACAACCACGGAAATTCCGCTACGAATGAGTTTTGATCAAAATATTGAGGGTAGATTGACGGGTTGACTGAAGCGCGCGTCAATGGTGACTCAATTGTTTGATTAAAAAATTGATCGTCTAGGGCCTCTTTTATACTTTGTAGTTGCAATATGTTCTGCACTGTGTATATGGCATTGCTTTCGTTGAAATCAAACCTAATGACAAATTCTTTCTGTTATTAAAAATACTTTTCATAATAAGCTACAGCTTCTAATAAGTACACCATCGTGTGACAACTCGTTAGTCAACAACAACAACAGGAGATAAATGTATGTCTCTAAACCGAAAATAGATGAAAGTTTCTGCAAATGTGCCTCTCCTACTAGGTGCTTTTACAAGAATTTGTATTATATTAGCTATTACCTCGTTAACTAAAGGAAAACTGTGTCTGATTATTTCTACTAAGTGGTTAAGTGCATCAGCTACACATGTAAAGTATATTATATCTGGAGAAGTTTCAGTGAACAGATCTCCTGATTTTCACATGTATACAGCTACGTCCGTTAACATTACGAATACTTTATATGAACTGTGTTCATCTGATCACACACAGTGAAAGCACTCAGTCACAATTATTTTGTGGTTGGTTCTGTCTAATGTCTTAGATGCTACTAAATCGTTGCCACTAGCATTGTTAGGTTTAATACACTAATTAAAAAAATTGCCACTGAACGTCCGCATGTGTCAGTTGTCTATAATGAAGTACACAAAATTTTCCCCTACACGGCTGCGAATATTTTGCAATACTTCTTCGTATACCTGGTCAATATATTTGTTTCTTAGTGTAATTGGATTTGTGCGCGGGAGTTTTTCTACTTTGAGAAAAACACTGGCAAACGATTTTAAATTTTATTAAATATTTCTTTCGTTACATACTGATTGACCGCTAAAATTATTGTGTTGTCTTAATGGCTATAATATTGAATTTATACATGTAGGTGACCTACCTCAAGAAAGCCGTTGAGATAGATCTGCGACACAAACAAACGTGCCCAAAACCTAAAAATTGATACGTTACTAATGGGGAACTGAAAACTTAAATTTAACAGTCTAACTGTCCGTTGGATTTCTTAGAATTAATCATGAAACAAATATAAATATACAAGGAAATGAACTACAAATTTCTAACTAATTACTCTGGGGTTTGGGATTTCATACAGGATTAGAAAGGTTTCGGTCGATATATTTTTCGAGAAACTGGCGTAGTCTGGTTCTTAATCGATTGTTAGTTCGTCTCTGTTACGACTCGCTGGAATATATGCTTTATTTATAAGTTATGACATCTGATATCAATTACGAAAAAATACAGAAAGTTTTCAAGAAAAATTATAAATAAAAATTATATAAGGAAAATTATATATGTGTCATGAGTCATGATGTTGTAGATGCAATATCTGAAACAGATCGATTCTATCATCTCGGTTTAAAGAAAATCTACATAAAATTAGTAAAAAGTTTCACTTTACTATTAACTGTTAAAATATAATACATTAAAATTTTATTATACTTATGTAGTTCAATTTAATCGTTCTCATTCACAATTGTTTTTAAGTTACAATTTAAAAAAGTAAGTTATCTTACTATCCTACAGGTAGTATTAAAAATAGTGCGTTATTTATTTGGACTGTGATTTATTTGGACTCAAAATCTGCTTGTTATATTATGTTAAAAAATTGATCTTTCTGTTGTTTACAAGTCCTAAACTTCACTGTTATATCTCCAATAGTTTAAAAAGTAACGGCGAAGTAAATTAAATTAAATTAGAAATGCACGGGTGTGAACGTTTACAAAAAAAAACCGACTTTGTTGCGTTTATCATAAAAACAATTTATAGGTAGTTCAATTATATATTAAACCTAATATTACTTTCCTTATAATATCACGTTACATACATAAATAAATCAAGTATTTTTCAAGATTTACAGTAAGTTAAATAATCATTTATAAATTTGTATATATACAAATATTTAATTTCAATTTAGGAAATATATCGATATGGAACAATCTCAAATATGTACTGTATGTACATATTTTATATACATGTATATCATTTGCAGTGGCGGCCGGTGTAATTTTTGTCTGGGAGTGCAATCGATAAAATAATAACAAACGAAAAATTAAAATAAACTTACCTATGTCCAAGTCTGAGGTTATTTATACAGAAAATCCATTTGTCTGTTCTTAGAATTCGCAAAAACGTCAATTACAAGATTATTAAAATCCAGATTTTAATATTCGCTGCAATTAGCACTTTCTCTATACTTGTCATGCAAAGTGACTTTTAGTCTGTCTTGCGCCATTGTATTCCTAAAAAAGTTTTTAATTCTTCTAAGCGTCGAAAAACAACGTTCACTCTCAACACTTGTAATGGGTATGGTACAAATTAATTATAATAATAAACCAGTGTTACTAATGCAGTCCGTCAGGTTTCGATCTATAAATAAAAATTGCAAAATTGCTAAGCAACTTGCTGCTTCACGAAAGTCTTCCCTGCTGTATATAACCGTTAATTCACTTTTCAATTAACTTTGTCCAAAAATCTATAAGTTTTCGTTATATTGTCAAAATCTTGAATGGGGAATTGTTTCTGATAGTCACTAAATTTATTGGGGAAAATAGTTTCGGCGCTAACAGGTGGCTAAAATTTAAGGGTTAACATGCGTATAGAAATCTCATGTTTCACGCGCCCGAGTCCTTTCTTTCTAACACATGGTTAAACGGTCCTCTGATGTGTGCTAGATGAAAATTGAACGCGCTATGTATTTAGAGTTTCAGATGTAATATCCCGTAGATAAATCTGATAAATTCTAGAGCTGGCGACTCTCGCGACATCTAACAAGCTGTAAGCGAGACTGTTAGATATCGGAACATTCTATGTATAATGATAATGTAATGTATAGTAAATACCTAATAGGTAATTTTAGGAATTTTTAAGGGAGCTCACTGCACAAATGCACCTACAATAAAACCGCCACTGATCATTTGGTATACATGTATGTACATCAAGAATAAGAACAAGTCTCTATCGGACCGCCCACGAGGTGCGCAGCAAATAGCCTGGTCTAAGTAAATAGCCGAATGCTGCCCTCACTTTTTCTTCTACGCATACATAGAGAAATCTCACACTTTTTCCTATTTTTGATGAGCAGTACTTTAAAAAAAATATATTCGTAGTGAACACAATCACATTTTTGGTAATAAAATGAGGTATAATATTAAATGGAAGCATATCATCGATCACATATGTAATTGAAAGTTGATCTCTATTTTTGTACATACCAAGAGGATAGCCTATCATTGACAAGAAAGCGCATTTATTTACTGACCTTGATTTAATTCACAATCACAGTTTTACCTTCTATTACTGTGAATGGATTTTTATGGCAACACAAAATGTAATTTTAATTTTAACAAACCCTGTTTGATAGTAATTCGGTTTTACTAATCATCTGTCTCCTTTTTGTATATCAAAATGATCATTCATTGAGCTAAGTATCATAACATAATTTAAATATGATGTTATGATGGACGGCATTTCTTATATTACGCTTACATAAGGCAGGCAGCTATCGATATAGACGCGACAGTGCGTTAGCTATATAATACAATTTTAAGCGTGTAAAATTGTATGTTGCATGGATTATCTGACGTGCATGTTGCTTTTCTATTCGTCTTGGTACATATCGGGGTAATGTATATTGATTTTGTACTAGTTACAAATTAATAATAATAATAAGAAGAAGTACGTATTAAAATCAATTTTTCGGGAATTTTCAACAGATTCTAACAGAGCTCCTTGATTTAGTGTCACGTATTTGATCAACTACGTTTTTTAAGGTTAAAAAATAAACCTTGATATAATGGGGTAAATCTGCCTCCAGATTGGTGTTCATCGCATAAAAATACGTAGAGATGTACACTCTGGTCTACCGTACAGGGCAGTTTTTGTGGGGATGTATTATTAATGTATAACCCAACACCTAACATATAGTTGAACTTAATCTAAATATATTATCCTAAAGTTAATAGTTGCTTCACATAACACATTTATCTGGACATCACTAAAGATTTATTTTAGTTTCAGTAGTAAAATATACTTTCTTACAATAATAAATTATTATTTGCTTAAGGGAAACTTATATCCGTTTCGCCTTATCCAAAACCAATGTAGTTCATAAACATAACTTATCAATAATAAGGAATTTCTTCTTTCAGTGCAGAAGACTTCACTTCCAAGTTTATAGTTAACTACAGCAAAGAAAATTAAATAATGATAAAGTCATGTGTATGTACTTAATGAAACTTTAAAAAGGTTTTTTAACAATTTTTTTAATGGAAGAAAAGGTAATAAGATAAAATAATATTAAGGAAGTTATTAGGCATATATTTAAGTATAACACGCATAATTATTATCAACAAATATTCAAAAATGGCGACACGGGAGCTATTCTCGCGAGACATGTCAAATTTAAGACGTTTTGCGCCACGCAATATAACTGATGCAAATTTAAGTCTAGAAAAACAAATCACTTAATCTACATGTTTATAGCTAGTGAAATACATCGGGTATTTTTAAAATATTGATTTTTGTGTGATGAGCGAGTATCTAAATAAAAAGCGCTACATCTTCGACAAAAAAGGCAATCATTTGTTATCGAAATATATCGAAAATTCCGTACGAATTTCATTTCAAAATACCATTTTAAGGATATTGTTAAAAATGTGCATGAAAAGAATGAAAGTTGTTGGAGTTGTGCTGTGTGCCGTTTTGAAAAATCATGTTTCGAGAAAATGTGTTATAAAACATGAAAAAATGGGAAATCCGACCATTTAAAATTTTACCATTAATCTGCTATCCCAGGACCATAAAGTTACCCTTATATATTTAAATATTCTTCCTCATTATCTTTCCTCGAATATTTTATGTTAGAGCGTGCTTCCTTCGCTGCATCTGTCAAAGACATCTCGGCGTGCTTGATCCTCTTAGCATCAGTTTCTAGACAAAAATTGGATGATTGGACGCCAATATCCATCTCCAAAACTTTCATAATTCAAAGAATATTAGTCAGACCATCATTAAAAGTTCACACAGCAATATAAGTTGCTATATTCAAGACATTTATGCTACTTGAGTAAGACTTTGGAGCCAATTTCCAAACAGTAGCATTCAAACTTTCATTGCTGTTTTGCGTGTAGCCTCCCAAGCAACGGTTTAGCAACTCGTCTCGGCTTAGGTCCTTAGAAATCGGTTTGATGGCTTTAAAAACTTCCTTAAAAGAAAGCGGCGGCTTATGATGGAAGGTGTCCGAGGAATCCGCTGCTTGTGCCTTCTTCCAGTCACCACTCTGAGCACTTCTCGTGCTGCGGATTTTCGTCGGTTGATAACTTATGAAATAAGGTCGCCCAGATTTTATTTTTCATATTTTCCAAAGGGTTTGGGTTCCGACGTATTCCCAAGCCATAATAATTTGTTAATTGATCAATTAATTTAGCGGTTAATTTACCTTTTGCTTCGAGGTCATGCACATTTTTTTAGATTTCTCAATCGAGAGCTCATTCTCTTCTGTACATGATTAGTACACTCTTTCTTTTATACTCTAAAATTTTCGTACTTAGACTGTATCTTCCTAGAAGGTATTTATTTAACGCATGTGTCGTTTCGAAGCAGTCTTGTGGGCTTAGGAAAGAACGTGAAATTTCAAGGAAACATTGTTTTTCAGGAAAAAAAATTTGTGCTCTATATTCTGAAAGGTTCAAATAATTTTTTAAGGTATTTAAAAAATAGACTTTAAAAATTTTACAATGGTGTTAACTCTTAAACTATGTATAAGTGTATAGAATCTTTATTATAAACGTTAGAAGGATTTCTTCTTTATAACGTCCTGAATAAAAAATGTATTAATTTCCTATTCAAATGGAACTTAAATGAAACACAACGTAAATTACATAGCACACGCCTGGATTGATATATTATTAGATGTTTCAATGTTCCCTGACTAGATTGATTGCTGTAATACCCAACGAAATCACCATGCACAAGCAACGCATAATAATTATTTAGCTGTCCGTATTCCTGAACTTCGATCCAAATGAACATTATATCGGACAATAATATGTATAATACGTATGTATGTATATGAGCGTTCTTATTCGTACCATGAATGTCAGCTGGATTACGGGCATCTCAACCATGACGGCAATTATTTATATTTAAAGTCGAGAGTGGCCATTGTTTCGCGTTATCGTAAGAAATACGATTCACCTTGACTGCATAATACCCAACAATATTAACTCTATCCAATAATTGTCTACATAAATTACCATCTGCCGGCGAGCATAGGTAAATAAGTAATCAATTTTTTTATGCCAACATAGCTGTTTCCCAACTTATTGGGTAAAAATCGCTGTGAAGAAATAATCGTTGCATTGTTCCGTTCCAAAATGGAATTTATTGATCCCTGAACAGAGGCTAATGAATTAATTTCGACAAGGAGTTTTTTGTTTATGTTTAGTCATTTGATGTATGCACCTTCATAAAGATTCTATATGAATTACAGTTAACTATGCTTTCATTTATATGGTCGAAGTTTTTTAGTTAACAAGGAAGGGATTGTATACGTCGAGAAACGGGAGTTAGTTGATCAAAGTATAATAAAAGAGAGTCGCCAAAGAAGAATATTTGTCTTTTCTTAAGTCAAGATATTTAACGTTTCAAAATTATGACACAGAACTTAACGATGAACGATATTGTATATTTTCGCATTTTCTAACTCGTTCATAAATTGAAGTGTTTCAATTGATGAATAATTTATTTTCAAAAAATGGCATGTTCACAAATTAAAACTATTCAGGCGATATAGGAGAGGAGAAAGATAAAACCAATTGAATATGGAGAATATGGATTATAATTTGCAAACTCCGTGTTAATTTGCGAGCATTTCCATACTTATTAGCTTATTAGTTTTTGAGGTTTGTACCCCACAACTTGGACATGTCATGTTTTGAATGTAAGTGAAAGTTAAATGCCAATTAGGGCAATATTTTACCATAACCTTCACCATAAAATACCAAAAATATACTAATAAGAAATAAAAATATATATTTTACTAAGTAAAATACAAAACAAAAATCAGATGGCTAGAAAATAACTATCGATAAAAAAATAAAATAGAAAATTATACGAGTATTATGCGTCATCCAACTGAATGAAATCATCTGCTCCACTCTTTCTCGTCTTCCATGAGAAAATCTCGTAAAGTACAAGGAATTTATCGGAGATATAGATTACAACTTTTCTGATAGAAATCTGTTTCTCATTAACGGTGTTTGAATTGATGTGTTAGGAAATTCTAAGACGATTTCAGATTCTTTGGACAATTTAAAAGTATTCATAATGAGGCCCATCTATAAAATTGCGTGTTGTGACCAAATCGTTTTTGTATTCAAACATGTAGGACGAGGATATACCAAAACATTTTACTTTTCCGCACTCCACTCGGAAAAGCGGAAAAGCAATGTAACCGTGTAAAGAAAAAGTGAAAAACAAAATTTTTTTGGGTTTATTTTTCGTTATTTGACCTACACACCAAGAAAATGGTTTTTAAAATTTTTTTGCTGTGTGTGTGTGTGTGTCGTCGTTGTCGTCGGCATTTATTCTTGTTAACACGATAACTCAACTAAATCGTGTCAGATCGATCGGGTTTTGACTAATTCTGATCGGGGACGTCTCCCAGACGACACCTATTGATTTTGAGGGGGATAGGACACACCCCATCCTGTCCATGGATCATGAGAAAGCACGATGGCGGACTATTTGAGAAATTTGTTTTGTTAATACGATAACTCAACTAAATCGTGTCAGATCGATCGGGTTTTGACTAATTCTGATCGGGGACGTCTCCCAGACGACACCTATTGATTTTGAGGGGGATAGGACACACCCCATCCTGTCCATGGATCATGAGAAAGCACGATGGCGGACTATTTGAGAAATTTGTTTTGTTAATACGATAACTCAACTAAATCGTGTCGGATCGATAGGGTTTTGACTGATTCTGATCGGGAACATCTTCCAGACGAGACCTATTGATTTTAAGGTCGATACGACATACGCCACCCTGTCCATGGGTCATGACAAAACACGACGGTGGACTATTTCAGAATTTTTTTTGTTAACACGATAACTCAACTAAGTCATGTCGGATCGATCGGGTTTTGACTGATTCGGATCGGGGACGTCTCCCAGACGACACGTATTGATTTTGAGGTGGATAGAATATACTCTATCATGTTAATAGGTCATGAGAAAGCACAATGGTGGACTATTTGAGAAATTTGTTTGTTAGCACGATCACTCAATTAAATTGTGTCGGATCGGTCGGGTTTCGACTGATTCTGATTAGGGACTTCTACCAGACGACATCTGTTGATTTTGAGGTGGATAGGACACATCCCACCCTGTTCATGGGTCATGAGAAAGCACGAGGGTGAACTATTTAAAAAAAATAAAACTGTCGTATAAAACACATATTCTGCATTTATGTGTTGGTTTATTTTTTCTCGGTGACTCAATTTCGAGATAGGGATGTTCTACGTGTGGAAAAGTCAGTTTTAAGGTTTTAAAACTGTTTATTTTTAATGTATTGGTGTCTTTGTTGTTTTGCCCATGCACTCTCGTGATAGAACACTTTTTTCCATTAGTCAATTTAATACCCAAGTCTCTTTCAGTTTTAGTTCCTTCTTGTCAGATAATTAGTTTAGGCCTATGTAAGGCAATAGTTTGAATTATATATGCCTCACTTTTCAATACAATTTTTATTAACAGACTTATTGATTGTTTATATATGTTTGCTTCCCGTTTTGAGAACCTCTACTCCATCATTAAATTTAAGTTATAACATATCCGTAGTATCTAGAATTACCAAAACTTCACATTGAGGTTAATAAATAATTGTCCAAAATATCAATACAATTCGCTTGAAATAAAAAGAGCCAGCAACTCAATAGTATCCATAGCAGCTAAAAAATTGAATTTGCAAACGATAGTTTCCGGCACTCACAGAGCCAACATTGAATATTTTCTTCATTTATAGTCAACACTCTACGGCGATATATGTATATCTTTAAAGTTAGGCTCTCGTTAGTTAAGTTCTTTCTATAGAAGAGCTATGAAGTCAATTGGTCACAGGTACAGGTATTATTGCATTATACCTCTTATACCTATAGTTTTTTCTTTGAATGTTTAACATCCACTAACAATCAAGACGAACAAAAACTCCAAACCAATTAACTTAATGTAAACATTACCAATAAAATAAATACAATGATTTATAGCGATATAAACCATCATCTCACAGATACAAAATGCAAATTTCATCTAAACTGAATCATCAAGGATAATGTTGATTGTTTATTCTAAATTTAAATGAATTCTAATGAGCATTACAATCGAAGGACGCTTTAGATTACCAAAATGTGTAGAAAATTAAACAATAAAATATAACAGTATAACAAATAACCAAATTAAATAACAACACGATTGTACTGAGAAGGAAGGTAACCTACAGAAGGAAACTACGACATATTTAATTGTAACATAAAATGGTTACTAATACAGATTAGAAAAATGAAAAGCAATATGGATAAGAATATGATTTAATAAAAATACGTAAAAGTAAAGTAAAACTTTAAAGTAAAACTTAATACATGTGCCATCAATATCAAAAAAAAATTTGTAATTCTTTGTAGCATTATCTCACAATTAACCACATCTTAACTAAAGTAAAAGATAATCAATCACTCACTATTATGCCTTGCCCATTTAGTAATTTTTTAAAGCATAATACTGCTTTACTGGTACTTCATATATGTTACTGCTTTGTCATTTACACACTTATATACATATACTTGTATATTCTTTATACTGTTATATTTCTCCTCTCCTTCCAAATTCTGCTTAGCATAAGTATTGTCATCAGATACCTATCCTCTAGTCTTTTTCTGTTCTGCTACTCAAATCTAGCAAATTTAAGGTTAACTCTAGGAACGTAGGAACGTGAATTCCAGATCCTTAAATGAATTAAGCTTCACAAACAAGATGAAAAATCATCCTATTATTTTCTTAATTTCCCTAATATTTGCTGCTTGTAACTTATCTAGATCCATATGACTATGAGGATACGTTGTGGCTTATGTTTAATAATTTTCATTACTAATATAGTTTGTTCAATAAAACTGTGCATTATCCATAAAAATAGTAAAATTCTAGTAATTGTTGTTTAAACATTTAGTCCCTTCAAATTAGACAAAAAATCACTGATTTTGGGAAATTTCTCCTACAGCTAAGCGACCTATATAAAAAGTTGTGTTGGGGTTGCGTCAACATATTTTTCACCTAGTGCATCATAAAAAAAGGGTTGTTTATATATATATATATATATATATATATATATATATATATATATATATGCGTTTTTGGCCGTTTCTTTTTTCGGTTTTTTGCGTTTTTCTGAAAAACTATGCATTTTTGGGAAAACATGATCTGATGTGATGTAGATTTTGCGATTCTCCACAATTTTTGTTCTTTTCATTTATTCGAAATTCTGCTTAGTTGCGCCGCTAGAGCGCGCTGAAGTATTTTTGAGCTCTTTTTCGATTTTAAGCCAAAACTATGCATTGTAGAGAAAAATATTAGGAGATCAAAGTTGTAGATGTAAAAATTTCCGACACATTTTGTTGTCTTTTTTTTAAAGTTGTACGGTTCTGCCACTAGAGGGCAAACACCGTGCAAATGAAAACAACACTCTAGAGCATTATTTTTTATTTATAGGCAAAACTATGCTTTTTTAGAAAAAGTTCAATCACAAAAAGTTGAAGAGCAAAAAACTTCCTACAAATTGTCGTATACTTTTTTTTTACAAAACAACCGCGCTAGGTGAAAAATATGTTGACACAACCCCAACACAACTGTTTGTATAGGTCGCTTAGCTGTAGGAAATATTTCCCTCAATTTTACTAATTTGAAGGGATTAATTCGTTTAACCACCACTAATACCTTTCTCGCTTTTCATAATCAAGGGAATAAAATTATTATACAACGGTCATCATGTATATCTCCTGGCTATAACGGTAGCTTTTTTGGTAATGCTTTATGACATGTTCTAACCGAAAGCTCTACAACTATAAAATTTTTTAACTATGTTTAAAAATATCTAAACTAATAAAACATAATAACTATTTACAATTGAAAACAAATTCACGTTATCTTGAGGCAAGGTCATTTTAAATTGCCAATAAATAATTATGATCTTCAACGTCTACTTTTAAATAAAATTGCCTGTTTGAGCTAATAATCTTGATGTACGTTCGTTAGGATTACAATACATTTTTTTGAATATAATTGAATACTATTCTGTTAAAATTGTTGGCATACCAAGGGTATTATAACGTTTATACAATGTTGAGACAATATTCCAAAATAAATCTTCATATTAAATATTTTCCTTAGAGTTATATTAGAAATTGTTCTATATATGCCTATGAAAAATTTCTCTCATTCTATCTGCATATTGAACTTCACTTGAGCCATTAAAATAAAGGTTTTTTTATCGAACTCAAAAACATTATGATTATCCCTGGTGATCTATTAAAATGTATTTTATTATTTAACTTATAACGTTACTTCTACATCAGTTTATTACAACAATAAAATAGCACAAATTATATACCTTGGAGAAGAATTAACAAATTACGCAAGTAAGTAATAAATGTTACCCAAATAACTAACAGAAATGATTCGAAGGAAATTAGGATACAAGAAACACCAGTAAGCAATGTAAAAAATGTAAAATGATATGAATGATACGAGTATGATCTATTTCCAATATTGTTTCTGCGTTCCGTCAACATAACCTCAAATCGACTTCATTTGTGTCACGATTATCATAGCCAATCAAAGCATGGCTGTTACTCATGCTAGTACGTAAGGTTAGAATGTTGTAGAAATATTAACACATCACAAACCACGTTACCAAGTGGTCAGGTGGTTTGTGAACCTTAACGAAGGCACTATAGATTCATCCATCTCTTATCGAATAATTCTCTTCACTTAGTTTCCGTGCATCTCAGTGGAGGTTTGTAGTGAATGATAACTTTGATCTCATCCAGGATGAAAATTGTTGCTATTTAGCAGGTATATGACCATAATGTCATTCTACTTGTATATTCCTGTTATTATTTTGGTTGGTACCAATTGGCACAAAGTAGTTGCGTACATGCCACCACCGTAAATGTATCTGATGTGTTTTAGTCTAGAGCTAGAAGATCACGCGGGAATATATGGTTTATATAATGATCCTTTGTGTGTGCGTCCCAGCTGACAATCGTATGAATCAATCAACTGACATTTTTGAACATTGTCGTGCTGCAAACACATTTTAGGGTAACAGTTAGTACAAGTAAAATCCGTCAGCTTATGACAGACTAATGAAAAGATTATCCACAAAAAACATTCAATGGAAATGATATTTCTATCAAAATAAATGAAATAAATTCAACAAAAATCAAAATAAATGAAACAAAAATGAAATAAACTTTACATAAAGTTAAGACGTGACATCATAATTGCATTTTGTTTGGCAAATTATTAACTGTCTATGCCGTACGTAGTAGTTGATTGAAACATATGTCGCCAGACATACATGCTGGTAATTGTGGCATATCAGTAACAATTGCAAGTGGTGTAGCATGTGATCCGTGCGTCGTCACTAAATTGATACACGCACAAAAGATCCATTATACAAATTTGTATCGATACATTGTATTTGACTATTACTAATGGCTACATTATTCGATGTCTTACTCCTGGAAAGGGACGATGCAGCAGCGGAAACAGGAGACCAGTTTTCAATGAACTCCGAAACATTACACGTTAGTCAAACTATTAGACATCTTTATTTATTATAAATTATATGAAATTTTTTTATCTCTTGTTAAAATTTTATTTTTGGGTAATTTTGTTGTTTTAGATCCTTTTTCTAGATTTTTTTGGGAGCTAAATTACGTAAACAGCGTGATATTCACGTATCATTGAAAGATTAAATATTCACATATTACCTTTAAAAATACGAAATATTAATAAACTTGAGACGAAAATTAAGAAGTGATCCTATATAAAAATAAAACAAAAAAATACCAAATTTTATATTCCACTATTATTTTTTTTTTTTTTTTCAAGAAATGGAGTTGTAAATAGAAGGCACATCTAATGTGCCTTACACGCTTTATAGTTATTAAATTTCTTAGGTACTGCTCATCAAGAATAGGAACCAGTCTCAAAACTGGGATATCGGACCCCCCGCGAGGTGCGCAGTAAATATCCTGGTCTTAACTCAGTCGAATTGAGGCCTTTCCAGAGTGAATATCGATGAATATACTAGCTACAGGGCGCTAAATTTTTTCAAATTTATAATCGCCTTGTAGCTTGGAAACGAAAACCCCTAGAGCATAACTTCATATAAAAAAATCAATTTTTTTTTTACTGAAAAATCCACCGTTTAATTTATTCCCAAACTTTATGTTGCAACCTGTATATTGAATGTGAATGTACACAGAGTTCGATCTGGCCGCGCGTAAAATTCATCCTTTTCCTTTCGAATCCTGCCTCACTCTTTCTTCTACGTATACCTAGAGGATCTCACACTTTTTCCTATACTCGATGAGCAGTATGTCTTAAAATAATTTTTATTATTTTTTAATTCTTTGTTTTTCTTATGGTTGTTGGCCATGTTCGCCTATAACAAAAATTCGAAACGCATCTTATCAGCTTCCCACATAGCTTATTTTTTTTATTAAATCTCGCTTGGGTAAACCTCAATAATTTGTATCCAAAGGCTCTCTAATTAAAATCAGCTCCTGTGCGGTTTTGATGACGGTCAATAAAATTCTGTTCAATGCAAGTCTTATTACCACGTACAACGGTTCAATTACTTTGTCTTTACTTATGCGTCCTTCGCATTTACGCTAATTATACCTTGCAACTGCACCTCGAAAAATCACAAACATCTCACTCCATACCTCATTAGTGATTCCTTTGCCGTGGGCTCGATATGAAAAAAAAATATATATTCAGTCAATTTGCATTGGTTTATTAATATTGTTATTTCAATCGGACGTTTTGCGAATGCCAGGCAAAGCGTGTAATGAATATTTGAAATAGAATTCCGGTGTTAGGCGATTTCAGTAAACCCACGAATATTTAATTGTCATTTTTAAAGCGTCTATTCCGGTGAGCCACAACACAACAGAGTTGAATTAAGGTCACTATTATTACACAGAGATAGTTCGCAGAAGATACATCAGAATACAATAATGAATATTAATGAATACTCGAATAAACAGGGAAATGGTAAAAAAAATGTATAAATAAAAATACTTACCAATACATGTCTCAGGCTCTTATATGTGTTAAGTTAATGTGGACTATATTTTAGTAAAATTGGAGTTAATACTTCATGTATAACCTTTAAAAATTAACACATACAAACATACATACATACGAGTATATGCCAAACGGCTGCATCAAGGATTTTTCGTAAACATATTGAATTTTCTTTTAACGGCAGTACTCGTGAATGGCTTGTGTGTTGTGGTTGTTTATTTGTTGTTTATCAACATCTAATGCCATAAAGTGTTTTCGTAACGATAAGCCATATATTTCCAGTTTCTTTATTACAGTAATATTTAATATTAATGTAACGGACGTCATCTCATATATTATGTAGTTGCAGTAAATTCTGCACTATGTGTATGGCATTGCTTTCGTTGGGATCAATCTTAAAGATAACACGTTTTAGTTTATCAAAATGCTTATCATTAAGCCCCAGATTTGACTGCAGATATTTCAGAGTCGGACTTATATGTGTTCTGAAATATCTATTAGAAGTACAAGCACTGTAAAGAAATATCATAGTCTTATAATAAATCATACAATAAAACATTTCATGTCAATAGCTTGTCCCCACGCTGGCTCATTTTTTTGTAATGTAAATTAGTAGGACATATAAATTAGTAGGACTTATATAAACTAGTAGGACATAAACCAACAATTTTATATTAAATAAAATTTATTCATTGACTACCTGCTACCTGCCGCTTTATTTGTTCCACTAGAAATATTAAAAGTATTGTCGGAGGTGCATTGCGCTACGTGCTAATAGTAAAGGTATGCGGAGGCGAAAACAAGAATATGGCTCTACTTCTTCTTGCGGATGCTGCGCCATAGATGAAAGCGGCTTGTCGACTTTTGAACGGAATGTATAATTACGATATGTTACATGTAACATACCTAGCGCATGTAACGCGCTTCATTGCATAGCAGAGGTAATCCGTGGCCATTATCCGAATATCGATTGCCTGATAGTGAATGTCAAACAAGTGTTTTTAAAAAGTCCCGCAAAGTGTGACATTATTCACAGAAACGCTTTCCCAAACACAGTTACCTCCAGCGCCTGCAAGAAGCCGGCAGGAAACGTAGATCGAGGCAGTTTCATATTACTGCAATTTTAAGAATATCACCAGGGTATTTCAACAGTTGGATCCAAATGATGCTATTGCTATTGCGAATGCACAACAGACTTTATTTCAGCTATTGAACAAGACTTGGCGTATACACATGGAAGTTTTTCGTGCATACCGAAAGCCATTGAAGACTTGGAAAGAAATACAGGCAGATGAATTTTCAATAGTAGATGCTATAAACGTTGCTTGGAGCCTTTCGAAGGGGATACTGCGAAGGCTATAAAGAAAAAAAATTGCTGCAGTTTTGGATAACAATTCGAAGTTTTCTACCACATCAGTTATAATAGATATTTTACAGTAGCAAGAAGTTCATGTCTCTATTCCAGAAATCAATATGAAGGCTCTACAACATTACTCATATTTCCGGTAGCTCCGTTGACTTCCGTTGATGTAGAAAGGTCATTTTCACATTAAAAATGGATATTTACTGACAGACGTCGCTCGTTGACTGCTGAATATTTAGAGCAGCTACCAATAATATTCTCATGTGATCATACTCGTAAATAGTGTTAGATGTGTGATGATATTGCCTTGAAGAACTACTGTGTTGTCTAGATCATTTTGACAATACGGTAACGTGATCATTTTCCCTGCCCCTGGACCTGACTACGTATTTCTAGGAATACAATTACAAGTCCTTATTTGTTCGTAAACAACCACGCGATGAAAGGTAAACTAATATATGAATAATTTTTACAAATAATCTGCTCTTCATTGTAAGTCCTCTTCTGTTATTTACGTCATGTCGACTGTCAAATCTGGGGCTTACTTATCATAATAAGCTATAGCTTCTAATCAAGTGCCCCATCCTGTGGCAACTGGTTCAGGAGGTAAAGGTATATCTGGCAGAGATTCTCTAAACGTATCTCTCCTAGTGGGTGCTTTTGTAAATATTTGTTTCACATTCGATATTACCTCGTTAACTAAAGATAAATTGTCTTTTATTATTTTTGCTATTCGGTTAAGTATATGAATGAAATATCGTCACATTTTCGTCCCATTGTATGAAAAATGATATCTATGTATATTTCTTCTTTATTTAATTGGACCATTTTAAATAGCAAAATATTTTTACTTTTCCGCACTCCACTATAAGCGGAAAAGTAATGTAATCGTGTAGAGAAAAAGTGAAAAAACAAAATTATTTTTGGGTTTATTTTTCGTTTTTCGGCCTAAAAACAAAAAAAAAATGGTTTTTAAAAATGTCTCGCTGTGTGTGTGTCGTTGGCATTTATTCTTGTTAGCACGATAACTCAACTAAATCGTGTCGGATTGATCGGGTTTTAACTGATTCTGATCGGGGTCAGAATCTCCCAGTCTCTGTCGTCAATCTGAATCTGAAGTCTCCTAGACGACACCTATTGATTTTGAGGTGGATAGCACATACCACCCCCTCCCTTAGGTCTATTTGAGAATTTTTTTTTGTTAGCACGATAACTGAACTAAACCGTGTCGAGTCGATCGGGTTTTTGACTAATTCTGATCGGGGACGTCTCCCAGACGACACCTATTGATTTTGACCTGGATAGGACATACCCCACCTTGTCCATGGGTCATGAGAAAGCACGGTGGTGGACTATTTGAGAAATTTATTTTCTTAATACGATAACTCAACTAAATCGTGTCGGATCGATTGGGTCTCGACTGATTCTGATCGGGAACATCTTTCAGACGACACCTATTGATTTTGATATGGATAAGACACACTGCAACTTGTCCATGAGTCATGAGAAAGCACGACAGTGGACTATTTGAGAAATTTTTTTTGTTAACACGATAACTCAATTAAGTCATGTCGGATCCATCGGGTTTTGACTGTTTCGGATCGAGGACGTCTCCCAGTCGACACATATTGATTTTGAGGTGGATAGAACACACTTTACCATGTTCAAGGGTCATGAGAAAGCACAATGGTGGACTATTTGAAAAATTTGTTTGTTAGCACGATCACTCAATTAAATCGTCTCAGATCGATCGGGTTTCGACTGATTCTGATTAGGTACGTCTACCAGACGACATCTATTGATTTTGAGGTGGATAGGATGCACCCCACTCTGTTCATGGGTCATGAGAAAGCACGAGGGTGAACTATTTGAAAAAAGTAAAATTGTCGCATAAAAAACATATTCTGCATTTATGTGTTAGTTTATTTTTTCTCGGCCACTCAATTTTGAGTGGCCGAGTTGCTCTGCATGCAGAAAAGTCCGTTTTAAGGTTTTAAAACTGTCTATTTTAACAGAGTTTATACACAAGAAGATAGTTATAATAATGGGCGCAATCTTTTCAAGAGAAAATTATGTTGCTTTGCAAAGAGTTGCTATACAAATAATTTTGTCATTTATAATTTTCGAGAAAACTCGAAATCCTATCTAATTTGGCCCGTCCACACAATATACATATTATTTTTATAATTTCTTGTAGTTTATTAAAATATAGTAAATATTATTTTTAAAATGAAATATGTTGAGAAAAATGTGCTATTTTTTTATAATACGAGTTATACAACGACACAAAGTTAATTCCAATAACAATAAAATCCTTCAATTATCGTTGAAAATTGAACCAGGAACGATCCCCTGTAAACTTCCGTAATGTCTGTACCATGTGACGGAAAGTTCGCGCAAGAACTTTCTGCGTGTTAAAGCAGGCCTTCGAGGGAGGCCGTCAAGCGTAAATTTAGGTACACTTTCTCACAGCGTTGCCACACCATTATGTGGAAAACAATGCTCTTGCTTATCAACTATGCGAATACCCACACACCTTAGCTACACGCTACCGGACTGTTTCGAGAAAATAAACATTTTATTATGCAAAATGTGTGAGGAGGTACCGTTTGAACTGTGACTTGGTCTTCGTTCCTAACTTTAAAAACCTATTTAGGCATAAATTAACATTGAATTTATTCCTGACTCCAAAAGTTAAATAGTACATTCTAAATTTACATTTACTATTAGGATTTATTATTAAGTTGAAATGGTCCGTTTTGTACCTCTCAATTGTTTGTATCATCGCTTTTAAGAACATTGTGTTATATGCTAAGAAAAATGTTAATGCAATTTGAAAGTAATATACTATTATTTAGTTCAAATTTTTATTTATTTTTTTTTCTGAAAGTAAAGACTTTTCTGCATCTTTTAGAATCTGTGATCTTGAAAAATCTGACAATTAGAAGCAGTCAAAATAATTTTTTGAAAAATGCGAAAAATGTTCATTTTGGGTAAAAAAATACATTTTTTTATTTTTTATTTTAAAGGTAGAGACCTTCCTGCATATTTTAGCGTTGACTTAATGAAAATCTAATACTTTTGTGCTCATTCGTAGTCAAGTAGAAGATATTTTTTGAATAATCGCATCTCCTGAACAGACAGGTTTTTTCATATTAATGTTCCTTTTGTTCCTATTTTCCAGAGTCTATTCAAAGTATCACGATTGTAGAATGAAATAAAGAACAAACTGAGTGAAGGATTTTTTGAAAAAGCGTTTGGTTCATATAAAATAAAAATTGTACCGATTGTGGCAAACGAATAAAACATTTCTCTTTGGGTAATAGATACAATTCTTCATTTAAAATAATGATACCATAGTCGATTAGGTATAAACTTCAATGTAGCAACAAAAATAAGAGACGAGTTTTCCGGAAACTGTAAACAGTATTGTTTGAGCTGCTCTCCTGTCTTTTAAGCATTATTATGAATTTTTGAGTAAGGTCCTGCCACAGATGGATTTTTATTTCGATATTGTTAACTTTTGGCATCAAACATTACCCCTTCCATAAAACTAACACCCCGAAAATTTTAAATTTCAAAAGGAATAGATCATACCGAATACGAAAGGGGTTTTAATTGGCTATTAAAAGATATAACATTTTTTTTTAAATAAAGTGCACTAATAAGTAATTAGGAAACATAATTTGGAAAATTGATGAAGTGGGGCATGGATTAATATTATTAATGCTCGTATATTAATAAATAATTGCCAATATAATCCACTATATTAATAAGTATCACTGTTTTATCAGAGTTTCATCACGTATCTCATGTACAGTTCGTGGAATTAAAAAAATTGGGAAGCTGGGTATGTAAAAATATTCTAAAACCAGATGGGAATTCTCCAGTTGGTAGTTAAATATACTACTACATATTAAATAAAATTCTTATAAACCAAGTAAAAGCATATTGACGAAAATTGATATTTAAAAACTAAATATAAGTATTTGGAAAAAAAGCACACAATTATTTTCAAATTCAGTTAGTTTAGGGGTTAGATGAAGGTGATCATTCATCTACAGTCATTAGTTTTTAGACCTGAAAGAAGCCTAGAATTATGTGAACTATGTATAATGAACATATGTCAAGCATATTTTTTGCAGTTTCTAAACACAATTATTTTTCCTGATGAAGCCAGATTTCATTTCCATGGCATTATTAATAAGCAGAATTGTCGGTATTGCTTATTTAGCAATATATAGCGGAATTGTCGATATTGCTTATATCTATTTAGATTGCTTATATTATTTTTAGCATCTGCATTTAAAAAACTTAGTAATAGGTAAATACATAGATATATTCGATATTAACAAGATGGAGTAACATCGCATATTTCGCCTAGAGTGAGAGCTTTTGAAGTTTTGAATTTTTCCTATTGGACGTTAGGAGACATGCAATCAATTAAGTGGTCTCTGGTTTACTTTTTGTGGCTCTCTTAGAAATCAAAAGTACATATTAACCGACCAGAAAATATTGAAAATTTAAAAATAGGATAACGGAAGAGATTCACAACAATATAAACAGAATTTCAATGGCCATCTTGTTCATTGTCAAACGATGAATGCAGATCATTTTGAATATTCGATTTAATATTAAATCACATATTTCATTTAAATATCTATCTTAAAGCCATAATAATCTTTTATTTAACTAAAATGCAATATTTATCTATATTATGATTCATTAAATATGTTGCTAAAGCCAAATTAAAATCCCTGAGTGAAATTGAAAAGAAATAGGTTTTAGAGACATGACACGACGAATCGTTGTTAAAATATTAGAAAATGCACACATTTTTAAAATAACCTTAACGCGATATCATAAACAATATCCTGTAATATTTCGTGATACCCAAAATTAATATAAAATGTAATACTATTTTGAACAAAATCTAAGGCAAGCTCAAATTCTACCGCTCTTATTGTTGAGAAGGGTTTGTACTAAAATATTGCGTCTACAATTTTATCTAAAACATAAAATTTAAAGTATTACTACTTATTATTAAAAAAAAAATGAAGAAAGTCCAACAGAAATTAAATAAAAGTTAAATATTACCTACTAAAAATTAATATTTGAAAATCATTAAGCTTTTTATTGTTCACATATTCACTCTTTTCCAAATTAATGTTATTAAATAACCGCAAACCTGTGGTTTGGGGTTATTTAATAATACGTAATAGCCTATTAAGTAACTGCAAACACATGTTTTTTATTTAATAAAACCGTAAGACAACTCCCTGAAATTAATCAAATTGACTGTCTGGTTAAGTGTTTTTTACAGTGGTAGCTATGCATGAAAAATTAAAAACTAAGAACCATTAATCACAAGCAATAATTAGTGTATAATTTTTATCTGCATCATACGTTTAATAAATTAATGAATTCCAGTCATATCCAGAGAAAACAATATTTTGTTAAGTGCACCGGTAACATACGGGTACCATCTAGTACCTGAGTCGTAAACCTCGGCGAAGGTATCTTTAATAGTTGACTCACTTTGTACGGGTAGAGTTATGTCTTTGTTACCGTGGTGGAAAGTGAAAGTTCCCTGATGTATTACAGCTACTACACGGTAGGTGGCGCAACAGTGGGTAACTGATAAGTATAGGTAGCATTTTCATGCAGTTGAATAACTTACACAGCACCAACATAGAGGTCGTCGTAGGGATCGCATTGTATTACTTGAATTTTTCATAAAAAAAAGGTTTATTATATCATAATACTTCATAATTACAAATAAAATAATGAAGCACTTAATAAGATTTAGACAAAGACTTACTATTAATTTTCTTACTCATATTTTAAATATGAAAACGTGTATGGAAACACATGAAATATAAATTCAAAATGATTACAGTAGTCGTATTGAAACGTTTCTGATTTTTGAAAGAAATACATTTTTATGATTTTAGGCAAAACATGATGCAATGCGTCTGGCCTCAGAGGAACGTTTTGAATATGCGAAAATGCAGACCAATTTTTTGAGAATGACTTTCATCATTAAAATAACTTCTATTCTAAGTGTAATGACGATTTGCATGGCTAGATATAAGTTTAGATTAGGCAATGAAGAAGTTTTAGGTCCAACAGTATATTTAAGGATAAAATACAGACGTTTTAGTAAATTAAATTTTTACAACCTTCATGTTCCAAACTGGGCTTTAGGTAACAAGAATTAATGCATGAAAGCATTGCCGTCTGAAGTATAATTTGTTTAATTTTTACAGTTATATTCGTTTTTAGACTGCGATATTTGTAATATTATGAAGCTTGTAAAAGTTTACATGGAATAATCATATGATAAAACATAAATATTTTTATTATAATTTATAAATTGCTAATTCGTTACTAGAAATGAAAATATGAGCATTTATCCATATCTATAGTAGCGTAACAAAAAAATGATATTACTTACGAATGACAATTTAATATTTAACCTGTTTTAGAATTGAACATTTGTTACTTTCCCATAAGAGCCTTATTTCAATTGTTATGGCCTTAATAACAATATTTGTTTCTCACAAATACATATTACTATTTTTACTTGGGAACTGGTATACAACTCTCATTGCATTTAAGTAATTTGGAAAATCAATTAAATTGAAAATAACCAAAATACACCGAAGGAACCGTTTATATCCAAAAAATACTTTAATTTGACTTTATGCCAATAGGTACGCTGAATACCTATCAAATAATTGAAACATATTAGAAGGAGCGGTGTTGATTACACTGAGAGAAGAGTTTATTCTGATAAGAAAACGTGTTTATCAGACATTATTTTTTTTAACATAAATAAAGTTGTAACTAATGTAATAATATAGAATGCAATAAGTCAGTTCCCCAATGCGGTGCTACTAAATTTGAAGCGCTTTGGTCCGAATCTACAATGCGGATGGTGACCTATTGTATTGTCCTATTGTCAATGTCAATATATTATAATTCGAGTTGGCCGATTGGGTCCTGTATCGGGGATGTTATTGTATGCTTGAATCCTAACGGGGGTAATTTAGTAGCTCTCCCTGAGCATTAGCGTATTTGTCATCGTCTCTATGTGCAACTTTCCCCTTCGCAACCTAATACTATAGGGGAAGGAAACTGATTTCTGTCTCCAAACTTTCAACATTTTTCTTATGTAATGCATTTTAATAATATACATACTACATACATAATAGTATATTATTTAATTGAGTATTTTCTTTATCGAAAGTACATCTATTCATTGGAAAATATGGCTTACTATAATCAGAAATATTTTATTTAAATATTTTATCGTAAGGATAGCATTTGCTTGAAGAGAATAAAAAATATAAGCATAAGTAAGTCTAGGGACCACTATTTAATACATTAAATATTAACCAACAGTTTTATTTCAAAAATAATGTTTACTTCATATAGAATAAATGTGTTTCTTATCTAATAAATACGAATATTAAACTCAATCTTTGATTTGATCAGGGTTAACTAATATATTCGTTATGAGTTATTATTTCTTTAAAAGAAAATTCTCAAATATTTATTGTGCTATATCAAAATTTAGCATTTATTTGTTGTAAATGTAATTCATTAAAAACAAATACATAAATCCCTTTCTGGTCATATTTTCGAATGTTTCTTACAAATATTAAAAAAAACATTAATTTGTATAATTTTGTATTTGCTTCCCAATATCCAAAGTCGGCATATATTTGTCATCAATGTAGTATGTAGTAAACAAATTTATTGGTGTAAATTTCTCACTTAAAAAAATATGTTTACTTGTATTTGTAAGCAAGATTTGTTATAATATAACATATAACATGTGTAATCATTCTCGTGTTTACAAAGACTGTCAATTGGATGTTGACTCTTCACTTATTCATTTTGCTCTCATGGCATGCAGTAAATCAACCATCATTACTTAAAAATATTCCAATTGTCAGTCGGCACTAAACGCTGAACTGGAATCATAAAATTACACCAACCAGGGCCAGATATAATGGGTCTGGTTTCTTCCAAATTTCGACTCGAAGTGCCGATATGAAAGAGAACCTGTTCTCTTACTTTTACAGTGCTACCAGCAGTAATTGCCGGCAATAGTATTCTAGTGGGGATGTCTAGAGAAATTGATCTGAAAAGCTGAAAAAACCTGTTCACATTTCCTGTTTCGCACGCGTTAGACGCGTTCCCTGCTTGCCACCGTTTACACGACCGTTTGGGCTACCGACGCATAGTTTGATCCACTTCTAGGCCTATTAATGATTTCCGGATGTTACCGATTTACTCATTGAATTAGTAAACAATCCTGTTAATACGGGTAGCATCTCGCTGATTGGCTTTTATTTTGTTGTGGGCGTTACTTTATTACTATAATTGCACGTCCAAGGAGCATTTACATGCGCCTCTTATATTATTCCGGGTTTTGCGGTCACATTATGACAAAAATTCAATACAATACTTCCGTAATAGTTTTTACTCGACCAAATCGAGTTATTTTTAAGCATATTAACTTCACGGTATGTTGCGTATAAATTTTTAGCCAACTTTAACAGTAATGATAACTTTATTAAAGTTGTCACAAGAAGGTTTGTACATCACAAGGGTTTTTGATAAAGGATTTTTACAAAAATAATTATTTTCTTGTATGTTCCGTCAAAGTCAAAATATTTCATTTAATTATAATCGCTGAAATGGACACACTGTACAATCGTGTAGCAGCTTGACAGGACAGGTCATCCTACATTCTCCTAATAGTAAATGCATGTCGGCAAGCTCATTAAATGAATAGTCCATTTTTAATAAAATGATTTGATAAACAGTTCCTTACTAAATAAACCACTAGGACTAAATTTAAAAACTAGCAAAATCAGTTAAATGAAAATAGAATAGATCGGTAACAACATGCCATCAACTAGAGCAAATGACAATAATGACATTAACCTGATGCTAATAACAACAAACAACATTTTATTTTCATCGCCTACTGAATCCAAAGTTAATCCACCGCACTCACAACACAAAGCAGAGCAATCAAACTTGTAAATAGTCATTTTCATCAAGAATGGTTATCTGTAGGTGATTTTCGTGAGAGACATTTTCTATTTAGAATAAAATGTCCCCTTCACTGTTGCTACCCGTTTAGAAAAAAGAAAATCGACTGCAGTAAAAGTTCTGACCATTGAAAGAGGGAGCGGCGCCGAGCAAACTATCACCCAGTATACTGGATTGACTAATACTTTGAGAAATAATAGGCCTTACTGGTCTACATTATTGTTCCAAATTTGAACCAAATCGATAAAGGGAATTATTAATTAAATACATTTTCTTTTAGATAACTTTGAAAGCCTATAACTCGGAAATTAAAAATTTGTTAAGGGGATACATCCACTTAGAAAATATGAAAAAATAGTCGATATTCGGGATGAATTCTCTTGGGAACTATTAATGATAAGTAAACATTTAAATTAAATAATTAAATAAATTTTTAAATTGAAGCATTTGAATAAACCAATAAATTCGAATAAACATTTTTTTATAAACTTATTATAAAAATGATGAAGTTAACATAGCTAATTTAAGAATCTTTAAAACCGGAAGAGATATGCCCGAAGGAAGTGGAGCGTCTTTCGCGACCCAGATTTAGGTACATATACTTATTCAGTAAAATATATTTGGGTTTTTTTACATACATATATTCAATACATTTTTCAACCATTTAGATAGTCAAATATCTATGCAATATTATTTTTAATAAAATCAGCGAACATTCTTAATATTCATTTCCTAGTATATATTCTCTCAAACACCTTTCGAGCGTGAGTTAATTTTAGTGACCATAATAAATAAGAAATCACGAAAATCTATATTGTCTAAAGTTTTAACGTCAATGAGGAGGCAATGTGCATGCACATTGTAGAAAACATGGCACACTACATGGTTACACGGCATGAATTATCCAATATTTTGTGAAATGTATTACATTCGGATATTTGGCTATTTTATATTCAAAATGTATTAAAATTTACTATTATTATCTATTATAATTATAGTAATGTGTACAGAGTTCCGATTTATACCAGAAATAGTACTTACTTAGTACTTAGAATAGACTTTACATCTTTTTGGCATAATTAAAAAAAGTTTTACTCCATTTTCTAAATTTTTAAAAAGTAATTTTATTTTTATTTGTAGATAGCCATTACCCATGTAAACTATTTTCTCCATAATAACTAAACACCAAAATACCTAAAACTGATAAGAGGATATAATATTATTTCTGTTTTATTTTCTTCTATGAAGTACTTAATGCTGGGGTGACTCTCCTACTATTCTACGTAATAATCTACCTAAATCAATTATTCTAAATTTCACCTCTTTTCTTAGTGTATAACGTGAAAAAGCTAATAGATGAACTGGAAGGTAAAATGTATATTTTAATATTGCCTATTTTGTCTGTATATTTTAAATATAGTGTACAACAATCATTAGTCTTTTACAAAATAGTTTATCAAGAGTATGGTGAATATAAAAATTAGCAATCCTCTTATATTTGGGACCTGAAATGTGACTGTCCATTAGTACTGTTTCTGCAGCAGATAATAGACTAGAAGGAAACACTAGAAGGAAAGAATATATGATGATCAGTGAAAAGTTAAGAATACAGGAACTTAGAGATGTTAACAATTTTGAGACTTAAATAAATTTAAGACAAAATAAGAACAGGCGGTTCTGGGAGTACCAATGTATTAACACTCTTCCGAACTTAATGTTTTCTTAATTATTATTTCATGTATACTTTTCTATATTAAACCTTAACAATTATTTACATTCTGTATCAAAATCATACGTTTTAACTCTATTTATATAGTTTAGGCCTGTTTTAAAAGAGACCTACATCTTCTAATGATTTAAATATTTAGAATATTTAAAATTCAATGAGATTGATGGTCATTCTATTGCAGTTGTAGGAGAAAGATTTAACTTTTAAGTTAAATATACTATTTTGTTATATTTAAATCAGAGATTTGTGATAAAAAAATAGTTTATCATAATGTACATATGTCTGAAAAGGTTTAGCGTAATTTTTGATAGTATTAACCATCCATATAGTTCGCGTAGGAAATAAAATTACTTTAATGCCTTGTCTCTTCATTGGCAATTTCATTTAAAATTCATGTTTTACAAGCATGAAATTCGTATATGTATTTATAATTTAGTTCGACGGAAGATTAAATCTGAAATTGTAAGTTGTATGAAAAGTTAATCATATGAAGTAGGTCTGCCTGCCTGCCTGCCTGCGAAGCTTGCCAAAAACAAGAAGAAATAAAATTTGACTTCACATAGGCGCCGAATAGATTTATTAGAAATATCAAATGTAGGGTAGGAGTATAAACTTGTATTGTGTGAATTCTGTCAGCATTAGCAAGATATGTTCAACGTTTTGGAAAAGAAGAAAATGTCCAAAATATACGTTGAGCTGATTTCTCGAACAACTAGTCGAAATCTAAATATTTTCCTTTGAGAAATTAAGAAATAAAGAAATAATTTTGGTTACATAAATTTCTGAACGAGGATGGCAGATTAAACGTGAGCGGGAATACCATAATTGCTTAATACTAATTAAGCAATACCATATGAGCAGAATTAAAACGGAAGAGCAATTAAAGCACACAAGTGCGGCGATATAAGTATCTATTGCTCTTGTACGATATCTGAGACAAAGTATATTTCAAGGTTATAGACAATTTCAATTCTTTATTTTAGTTTTCAGGCATGAAATTACCTTCAGTGGAGACGTTATTAGGATCGTTAAGGATAGGTCCTTAAGATTATAATTCAAGTAGGGAATATAATTATTTAATTAGATATCAGGTATCAAATAGATTAATATCTGTGAATTTTTCGTTGCAAAATTTTTAAGATATATTCATACTCGTAATTTAGTAAGAAGTATTAATATATATTTATTGAATTTGTACTTTTCTATTAACATTAAGAATTTTTAAATAAAGGGTCTTTCAATAAGGATGCACGATTTTTAAACGTAAATAAAACAAATTGTGTATGAGATATCCACTCAACTTTTTTTGTTTGAAAGAATATTTTATGGCATTCAGTATGGAATATACCGCCGGCCGTCCAAATGTTCGCCGCTGCTTTGCTTGGTGGCACGTACTCGCCAATCCCACGTACCCGCCAAGTCCAATTTTCGATGACGCTCGTGCAGAATGTCCATCATAGAATGAGCTGTGTGGCATGTAGCGTCGTCCTGTTGGAACCACATGCCGTCGGTATCCATATCATCTAGTTTAGGCCATAACAAGTTGCTTATCATCGATCTGTAGCGCTTGTTGTTGACGGTTATGGCAATGCCAGTTTAGTTTTGGACCGATGATTTCGCCAGATCAAAATTAGCAGGAAACAGTGACTTTCTAGGGATGCATTTGGTGCTGGTGTATCTCGCTTGGATAGGTATCGTCCCAAATCTGACAATTTTGCTTGTTCACGTATCTATTCATCCAAAAATGGACCTTGTCGCTAAAGATGATTTTTTTGGCGAAATTTGGGTCAACTTCCAACTGTTTCAGAGCTCTATCAGCAAACACATGGCGTTGTCTGTTGTCGTTTACCTTAAGTTCCTGGGTTAGCTGGATTTTAAAGAGTTGCAGACCCAAATCCCGACGCAAAATTCGCGAAATTGAAGTTGCAGAAATGCCAAGTTCTTGTGGACGACGAGAAATTGACTGGCCTCGAGTTTTCCCGTACATTCTCACGCACGTAAGTGATGTTTTCAGCAGACCTTGCATCTCGGTGATGTACGGGTGTCGGATTTGTCGAACCGATTGACTCGAATTTGGCCACCAAACGTCGAATAGTCGACTCGGCGGGACGGTTGTGGCGAGGATAGAAATCACGTAATGCGCGGAACGGTTCTCGAATGGATCACTGATTTTGAAAATAAAATTTGATGATTTACACACTTGAAATAATTCACAACAAATTTGACAGATGTTGCTTTAACAACATGGCCTCTATAACCTAACAAATTTCTAACATCCCCACTGAAAGACCCTGTATAACTAATGGAAATGTTTATGATATAATGAGTTTATTATAACGATATTTTATAACGCTACCATATATTTTTACAATGTAATTATCCAATTAAACTTAAACCCCTCTTCTACCCAAAATACTTGACTATTGCTTAAGTTATTAAACCAAGAGGTCAACATACGTATTTATGGTTAGATTAAAAATGAAAGAATATTTTCTCTTCGTTCCTTGTTCCTCATATGAGCGGCGGCATCGCTAGCGTGAAAGGATCGTAAAATCATTTTTCAGAAATATTTTAATTACCCAGATGTACCTCGCTTTGTACTCTCGGATTCCTCTTCAGATGATTATCTGTTCATATAATATAAATTGTGTTGTAACAACGGGTATTTATAAATAACTATGTATTAGATAGTACAACGCCTCGGGCTGATCTTAGTCATGATCACGAGCTACATGGATGCTGTCACGGGTATACAGGTCGCTGGTAGTACTAAGGTACTCAGGAATGTTCATTAGCAATCAATCGTTCCGAGTTTTATGCCTCCCGTGACCTCCACTTCAATGCTTTGGAGATATCGACGATGCGGCAAGCGAGAAACCCGGCGATGGCGATGGCTGTGACCAACCGTGGTGTTGCTACGGCTCCAAACGAAAGGAATAGTTCTGTGAGGCTGTAGTAACTGTACATTTAAATTTTGAATGATGCCTTTACTTAAATTTAGTTAATTATGTGGCATTCATAACTGTATAATTAAAATTTGCGGACGAAAATCTAAATACCTAATATTATTTCGTTACCATATTTAAATGTACCTAGTTATCTAGCAAATATTATTTGCAACTAAAAGTGTAAATTATCTTATCAATTTAAAAATTTATTAATAAATTGGGAGATTTGGAAAAATATTTAGCATTTATACCTACATGCCTATAAGCATCATAAAAGTATACCGAATAAACAGTTTATTTTTTGTAAATTTAACTATTCTATACTAATTATGACATATGGATAAAGGTACATATTGTTTAATAAATGGCGAATTTTTATTGCAAACGTGAATTGCTAAGATGGATGTTTAATCGGGAATTACTATCATAAATAATAAATATTTCATACTGATTTAAAATGGTTATGGATCTTTATTTCAGACAATTTTTCTGAATGTACCTATTTTAAATTTTGCTTTAACTATAGAGACGTAAAAAGGCATCCCAAATGTGAACATAGCACATTTGTATTTGTGAATCAAAATTAATGAAAGAAAAATAATTAAAACAATTATAGTAACTAATTTATTGTATCATTACTATTATTATTGCTATTATAACTATTATCCTATTATTGCGAAGTTATTTCGAGAAAAAAGAAATATTGTAAAAATGTGTAGGTATAGTAAAAATAAATTAAAATACACAAATTACTATGCATACAAAATCTCTATTGCACACATTTTCAACTGTACTTTTAAAAAATCTAGTTTACAGTTTGAATTTCTTTAAATTAATACAAAAATAGATTTAAAATTATTCAAAAATATATATCTAGAGTATTTTGTAAATAAGTTACACATTTCTGAGAAGCAGAACTTATCAATATTTATAATATGGAAGTATTTATGAGCATCACTTCTAAATGTTTTTAATGAGTAATGTTATTTTTCCATTAGGAACGTACATGGAAATCATACATATCATATGTGGCTATCAAAAATTATGTTTGTTTTTAATGTTTGTATACACAGAAATCGACTTCTTCCCTAAAGCCTCAGATCGGAGGAGAAGGTAACACATACAGACCAGAATAAATACACACATTCTTAGGAAGAGGTGCCTAACCTCTCCCATTAAGACTCGAGTCTAAACCATTAACCCCATAATACTGAGCCCAGTTAGTTATCCCAGACTACAATATGAGTAACACTGTCGCAACCTCTATAGAAGAATAAGATAAGTTTCCTATCCATGCAGTGGCTGCCTAATTTTAATTACGTTCAAGTAATTAGTTATACGCCAGCCTTCATCTAATTGCAATTAAAATTGTCTTTAAAATTAAAATTACGTTAAAATAATATTTTTAGTTACTATTTAAATGTTATATTACTATGCAAACATTTATTGTAAAACAATTATTAACTTATTTACGTCATTTTAAATATTTCCAATAAATAGGGAAATATGAGAAAAACACATGAACTCAATATCGTTGTGGAATGGTAATGTTTTGAATAATGATTTAGATGAGATATGTTAATGTTTTAAATGGCAATTACAAAATAAATCGAATGCTGCCGATGGCAAGAAACAGGTTTGAAATTAAGTATTTCTAAAAAGTTAATTGTTATTAAAATTACTATGAACGAGACCGTAAGAATATAAGTACGTTTCAAGAATTTAATCAAAATAATTACACTAGACAGAACATTACACTAGATAAAAACCCTTCTGTATCACTTTTTTAATGATGTTGGAGATGTTTTGATGATTTGTGATGATTCACAATGAGAAACTGATTTTGTATTAATTACAGTAAGGTTAATTAAAATATTAGTTGTGCACAAACTGTGTATAATTTCCCGAAAATCAATATTTTCATGCTAAATTCTCCGTTGTACTAAGATGGCGTTAGGCCTACATAAAAAAATTACTGATAATGAAATATAGCTCAAGTAATTGCAATTAACACACTGAAGAAATGTACTTAATCCTTTATAGTATAAATGGTAGAGGGAATGTAATGAAAATACTGCAAAAAAATCGTTTCTTAGGTACATTTTTAATAATTATCCAAAATTTTGAAAAGCTGACTTTAGTTTATTTATGTGCTTCAAATTAACACCTAACGTATAAACTCTTGAAGTTATAGTTAGGTGCTTCAATATTGTTATTTCAGTCATTGTATTTCCTTTCACTGTTATTTTTACTATTAAAATTGCTATTGTTAAAATTTCCACTCTTTATTATTTTTAATGCTACTATTTTTTTGTTACAGGTACGTATAATTCACCAAATCCTCAGTAGGATCAATATAGTAGCGATTAGACTAATAGTAAGTTAAATTTATACTTGAATCAGTTCTTCAATATGAACTAATGCCAATATTTTTTACATGCTCTTTTTATGTAATTCTTATAATTCAGTGCCAGTTAATACTTAAAATATATACAAGCACACCATGCGTTCAATACTATATATCAATTTATTTCTTAAGTTGTACAAATTATAAAATAAAAGATTATTAAATTATTTTTATAAGGTCTAAATCAGTTGTAATAATTGTATACTTACCTTAATTATGTAGATATTGGAATCTAGTAATTAAATTATATATGATTACATCTTAAGTTCATTATAAATTTTAAAGTATATATGGCATAAGTTATGTGGCTTTTTCTTTTTTTTGCTTTAAAATATCTCTACCAATGCTAATATTCACTATATCAACTAGGTATTACTCTAATGAACAATTAATCCTGTAACTAATGTCACGATGGGCGAAGAAGAATACTATAAGAATTTTATGAAATCACAGTCTAAAGCATAACTTCACTTATACTAAACAGTAAATACATATTGCGGAGACAATATTTCTTTCTAGTTTATGCATCTGATATACATATATCTGATATACATATAGACAAAAGACTAGTTGAACAGTATAATCTTTAATATTTATTAAATAATTATTGTCATACAAATAAAACATTAAACATTTTATATCATGAGGCATATTTTATTTAAGCATAGGTACTTGATTTTTTTTTGAAGGAAGGAATTTCTTTGAAGTTAAATAGCCACAAGCTTTTAATTATAGTTCTAAAACACTTCTCCTTCTTTACGCATAACACTGTTATATCATAGCAGTGTATTGTTTTGGGGTAAACTTTAAAGGCTCATTTGTTGCCTCATTACTAGCAGCTATGTATGTATAGAATCTATGATGACAACAAACAGTTCGAGAAAGAATACCAACATTTGATAGTTTAGTACATACGTCGTGGTGTATTTTTAAAGTATGTTGGTGGCAATAAATATACTTTAATACTAATGTGAATGACTGTATACATAAATGAATGTTTAAATAAACTCCTTCGTTAATAATAATCAAGATACACTTCACGTAATGTATCGGTATCGATAATTGAATATATTTCTTTCTATGCGTTAATAGACCAATCGAAATTATTTATTTTTTGTATACAATCCTCTAGTTTTTATAACGTTTTATAAAAATTTTTCCTGCGGTATTAAAATCATATTTGTACAACACGCAGTATCAATATATGAAGAGGCGCTTCATCTAAACTATCTGATGATTGAATATAATTTTCCTATTCGCTGATAAACCAGCTGAGTTATTTGTTTCGCGTATATGACCCTCGTGTCCTGATAGCGTTATAATATTATACTATATTTTTCTGCAGTATTATAGTCGTATTTATACAACCCACAGTGCTAAAATATGAATAGGCCCCTCACCTAAAATATTTGATAATTAAATATAATTTTTTGTTCGTTGGTAAATCAATCGAAATTATTTATTTATGGTATACGATCCTCAAGTCCGTATAATATATTATGCTAATTTTTCATACAGTATTACATCCATATTTATACGATACACAGTATTAAAACATCAAGAGGCACTTCACCTAAAATATCTGATGATTGAGTATAATTTTTGGATTCATTAATAAACCAATCGAAATTATTTATTTGTCGTATATGATTCTCGTCTCCTTATAACGTACTACACTTTTTCTCTATGGTCTTATAGTCATATTTATACAGTATACAGTAGCAAAAAATGGCAATATGTATTCCTAAAGCCGCTAACCTATTTATATTTGTTTACTTAAATATTTAAATATTATTCAATTATTTCCGAACATGTAGGCGTACGCAGTAAAAATAAAATAGCTTATAGACGAATTCGCATATTGTGATACTGGCGCCAACCATTGCCACGTTCACTTTGATTTACCATGTACGGCAATGCGAGAAGCAAGTGTTTCGAAGAATTGTGTGTTTATTGGAATCGCAGGAAGAATTTAAAATACAGTTGTTTTAAGGTTAACATAAAAATGAAAGTCACATTTGCTGAAAGATCTATTTGCGGAAGCTGTACTTATCTAACATTTGACTTAAATTAACCAATATATACGTATGTTAATTGATAGAGAAAAATATAAAAGTAGAATCAAGAATATCAAATATACGATTCTATAAATCTAGAATATCTGTAAGAATATCTACTTTTGTCTTCGTAGTATGTTATTGTAACTATGAAATAAAGGATAATAAACGAGTGCTAATTAAAGTATATGATAAATAACCAAACATATGGTTTTTATGAGTGCGTAGGGTAATCGTGGTGAAAGCCTTAATTTTTCTTAATAATAAAAACATGTAGGATTGACGATTTAAAGTCAATACATACATTGTAACAATGATATGTTGCAAGTATATATAATTGCCAAATTGACAAGATAATTCTGAAACAGTTATAATAGCTTATCAACGAGTAGTAACATTTAGACTATTTTTAAGTACCTTGTGAATATCAAATCATAGTCCAGGTAGGTGTATCACGAAACAACTTTGAAAAATTGCAAAACGACAAACCTTTTTTATGTATATATTCGTATATATTCAGATTTTAGATATATACAGATATGATTATTTAAAAATTTATTTTAATGACACACATTTTTAGAAGTTATTTTTAAAATTATTAGGTGAAAATTCGTCTAAGTACAGGAAAGTAAGAATTTAAAAATGAGGATTCAATAAGTAGATGTAATAAGGGACTAATAAAATATACGAAATACATGATATTATTGCAAAAGACCAACTTTTATTCATTGGTTTATGAACAATTTCCGTGTTTTTCGGCGTATTAAAAACTACAAATGCTGTGACAGATAAGTTCTGAAAAAATTATGTAAAGTATTAATTTGGTCAAGAATTAATCATGGATGTTTAACATATGGTGCAAAACTAAAGTGAAGCAATTTGACTCAATTCATGACACTGCATTTAGGTTAACATTAGGTGCCTTCCCTACAATCCCTCTTCGGTAACTAATCTCGGAATCTACATAGTGCAGTACCTTTATACCTAGGACTACGTCAACTACTGTAGAATTATGCTCTGAATGTTTTCTGTCAGCCACAATACTCAAACCATGATGTTTTGTTTAGAACAGAGATAAGACCCATATATGAGGCCAAGTCAACCATAAACAAATCAGTCAGTGTAAGACTCTTTGAGGCAATTAATAAATACTCACTAAACCTACCTATGGTATATAATCATGGTCATGAATACCTCCTGAAATAAACCTGTAATGTACTATACATAAAAAATCTGAAACAAACAAGATCTTACATCAAGCATATTATTGCTTAGCTTTAGAAACATGTCTAGGGAGACAAACCATTTTCGCAGATGGATAGAAACACAGATCTTAGAGTAGGTTGCACTTTCTATATCACTGGAAGGACATATTCATGAACTCTTTTTCGATACTCTTCTTTATACACATCAAAATTGTATACAATATGGCAGGCCATAATTTTTCTATCACTGGCACACAAAGTTTCTGTAATATGTACATATGTACAGACTTCCTTGATTCCTTACAGGCTTTGAAAAATTCCTACAATGAAGATCCATGCTTCCAACAATGCTTGTATTTTTTACATATTACATTCCCTGGTTTAAACTGAGGATTTAGACAGATGGAGACCTCAGCAGGAGCCAGTATCGAATCCTAGGGAGTAGACAGATTCACACGTAGCGCCTCGTCGTCAAGATATACATATATGTATCCTAAACAAAATTTCATATTCTTTTCCATTCTCAATTCATCAATATGGCCCCAAGATCGGAGCCAAAATATTGAACAGGCCCCATACTTCTAAGAATACTTCTAACATTAGCTCAGAATGATTTTTTCATAGAAAATGCCTTGAAGAACTGCTTCATTCTGTAAACTAAAATTCTGTTTGTGTAAAATATTGAAAAATTATTGGAATTAGTAAGTCGCTTTTTAATTTAAATATATTTTTTTAATAGAACAATATTTTCAAAGTTAATACGACTGTTTTGTTTAACAATACATTTAATTTCCAGTAAAGATTACATATTTTATTTAAAGAAAATTAAAAAAAGTTAAGATTGTTTTCAGCAGCAGAATTAGTATTTTTTTTGTATAAGTAAAATAAAAATAATTCGCTAAGATAGATTGCATATAATTATTAAATATAAAATTTTGAGTCATTCATAAGTAGTAGAAAGATGATAAAAAGCTGATAAATTGATAACTGAATTAACTAAAAATGACGTCTCATTGTAGAATAAAATGTTTAAATATAAGGAGGCTTAATATTAAGTATTAAGAAAGAACTATTATTTGATATTTAAAATTTACCCTGGGGGGGGGGGGGGGGGGGGGCTGAAACCTTCAATGCAGCAACAAAAACAGAAGACCATTTTTCCACGAACACCGAAAGGCTACACGTTTTCGACGCGCGTTTCGCCAACCAAGTTGACATAATCGAGAGATGATTAAACATGAATATTTAATCATCTGCTTGGCGAAACGCGCTTCAGAAACGTGTACTTATTCGGCGCTCTTGGAAGCTAGTCTCCTATTTTTATATTTAAGTAACAAATTACACCTCTTATGTTACAGATAGTTACGCTCCATTAAATAGTCTGATTAATACAGGATATCTTCCTAATTTACACAATCTAGAGCCATGATTAGCAATGCAACACATAACAAATCTATTCTGATATAATCTAGAAAGTATAGTTTATTTCATCGCTATTTGCCAAATAAAAAATCTCAAATCATACCGTGGCTTATTTTTATGGCTAGGCTCAGGTAGACTGTTCCATTTACCGGCAAGATAGTTTTTTATTTTGAAAATAGCGATGAAATGAGTAGTATACACGATATATGTTTTTTTGGATTTGTTGCCAACGGGCAAAGGGACTAATCCTTCTAATAATTGAACTAAGAACTAATTTAATACATACATTGTGCATTAAATATACAGTACAGGCATACACAGTTACTATAAATTTTACTTATTACGATTACGTGCTTTTTGCAAGTGCGTATTTTTTTTGCGTTTTGCTCTGCTTGACGACTTTGAATGGTATATGATTATCATGAGATTTAAATGGCTAATTTCCACCTTACACAACATTCCTATGAAGTAAACAATAATTTTCTTTGATTACTACTTATTACAAATCATTAAATATTCCGCTTCCTTGAGACTCGACATCTCGGACAGTCGAAGTTTACTCCATCTAGGATATTGGTAGGAACACAGAGTCTTTACATTTCCTAAGCGCTCCTTTAACCTTTGTTGACTTTTTACGGTTTCCACTACATTGTGTAATCAAAGGGTCTACCTATTTTTTTTTATTGCAAAACACTACACAATGCCACTAGTCATTTCAATTTATTGAACTCCAGCCGATTATATTTCGCTATATACTTATTAAATATTTGTCGTCTCTGCCAGATATCAGCTCACATATCTGTTGTTAAGGTGAGAAATATGCGATTGAGCCTTCGAAGAACGGTCCCTTGTTTGGCTTAGTTTATCTCTGTGAATATATGATAAAAGCTCTTCACTTTGCCGTATTTATGATGTAAAGGAATTACATTACACTGGCAGCAAATTGTCTATTTTAAGTTCAATAATGATAAACCATATATGTATGTTGTAGCTGTCGTCTATCCTGTGACGATTAAAACTGAAAATTCACTATACATATTGCTGTTTTGAACTACTTTTTACCTAAGATCTATTTATTGAAAGATCTTCACCACAACTAACTGATGGAGATACTGCCATTATTTAATAATGTTTATTATAATGGTGACGAGAATTACTGTGTAATATGTACCAGAGTCTGGGCTCTTGATATTTAAATAATATATTTATTTATTTATTTAAAAGACAGCTACCTAAGAGAAACGAGACATTTCCAATTACAGGATAGAAACACAATAGAAATGTTATAGTTCTAAATATATAAGAACACAATTAATATGTAAACTAATTATATACCTAATACAATACTTATATAAAATACAATAACTACAAAAACTATATACGGCTATTCATAGAAAAAAAAAGTGCTATCATTAGTAAGAGGAGCAGAAACATACTACATTGCAAATGCGTTAGACAATTCGTGTTAAAAAATGATTTTTAATATTTGCAATGGTACAAAAAACATCTATTTGATTTTTCACTAGTGTGTAGTGAAAAATTAAGTAAATTAAGAAAGTGTAGTGAAGTAAATTGGTACGTGGTATTGGAAATAAAATGAGATTGGTCGCGAAGTGGTTCTAGGTACATTTATCTTCATCTGTTCCAATATTCAGGGGCTATTAAAACAAGGATTAATAATCGTATAAAGAAATATAATAGAATTTATTATCACAAATTCCAGGCATTCATAGAATTGTTTGACGATTGTATTATAATGCTCTATAAATCTTAGCTTTGAGTTAAGGATTGCATCCAGGTCTTTAAAAACATTAGGACGATTTATAAATATGTTATTCAGCGTATAATTGGAAGTTACACCATTCTCTTTCCTTGTGAAGCTCATGACATTGCATTTTTGCACATTGAAAGGAAGTTTGAATAAAAGGCACTAGTCATTCGTTTCCAAAAAACAATCCTGTAAACGCATATAATCTGATGGTGAACCTCTTTGTAGATATATTTTTATATCATTTGCATACAGTAAATACTTTTTTTTTTAAATATTAATGTTATATTATTAATACAAATTTTAAATAACAAAGGACCAAGGACAAACCCTTGGGGTAAACCAAGAATCATGGCAATACTCGTGTTTTTCCATGTATGACCTCTATATTTTACATATTGAATACGATTTTCTAGATACCTTTGATTATCGATAACATTGGTTAAAATTGTGATAGGCATTATAAGATTAGTAGATGTAGATCTACCTTTCATGAAACCATGCTGATTGCAGTCAATGTCATTTCTAACATGATTATATAGACTTTGATGTAAAATTATCTCCATAACCTTGCAGAAGTTACATATGATAATGATAGACATTTTAGAGACAACAATTATTGTAAAAATGTGATTATTTATAAAATAAAAATATTGTATTGTTGGGTATTTTAGTAGATTGTGATAATACTATGGAAACAATGTTACATATTATAGGAAAACTATTTACCTACATATTTCAACCCTTTCTCAGGAATACATAAAAGAACAAATTTCATTGAAATGAATATTGCGTCGTTAAAAATAAGTTTTAGTCATAGTTCCGTTTAGTACATTAAATTGTTAATGGTATGTTGTTAATTTATTTATGTTATTAATTTAATTATAAAGAAATAATATATTACTGCCCAATATATTACTATTTTTTTACAATTAATTTTTTATCTTAATTGATAAATTACAGACAGCAAACAGATGAATATGTTTCAATAATTACTCAGTTCCTGTGATATTCATTACATAACAATGACCATTGCTAAATTTTACTAAACTATAAAAATTAATAGTTTTCAAAACTAAATTTTCTCTGTGTACAGTTGCACAAAAAAATACATATAGAAGAACTCGAATAAAGTAGAAGGAATAGGATTTCCACCAACAATATAACAGTAAATTATCAAGCTATTTTTGAATAACAAAATAACATTAAAAGAACCTAACAAAGACTTGTACCTGTTTTAATTTTGTAGAAGAATAACTCTTATTATCAGATGGTTTTAAAATTACGAGATGGCATAAATAGGATTATGAATGATTCTCACTTTTAACAGTTTCTAAAAACTCAACTTATATTTATATAATAGTTTCTTAGTAATTCGATTATTGAAGTTGTATCCTAGATTTTCCATACAAAATATTTTAATATTTGACAGAATCCAGAAATTGAACACACCAACGATTATTAATCTTGATAAGAATGTGGCATGCAATTGAAAATAATGAGAATAAAATTGCAGAATACAACTCATTTCAATATGTTGATTGCAGAAATAAAATGTTTATAATTTATGAAGATTGTGATAATCTCGTATCATCTGAGTATTTAGGTTATTTAATAACATTCAACTATTACTTCAAAGATTTCATACTTGGTTTATTTCACGTTATAAACATATTTTAAATATGTTTATAATACTGTCCTCAAATTAATTGTAGTATTCTTAATCAAAATGAAATTTTAAAATGAAATATACAATTGAAATTCAATGGCATATAGGTGCAATGTCTTTCTTCCTTTGTAAATTATTCTTACTTTATTTTTGATTTGACTAATTGAATCTCAATGAAACTTCCACGGATTTATCCTTCATCAGCATTACAAAAAATGTTCTTGATCCAATCAATACATCACCATTCCTCTAATTTCAATTTGGAAGCATTCTTTGATTTTGACTGTTCGGTTATTTTAAAAAGTTATATATTGTAAGGAAAAATATTGCTATCGTTACTAGCAAGCAATATATTGACTATATATTTACACTTTTTTTCTGCAGGTTTGCATATACTTGGGTTTTTATATAATTTTTTATCTAAAAAAATGGGATCTTATATAATTTCGTCAGTTATTCGTATCCCCTTTTACAGATACTTTCAGGTTTATATTGTATTTTAACGCTAAATACTTTATTAAAATGACAGTAACAATTGTTATCTTGGTGCCCCTAATTGGTAATAATTTTTTTTCTTTATTATTTTACCTAAACCTTCATTATTTAAACATCTTCACTTTCATTTTACTACATCAAAGTATCGAAAATATAATTAAAACATTACTTACAATAATTCTGGACATACTTGAGCAGATACAGATACGATTCTTTAAAAAACTCTTACCCTTGCCAATGAAAACACCAGATATTGTAGTGAGACTTGAATGTGTAGTAGTGAAAATTTCCCTGGTAATTTTTAAGTTTGTTATCAATTGGTTATTGATAAATAACTATATTCCCATCAATGAATAATATATTCGTTGATAGGAATATAGTTAGTTATCAATAACCAGTAACCTTAAATTATGCTGTAATAGGCTAAAAAATGTATATATACAAGGATGCTGATCCCAGATATATATGGGTTAAATAGGTCCCTTCCTTTTTTATAAACTGCGAATGTTCAGAAGTATGGTAAAATATTTCAAGTCCGAGGGAAAATAAGAACCTCTTATGAAATAAATTTCATAAGTTTCTTGATTAAATTGGACTGTAATTAATTGACATGATACTCATATCTCTTACTCGACAAAAGTCTTTTCCATTCTTCCAATCCATCAATTTTTACGCACATCTACATAAGAATTATTTCCCAATTACATGTAGCACATAATCGGTATAATGTATAATATATATGATTTTCATATAATATATATTATAATTTCCAGCGAAATATGTACTGGCAATTTAAATATTCCAGAAACCTTGGAACACATTTTTTCCAGTGTTTTTTGAAAAACACTTATACATAACCTCAATAACATCACAATTCTTAAAGCAAAATTAATGTGTGCTTTTATTCTACTGTCACTAAAACTTCGCTTTTTGCATTAAATGAATAACAAAATGAATTTCTCTCTATTAACCTAACCCCTTCAAATAAGATAAAAAAATAACATTGCTTATAATTATTTAAAAAATTACTATTTAAAAAAATATTACACATTTAGTTTGTTCACTGTAAATTTTAGCAATTTTTTTCTTAATATTTATCGCTTATTGCGTAAGCTAAAAAAATATTTATATTTGTTTACTTAAATGAATGATCTAACAATAAGAGCAAATATTTCAAAGACTTTGATCTAAGAGCAAATACATCTTAAAAATTTAATTTCTAAGTTAATTAAACAGTATCTTTCAATTTATACAGAATTTATTTAAAATTGCAGGACTGCGATTTATTACACTATAGCTTTACTAAATTTGTCTTATGGTAGCCTCCTTTATTACCGTTGGCGAAACATCTAGTTCAATATAATTCTAAGATACAGGGGTAAATATCGTCTGTTCTTTCGTATAGTTATAATAGCGTTAAATATCATGTAGAGATTTTTGTCTTCATAATTTTGCATTGTCTGTTCCTTTTTATTTCTTTATATTTATTCACGCCATAGCCCACCTCTCACGAGCCGACTCTGTAATGTAACATCATCTACGATGAATATTACCCAAGCTTTGAGGCTTAAGTAACCTTAAAAATCGTGCGGCTTATGCAAACCTACGTTTTTATTGTTCATCTCTAGTTTCACTTGACATCCGTTTTTGATATGCAAGCAAATTTGCTTGCCCCAAATAATGAACATAATAAATAATAAATTTCGCAAAGTAGGAAGGAACTTAAGCCTAGTTAGTTTACATGGCATTTAACTGTTTTCTTTTATTTATGGCTTAAGACAAGTGCGTATCAGAAATATTTTCTTAGGTTTAGGATGTTTGCATCTCACAAGGTTCGAGATAACAGAAAATAAGATTCTTTAGATCTAATCAATATTTCTGTTAATACCTTGATGCACATTTTAACATAAGTATTGGGTTACTTTATGCAAACTCCGGGACAAAGTTAACCCATCAGTTAAATTTCACATTATTACTTTTATTTTTTCGAAAATTTTAATCATAGTGGTATTATACCTACGTGATATTATATTAAATGATTTCAACTAATGTTTAACAAATTGGAATGGTATTATAGGGAAATAAGCATGAATAAATAATAGAAAGGGCTAATTATGTCAAATGACATGAAAAAAGTGTTAATGAAAAACTTTGGAAAAAAAAATTTAGGCGAAATTAAATAATAAGAATTTAAATTCAGTAGCGTGTAGATCCTCGTCTAGCTCTTAGCACTGCTTCCATTCATATAGGCATTCTATTGATCAAGTGATGAATGGTTTCCTGAGGAATATTCTCCCATTCGACAGGAATGGGAGAATTTCAGAAGGAGAATTTCATAGGACCTACCCCTATGACTCTTCTGAAATTCTCTAACTGTACCGCCTAACTGATCGTTTTAGTGCATTCCATTGATGCTCTGTGGAGTTCATATCTGGACGTCTTGGTCGCCAGTCGATAGTTGGAATATTCTCAAATCGAAAATAGTCCAGTAACCCTCTAACAACGTGGGCCCGAGCTTTATCCTATATAAAAATGGAATTGTCCCCAACAAACGAATCAAATGGCATATGGTTCTTCTACAATGCTTTCTACGTAGAAATGTGAATTCTTGAATCTCCTCCGTACAGGAACCAAATCCGTGAGACCATCGAAACAAATTCCTCCTCAGAATAGTATTGATCAGCCAAAAAATGGGATAATCGGAAAGATATTGCAGGCAGCAAAGCTTTCTGCTGGCTTCTGCCAGACTCGTAAACATCCGTCTGGTGAATTAAAACTTACTCTTGTTTCATCTGAAAACAAACCTGGCTTCTAGTCATTAATGGTCCGATTTACGTGTTACCTTGTAGAACACTGTCTAGTAACTATATTATCTGGTGAGTAGTAGTATAATAGCTGCCCCTCTACTGTCAAATCCTCTTTCACTAAGAAATTTCAGAGAATATGAACAAATTACAATTTATTTTGAAGTATTTCAACGTACAATAATTGTCTTTAAAGAAATATTTTATTGTATGGTTATGATATCAGAATAAATCACTGATTATAATTATTTTATATTTTGAATGGTCTACGTTTTCGAAATCAAATCATAGAATACTTTTTAATTGTATCCATTATGTATCTAGAAACACTTGGTGTTTCGTAATGGTGGTGTTATGTAAGTACTATTCATTTCATCGCTATTTGCCAAATAAAAATCTCTCTTATCTTGCCAATAAATGGAACAGTCTACCTGATCCTAGCCATGAAAACAAGTCACGGTATGAGATGCGAGCCGTTTGAGATTTTTTATTTGGCAAATAGCGATGAAACAAACTATAAGTTATCTCATTTTCAAATAGAACATCCTGTAAAGTTTCACTTTCATCAAATATACTTTTTTAATGTTACATTATTTCTGGACGGGTTAGATTTATCGATTATATTAAAATATATGATTTTATGAACAAAATCTGTTTTTAAATACTAAAAAAATCATTATGTCCTCTGTATAATTGGATTATAGAATTTAATAAAATAATTATACGGCAACTTTGTAATATAACATACTATTCATTGTCTTTAATTATCACTTTTTAATTATCAAATAGTATATATATTGTATATTCTGTTAATTTTTTTTTACAATTACTTACAAAAACATTCATCAATATTACGAATCAGACCAAATAAAGTGGTTACTTTAATAAACATTATATCCGACTTAATTAATGGAATGCTTTTTGCTGGACCTCTTATAAGATCAAGTGGTTTAATTGGCTTATATTTTTTGCTGTTCGCACTGATAACATCTCAGAACCAGATTTGCTTAATAACGGTCTCCAGTATCAGGGTATAGCATTCACTGAATAAAATTTTACTAAAATACAATTAAGTAATGAATATATATGTTCTCTATACTGATATAGATTTGCAACAGGCAATTATTTGATTAGTAGAAAGTATTTTACGTAACTACAAACCCATGTCGTTCTAAGAAATATTCTACTTATGCAAATAATTATTAGAGATAATAATTATTGAATAAATAATTATTATTGAATAAATCTCAGAAAAAAATATATTAGCTTTCATTTATCCTGAATCGTTATTTATGCATTTCAATACATATTTTCTTCTATATATCTATATATTTTATTTTGTTTATCATTTTTTATATACTTCCTCCTTCATTTTCTAGGGAGAATCAACTTCATTGATATTTAAAAACATAATATTTAGAAGCTGACATTCTTAAATATATAAAGTGCACTTGAAAATGGGCATATATTAAGGCGATATGTGATATACAAAAATATTGTTTATATCGAATTTTCAAAACTAAATAGTCATAACAATTGAGATTTCAAGAGAAGCGATATGTCCTCTAGCGACCGAATGCTGAAATAATCTCTAGTACATGATTTCCCAACCTCACTTTTTGGTCGTGTTATTTTCGATACTTTACAGCATTTTTGGCTATTTTCCTGTGTTTTAAAATTATTGTTATTGTTGTTATCGTTAGTTGTTGTTATATTTATTATTCTTTTACACTATTATGGTTTTTGTGACTGAAAAATTGGATTGTTCTGTCGGCTACGTCTGGCAAGTAGGTACTTAATATTATAAATATTTTTAACGTACAATATTGTTATTTTAGAACGAACTGTCCAAATTAGAGGAGATATTAAAAACAATTGACCTGCGCCTGGTCAAATAACAAGGGGAAAAGTATAAAGCAGTGCCGATTAAAGATGTCTGAAAAGTCTTCCTCCAAGATTTCGAACCATTACTGTTGTGTTCCTCAATGCCATACCTGGGCCAAAAAGGACCCTGAAAAGAAATTGAGTTTTCATCTTTTTACTAAGGAAAATTCAGGAAAAGTCAAGTTTGAATCCAGAATGGGAAAAGAGTTAGTGGATCGAAGAAAAGCCTGGATAATTAGACAACGCATTGGCAAGCCTGTGACCAAATTTATGAAAGTTTGCTCTCTACACTTCAAGGTAGAAGATTATTTTAACAAAGGTAGAACTTCTAATCTATGATTTCAAACATTTAAAATATATTTTTTATTTTTGTAAGGATAAAAATCGGAAAGTAGGGGTCGTGAATTAAAGCGGTTCCTTCTCAAAACCTTCCGACACCTACAACAGTATCCTCTACCTCGAAAGTACAATCTTCACACTCGTATCGGGGTGAAAGATACCGGAACAGACAGTTGATGGAAGATCATCCAGTTGGTCCATGTGGTCAATCTGAAGTTGTCGAAAATAACACAGAGACTGAGATTCAAGTTGCCCAGGGTTTGATTAATTTGCTTCACACTAAACAAGATGTCAAGGAGTTAGAAATAAATAGTGCTACTAATAGTTCAGCATTACGTACCTCCACGTAATGCTGAAGTACAAGCAAACACACAAAAACCATTGATTTTGTTTTAGCCGACCCATTTAAAATAATAAGTTCTCCACTAATTTGATGGGGTTCGGACTGCAGAGCACTAATCTGCCGATAAATGGCAACCAACTTAATGTGAGAAGAGCTACAATCTGTTCTGCCATGTAAAATAATGTGACCAGCATTTAAAACTTCTTCTCCTTCAACCACACATCTTGCATTTATATTTCCACCTACATAGTTAATGTACTCTACTAAACTTAGAGTTATTTGGGCCATGTTCATTCTAAAATAACAATATTTTACATTAAAAATATTTTCTAATCAAAAAAGATAATATCTGAGACAGAGACTCCTAATAAGTAGGTACTTACCAGACGTAACCGACAGAACAATCCAATTTTTCAGTCACAAAAACTATAACAGTGTAAAAGGATTATAAATATAACAACAACTAACGATAACAACAATAACAATAATTTTAAAATACAGGAAAATAACCAAAAATGCTGGAAAATATCGAAAATAACACGACCAAAAAGTGAGGTTGGGAAACCATATACTAGAGATTTATTTGCGGATAATTCGTCATGGCACTGCGATCTTAATTTGAATTACCAATAAACTGTTTGACGCCATTTTCCATGTTATCAAAAACTGCGCTAAAATAATATGATAGTTTCAGTGCATTGAATTATATACTTCGTTTTATTTCAATTAACTGAGCTACATTGGCAATTGTGTATCTTTATATTATTATGTAACTGCAATTCTGATAGAAGGTGTTGTAGAAGACAACACTAGAATATCGAGGCCATTTAGCTCCTTGATTGCTCCAACCAAATAAGACGACTCAAGAGGATTAAACCCCACGAGTTAGTGTAGTGGTTTTAGTGAAATTAAAATCAGAGTAATAATTTGTGTAGTGCACAAGAAAAAGTGCAATAGTTGTCAGATGTGGCTAAGAAGACATCAATGGGTGACTCCTAGAATTTAAGTAATTTAGTATAATAGTATTAGAAATAAGTTACTCATTAGTCAAGGTAACAATATTAATATAAAAAATAGACAGTTCTAAAATCTTAAAACGGACTTTTACGCACGTAGAACATCTCTATCTCGACATTGAGTGGCCGAGAAACAATAAGCCAACAAATAAATGCAGAATATGTGTTTTATGCGACAGTTTAATTTTTTCAAATAGTCCGCCAGCGTGTTTTCTCATGACCCATGGACAGGGTGGGGTGTGTCCTATCCACCTCAAAATCAATAGATATCGTCTGGTAGACGTCCCTAATCAGAATCAGTCGAAACCCGATCGATCGGACACGATTTAATTGAGTGATCGTGCTAACAAAAACAAATTTCTGAAATAGTCCACCATTGTACTTTCTCATGACCCATGTACTGGTAGAGTGTGTTCTATCTACCTCAAAATCAATAGATGTCGTCTGGGAGACGTCCTCAATCAGAATCAATCAAAACCCGATCGATCCGATACGATTTAGTTGAGTTATCGTGCTAACAAGAATAAATGCTGACGACAACGACGCCAACGACGCCAACGACACACACACAGAAATGAATTTTTAAACACCATGTTTGTTTTGGTTTTTAGGCCGAAAAACGAAAAATAAGCCCAAATGTTGTTTTTTCACTTTTTCTTTACACGATTACATTACTCTTCCGCGCATAGTGGAGTTCGGAAAAGTAAAATATATGCCATAAAATTAAGAAACAACAATATTGCGTAGTTACCAGCGCAACATTTGCTTTTCCACGGAAGTAGATGTCAGATACAAACAATTTGTTTAAGCAAGCAATTATACTGCAACCAGTAAGATGGGGAAAGCGAAATATGTCATAATATTCCCTAAAGCCGGTAGTTTATATACCGATGTGTTTATTGAATTAGTTGAGCTTTAACAAATTATCCCGTTAAATGTCAATTTGTCTCTTACTAAATAGGATTTCCGTTTCTAATTTATAATGATATATGCAACTAGTCAAGGTAAAATTCGGCTTTTAATATTTAATAATAAATAATACTTCATTCACGCCCAGCAGATACACGAAACACCTTGAAATGCTTTTGAATAAGATACGCACGGGGCTAATATTTTAGATCACGTCTAATTGTAAACAGAAATCTTATATAAATAACCAAGAGGATCTATTTCTGGTTTTTAATATTCAATTTATATTCCAACAATTAGAAGCTTAGGCCATCAGAAAAATTCTAGAGTAAGAGCTGTTTCCATCACTATAAATCCAATGGGATAAATCGGATTAAGTTTTTATCTATAATATGTATTTCAGTAAGCACCTAAAGACTAAAGTAATACCGAATCATGTTATGTAAATTACAACTTTATTAGTAATAAACTCTAACATGCGCTGCGGGTTAGTAGCCAGGATAGTCCTTGAAACGCTTAGTAATAAATAGCAGTGATGGTTTATTTTCAAATTCACTTAATTACTCTATGTACGAGGTGGCATCGAAAGTTTCTCATGTTATTCTCAGAAAGCATAGAGCATTACTATATACCGTGCTTTCATTTTAAAACTGTACATAGGCTCCACCGTTTGATCCTTCTCGGAAAATTAGCCACCGCTCAGGTGGGGAGTCCGGCCGTACGCCGTGATGATCGACGACTTAGATTTCACATTTACCGTCGCATACGTGTTTGGCATTTAGACGAGTGAACTTCGTAGTAATACGTGTAATTTTAAATAGATTCTTTTAATTCAAAACTTAGTAATTATGACGTACTCACTTGAGGAAAAAATTGATTTGATATCATGGTCTCTTCAAGGACATTCATTACGTGCAATAAGGGACCTTTTCTCAGTCAAATATGTAAATCGTCCGATCCCTGCCTTGAACACAATATCGACAGTAGTCGAAAAGTTTAAGTCAACGGGATGCACTTTAGGCTGTAAATGACACAAGACACCTAGAATTAACGAGGATTCTGAAATGCAGGAATTAATAGTGTGTGCAATGGTAGAAGAAGAGTTAATATTTCTATCCCAAAAATTTCCGAGGAGACTGGTTTTAGTGTGGGTAAAATTCACAAAATTTTAAAGAAAAATAAATATCATTCCTATAAATACGAAGCCCATCAAGAAATTTTCGATGAAGACCAGTACCGTAGAATGGAATTTTATAACACGGTAATGGAACGTGCAAATGACAATTTTATTTATAACATCGTGATCACCGATGATTCCACGTTTCCGTTACATGGTAGCCACAATCCATCAATTCTACGGTATTGGGCTATTGAAAATCAGTATCGCCTGTTAAATACAAGGACACGATATCCCGAGAAATTGAATGTTTGGGCTGGTATTTATGGGAATGATATTATTGGACCATTCTTTATTGATGGAAATTTAAATGGGGAGACTTATTTGAATCTTCTTCAAAACCAAATTGTTCCTCCATTGGCAAACATTAACCCCAATTTTGACAACGTTTGGTTCCAGCACGATGGGTGTCCGGCCCATAACTCAAGAATAGTGACTGACTATTTGAATACGATATTCCCCCAAAGAATTATATCTACGAGAGGCGTAATTCAATGGCCACCAAAATCGCCAGACTTGGCCCCTAATGATTTTTTCTTATGGGGGTATATTAAATCAAAGTTATACGGGCATCCTCATGAAAGAGCTAATAATTTAAATCAACTGAGGGCTAATATTGAAAATTTATTTCAAACTATTAGCCCTCTTATACTGACCAACGTTCGTTCAGAATTTTACGACAGGTTGGGTTATTGTTTGGCGCAAGACGGAGGCATCTTCGAAAATTTTCTTTAGTTTTTATTCTTATTCAAGGGGCTATTTTTTAAGTTTTAAGAGTTTGTATTTTATTTTTAATTATTTTAAGAGAATCTATTTATTTTTAAACGTTTTATTAGAAGGCACTTTTTTTTAATGCAAAACCAATTATAAAAATAATGCAAAAAAGATCGTAGTTTGCTGTTAAATATGGCCAAGATATTTTTTCTTTAAACCTTGATCATCTTTTAACAGTAAACCCATCAACATCACTTCCCACGTAAGTTTTTCCCCGTTACAAATACGATGTACACTCCCTCACGTGTAGAACGTAACTGTCGTAGCGCCGCTAATTATCGACACTGGACAACCTGAAGCAGGGCGTACCGTCCACGTCCCCTCCCTACACATTATACGAAATCGACCGATTGACTTGCTGTCTAGTAAAAAAATGAAAGAACGGTATACACTTGGTTGCCATTATATTTGAGACATTCCATTTGGGTACAACGCCAGCGTCTTCGTTTCTTTTATTCAAGCAATTATTTATGCTGAAAGCCATTGCTGGAGTAGCGTGGACCCTTTGGTGTGAAGATAACACTGACTTAGTTTTCCACAAAGCACCAAAACACTATACACTACACTCGACGCGCTCTTCGCCAACAAAATTGGCATCATTTGGAGATGATTAAAACTCTTCTAAAAAAAGATTTAATCATCTTCAGATGATGCCAACTTTGTTGGCGAAATGCACGTCGAGTGTAGTGTATAGTGCTTTGGTGTTTTAGTAGTAATAATAATAGACTAAGTAATAGACTTTCGAAATCTTTTTTTCTAGCTCTTGGAATTATGTTTTTATGTACTGTATTTTGATCGAAATTATTCGGGAATGACAGAGATGGGGATGATCATAGTCTTTTTTATATTATAACCCCGTCTTATTTTAACAAAAATTAATTCCATATTTAAGAAATAATTTTTTTTTAATTTGAGGTACCCAGCAGCACCCCATATTAGAGGTCTTCTATTACTGTTATACTATTAAAGGCGTATTTTGAACAAATTAAAAACAAAGCAAATACGATTTTACTTTTGGTAAAGTTCTCTCTGAACAATCTGACACTAACCGGCCCATGTATACATACCATACGTATACGTATTGAAGGTTGAATCATTTTTAAGGCGATACTTTCCATTTTAATTCTAGTTCATTGCTTTAGATTCTGTACATTATTTGGCATATGACAATAAACCCATGATTTTATCTCACAATAAACCTCACAAGAAATAAATCAAAGAGTTAAATCATGTAATCTTGATGGCCACTCAGTTGGTCCTCGCCACCTATCCATCTGTCAGGAAAAGTATTGTCAATAAATAATCGGGCATGTGGAGGAGCACTATCTTATTGACACCAAATCCGTTTGTAGCAAATTCATAATTCTCATTATTTGTATAAAGAACTGCAAAGGCTGGAGCCTTTTCCATTGTCTATAATAATTGTCCAATGTCTATAATACCACTATCTTATATTAGTATATTTTAAATAAACCATATATAGACTATATTGACAATAGCCTTACATTTTGATATGTCAAAACTAAAATAAGGCAAAGAATGGACATAATTTGCTCTGCTCCCATTTTACCATTACAGCTTATCATACAATTATTTTTCATTTCATCGCTATTTGCCAAATAGAAAACTCTCTTATCTTGCCGATAAACGGAATAGTCTACCTGAGCCTAGCCATAAAAACAAGCTACGGTATTAGATAAGAGCCGTCTGGGATTTTTTATTTGGCAAATAGAGATGAATAGACTATACTTGTAACAATTATATCTTAACGGTATTCGATTTTACTCACTTCCTGTTACAACGACACGGTACTCATTTTTCTTCATTCACTCTTCATTTTAATAATTCTACGTCTTTCATGTCCGATGTTTTCCAGATTTAAAATTTCTTGATATAATAGAAAATGTTCATCAGCATTGTGTGCAGCAGTTCATGTAAAAAAAAACAATTAAGTTAATGATATGCCTCGCGAAGGCGAAGAAGAATTATTTTTTTGTCAGCATAATGGTCGATGAATTAAATATTGTGGCAAAAACCTTTAAATAACAATTTTTCCGAGAAAACAAGCATGTGTATGTTATTAGTTATACTGCACAAAAAGCAACAATTGAAAGGCATCTCAACCAATTTCACTGGAACGAATCGATTTTCGACAGCGGATAATGATTTGAATTGAAATACTTCGCCCGCTTGCCAAGATTAAGATAATTTTTTAAGGTCTATATTCGGAGCTGGAGCCAGATGTTCTGATATCTTATTTGGTGCTGATCAAATTTTGCGATGGTATTCGACGTTATAAAGGCAACAGCTTTTCATGCATCTGTGTGTATAGAGGATACAAATATTGAAGAAAGCATTGAGCATTTTAAAATCGAATAAATAAAAAGAAAATTATGAAATTTATTGAATTTAACGATGTATGTTTAGTTCATTTTAGACTTTTTGTTAGACTACTTGTTGTTTTGTTAGAATTTCTTTCATTCATGAAAGCAAAGACAAAATCATATGGAGAAATAACACAACTATTAAATAAAAACCGTGACACTGTACATACAATTTATATGTACAGTCTTTATACTGGACGACCACATAACTTTCTTCGTGTGGGAATAGTTCAAATAGTAAAGGTAAATCCAAATGTTATATTCTGAAATTAGAAATCACCTCTCTACAGACATTTTTGATGAAAAGTACTACCTAGAATTCCTGTAAATAATATTAGAAAGTGTTCAAACGCACCCGTGACTTTACCAAAATGAATTCCAATATGGAATAACAAATTTTTATCAATGAAACGATTAAAAAGAGGAAAAATAACATCATCCAAACAAGCAAATAGAAGAAGTATCAGGGATCCAAAGAGGCCATCATTCCGCGTCAGTAATGGTATTGTAAGACCTCATTTACGATGGCGTCACAAACATTAATTTCTGAGAGACATGAGTTAAAACAGCTGCAGTGTATCCAAAAGATATTCTCCAAGATATTGTAAAGAATAATAATTAGCCTCTACTCAAGAACAAATCTTGGACATTCCAGTAGGATTTTTAATAAAACAAAGTCGAAGCAGGTTTAGCGCACGAGCAATATTCCAGAATTTATATCTGTTGATGATTGGCGCTCTGGTATTCCCAATTTTAACCCTTTAAACTACAAAATATGGGTAGTTTTAGAGAGTATAGTCGACTCTCTATTTTAATTACTATAAAGTAATTAAAATAAAAGTTTCCATATGTCATGCAATTGATGTATTCAAATGGTAATGGCCACTATTTAGAAAGCCATATTTATTTTTGGATTAGATAATGTCAAAAGCTTTAATGAAATATATAATTGTTAAATATTTTTTAGTGTGGGAGTACTAGGTAGAGTGATTAAACAACTTTAAATGCTGCTGGTTATTTTATTCGCATTTTCACAAAGAACATTTTTTGTTTCAATATATAATAAACACAAACGTTTAGAATTTGCGGGTAGGTTTTTGCATCAAAAAATGATATTTTGGGGTAAAGTGCTATGCTCAGCTTAAAAGAAATTGGTTCAATGTGATGATCAGGAATTAGTTTGGCATACCTAGGCAATTGCGAAATTAATACACCTTGTAACCTCCAACAGTAAACATTGGCAGCGGCGTGGTACTAGGCTGAGGTTGCATGACTGCTTAAGCTTTTGGAGACCTAATATTCAATCACCAATTACTTTATTATAGACCAGAATATCTATCTTAATATACTGAAGTTAAATGTAAAAGAATCTGCTGATGAGTTGCACTTATGAGGAAATTTTTATTTTCAACAAGATCATGAATCAAAGCATATGACAAAAATGGTAAAACAATAGTTAGCTTACAATCTATTGTACATTCCTGATACTACCTTCCAATCCCTAGGCCTCAACCTTATTAAACATGTTTGAATAGGACTGAAACGATGACATAAAATATCTCTTGAAGAAAAATATATCTTTAAAACACTATTAAAATTTGCTATAACGCTTTTACTTTTTGTTACTTAATAGCATATAATACTTAATAGTTGTGTGTGTGTGCAGCATCTATTATTTGCAATTTTATTTGCACTATTATTATTTGCAGTGTATTATTTGCACTAACGACAGTGGAGGATTTTATAATCCTTCTGTTTCCCGCATTGCCTCCAATGTAATTAGTTTATTGTGAATAGTTTATAAATCTGCTTCAATATTTTGAAATTTGACTTGACTTTTTTGATAGCAGTTATTTCTTTAGAATCAAATTATAAAACTAGTTATTCTATGTTTTGAAAATCACCAAAGTAATAAAACCCTGACTGTAATCATGTTCCCCAGCATGTAACAATCGGCTGTGGTGATTTAAAGATCTTGGGACACTGTCTACAAAATTCTCGAATACGTTGAGGTGATTAGAGCAACACTGCTTTTGTATATGGTGTTACTCTATTTACGTTTGGATAATATTTTCTAATTTCTTCTGCCACTAGGTGTAACACACACACACATACACAAACACACACACACACACACACACACACACACACACACACACACACACACACACACACACACAAACACACAAACACGCACATAAACACAAACATAAACACAAAGACACACACACGCACGCACACGCACACGCACACCCACACGCACACGCACACCCACACGCACACACACACAAACACGCAGACACACACACGCACGCACGCACACGCACTCGCACACGCGCACACACACACACACACACACACACACACACACACACACACCTCTTTCTTCCAACAATTTACAAGTGCATGATTGGCATCAGTCATAAACATTATCATTTCATTTTTTAAAAGTTGAAATTTATGTATGTGTTGAAACGTATTTAACACCACACCCCCAATATCCTTATTTCTTCATCAGCCAGTCGTTTGATAGCTACGAATTAATATGAGGGTTTAAGAAGATTCAGTGTATGTACTATAATTTTAACAGCAGATTTTTGTCAAAGAATCAATCGATATAATATTCCTAAACTGTTTATACAGCAGAGATTTATGCAGATACAGATATTTATGCAAATATCATCTATTCTAAAATTAAAACCCGCCACAGGTAGGATTCGACATTTGTCCCGGATTGGTACCGAATAACATACAGCTGTTTCGAAGTTATTAGTTCCAATTATTAATAAGTTCGAAACAGCTGTATGTCGTTCGGTTCCAATCCGGGACAAATGTCGAATCCTGCCTGTGGCGGGTTTTAATTTTAGAACCTTATATGATCGTGCAGAAACACGAGAAAGGGGTCGAGGATCGCTTTTAGGTATAAATATCAATGCCTGGCGGGGTTTTAGCCCGAGGAGTAGTTGTTTCCTATAGCGATTATGCAATAGCCTTGCTATTCGGGAACTACTTTGATAACTGCTTGGCGGTTTGGTAGTTCCTTCCTCGATTTCCGACTTATATGTTACTGAAATATCATCTAATTGAGTTGATCTAATGAAAGCGTAACTTAATAATTCTAATTACTGTATTCAGAATTCACAGAATTGTCTGTTTCTGTGCCAGGCTCTTTCATATTCTATTTCTTTGCCTGTCTCTGTTTAATTTTGACGCCCTTGTGTGTTTGAGGACGTGTCCTTATTTCGTGTATTTGAAAATCTATTAAATCTATTGCGTAAATATCACAATGATATGTGTTGTATATTGTTTTCGTGGTCAGAATTTCATGTGAGTTCTAGAAGGATATTTTGAAAGTTACTCAGAATATATGAACTAAACCGAAAAAGAACTATTAAAGTGTTAACGTTTCCTTCTTTACCAATAGCTTTACTTTAGATTTTTTGAGGTTTTGGGTAGTGTTCTAGAAGAGGAATGCAAAATGCTTTAAAAAAAGTGAATTTCATCAGAATGATCGCAAACTATAACGATTTCCAAAGTAAGGCCTCACGGCAATTACGAAAATTGGAAAACTTTTCAATAATAACACTGGGGAACAATTTGTAGCACAATTTTTGTTGAGTTAAATTTTTGAGTTTTTTTAGATTGTAGAAATAGGTATGCTGATTTCAAAACTGTTAGTTTTCTTCTACTACGTTAAGTTTTTTCTTCCTCCTTGGCCAGCAACGCGGATATACCAAGTATTCCTCCTTTTGTGTACGTGGGAGAACAGAGCTCGTTGGAAGCATTGGGTGCAGTCGAATTGGCTGTCAAGATCTGACCTGAAACCTGATGATCCAAACATTCTACATCAGCCACTTGTCGACAGATAGAACATTATATTTCCACCACTGCACATAAAACTGGGTCTCATGAAACAGTTTCTTAAAGCTTTGTTAATTGAAGGAGACTGTTTCAAATATCTCATTTCAGCATTTCCTAGCCTATCATTTGAAGAGATAGAGGCCAGTGTGTTTGATGGTCCGCAGATTCGGCAGCTTGTTAAAGATGAACATTTCATCAGTACAATGACAGAACTTCAAAAGAATGCTTGGTTGGCATTCAAAAACTTCGTCAAAAACTTTTTGGGAAATACACGAATACAGAATTACACCGAAACTGTCTAGCAACTCCTGGAGAGCTACAAAATGCTTGGATGCAACATGAGCATCTACTTGCATTTTTTACATAGCATCTTGCTGACTTCCCGAAAAATCTTGTGCAGTCAGTAATGAGCAGGGTGAGCGATTCCACCAAGATTTGCAGGTCATGGAGGTAGGGTATCTAGGTAGATGGGATGTACATATGACAGCTGACTATTGGAACATCAAGCGAGAATGTCCACATATTAAACACCATAGAAAAAGCTATAAACGAAAATTTTTACCTTAATATATATGTTTACTGTTTGGTAAAAAAACTTTACTATTTGTATGAACACAATTTAACTTGCAGTAACTATATAGGTACAGCCTCTGTATGAATATAACTATTCTTTGTTAGCAGTATATTTGGTAAGTTTTCCCTTTATTTTCCTTTATATGCACATTTTGTATGACTTTTGAGACAAAGAGAAGATATCCTGTAGCTTAAAAAGTTGACGTAATAGACAAGAAGTGCTGTTACTTTTGGATTCAGAGACCAAAAATTAGACAAAAACAAGTCACAGATCTAAGACAACCAAATTGCTGTTCTCTAGTATAATTTGCGGAAATGAAGAATAAATACTGACTGAAATGATGGGGAAAATGTATTTAAATCTGCGTTCTAAATAGAGTCTTATGTCTTACGACAGCCTTCTACTTGTCATATAAATTAGAAAATAGATGTGCCAATCTGCTCAAAGATATGATACAATATCGTGGATCACATCTTGCTCTAGATTTCTATGCATGCATTGCTACTGATACAAGGCTACGCCCCTGATCATAAACACATTATGATTAAAGATGATACATTATCTTAAAGGTAGTAACAGCCGGGGACCAAGAACGAGGCGGGGGCAGGCAGGAAAGGAAGGTCACGGACGTTCGGTCGTACCCGAGCGCTCTATCATCTAGTACCGTCCTGTTGGTGGCCATGGTGGCTCCTCTCGTGTCTTCTTGTAGCGTTTCGAACGTGTATAAGTCCACACGCACGATCGCTATCTAATAACTACCAGTACTTGACTTGTATAATGCGCTACTTTTATTCTGTAATAGCACACTATTCATATTCTGCAGGGAGCAGTCGGTTCTAAGAATGCAAATTTAATTTGATATTTACACATCGAATGATAACGCCGAAGCTTATTAAGTTTCAGTACGCAACCGTGCATGTAAAACACCGTTCTGTAGGGGAGTGTGATGGTGGGCATCATCAATATCAATAACGCCTGGTTAAAGGAAATAATTGACTTAACAAAACAAGTCTGCACAAAAAGCACTTGAAAAACTGACCAATAAAACCTGAAAACGTTTTAAAAGTATCACTGGTGACTAACTAACATTTGTACTGTTTTAAAATGCATTTGAAAGTAAATAATAAAGAAAACTACTGTTAATAATAATGATAATCGTGTTTATTTTTCTTCAAAAATAGTTACAAAGGCAGCTAATTATGTATATAAAAAATGTAAATAAAATAAACAGTTTTAGAACCTTAAAACGGACTTTTCCGCAGTAGAACATCTCTATCTCGAAAATGCAGAATATGTGTTTTATGCGACAGTTTTACTTTTTAATTGGCGACTTCAGTGCCGTATCAATACGTTTGTGATCGAACGAAATTATTTTTTTTCTCATTCATTCGTATATGATACAGGCCGAATATAAGTTTTTTTCGTTCAATGCAAAAACGGCAAATTTTTCTCAAATAGTCCACCAACGTGCTTTCTCATAACCCATGGACAGGGTGGGGTGTGTCCTATCCCCCTCAAAATCAGTAGATGTCGTCTGGTAGACGTCCCTAATCAGTATCAGTCGAAATCCGATCGATCCGACACGATTTAATTGAGTGATCGTGCTAACAAAAAAAATTCTCAACTAGTCCACCATTGTGCTTTCTCATGACCCATGAACATGGTAGAGTGTGTTCTATCTATCTTAAAATCAATAAGTGTCGTCTGGAAGACGTCCCCGATCAGAATTAGTCAAAACCCGATCGATCCAACACGATTTAGTTAAGTTATCGTGCTAACAAGAAATTTTTTAAATACCGACGATAACGACAACGACACACACACACACACACAGACAAAAGATCTTAAAAACTTTTTTTTTATTTTAAAACCGAAAAACGAAAAATAAACGCTAGAAAATATGTATTTTTTTTCCATTTTTCTTTACACGATTACATTACTTTTCCGCTCTGGTATAGTTGAGTGCGGAAAAATAATAGATGAATTAATACAATATTTATCGAGAAACCTATAGTTTATTTCATCGCTATTTGCCAAATATAAAATCTCAAAACATACCGTGGCTTGTTTTTATAGCTAGGCTCAGGTAGACTGTTCCGTTTATCGGCAAGATAAGAAAGTTTTTATTTGGCAAATAGCGATGATATGAATAGTACTTACTTACAGTAAGACAATATACAATGATTTCATAAAGTAATGAATAAATTCGTTAAAAATTCAAAGAATAACTTTTATGAAAAAGTCTTAGCCACGTCATATTTTATGTGTAGTTACGCATCTTTTAAAATATAACTAATACATACAGGGTGATTCGTATAGAAAGTATGACGTCATCGACAGTTTTAATGGTGTTGAATAACCTGTATATTGATGTTACAAAAATAAGTTAATTTAGAAAATTAAATATTCGTCTTGTTAAGTATAGAATTAAAGAAGATTTGTATTTCATTTATGCACCCGAATTATGAACGTCTTAATTACTAAATTGCGGCCATATGATCCTTATTTATTCCAATGATTATATTATACACAGACACAAGATTAGTCGAGTAGTAGTGCCGCACGCATTTTGACTGAATAGACAGAGCCACTTCGAATAACATATTAAATATAAATAAAGAAGAAATTACTAAGTAGTGAATCAAGATTTTTATTTATCCACGGCCTCCTATTTTTCTAATAAATGGCAACCCTCTTTTTTCATTACGGAATGTGCAAGAGCGCATTTTTTTACATACTCGATAGTAATATTAAATTAGCGTGAATATAAGTTAGATAAACAAATTAAGGAAAACGAATGTGCAATTTTAAAATACTAAATTCAATAGTAATGATTATTTTCAAAATCAACAAAGTTAAATGTTCAAATTGTATTCCGTTGACTGCCTGACAGTAGCCTTAGCGACCGATAATTTTTTCTATTGCTGTCAGAAAAAAGTTGAAATTGTTTGTTTTGTTTTTGGAATTATTTCTTTAACGAATACATGTATTATCTTTTGTAGGGAAAAACCAGATGGTTTAAAGTGTTTATTGAGTAACAGTAGCGACCGATAATATTTTCTATTACTGTCAGATAAAAAATTGAAATTGTTTGTTTTGTTTTTGGAATTATTTCTTTAACGAATATATGTATTATCTTTTTAAGGGAAAAACCAGATGGTTTGAAGTGTTTATTGAGCAGTAATTTTGTCGTTAGGATTTGACACCCCTAGATTACCGTTTGTGGGGATACTTAAAGAGCAAAGTATACTTCACTAGGCCGGGGAATTTAGAAGATTTAAAAGTTAGAATTAGTCATGAAATACAACCTATACCTCCTAAAGTTATTGATAAAGTTCAAAAGAATTTTTTAATTTACTTAGCTATTGTCAGGCAGCCAACAGTTCACAATTTGAACATTTAATTTAGTTGATTTTCTAAGTAATTATATGCTATTAAATTTAGTATTTTTAAATTGCACAATAGTATTTCCTCATTTTTTTTTATCTAACCTATTCTCACGCAAATGTAATTATTACCGTAGCATGTGTAAAACATATATTCTTTCACATTTCATAATAAAAAGAGGATACTTAAATATCTATTTTAATAATATACTTGTTTATATTTAAGAGATACGCAATTAAGAAAAAAATTACAGATTCAAGAGTTTTTTCCAAAAGTTATTTTTACAAATTTACTCATTACTGTATACGAATGTAATATTATGTAAAACCGATTATTTAAATAATAGAAATAAAGTATAACTATTGAGTTACCAGTAAATTATCTTTTAAATTTTATTTAAAAACGATAATTGTTTCAAAACCTTTTCTAATGGTAGAAATATTATTATTTAATTTCATTGTTGTGGTTTTTCATGATGCTCAACATTTTTTATCTCAAATAATACGCACTAATATTTATATGTAATAAAATTAAATTTATTATGGTTTTAAGGATCGAGTACAATGCTTATGAACTGTCTAATGTATTTAGTTTTTAATTTCCTAGTCAACTCCATGAGAGCTTTCTCTTATAATATCGGCCTTAATATTGGGATTGCGATAAAAATGATAAATAATTAGATCTTTCTAACGTTTCTGTTTATTAAACGATCATCAGAGATAATATTATAGTAATTATTATGTACGTTACATTTTCCATTATGAATTTTTTTTATGTTGGGTATTTGAGCTCGACTGGTTTAATAACACGGTTGAGATCGGTTGATGTGTGATTTGTTCGCCATACTCGAAGAAAACCTTTTATATTTCATATGTGATGTAGTTTGTTTATATGTATTTTATGGCATTCTTATTGGATTGAATGATATCATATTTTTACTTGTTTTGTACGTCTTTGTTTATTGTTTACTTTCCCTTTTTGAAGTCAAAAGAATATAGTTATTTTATCTTGTGGGCTCCATAAATTGGGGCTTGCAAGATCGAATTAATGATCGATCTAATTCCTTAATCAAAACGACGAAATGATTTATTTTTTGAGATGAGGGTTGCCTCAAGATGTCAAAATAAATTCCTTGTTAATTTCTGGAATTTACTTTGTTCTTACTTACATATATTTATTTAATGGACTCTTATCCTTGGTATCTATCTCTTATCCTTGATATCTAAAACTTAATGTCTCATAGATATGACATACTATATAATAAGTTCATATTTAAGAACATAGTTTTTTGTTTTCTTGCGAAAAGGAAGAGAGAAGTCCAAGTTGGCGTTTAGGTAAACCTCAATTTGTTACAAATATCAAGATCATCGTTATGATTTATTATCAAAACCCAATTTGATCTTAACTGTAACTTCAAATTTAATTTTTTTTAAATCTACTGTTAAGAAATATGGGGTGAATAATAATCCGATTTTCGTTATACCCCAATTTATTTAAATTCTTTGATATTACAAGTGAATATCTGAACAGATTGGCGCGTATATCTCAACTCTTGAATGGTCGGTCCCTCTATCGAAACCGCGCCGAAAGCTGATGTCATAGTTTATACTACATGTCTCATAAAGTATTTGATTTAATATCAACAATTCGGCGGCGGCTTGGTCAAGGTTCTCCCAACTCGATAAATGAAGAACAATGGTAACAAAATATTCGAAATAAATGACTAAAATTCTGCTGGCTTCACATTCGGCTTATCCTGACATGGTCGCGTCCTCGCGGCCTTGGACCTGACTCACTGGGTCAGAGGTGAAGTACTGAATCGCCTTGGCTTTTACTTACAACATATGGGTTATACCTACTTTACGCCTAACGGTGTCCTAGACCGTTCGACACATCCGTAGCATACTGGGCTACCCTGGCACACTGGGCCATCATGGTTCACTGGACCATCATAGTTCCTGGACTGCAATGTAGCACACTGGGCTACCCCGGCATACTGGCCCATCATGATTCACTGGACCATCATAGTTCCTGGACTGCAATGTAGCACACTGGGCTACCCCGGCACACTGGGCCATCATGCTTCCTTCACTGGACCTGACATCTCTACTCCGAGTTCACTGGACTCGTTTTTGCTGCACTGAGTTCACTGGACTCAGTTTAGGTTCACTGGACCGACATCTCTACTCCGAGTTCACTGGACTCGTTTTTGCTGCACTGAGTTCACTGGACTCAGTTTAGGTTTACTGGACCGACATCTCTACTCCGAGTTCACTGGACTCGTTTTTGCTTAACTTTCGTTTTAATGTTTTTACTTGACGACGCAATTTCTTATTTTGTTGAGTATGACTGTCACTATCACTACTTGTTGTATTACTACTACTACTACGACTAGACGAACTTTCACTACTCTCGGTTGACGACCGCGCGTCCTTTTTTGACTTATGTTTTGGCATGATTTTACAGTTTTTTACAAAAAATACGCAAAAGCACGTAAGACAATCCCACTTCTGATTTGTTAAGAAATATGGGGTGAATAATAATCCGATTTTCGTTATACCCCAATTTATTTAAATTCTTAGATATTACAAGTGAATATCTGAACAGATTGGCGCGTATATCTCAACTCTTGAATGGTCGGTCCCTCTATCGAAACCGCGCCGAAAGCTGATGTCATAGTTTATACTACATGTCTCATAAAGTATTTGATTTAATATCAACAATTCGGCGGCGGCTCGGTCAAGGTTCTCCCAACTCGATAAATGAAGAACAATGGTAACAAAATATTCGAAATAAATGACTAAAATTCTGCTGGCTTCACACTACATATATCAAGACCTTTGGGATTCACGGTACTACTTTTTATATCTTCAATATATATTATTACATCTTGTTAAGGCTTTATATTTAAGGCATACATTCGTTGCTATTGTTTCATGTCGTGTGTCATCTAATTATTTGCTTCCTATAAAATACGTTACTACTATCTACTACGTACGCGTACTACGAATATATACGCTAAATATTTGCCTTCCATTACGTGAGACTTATTTTTAAATGTGCAACGTTTTTATAACTAAAATTTATGGCGGTTTTAACGAATACGCTATTTGTTTACCCGAGAATAACAAGATAAATATTATGTTCATATTAGGACATTACAGTTTAGGTTGATGAAGGCTGGGAATAATAAGATTTATGTTAAATAATAGTTGTGTACTTAAAAAAACATTAAATCTACATTGGTTGGGAATTTCACTGTTTCCTTAAATATGGATTAACAGAATTAAGAATGTGTTTATTTCGTGTGCTACCATATTGTATATCGAATATAAATATTCTCTTTCTTTTATATTTATATAATTGATTTTGGCATTTAGTTGTAAATAATAACTAAAGATCGCGAGTAAATCATACATTCCAGGGTCGGCTTACGTGTATGTGTGTAGATGTAGATATAAAGTTAAATTATGAAATCTCATATTACCACTAATTACCACTAATTAGAATCTTCTAATAACTCGTGTATTTTTACAATTAATGGTGTCTGATTTTATCACTAGAGTAAACGATAGAAAGCATAATGGGTTAAATAACAAATTCAGAGTATTTTACTACAGCTAATAGTACGAAATAACTTTTTTGAGTTATATTATAAACTAGTAGTGAGATCTCTTTATAACTTGGAAAATATCAAAGTTTTTTATCAAAATGATTATTGAAATTAAGAATAATTACATACTCTAAAGATATTCATAGACGTAGATGTACTTTTAATAGAAATATGTCTTTATTACTTTACTTTTAGTTTTTATTTAGTTATTTAGAAAAAGCAAAATACTATTTATTTAAATTTCATAATCGCCTTGTAATATTGCATCAAATGAAATCACAAAAGAATGTTGCTTAATAATGTATGACTCTAATATTCTACTTAGTAAAATTTGATTATAAATAGTAAAATACGATTGCTATATTGTATTCAGAATTCTACCACAACTAGACTCAAACCAAGAAATTATCATATTGTCATGTATATAACTTAAAGGCTGTGATATCAGCAAAATTACACATATTGCATAATAAACATTTCAAAAACCAAAAATTATATTTGGAATATGACACAGGTGATGAACAATACGTCATTCAAGGTTCTGTTAATAATAATGAACATGTTAAACATGGGTTAAAGAGAGAACATCGGTGAATTTAATTCTTGCAAAGAATTTGTTAAAATAGTAATCTCTAAATTATAACGTAGGGAATTAATTCTTGTAAAATCTTTAAAGAAAGAAAACGACTTCGTTGTGGTTTTTTTAAGGACATATTTCTCTGTCTAATATTGTATAATAAAATTGTAAATGAACCCTGATTAGTCCAACTAAATATATTCTCTAATAAATGTATGTATATGACGTAATTAGGTTTATTTAGAAGTGAGAGAATAAGTACGTGATTTTAAAAGTGCTTGCTTTTTAAGAATGCTACGAAAATATTTATTTTCTTAAAAGAAAGAAAAACAATTTTTTTCTTTCATTTTTGTTAATAGAAAGGCAACAAATAATTAACGATGGTTATGAATTGACAAGGCTCTCGGTATTATAAATAATCCATTTGAAACAAATTTTGCAATAATGATTTTGATAAAACTCAATAGTTTCTATCTTTCATTGGTGTATAAATTATGTGTTGTATAATAAATAATAAATAATTATATAATGACAATGTCGAAAAGGGTAAATAGTTTTTCTTAATTAACACTCACTCACCTACCAATTAAGAGTTATGGTTGCGCGTACAAAGATAGATATTAAAATGTTTTTTTTTTAATTACTAAGTGTAATTTTTCAGCCACATAAAGCAGGGAAAGTAATTTTATTTGTTATCCTAGGAAACAGACACCAGAAACATTATTTAATACCTCGATGTTATTCATGTTATTTGACAACGTTTTTTGTATCTTATAAAACCTCAAAAATCATTCAACTCTGTACCAATGAATGATATTTATACATGAATAAAAATCATTAGCTTGTAGCAATTATTTGACTTTGTTTTTTATAACAATTAAGGGAAACCAAAATAAAAATACCAAACAAGCAATTGCAGTGGTAGTTAGTGCAGTGCTAATTTATCCTTTCACTTTTCTTATGCACGTACGATGGTGATGCAATTTTGTATGAATCACTTGTATAAATGCATGGCAACTTACCGCCTTAGAGAATAAATCTCTAAGATGTATGGACTTATAAGTCGCAGATATTTTTATTAACGTGTTCTATGTACTGATTTATTGCGTTTCGATTCGCTTCATCGATATAATTTTCCTAAGTCGTATAAGAAACTGTTTTCCGTAATTTTAAATCAGTATGCTATATATTTTCTCAATTATCCTAAAATTGATTTATATTGAAAATATGAGTACTTGTCTCTCGATTTTTAATTAATGAAGAACTAAAAACATAACCTTGCTTTTAAAAATCTCTGAAACAAATTTAATATTGTAAGTAGATTGTCTTAAATTAATGAGGTTAAGTTTGACCATAATTAGATAACATCTGTAGTGACGCATTAAACTGGCGCATTAGCAGGGATGATGAGTGTGCCTCGATAGCTCAGCGGTCAGAGCAACTAACCGGAAATTGGGAGAGCCGGCTTCGATTCCCGGTCGAGGCAAAATGCACTTTTATCCTTGCTATCGCCAAACATCCATTAGATAACGTTCTCCTGTATTAAAATTTCATTGAAACTGATACCGTACGAATTGACATTTTTATATTTACCGAAACCTAAAACTATAGTTTAAAAAATATAGGTGAAAGCTGCTCGTGTGATCATCTTTATCGATTTGATGTCAATAATGCCATTAATATCAATATGCTTGGCGAGACACGTGTTGGAAAGACCAGTGCAGTACAATGTTTTGGTGTTTGTCTTGCTTTCTGTTTTCCCGAGACCCAGGACTCTTTTAACTTTATCTTTTTTCTAGATCTTCCTTCTGTCTCCACAGAAATCTTATACGTTAGTAGACACCCTATATATATATATATATATATATATATATATATATATATATATATATATATATATATATATATATATATATATATATATATATATATATAATAACTAAAACCTCAAGGATTTCCTAAATCACTACAAAATGGACCGTCAGTGTTTCTTGGTTCGTTGACGTATATACATTAAATCACAATGCCACGGCCTATTCTTCACGATTTCCTGATGAAATATACAGATTTATTGAAGTTTTCAAGACTCCTACTACGACGATATCGTAATGAAATGTCTAGTGTGTGAAATGACGTTGACGTACATTCAATCATTTAGTAGTATTGGTGTAAGTTTCGTATTGGTAAGTAAGTGGTAGTAAGTTTCATATTGGGTGTTTTGGTATCTAGTTTTCGTGCTAGCTTTGTGTAACATGGCACGTATCTTCGTAATATAGTAGGAAGGCTCTATTTACTTGCAAGTGTCAGATTAGAAACAGCAAGCGCTGGAACAAATTAACGACTGGTATTGGATACTTTACTGGGATTAATATATTATATGTTAGTAACAGATCTAGTTGCACATATGTAGAAACTTTGTTTAACCCCATAAATCTAGATTTATTGAATATAACCTGTTCACTCTATTTCCTCCACCGTTGTGAAGAACATATTCGATGCAGTTACAACAATTTCACCGAATCTGTTCAGAAATTCTTACTTCTGAACAACACATGTTACTCAGAAGGGGAACATGACTAAACGTAACATATAAGTCAGAAATCGAGATAGGAACCACCAAACTGCCAAGCGGTTATCAAAGTAGTTCCCGAATAGCAAGCTATTACATAATCGCTCTAGGAAACAACTACTCCTCGGGCTAAAGCCCCGCCAGGCATGGAATTATACCCAGAAGCGATCCTCGACCCCTCTCTCGCGTTTCTGTACGATCGGATAAGGTTTCAAAAAATAAAACCCGCCACAGGTAGGATTCGACATTTGTCCCGGTTCGGAACCGAACGACATACAGCTGTTTCGAACTTATTAGTTCTCATCAGTACCGTACACGGTACGCCGATTCAGGACAAATGCCGAATGAACTCTATGGCGTATACATCTTTATCGATACGATCTCTGTCAGTAACATATAAGTCGGAAATCGAGAAAGGAACCACCAAACCGCCAAGCGATTATCAAAGTAGTTTCCGAATAGCAAAGCTATTACATAATCGCTCTAGGAAACATTCTATTCAGGATTCTATTCATTCTATTCGGGAACTACTTTGATAACTCATCTGATCGTGCAAAAACACGAGAAAGGTGTCGAGGATTCTGGGTATAATTCAATGCCTGGCGAGGCTTTAGCCCGAGGAGTAGTTGTTTCCTAGAGCGATTATGTAATAGCTTTGCTATTCGGGAACTACTTTGATAACCGCTTGGCGGTTTGGTGGTTCCTTTCTCGATTTCCGACTTATATGTTACTGACAGAGATCGTATCGATAAAGATGTATACGCCATAGAGTTCATTCGGCATTTGTCCTGAATCGGCGTACCGTGTCCGGCACTGATAAGAACTAATAAGTTCGAAACAGCTGTATATCGTTCGGTTCCGATCCGGGACAAATGTCGAATCCTACCTGTGGCGGGTTTTATTTTTTGAAAATGACTAAACGTAGTTTTTATTATAATTCAATTTATCTGCACTTCAATTTGTAATCGTCACGTCTAATCCATAAGAGGTCAAACAAGAAAGTAGGCAGTTGTTTCCAAGCCCACCCATGGTTAGAGGTAAATTTAACTCAGTATTAGCAACACATAATGCAAAAATACTGCAGAGTGATAGAGCATGCTGCTGACCAACTGGCTTAGTATCTTCTTGATTTAGTTGTTAGACATATTTAACAATATAGACGTAAGCAGATTTTCCTGGGGTTCAAACTGTCGTTAAATTGCATACAATCTTGGCGAAATAATTCAGATTTGGTAACAACTATGCTGTATTGAACAGTATCAAAGTGATGAAAAGTGTATGAGTGAATCTAAACATATGCACTTGGCAACCAAAAATCTATGGATGTGGAATGTTCATTTTAAGGCAATATTCACATACAAGCATAACATTTGCAAGGTCATCGTGGAGGGCATAGTAATGATATAGGTGCATCTTTAACCTCTTATATTGCAAATAATGGAATGAGAAGTTTAAATGAATTACCCTAATACGTCGACTTAAATCCAACTGCAGAAACTTAAGGTGACACCACTGGAACCGGAGGAAAGGTTGACGTTTTAATAATAACATAATAAATGACACTATAGTGGTCGTACACATTAATACGTTTGCATCACGGATTAGCTATCTGCCATTGCTACATGGCACCATAAGTTTGAGTTTTAGATTAACTTTTACCACGAAGAATATAACGACACATAATAACAGTTACGACGAATGTGTCGCATGCATGTACAACATAAAAAATATAGTAGTATGAACGTGTAATAAAACGTTTTAAAATATGTACTCGATGGCTTTTATAGAAGCGGCAAGTATGTAGTTATGAACTATTGTGTAGCTGTCACGGGGTTAGAATTATAACGGCTGGGGTTCCTATAATAACCGCAACTCTGTTACCTGAGGATATACTGCAGAACTATATAAACTAGCGAGTGTTAAAGTTTACATATGTCTAGGTGCTAACATTCCTAGACAGAGGCGTACTTCCACTTGTTGCCACAATATTGAAACAGACGATAGTAGATTCAGTATATAATCTGACTAGATTGAACATGTTTTTGTTTTATTAGTAATGAATCTTGCAATTCCTAAGTACATTATATATATATATATATATATATATATATATATATATATATATATATATATATATATATGTATATATATATATATATATATATATATATATATATATATATATATATATATATATATATATATAAAAGAAACGATTAACTAATGTTTTTATGCAGGTGATGCTCCTTATGTGATATTTATTCTTCCATAAACTTTATGTGTATATCGGTCTACTTTTTCTTGTAAAACTGAACCCTAAAGGAAAATTGTAAAACATTCAACATCTTGATTGAATGATAATGAAATTGTACATCAGCAATAAGTTGCAATAAAAAAATGGAGTAGTAAAATTCTTGAAGAGTATCAAAGTAACTATGTTTAATAATACAAGGTGAGGCAGAGCATCTTGCTTATTTGAATTTGGCGCCCTGCAAGGCAAGTTCGAGAGGGCGGGACGTAAAGTTGTAGCTTCGCTTGGTTCAGTTAGCATCATGCAGTGGACGAAGGTGAAACGCGCGTTCGCTGTCGAAGCATTCTTTTCTGACGGTCGCACAATAATCGCCACGCAACATGCATTCCGTACCCACTTCAATATTGCATGCCGTGGTCGTCTTCCTGGCCGGCAGTCGATTGTTTCATGGGTAAACAACTCAGGGTAACTGGTGATCTGAAAAAAAAACCTGGGCTTCCACGAACAGCAAGGTCACCCCAAAACATTGACATGGTAAGGCTTTCTGTTTCGCGATTCTCTTAGCGCTCTGTCCGCAAAAATGCAGCTGCTATTGGGCTGTCTGCTCATTCTGTGAGGCGAATTCTTCATCAAGAACTAAAATTTCATCCCTGCAAATTGGCTGTGGTGCAGGAAGTTAATCCACGCGATTTTGTTGCTCGAGAAAATCGGGCACGGTCGCGTGATTTAACCCCCCTGCGACTATCTTTTGATGGGGCTATCTAAAATCACATGTTTACAACGATCGTCCAAGAACCCTGGCTCACCTGAAGAACAACATTCGTCATTCTCTTCTCTGCTCTTCTCTTTCGTAACTCTTTCCAGCATACCCGTCGATATGCTGGAGAGAGTTGAATGAAACTTCTGAGTTTGATTAATGCAGTGTATTGAGAATAGTGGACGCCACCTGCTTGATATTATCTTTAAAACTGTGTAAACATAAAACTTAAATGTTGTACTCGATACTTATCGTATTCAAAGAACTAAATATATATCTGCATTACTTTGTTTTAAATTGAATTTCTAAATAAGCAAGTTACTCTGCCCCGCCCTTTATAAAGACAAGTATTCTAATCACAATCACAGGAAAGTTTAAATACTTGTAACTATTCTCATACTCTTATCTAATGTATTCGAAGATCATAGAGCAATCGCAACGACGTTTCGATGGAATAGCAATAGTTGTATATTTGAGAGTAGTTTTTTAGTTTACACTATATAAAAAGGAAGAAGTTCATATATTAAATTATCAGAAAATGCAATTTTCAAGATCTCAAAACATTTATATTGTAGAAAATAATGCTGACAACATACACATTCAGCAATACATACTCAAGAGGGAGGAAATCCCCAAGACATAGCATGGGATTTAATGTTATGTAGTATGTTTATAAATTATGATAAAACAATAAATTAGCGTTAAATAACAAAATTCATAAATATTATAAATTGGATATCTTCAAGTAATCATGTTTACTTACTATTGTTATATGCCTGGATGTGCGTTATAGTAAATATTTAACATAAATAATGTTACTTTGACTATGCTCTAAGAAATTTAAAAAATATATTTGAACCATAAGAAATATTCATTTAATGAACATTAAGATATAAATGCTAATAATGACAAAAGTTAAAAATATTATTTGCTAAGTTTGATTAATAGTTTACAAAATATCAGGTGTAGTAAATTATATTGGAGAAAGGAGAAATATAATCATATTAGATAAATGATAGAATATGCTAAAGACTTTTAGCATATTTTATTTTTATTTTTTCTCTTCGTCCCACAAGATTTGTGATCAATAAAAAAATTTACTTTCTTTAACTTAATGTAAAGTAGTTAATATAATAAGGTTAACCTTTCATCATCATCATCATTAGGTCATCAGTCCTAAGACTGGTTGGACGCTAACCTCCAGCTTCTCCTATCTTGTGCTAACCTACGCATTTCGCTAATTGTGCTACAACCTACATCCCTTACTATTTGCGAGCAGTAGTCTAATCTAGGCCTACCTCTGCCTTTCTTCACTCCTATTTCTGCCTCCAAAATATCGCGGACTATTCCCCCATGTCTCAGTAAGTGGCCTACCATTCTATCTCTTCTCTTCTTTAAGTTTTTCCACATACTCCTTTTCTCGCCGACTTTCTCCAATACTTCTTCGTTTCTAACCCTATCAGTCCATGGTATTTTCATCATTCTTCGGTAACACCACATCTCAAAAGCTTCTAATTTCTTCCTACTTGCTTCCCCTACCGTCCAGGTTTCGCAGCCGTAAAGTGCCGTGCTCCATACATATGTTTTCAAAAATCTCTTCCTTGTTTCTAAGTTTATTACCCCCGAGCATAAAAGTGCTTTCTTTTTGTTAAAAGCTACTCGACCCTGCGCTATTCTTTGTTTTATGTCTTTATCGCTTCTTCCATCCCAATTTATTTTACTTCCTAAATAAGTGAAGTCTTTAACTTCCTCCAATCTTTCATTATTAATTTGTACTTTCGTTTTTGCTCTGCTCTCGCGCCCTCTGCACACTAACACTTTAGTTTTGTTTTTATTCACCCTCATTCCGTATTCCTCTGTCAACACTGCCTCCATTTCGTTCAATGCTGATTCTAGTTCCTCCTTACTAGATGCTAATACTGCTATATCATCCGCGAATCTCAGCATTTTTAGTTTCTGTCCCTGTACTTTAATCCCGAAATCCACTCTATCTTTTACCACATTAATCGCCTCTTCGATGTACAGATTAAAAATTAGTGGTGATAGCGTACATCCTTGTCTTACTCCTTTCCTAATACCTACTTCCCTTTCCTCCCCTTCTACTTCTATAACAGCAGTTTGCTCTATGTATAGATTGTGTACTACTCTCCTATCTCTATACTTCATTCCCGCGCTCTTTAGTATCTCGAACATTTTTTCCCATCTTACGTTATCAAAAGCTTTTTCTAAATCTACAAATCCTATATAAGCGTTCTTTCCTTTTTCTATTGTTTTCTCTAACATTACTCTTAGCGCCAGAATAGCTTCGCGAGTTCCCCTATTTCGCCTAAACCCGAATTGGTCTTCTCCTAGTATTTCCTCCGCTCTATTTTCCATCCTCTTCTGCACTATTCTAGTTAGGATTTTTGACGCATGGGAAGTTAGGCTAATCGTTCTAAAGTTCTCGCATTTGTCGGCTCCTCTCATTTTCGGTATAGTAACGATAATGTTCCTCTTATAATCCTCCGGCATCTCGCCCGTTTCGTATATGTATTTTACCAGTTCAAACATCCTATTTACTACTTTCTGTCCCGCACATTTCAAAATTTCCGCCTGTATTTTATCTACACCCGGCGCTCTATTATTCTTTAGCCCCCTTAGTGCTATTTCAAATTCCTCTCTCAATATAGGTTTTCCTACATCTTCCCTATCGATGCTAGATTCTTCCTCTAATATCTCTCCTAATTCCTGACCCTCGTATAAATTTCCTAAGTACTGCTTCCATCTATCCGCTTTCTCCTCTCTTCCTATCAGTATGTCCCCGATTGACTCCTAACATTTCTACTTATTGTTCCTATATCCCTGAAGTTCCTCTTAATTATTTTGTAAGCCTCATCGGTCTTACCTACTTGCAACTTATCTTCTACTTCTTTGCATTTCTCCTCTATCCATTGTTCTTTCGCTTTTCTACATTTTCTAATGATTTCCCACTTTATTGCCTTATACGTTTTCAGTCCTTCTTCGTCTCGTCTGTTTTTGTAGTCTCGTCTCTTTTGCATTAAGTTTAAGATTTCGTCCGTTATCCAGGGCTTCCTAGCTTCCCTTTTATCGTGTCCTAAAACGTCCGTAGCCGCGGAATCTAGACTATTCTTGATACCCTCCCACTCAGTTTCTGCGTTCTTGATTTCGTCCTTACTCGCTTTATTTATTAACTGATCTGTTTTCTCCTGGAACTTATCTTTCATATTCTGATCCCTCAATATGTCTACATTTATACGTTTCTTCTCCTTCCGGGTTTTCAGATTTTTGAACTTTAATCTAGCTTTCATGACTACCAAGTTGTGATCGCTGTCTACATCTGCTCCTGGATAACTCTTACAGTCTTTTACTTGATTTCTAAATCTCTTCCTAACCAGAATGTAGTCTATCTGATACCTGTCTATCCCTCCTGGCATTTTCCATGTGTACCGCCTCCTAACGTGATTCTTGAACAATGTGTTCGCGACTACCATCTTGTGCTTCTCACAGAATTCTATCAGTCTGCTACCTCTCTCGTTTCTGTTTCCTAATCCATAAGGACCTACAAATTCTCCTTCTTTCCCCTCACCTACGACTGCGTTAAAATCTCCTACTACTATTAAATTTTCATGACCCTTCACAAATCCTATTACCTGCTCTATGTCCGAATAAACGGCTTCTAACTCTTCCTCGCTGTGGCTAGAAGTAGGCATGTATACTTGCACTATTACTGTTTCCACTGGCTTCGAATCTAACCTAACCATCATTACTCTCTCGCTGTATTGTAGGTAGCTATCTACACACTGTCCTGCGTTCTTCCGCATAACGATCCCTACTCCCGCGTTTCCATTTACCGATCCTGTGTGTATTACCCTATAGTCACCGCTCCAAAAATCTCCTACTTCCGGCCAGCGCATCTCACTTATACCTACTATATCTAATCCTAACCTATCCATTTCTATCTTCAGATTTTCTAGCTTCCCTGCCTGTCTCATGCTTCTGACATTCCACGCTCCGACTCGTGAAATGCTACACTTCCTATTATTATTGCACTCGATCACGTCTCCCGGAACAGTCCTCACCCGGAGATCCGAACGGAGGACTATTTTACCTCCGGAGTTTTTTGTCCCAGGAGACGCCATCATTAATTTAGGATAAGCTTTCTGCTAGTTGTTCTGAGGATTATAATGTGGTGGTTTCCTCTTGCCTTCCACATCGCAGTCGTGTGTGTCATAGCACCATACCAACCCCCACGGTTTCTGCCACTATGACTACTGAAAGAGCTGCTGCCCTCCTTCAGGGACTTGTCTTAGTCTGGTTTTTCAATAAGGACCCCCCCACTATGGTTAAACCTATGGTACGGCTCCTTAAATCATTAAAACGCGCAAGCCGACCCACCCGTTCCAGTTTGCACTAGAACTTCGTCAAGGTTCAAGTCCTATCGGATCGGGTTAACCTTTAGGAAAAGGTTAATTTTCTATTATCCTTTATTTTCTAATATCTAAAAAAGTTAAAAATTAATAAAATGTATAATCTAAAATTTTGTTACATTGTGAGATATCTGTCTCATCCTCGTTATTTCATATATTTGAGAATTAATTCAGATAAATAGTTTCTCATAATCTGGCTATATTTTTCATTATTAACTTTTTGCACACAATAATTTGATAGAAAATACAGTTGTGATTATTAAGAAAAAGAATGTATCATATATTCTCAACGCCAAAAAATATCCTCATGTTATAACAAAATTACATTACAGTCGAGTTTGTCTAGTCCCATCCTGGTTTATTACCTAGGTGTTAATATTTCCAGGTATTTCTCTATTGTATAAACATACGCACTAGAGGATCTATTATATTACAAACCGCTTATAATAATCATAACAGTGGAATGCTGTTTCCTTATTGTTAGTTCTCTCCACCAAGACAATTATTTAACAAGATAATAACATTTTCAGCTTGTATACTTGTTAACTCTAACTAAAGTCTAGAAGAGGCTTAAAACTTTCAGAAGTGCTATTTAATTAAAAACGGCCAAAAAGGTGGTCAAACAGAGGGGTGTTGTTAATTCCATAAAATGAAGTTTGCCCGGAATTCATTTTCTTGGAAAATCAGTACATCATATACAATATATTTTTTATAATAGCTTTCTTTCATAACTATAAACACATTTAATAGTTGTTATGAAAGAAAACTGATTAAATAATCAGATAAAACGAAGGACATAGAAAACGATTATAAAATGTTTGGGTATGTACTTCCTGGCTGGACAAATATTTCCCAATTAGTATCTGAGCAGTATCAATAGTCAGCAATTGTTACTGTCATTATTACTAAGTTCCTGGATCAATTATTTTTTTTGTAAATGAGTTTGTTTTTAAATATATAAATAATAGTCCAATTAATATCTGGCTTCACTATAGCGCATTTCTCTTTCTAATATATTTTCCACATACCATATATTATATACCCTATAATATAAAATAATATTTCTAACGTATTTTCATATAAGTCATAGCTTAAACGCTGAATAGTGTACGATATCAGCAAATGATTTTTTTCACTCATTACTTTTAGGATGAATAAAGTACAATTATAAATTAACTAAAATTAATTAATTATAATCTGATCAACAATATGGATTCTCTTTCCATATTTAGTAAAGTTGTTAATGTACTACGTAGAAGCTGTTAATGTACAATAAGAGTTTTGTAAGATAATGCAAACTAGATCTCATCGTTCAGACGTTCCTGATGATTAAAAGTGGTGGCCGTTGGTAATTGAGGTCACATTGATAATTATTGTAAATAATTTTCGGAGCAATAATATTAAGGATGCCATTATACTAGTAGGCGCTGAACATTTGTTTTTAAAGACTTATTATCTGTCATTTACTTTAATTTGACATAAAGGGGCACCTTGGTAATTACGTCATTAAATAGTGTGCAAGAGTAGTAATTGCTATTCCATATTTTGATGCCTAGGGTTTAGTGTAGTTTATTTATGAGTTGATTTTTCTTACTGTAAAACCTCGGTTGAAAGGTGTATTATTCATTCAATAAGCCATCATGCCTTCTGGGCCTGTTGTTGTGGCGAGAATTATAGCGTTGTTAGAAGACGGAGCGGGGGCAACGTGAAACAGCAAGAATCGTAGGTGTGAGCCCTTGTGGTGTACAAAGGATATTCCAGTGCTATCAAGAGACAAAAATTTCATGACATGACCCAAATGATATACCAACATCAACAGCGACTTCTCTGATTGTGATTTGGCGATAGCTCATAATCATTTCCTTCACTTCTTCCACGTTTTCATGGGTTGTTGATGGCTGGGGCGTCCAGGGCGCTCGTCATCTTCAACGGCTTCATGGCCTTCTTGGAAACACTTATACCACTCGTAAATCCTTGTTCTACTCATAACAGACTCACGAAAAGCAATATTTAATATTTCTAAAACATTACTGTACTTTATTTCATTCTTATAGCAAAATTTAATACAAATTCTCTGATCCGTTTTTTAAAGAAATAAATAATCGCCGATAGTATCAAAACACATGTAATATTTTTGACAGCTGACAACAGACTAACCATCCGATATTCCGATATGACTAACAATGTACAGATACTTTTCAAACGTGTTTAGCAACACAACAATAAAAATAAACAGTTCTAAAACCTTAAAACTTTTCCGCACGTAGAACAACTCTATCTCGAAACTAAGTGGTCGAGAAAAAATACACCATCACGTAAAAGCAGAATATGTATTTTATGCGCCAGTTTTCCTTTTTTCAAATAGTTCACTCTCGTGCTTTCTCATGACCCATGAACAGGATGGGGTGTATCCTATTCACCTCAAAATCAATAGATGTCGTCTGGTAGATGTTCCTAATCAGAATCAGTCGAAACCCAATCGATCCGACACGATTTAGTTGAGTGATCATGCTAACAAACAAATTTCTCAAATAGTCCACCATTGTGCTTTCTCATGACCCATGAACATGGTAGAGTGTGTTCTATCCACCTCAAAATCAATAGGTGTCGTCTGGGAGATGTCCCCGATCCGAATCAGTCAAAACCCGATCGATCCGATATGACTTAGTTGAGTTAACATGTTAACAAAAAAAAATTCTCAAATAGTCCACCGTCGTGCTTTCTCATGACCTACGGATACGGTAGGGTGTGTCCTATCCACATCAAGATCAATAGGTGTCGTCTGGGAGACGTTCCCGATCAGAATCAGTCAAAGCCCGATCGATCAGACACGATTTAATTGAGTTATCGTACTAACAAAACAAATTTCTCAAATAGTCCACCATCGTGCTTTCTCATGGCCCATGGACAGGATGGGGTGTGTCCTATCCACCTCAGAATCAGTAGGTGTGGTTTGGGAGACGTCACCGATCACAATTAGTCAAAACCCGATCGATCCGACACGATTTAGTTGAGTTATCGTGCTAACAAAAAGGATTTCTCAAATAGACCCAAGGGAGGGGTGGTGTGTGCGATCCACCTCAAAATCAATAGGTGTCGTCTGGGAGACATTCCCGATCAGAATCAATCAAAACCCGATCGATCCGACATGACTTAGTTGAGTTATCGTGTTAACAAGAATAAATGCCGACGACAACGACGACATACACACAGCAAAATATTTTTAAAAACCATTTTTTTTTTGTTTTTAGGCCGAAGAACGAAAAATAAACCCAAAAATAAATTTTGTTTTTTCACTTTACATTACTTTTTGTTTACTTTTTTACTTTGTATTTACACGATTACATTACTTTTCCGCTTATAGTGGAGTGCGGAAAAGTAAAATCACACCTCATATATTCAACGTATGTAATGAATTAGCCAACTTATCAACACAAAAACATTCATATGAAAATGCATAGTGTACTATTAAATAGATCTTTAACTACCGCGAAAATAAATCGATCGATCGGAGAAGCTGATTCACCGACTCTCCGCCCCCACGTATACACTCTTATACGGCGGCAATGCCCCTCTGATAATATCGAGCGTATATAAGCATCACCAGTAATTCGAATTCGATATGTCATATTATATAGTAGTCAATAAACCATAGAATAAACCAAACTCGACGACTCGTAAGATGCAAAGGTGACTGCAGTTTCAGTATTTTTTTACTTTTTACGCCGCGTCATAAGATAACAGTTTGACTAATAAAATAATGAACTTGAATGAATTTATGTCGATAACCGCAGAGCAACAGAGTTTTATTTTGTAATCCAATTTACCACTGTCCCCTCAATTTTAAGTCACCTGAATCCCAGCAAATAGCGACATCGTCAAGGTCTACATCGATACCACAATGTATCGATACATAATTTCCGTCAAAACTGATCGCTAACGGACGGTTAACGAATTAATACGCAGATTGCCAATCAATTTTTTTTCTATTAAGAGATTACTTAGGTATTAATTTCACAGATTATTTTTTTCTGAATAATGGCGCGGCGGGATCTTATCGCACATATGGAGGCTTGTAAGAACTTAATTTCAAGGTAATTTTCATATACGTTAACAAACAAATTAATCTGTTATAGTGGTGGAGGCTATACATTATATATTTTATTCGAAGTCCTTGGAAAATTTTGTCGTACCCGCCTTAAGTAAATATCATACATCAATGCGCTGTCATAATTCGTTAAACAAAGAGAGTACAAATTTCAATAAAACGTTTCCAGGTGACATTAAATCGAGAATGCGTGTAATCTCAAAATTTTTCTTGTGTGTTTTACTGTTTATTATTTATATCATCTATTTTAAGTTCCATTTTATGAACGTCCAACCCAACTGTATCTCGTTCTTATTTTCCTTAAGCCTGTGGTTTATATATGGCCGAACATATTCGGCAATATAGGCAACATAAAATACTTTTTCGCAGCGTTTTGAGATATTTTTGGTCCTTTCGGGTACACAGAAAAACGCTTAGCGGTGTTTAATAGTAAGTATTATTTCATCGCTATTTGACAAATAAAAAATCTCAAAACATAGCCTTGGCTTGTTTTATGGCTAGGCTCAGGTAGACTGTTCCGTTTATCGGCAAGATAAGGGAATATTTTATTTGGAAAATAGCGATGAAATGAATAGTAATTATGTAATTTATTCACAAATGTTTGACAACGACGAAAATTCCACAATGCGACATGCCATTGAATTCACTTACCTAGGTTTGCAGGATTTTTCAAACCCATTATTTTTAATCAAAATATCTGCTGATTATTCTCAATGCAAAGAATGTCAAAGCTTTATTGAATGTATTTAAATGTTTTACTTTTGCATTAAGTAATTAAAACGTGATTTTTACTTGTCCTCACTCCACTATAGGCGGAAGAGGAATGTAATCGTGTAAAGAAAAAGTGAAAAAACAAAATTTTTTTTTGAGTTTATTTTTCATTTTTCGGCCTAAATACCAAAAAAAAATGGTTTTTAAAAATTGCTGTGTGTGTGTGTGTGTGTGTCGTCGTTGTCGTCGGCATTTATTCTTGTTAGCACGATAACTCAATTAAATCGTATCGTATCGATCGGGTTTTGACTGATTCTGATCGGGGACGTCTCCCAGACGATACCTGTTGATTTTGATGTGGATAGCACCCACCACTCCCTCCCTTGGGTCTACGAGTATTTGAAAAATTTTTTTTGTTAGCAGATAACTCAACTAAATCGTGTCGGATCGACATAGTTTTGACTAATTCTGATCGGGGACGTCTCCCAGACGACACCTATTGATTTTGAAGTGGATAGGACACACCCTACCCTGTTCATGGGTCATGAGAAAACACGATGGTGGACTATTTGAAAAATTTGTTTTGTTAATACGATAACTCAACTAAATCGTGCTTGCTTTAAATCTTCTACATTGTCCGGCCTAGTATACGTTACTTTTTAAGTATCGCCATATGTCGATTCCGGCTAATATAATTATTATCGTAGCATATGTAAAAAATGTGCTCTTTTACAATCTGTTATACAAAAAGTGGGTTGACATTAAAAAAAAAAGAATACATTCATGACGTCATACCTCCTACACGAATCACCTTGTATTTATTAGTTCTAATTTAAAAAATGTACAACTAAAAATAAAATTTGACGGGTCTGACAGTTTTTCTCAAGAGTTATTCCTTGACTTTTTAACAAACATCTTAACTTCACGAAAGCACTGTATATGCATATGCATTCTGAGATAACCGTCTTGCAATTATATTCATAACAGTTTGTGAATAGTTTAGAGAACAGCTTAGGCACTTTTGTATTTATTCAAACAATAATGTTTAAATAATAATTACAAAAATTTAAACTACAATATAAATAGATCACTCCAAATCTAGTTTTAGAGAATTTAAGGAAATAATAATGTTAAAATTTGTAAAATATATGCTTTTGGACTTTGACTATGACTAGAAAAAGGTACATCTCATCGCATCGGACACTCCCTGTATATAATAGAATAAACTATGTTGAACAGTCTCACTATAAGGACGACCATTTATTAAGCTATTCCATGTGAATGTTAATTAAATCTCTTCATGTAAAACAGTTACAAATTGTAAAGTTCATAATTCAATACAAGAAACGTCTCTCTAAACATGTAATGCCTTATAGTAAGTTGTAAATTCTCAGCGTGTGCCATTTATTACAACGAAAGTATGCATATTGAATACAAGATGTATTTAAATTGTTTTACGTTCGTGGCTAGCCGAATAGGAAAGGGATGGACGCATCGCGTTCTGTTTTTATTCGACCATTGGAAATCGATTTACATCAACAACCGTATTGTAATTACGACTAATTGGGCTTCTAAATGTGTACGGGAGCGTAAGAAAGTAGCGTTACGGTTAGAAAAGGTGTAAAATTAATCAGTAGGGAATAGTAATAGTTAGGATCATTAATTTACTCTATTCGAAACCAAAAGGAAATTATTATTGTACGTCGCTGTTTGGTACGTCTTAAAAATAAAATACCAATCAATATTTTCCAATAAGTGGTTTCTGTCCTTGTATATATCGCAAAAAGTATATCCTACTTCTACTCTTAATAGTACACAGTACTTTTTCATGAGCTTTTATTTAATATAATAAAATGAATCAAATTTCAATAAAAATTTTACTAATAAGTATAACGATAAAACTTTATGTAGTAATATAAATATTTAATTACAACTATTGTACTAAAATAGACTATTTTGTTTTTTTAATTTTTAAATTCAGTTGCTTAAGATGTTATAAATTTGTAATCAGGACAGGGTTGCTTGGTAAAATTGAAATAGTCCGCCATTTGCTTAAAGTCTGAGGCTGTAAAACTAAGTTATTATTTTACTTCCTTTTCTAAAGATATAGGTAGTACATTTAATCCTTGTACATATAGTACATATAGTATATATAGTACATAAAGTATATGTAGTACAGCTTGTAAAGAATAGAAAAAAGTGTAAGTTTCTCTATGTATGCGTAGAAGAAAGAGTAAGGCAGCATTCTGAAAGAAAAGGATGCACTTCTCGTACGGTCAGATTGAACGTTGTGTACATTCACATTACTCGATATTCACTCTGCAAAGATCTTAATGCGATTGAGTAAAGACCAGGCTATTTACTGCTCAACTCGTAGGCGGTCCGATATCGTAGTTTTGCGACTTGTTCCTATTCTTGATAAGCAAGACATATGGTATAAGTTCGAAATCAGCAAGGTTTTTTTATACAATTTGAAACAGTCTTTGATTCATTTTTTTATCTTTTAAAATAACGGAGGTTATTGACTGTAGAAAAACTCTCAGAAAGAGATTCTCTATATTATTACGGAAAGTAAATTAAAAATACTTTGTTTTAATTGTGGGTTTAGTCGCATACTTCGTAGTAAATTAATGTAAGCAATACCGCATTCCCAACAATCTAGAATAACCGAAAAGATTTGAGAATTTCATTAATTTCGAAGTCCGGTAAATGTCTAGGAATTCAAAATAGCAAATTATTTCAACAGCATGATTGCGCATGCGATTGCCTTAAAGGGCATTATCAAAGGAAGAAGAGAGTGAGGAATTGGGTTTTCTATTTTGAGATGTGTAATTCAGTTTTAATCATCTCCCGATGATGCCACCTTAGTTGGCGAAACGTTTGTCAAGAAACACGTAATCTTTCTGCGTTCGCGGGAAACTGGTCTCCTGTGTTTGTAATAATATTAATATCCTATTATAAGTCTAACTATAGTAGAATTATTTTATGAAGACCAGGTCGGCAATAAATGTGCGACAAAGACAGATGCATGTCTGACTTTCTTCCATACCAATGCAATCTGAATAAGAGACACAAGCCTGTCTATAAATCATTTGCGCTTGTAGTAAAATTATTTTACTGCATTCGCGTGGGAGAAGGTAAGCTATACATTGCTCTTTGTCGCACGGTTTATTGCTGACTTGTTCTTCATAAAATAATTCTACTATAATTCGATAATTATAAAATTAGTTAGACTCAATAAAATACTCTACCTATTATTTTTATTTGCCTGTTTAACATTTTGTATTTAAGTTCATGGTTCGTATTATAGTATACATATATTAGGAACTAAAAAGCATTTAATATATCACTGGATATTATAGTCTATTTATAGGTAGAGGGAAAAAACGTCAATGGGATTATAGTCATTTACAATTTTGTAATTAATTGGTAAAACGTGATTGAACAAAATGTTGGCATATGATACTTTGTTAGAAATTACCTTTAAATGTATTCGAATAGTGTAGTAGATACTCGTAAAATAATGCCATTTGAAAATCTATGTTATCGTTTCCTGGGAAACTCATGATCTCAAACTAATCCTTTATTTAAAAGACGAGTAATGTGATGCCAAAATAACCCCTGATCTCAAATTAATCCTTTATTCAAAAGACCGATCATATTACGCCAATATAACTCCTTCAGATATAACTCCTCAAAACGGAAAATATTTCCTGCAACTTGTTATTGTGCTATAATTACTTTAAGAACACCATCTCCCTAGAAACCTATTTCTATTAATATCCGTTAATAATTATAATGGAATGTAATAAATGTCTGAAAATAAAATAAATATTGAAATCCATAATGCATTTTATGGTAAACAAACTAATCATCAAACTCTGAGTTATGATGTTTTACACTGCAAAGGTATACAAACAAAAATAAATGAGAAATAAAAATTTTCTTCTGCACCTGCACAATTTGCATAATACCTGTAGATATTCCTTGAAGTATAATCGGTGTACATATATGTTAATGTTTCTTTTATTTATTTCATTAGTAACAACTTTTACGATTATGTGTAATTTTGGATTTCATTTTACATATTATACAATGTGAATCAAATTTAAATTTACATTTTATACTTTTACACAAGAAATTGTTTTAATGAAAAATCACCAAATAATGAAAATAATAAATAATGAAGTTTTCAATTAGAATTCATTTTTTGTAAACTTCATTAAAAATGTGTGACGTGTTGCTTATTTTCCATCTTTTATTAATTTTTATATTTTGAATACAACTGAGCAGAATAGATACTCTTAAAGCCGCAGAAAACTTACAATTTGCAACAATTACATAAAATCACAACATATATATGACAGTGGTTTATAATTCCATTAGAGCCATATTTACATTGATACATAATTTCATATAAAACCAATGGGGTATAAATCGTATCAGATTTTTCCCTTATTTCTGTTTTTTTTTCTTGAAAAAATTATTATTTAGTATCCATGTATGTATAGATGGCAAATACGTTATATTATGTGATGATGACCGAAGAGTTTTGTTTTGCTATGGTTTTAAAATTTTTCTTAACTGTACCTTATATAAATAAACAGAAAATATTTTAGATTTTCAATTAGTTAATAAATTTTCAATTTTCAATAAATTATGTCGTAATCAATACATCTTCATCATCTGAATTTCATCGAAGAAGTACTCTGTTGTTAATAGTCATTACAAAAAGAGGCAAACTTGATTAAAATTAAGGTTTAATTATTGAAACCCATAATATAATGTTATAATAAACAAAATAGTCAACAAATTTATCATCAATTTCCAATTTATTTAATGAAATTCATTTGTGAATTTCTTTTTCAAATCAAATGGATTTTGTGTATTATTTAAATTATTTTATTTTTCCTTCTATTATGAGAATATATCAAGCGATTATTATTTTTTAAACGGGGTTAAATCGGAATTTTTAGGACCCTTAAAAGGTTAAATTACAAGATAGGGGTGTAATTTTTTAGGGACCCTCATTTTTAAGTGGGGATAGCTGGAGGTAAGAGGGTGAAAAATACATTTCAATGGACACTGGTTTTAATTTTCCCGCTCGATAATATAGGGGTCACTTTCTTTGCTAAAAGAAATATTGGGGGTGGGCAGTTTTGAAATGAAAGCATTATATGTATTTTTGACATTGTTTATGTACACTATACGAATGAAGTTAGAATTTGTATTTTTTGAAATGCTTATTTAATATTGCTAAATTTTAGAAGTTTATCACGAGAAATATAATGAATAACTAACGCATTTTTTAAGATTTTTGTTTATAAATATAATGTAATAATAAATATATTTTTAAATAATTATGCATTAAATGTTGTATATCAAAGTTGATTTGATCTTTCACTCTAGTACACACCACCTCTTATTGTTACGAGTAGTAAAATTTTACAAGCTTTACTGTGTTTACTTTATAGGTGCCTTGTTAGTTTATACCTACATTTACGTGTTTGCATTACTTTTGTAGCTATAACATATTTCGTTTTAACAGTCTAACAGTTTGGTCATACATTTTAGCGTTGCCTATTCTAATATTGCAGCAAGAAGACTGTCTCCACCTTTCTTCTTGAACAAATATTTGAGTCTGCCTCCTCTAATTATCCACGTTTTTATCTCTATTTTTTAATCCTCAAGTACGTTAAGTCATTTATTTGCTTACTGCTCACCATAACGGCTGTGGACCAATATAAATACCGCGGTGAACGTTATCTGTTTTTATAAAACATTTCTAACGAACTATCTTAAATGCACATACGTAAACGTAATTTTAGAGCTGGTCTCATGACGAGCTGCGCTATCATACTTTTTAACGTTTTCAAAGTTGTTAACATGCTTGTTTTTTGTTCCAGGTAAGCTGGCCAAGTCTTATCGGAAGATCGGGACGGCTCAGGAAGGTGCACTGCGTGTATAACTATAAAGTTACCACAAATGTTCAGTTCAACTGGTCCCTCTTGACTGATCTATTGACCTCGCTGTTACAGATGTTATAAGCTTTTTTTTGTAGTTTTGGTTTCTTTGTTATTCTGTGACCAACCAGATAACATTTCGTAAATATTCTTTGTATGGTACTCTTTTATTTCGCTGAATAATTTATCTATTTAATATTATTTGATTTATATTAATATTTTTATTAAGTTGTGAACGATTTGAGGCAAATACAATGTTTTATTGCTTTCCAATTTTTTGCTGTCGATGGTCTGCTTGTTGAGTTTTATTTGCCGCAGATATGTTATATTTGGTTGCAATTTTGTTTAATCATTATGTAAACAAACGATTGATGTAAATTTATACTAATACAGTGTTCATCACAAATCTTCTTGATCTCCATCCTGAATCTCTTTAACAATAAACATATATCAGGATTGAATAGGAAACAAAAACTCTTGCCAGAAGACGTGTAAAACTGAATATATACTGTTTATATATTTTAAAAATATATCTGCTTATATGTGTAGCGTGTACTGCAACAGTATGAAATGAATAAATTATCTGAAGTGTACAGGGTGAGAGAAAAATACAAAATTATGTAAAACCACAATTGTCGTTTTTATCAGGTTTAGCATCATACTAAATATAGAGCGATATAAATGAAGCAAGAAAATTAGTGCCCTTGTTGTTTTCTTTCCCATTTTACTTTTGAAAAAGCTATTGATGATCATGAATTCAGCAGATATGTCACCAGATGCCCATTTAGTATAACTGAGAACGGGCAATTTCATACTTATTTTCAAACACCATCTCTTTATGAAGTTCATTTATATTTATTTATTTCATATATTTGGGCTAGAACGATGTGTTATAAGCAGTACAAAGTAAACGAAATTTAGGTTTTAGTAAATATCAGGAGATTTTTGATGTATCCTGTATAAGATAATATATTATGCCTAACAAATGTAAACTACTATAATTATCTTTGTAGTATTTAGTCATTTTTCATGAACTATATATAGGGTGTTCTGGAATCGTATGAGAATTTAAGAGTAGATACTGACTTTTAAACAATAAAGGTGTAAAAATATAGAGTAGACATACACGTTTTTATATAACGCCTAATAGATGTTATTTATGTAGATGTTCTCATATATAATGACTTGTATGGATAAATTAGTGTGTATACCACATAATAATTATTGGAACAGAGAGTTAAACTTGAAGAAGGCAAAGCAACAACACTTATACTGGCACAGTATTGACTGTCCGGTCAATGGACCAGTCAAGATCATAAATAAATATCACTTCTCAGAAAGTCTGATATTCTGTACACTTTTTGTAAATTCAACATACTCAAAAATAGGGAAGCAATGTGCAATTAAAAAATATCCCCTGTGACTCATGCAATTAATTCAGTATTTCAGAAATTCAGACTCATGTAATTAATTTGGTAAGTAGTAAGTTTACTTATAAATCTGAGAAATAATAATATAGTAGGTTAATATCTAGGAACACTGTAACTTGATAAACCAAAACAATCGTCTTCATTTGAAGAGTATCTGTAAAAGAAAGAATATTTAGCAAATATAAGGTATAAACAGATAAATTTTTTCCGGGGTATAGGTTTTAAAACTATGTAGGCAGTCTATATGATAATTTTATTCGAGTATCATTATAATGCAGAATATGACTTAACCCAGATAGATCTGAAACTTTTTTTGGCTTATTTTAAACTAACAGGCGCTTATTTTTGTTTATTTGGTATAATTTAACAGTATTTAAGAAGTTTTATATTTTTACCTCATTTTCTTTATTAATTCTGTCGTATTTTAGCTTTTCCTGGATTAGATATTAGTTTCCATATTCAATATAAAATAATACTTCTTGCTTACATAAATAATAATGTCTACTTTAAGTGGAACATTGTTTTACATCAAATGTATTTGTTGTAACAGCATGATGTATTCCAAGAAAACTACTAATTATTTATAGTTTATTGAATTCTGTGATAATTTTTGAGGTGGCGTACATCAATATAACTCAACTCAAGAAATCGCCTTTAAAAATATATATTATAATTATTAGATTTTATTTATATAGGTTATTATTTGTGGTACATATCTTGCATAAATTCATTAAATTAAACTATTTTACTATAATTCAGCCACATTATGGCACTAAATCAATTATAATGAATATTCGTTTGTCTACTCCAAAATAGTTGTACGTATTTTCAGAGCTCCCTATATCATGTATTGTCCTAATAAGAATGTTTTCATCACACTATTCTAGTAGTAGATTACCATATCATGGCAGTAGATTACACAAATATTATTTTATGAGTATATTTATATTTTAAGCTCATATCCTACTAATCATATTTCCCAATACTGAATGCATTATGGAAGGTTGTGCCACGTCGTCAAGAATATGCGAAGGTTACATCTAACTGAGGATACGAAGATGATGTCTGGAACCTGAACTATAAACAAATGGCTACCCCCAAGAAATATTTGAAAGGTATGTACATATGATAAGTATTTTAGAGTTATTTTATTAGAATAGTTACCAAGGCTATTATTGAATGTGGTACATAGATAGAGCGGATAAATTAAATGTATTCGTTTCAAAACAGTGATAATATTCTCTTTTTTTTATACTGAATTAAGAATTGTTTTTATTATACTTTATGTACCTCGCGAAGTTGTCCCCCATTTAACTATATCTTTTGGCAAAAAAAAGATAACAATTATATTTTTGGGTATCCCAAAATGTTTCACTGTTTATATTTAATATCTTAGACAGAAACAATTGAGGGGTCTGGAAGTAAAAGGGTTCAAGTGCACATTTTTAAATAAATGGTCTAAATGTAGAATATCACACCTAAAGTATATCCCAACTTAGAGGTAAAATGATTCAAGCACATTTCATGTCCCCTGGCGACATCTCTTGTAGTCTTTAAAAACGTATAAAAACATTCACTAATAAAGTATTTGGTAAAAGGATTCAAGTGCTCTTGAACCATTTTACTTCTAAAGTGTTGACAGCTTGTTTTAATGTTTGACGTACAGACAACCAACGTTTGACCTATGTCAATGTGTTTTCAATTACATTTTCTTAGTAAAAATCACATATTTGCAGTGTTCGTACTGTTCGTTCGTAATAAGCAAAATGAGAAGTGGCTGGGAAAGCGATGGTTTGCAAAAAAACTACAGATCTTGGTATGGCCGAGCCTGACAAGCGTGGCAAAAAGAAACCTCCAAACAGAATAAAGGAATCATGCAAAAATTTTGGTTATTTCCCACATCAATGTTTCCCAAATACAGAAGTCATTATTCTAGAAAAGACAATCTAAATGTAAAGTATCTATATCCCAGGAGAATTAAGTGTCAGTAAGATGTACAAATTATATCGCGAGTTTTGTATTGAAAAACATGAATTACCAGTAAAGGAATCCTATTATAGGTTCATTTTCAATACGGAATTCAATTTAAGTTTCCATATAGTAACACCTATAGTCGTTGTGACAATCTACAAAATCTAATAAAACACTCTACAAATGAAGACGTGATTAAAAATGCCAAGCGAGACCTCGAATTACACCAAAGAAAAGCCCAGAAAGCAACAGAAGCCAAAAAAGCTGATATTGCTGAAAATAAAAATTCTAAAAATACTGCTGTAGTATGTTTTGACTTGCAACAGGCATTGCCGACGCCGTTGTTAACCACTTCTAAAGTCTTTTATCTTCGCCAATTATGGACGTATCATATCTGTGTCTTTGACTTACTGGCTGGAAAAAGTCATATGGAACGAAACTATTGCATCTAGGGGTTCACAGGAGATAGGCTCATGCTTAATGAAATTTATTCAAGGTCTCCCATCAACAGTAACGAATATTTTTGCATACAGCGACTCATGTGGAGGACAGAAGAAAAATAAAAACATTTCTAAACTATTTAGTTTTATTGTTCAAGCCACAGAAAATATAACTGAGATTCATCACAAGTTCCTTGAACCTGGCCACACTTATATGGAGTGTGACCGTAGTTTTGGTCTAAATGAGAAGAGAAAAAGGCAAATCCCTCAAGTTCTTATCCCAACAGATTAGGAGACTGTAATAAGAGGCACATCGTCCAACTTTATTGTGTATAATATGAACAAAGATGATTTTTATTCTTTTTCGCCATTTAATGAAATTATGAATGATCCTAAAAAAAGTACTGATGGTCAACCCTTAAAATGCAGAGAAATTTGTTGGTTTGCTTATTACAAAAGTGAAAGACTATCGTTTAGATACAAAAGTACCCTAAACGTTAATGTAGAGTTTGACAATAAAAATTAAAACCGTCAAGTACAAAAATGTGCTACCCTTATTGGATTACATTCCGCCAAATCACCACACCTTTTATGAAAGCACAAGGCACGATGGAGAAGCATCAACAAAAAATAGAAAAAATAAACAAACCCAGACCATGACATTGAGCCAAAAAGAGCCTGATCTAAATCAACCCCAACTAAGACCAGCCGATTCAGATGAAGAAAATGATGAAGACAGCATCGTAATATTAGATTATGATTACGAATAAAAAAAAATGTTATAGAAGTTACTTACATGTTTACAAATAAAGTTTATAGTACAGTAATTAGTACAGTAATTGCACTTGAATCATTTTACCAATAATTTTTTTTAACATCAATAATGGTTCAAGTGTATTTTTGCAAAAATAAAAAAGCAAAATATAAAACAATATTTTCTCTTGGTAATGTTTTTTCATCTTTAAATAAAACTAAAATATTAACACGGTTTTCTAAACTTATTTCTGGAATTTTTAAATTTAAGTTAATTTTAAAGCCATTTATCTCAGACCTACCAAAAATGCACTTAAACCATTTTACTTCCAGGCCCCTCAATTATAAGCATATGATAGGGTGGATAGTACTTAAAACAAACAAGAGTATACTGAAAGAGAGGTTTACTTTTTATTCTTATTACTCGCTTTGTTTCATTGAATACTATATTTGAATAATCGAAATATATATTATTACAAGTATAATATTATTAGGAAATTACACACTTTAATATAATACTAATGTTATTGTATATCTAAAATATTTACTAATTTCATTTCAGGCACAATTTTCTAAACGATGTTAGTTTTTAATACAAGCTAAGATATAGTTAACAAAATTCGCCATTTGTGCGCTATTGTGGGGATAAGTGAATTTAAAAGTTTCAAGTCAGTTTTACTGTTCAATAAATTGTCCTACGGCCTTTCATGTCCTTTGTTCCTACAGAAATATAAGTTCTCGTGTCTTATGTTCGGTGAAAAGCGTAGTTATTTTCACCTTTTGAATAAAGAACACATCCAAAAGTAAAACTACACCAAATGTAAAAGCTTTAAACATATATCTGAAACATCTTATAATAGTGGAGTTCTGAGGCAAAAATTCCATTTATGGTGGATAGATAGATTCTTCAGTACCATTGACATCCGAATATGAAGTTAACTACTATACTCAGTTAACTGTTCATTAAAAAGTCAGCCTCACCAGAAAATGTTGCTATTTAAAATATTGTGAGCATAGAACAATGCTATTTATCGGCAGAACAATAAATGTTCGGCTCCAGATGAACTATAAAAACTATGAAAATATTGTGAGCATAGAACAATGCTATTTATTGGCAGAACAATAAATGTTCGGCTCCAGATTAAACTATTATCTATCTGTTAATTGTGAACGTATAAGTAAGTTCTTATAGAGGGACAACCAAGCCGTCATGTCATAGTGTTATAGTGTGCATAATTGTATCAGTTATCAACTATTTTGTTGTTCAGAAACTATACACTAAAAAGCAATGGAGTATATATAGTATTGGATGCATATACTCGCATATGAACGTTTCTATTACAAGAAAATGGTGGGCAATTAAGTAGTACCGGGAATAAATGATTTTTTTTAATATACATCATCATGAGGTCGTCAGTCCTAAGACTGGTTCGAAGCTAACCTCCAGCTTCTCCTATCTTGTGCTAACCTACGCATTTCGCTAATTAGGCTACAACCTACATCCCTTACTATTTGCGAGCAGTAGTCTAATCTAGGCCTACCTCTGCCTTTCTTCACTCCTATTTCTGCCTCCAAAATATCGCGGACTATTCCCCCATGTCTCAGCAAGTGGCCTACCATTCTATCTCTTCTCTTCTTTATGTTTTTCCACATACTTCTTTTCTCGCCGACTTTCTCTAATACTTCTTCGTTTCTGACCCTATCAGTCCACGGTATTTTCATCATTCTTCGGTAACACCACATCTCAAAAGCTTCTAATTTCTTCCTACTTGCTTCCCCTACCGTCCAGGTTTCGCAACCGTATAGTGCCGTGCTCCATACATACGTTTTCAAAAATCTCTTCCTTGTTTCTAAGTTTATTACCCCCGAGCATAAAAGTGCTTTCTTTTTGTTAAAAACTACTCGACTCTGCACTATCCTTTGTTTTATATCTTTATCGCTTCTTTCATCCCAATTTATTTTACTTTCTAAATAAGTGAAGTCTTTAACTTCCTCCAATCTTTCATTATTAATTTGTACTTTCGTTTTTGCTCTGCTCTCGCGCCCTCTGCACACTAACACTTTAGTTTTGTTTTTATTCACCCTCATTCCGTATTCTTCTGTCAACACTGCCTCCATTTCGTTCAACGCTGATTCTGATTCCTCCTTATTAGATGCTAATACTGCTATATCATCAGCGAATCTCAGCATTTTTAGTTTCTGTCCCTGTACTTTAATCCCAAAATCCACACTATCTTTTATTACATTAGTCGCCTCTTCGATGTACGGATTAAAAATTAGTGGTGATAGCGTACATCCTTGTCTTATTCCTTTCCTAATACCTACTTCCCTTCTTTTCCCTTCTACTTCTATAACAGCAGTTTGCTGTTTGTATAGATTGTGTACTACTCTCCTATCTCTATACTTCATTCCCGCGCTCTTTAGTATCTCGAACATTTTTTCCCATCTTACATTATCAGAAGCTTTTTCTAAATCTACAAATCCTATATAAGCGTTCTTTCCTTTTTCTATTGTTTTCTTTAACATTACTCTTAGCGCCAGAATAGCTTCGCGAGTTCCCCTATTTCGCCTAAACCCGAATTGGTCTCCTCCTAGTATTTCCTCCGCTCTATTTTCCATCCTCTTCTGCACTATTCTGGTTAAGATTTTTGACGCGTGGGAAGTTAGGCTAATCGTTCTAAAGTTCTCGCATTTGTCGGCTCCTCTCTTTTTCGGCATCTCACCCGTTTCGTATATGTATTTTACCAGTTCATTTTAATATACAAAGTATACAAATTCATTTACTTATTGATAATAAGTAACAACCCTACTTCTTTCTTATTAAATATTAATTGAATCCGTAATCTTTACATTTCATGTGCTTCAATAGTTGTGATTATTTTTGTACCTTACTTTATTTCTCTAGTTTATATATAACTTTCCAGTATGTTATTTCTGATGATATTAATTGGAGATAGTGTAATTTGGAGAGCCATTTTCTAAATTTGTAAACATCATTCATAGACCGTAAATCCAGTCAGAACTTACTTAGAAGTAATTACCAAACCAAATGTGTTCCTTATGTTAATCAATAGATGCTAAAAATACTTAAACTTATTTAAATTTAAAGTTAGTACCAGGGAGGCAGTTGGGAATGAAATATAATACTAATGATGGATACAGAGAGATGTATGTTTCTTAACCAAGGATTTTTCAGATTTTTGGTAAATATAGAGTAGAGTAAATACTATAGGTAATGCCAGGAATAAGAAGGAAAACTTTGCATTAAAGTTAGATATTAGGTTAATAAAAACCATTATTAATTATTATCTACTATATTGCTATATACAACATTATTTTAGATACAAAATATAGATAGAAATTTAAATTAAAGTTACAATAAATTACAAAGTACAGTAAATAGAATCGCTATATACATATAGCAATGTAATAAAGTTGCACAAAATATTATTAATTTTGCTATTAAATTATTTTTTTTTTGGAAAATTTAAAACCACCATTATTAGACAGTGATATACGTAGCAAATGTTTCTTTCCAATTTTGTTAAAACAGTGACGTTAGTTGTCTTGTCGCTCTTTATTCAGACATCCTTTGTTTAATATAATGATACTCCATATTAGAGGTTTCTTGTTTAACATTAATTTGTAAAATAGTTGGTATTTTTCTCTTTTAGAAAAAAAAAACACAAATAGAGCAACTACAACCTCATTTTTACCTCAACAATCAGGTATAAGTTGATACGCATGTAAACACCTTATGTTTAATGTTATTTTGTCTATCAAAATAGAACCAGGAGTTTAAGTAATCCTACAAAAAAATCCTAGTGGAGTATTGGATGTTGGACATTGTTAGCGGAGTACATTTTGAACAACTTTATAATTCATGTAAAAAAAATTCTGAACGCTCCATTTGCTTTATTTGTATTTATTTTTTAAAAATGTCTGTTATCTTATAAAGGGTAAACAGGAAACCCTTAATATTGAATCGTGTTGTACTCATAAAATTTTACGGGATATATTTTTTTAAAGAGAGGCGGGTTGCGATTTAAAAAAGATTATGATGCCTTTATACTACCATAAAATCTGACTTAATATAAGACTGACAAGGTTTTCAAAAAATCATTTAATAATAGAATTATGAATATTATGCGAAACTTTATAACACGCTATGTACAGTGCTATGAAAAATATATAGACTTATCCTTAATTTGGGCTACATCATGAGTGAAACTCAAAACTGAAAATAATTTTATGGGTATGTTGTAGAGGTATATTACGTGAACTCAGGGTTTTATATTACGAGTTTTTAGGATCTCATGCATTGGTGAATAACAGATGACTTATGAAAAACAGATCTATGATTTGTGTAAAATTATGAAGTCACTGGTGTTTTTATATTTTATTTGGACTAATACTTGGTCCATTTACCCTTATTTTTGATTACATTTAATAATCGAATGCTCATATTCGTACTATGTATTAAATTGTTTAAATTTGCCTGTGGGTTTTCGCCGCAGGCAGCTGCAAATCGACGCTTCAATCCATCAACACATTCAATTGAACGCTTTTTTGGTTTGTATACTGCCATAATACTCCATAGATTTTCTATCGGGTTAAGATCAGGACTTAATGCTGGCCATGGTATAACGTCGATTCTATAGTGTTGAAACCAGTTTTTTGTGGACCTTGCAGAATGAATAGGTGGATTATGCTGTTGAAATATTGCACCATCATCTTCAATAAGGGCTAAAAATGGTAACAGGTAATCTTCTAACAGGTTTCGATAAGCAGTCGTATTCATTTTGCCATTTAAAAATACCAGTTGGCTTTTCATATCCTTTTTGAAAACCGCCCATATCATAACAGAACCAACTGTTTGAGGTATTTATGATATAATTTTTCCTCCTTTCGTAAATCATGCCAATAATAGCTTTATTTTAATGTTATTTTAATATTCTTTAGTCCAATTTTATTATATCTATGATACAAATTTCACTATAATATTTCTAAAGATATTTGGTTGTTACATGGCAATACAAACATTAACACACCTTCGGTTATTTCATTGCTTTGCCTTGCAATTCTGCGAAACCGAGAGCGATATGGATTTTCCAGCGGCTTTAATGTTTGATTTAGAAGTGCACAACAAGAACTTCGGTTACGGAATTCTAATCTCGATTCCATTGTTCCACTTTTTAACCAATGCAAGCGTGTTCTCGGCGAAAATGAGATTAGCTTCCAGCGCAATAAAATAAAATTACAGCTATAAGCTGACGTTATTAAAAATGTACCCTCGATGTCGACATTGTCGACACATTGTCGACTGTTTTTGCATAATTAACTTTAAATGCCTATACGTGTTGTAAGTTTTTATTTGTACCGATACGATGTAATCGGTTTTAAATTCCGTCGGTGGTATGGCGAGTTTTATTTATTTTTCATCGTTCGGGTTTAAATCTCAAGGCCATAAATAGTAATCTATTGAAATGGAATATGTTGCTGCCCCTCGCTCTGTCACGTTGTAATACTATATAACTCATTCTCATTAGTTTTAAGTGCCTATTAATTCGCGTGTAGATAAGGATTCGCCAGACAGGGAAACTGCACTACACAAAGATATTTGTTTGTGAACATATTTTCCATAAAAATTATAATTAACGAAGCATCGAATCGCATAAAATCGCATTACATTTATTAAATTTGATGAATGCTCATGATGATACATCAAAACATGTGATGTACATATAGTAGAATTATTTTATGAAGACCAAGTCGGCAATAAATCGTGCGACAAAGACAGATGCATATCTGACTTTCTTCCATACCAATCCAATCTGAATAAGAGACACAGGCCTGAATATAAATTATTTGCACGCGCCGCTTGTAGTAAAATTATTTTACTGCATTCGCGTAGGAGAAGGTAAGCTACACATTGCTCTTTGTCGTATGGTTTATTGCCGACTTGCGCTTCATAAAATAATTCTATATATTTGATTAGTTCCTGCTCTGTGCCAACCATATCAGTAGGAGTTGGTCCACATTTATTAATTCATCATTCATCTATTTTCACATTTTTTGGTCAAGATATGCAAAATTAACATAATAATAATGCCCAACCGAATTAATTCGAGTTGCAGGACAAAAAAAAAGGAATTAATATACTTACATTAATATAATACGTAGAAAAAAATTTGTTTATTTAGTTTTGATTGTCATAAAAAAATAAATGAACAAACTTTACACTTACTATCCACATACAAAGTCGACAAAGTGTCGATAAGTCAGTAAAACTAAACAGTTATCTGACTAAAGAAGATTAAAAAAACTGACATTCAAAAATAACTTTAGGTCATGTTTGCGCCCTGTGTATAAATATTCCGAGATTAGATGACTATGATGTCATATTTTTTCTGTGTGTTGCTGATTCAGCTATATGAATGTTTATGTTATTGTATTTTAAATGGAACGATTGAGAAGGACGAGACAGTTAACTTTGGTATCGTAGTCAGTACAGCTTGAAGGGCTATACATAGCATTTTAAGTGTAACGTGGCCGAGTTTCAGTTTTACATCCCCCTGAAAGCTTTCAGTCATCAGCAAAAGAAGTTGTGTCGATTGTAGAGTTACAGACAGTAATTGCAAGAGTCATTAATGAATATAGTGAATAATAATGGCCCCTAATTTGAGCCTTGAGGCATATCAGAACTGACGATGAAATTTTTTTCATTTAAAACCATTATACGAAACAAACAGTGGACGTTGCGACTGCATTAATACGCATGAAGTACGACTGAATTAATACTAAATCTAACCAAATTAAATTCAAACAGCAAAATGTCGTGACATACCTTAAACGCTTTTGAGAAATTTGTGTACACTACATCGACTTGACTTCTGTTAACTACATGATTTCCAACAAATTGTGTGAGTAATAATGTTGATTATTAGTGTTGAATTTATTTCTTACTTTACATTCTTATGTATTTTAGAGTAGAAGAAATACAAGGTAGCTTTTAAATAGATGTAAGGTAAGCTTCTGAGCGAGCAATACTCTGACTTGGGTTTCAAAAAACAAAATCCGCCACAGGTAGGATTCGACATCTGTCCCGGATGGGAACCGAACGACATACAGCTGTTTCAAACTTATTAGTTCTCATCAGGGCCGTACACGGTACGCCGATCCAGGACAAATGCCGAATGAAATCTGTAGGGTATACTCCTATATCGATACGATCTATGTCAGTAACAGATAAGTCGTAAATCGAGAAAGGAACTATAAAACCACCAAGCGGTTATCAATGTAGTTTCCGAATAGCAAGGCTATTACATAATCGCTATAGGAAACAACTACTCCTCCTTGTGGTGGGTTTTATTTTTTGAAACCTTGTCTGATCGTGCAGAAACACGAGAAAGTGGTCGAGAATCGCTTTTAGGTATAATTCAATGCCTGGCGGTGTTTTAGCCCGAGGAGTAGTTGTTTCCTATAGCGATTATGTAATAGCCTTGCTATTCGGGAACTACTTTGATAACCGCTGGAGGTGTACTTCGGAACTCTTGTAATTTTACCATCAAATCGTGTCAATTTTGCCGTCGGACCAGCCGCAAATAATGGCGAGAGTGTAGTTGGTGTAGTTGCCGCGAATGTGATCACGCATGGCGTGCAGTTCGTGACTATTGGATCCAGATAGCGGTGATCTGTGCGCCAGAAGAGTTGGCGGGGGTGGAAATGGAAACTATCGTCCCGGTTCGTTATCAGCCATCATCGTGACTATGAGCGGCATCGAACCGACATACTATGCCGAGCTATCGGCGGACTGATCGGGATGCCACGAACAAAGACCGCCAGAGGACAATGCAAAGGACGTTTAATGAGAACTCTTCCACCCAAGACAACAAGAAAATTAAACCTTTTCTCTTGTTTGAGACTGTTGCCGCTGGCGCTTGGCCCCGCTTTCAAACCGCTAATTAGATTAGTCGTGAATTTATTTCTTTGGTTAAATATGCAAAGAATTACACTTCGTAAAAGCAATTCTAGTTGATTGTATGTACAGATTGAACATGATAGAATCCATAAATACCGTACCAAATTGATAGATTCATAGTATATAAAGGGTCTTTCAATAAGGACGCTCGATATTTACACGTAAATAAAACAAGCTGTGTATGAGATATCCACTCAATTTTTATTTATTTGAAAGAATATTTTATGGCATTAGGTATGGAATATAATATCGTTCAAATGTCCACCGCGGCTTTGCTTGGTGGCACGTATTTGGGAGTTCCAATTTTCGATGACTTTGTCACATAAATCTGGCTGAATTTGCTGGATGTCGTTCGTTATGTTGACTTTGAGAGCATCAATTGTTTTCGGTTTATTCGCATAGACCTGCGATTTAAGATAGGCCCAAAGAAAGAAATTTAAAGGCGTTAAACCGCATGATCTCGGTGACCAGTTCACGTCTCCGCTGCGCAAGATAACCATGCCCTCAAATCGCTCGTACCCAATGTCCATCGTAGCATGTGTTGTGTTAGAACAACTAACAGCAATAATAAATATGCTATTGAAATATATGTAAATAAAGCAATGTGTAATATTTTGGATGATATTAAACTAAAAAAAGCTTAAAAACACCGAATGTCAAAACAAAAATCTCTTCTGCGGGGTATTTAGCTAAAATTAATAAAATAATGATGTTAGCAACTGGATCGTGTTGTTTAGGGAATGTCAAATTTTGCCTTTCAATACTATTGAAAATTTACTGAAGAATAACCATAAACGTGCCATCAAATATTATGACATTATTTCATAAACTGGTCCATAGGCTTTTTAAAAGTTTACTAACATTTACCACAAAATAATATACAGTGTGATATTAAAGACCCAAAGAGCCATATTAAAAAAAGGGAGGTCGATCCTTGAATATTTCCGAAGTCACTTAAGCTATTTATTAACCTAAAAGAGTATAATATGTGTACCAAATTTTATCTAAATATGTGCAGTCATTTCAAAAAATACGGCGAACTGAAGTTCTGGTCAAGAACCATAAAACACCCTGTATCTCAAAAACGGTTCACATTCAACGGTAAGAATAGGGGTGTTTTGAACTCAGCTGAGTGTGCTCTACCTTCCACTAAAGTATGTCCGTTTAAATCTGGGAAACCCTGTATATGGTTGTGTGTATATTGTCTTTATAGTGTCCATTCTATTCACTTACACATAAATATTGAGTTAGTTATAGTACATTATCCTTTAGATCTTAGTCAAAAACGTCCTAAAGATGAACAAAAGAACGGTACATGAATTGCCGACTGTGTTAAGACAATAACAACATTTTCTCCGAAAATAGTCAGTGTCAATCTCTCATCCTTTTGATTAGATACTCTTAATGGATTTGAATTATCTTATTTTGAATCCCTACGAAATTAGTGTGTATTGTGCAGGTATTGAACGATAGGTTGTTAGCATTCCATTTAATACGACGATAACATGCTATAAAATGAAAGACATTGTGATGCGCTGACAGCTACTAATGTTGTTAAATGGCCACTACGAGGCCTGACCAGCATCGCATATTTGTAAGCCATTTTAATATGGAGGATTCTCACAAATCCAGTACATAAATATATACGATATAAATGCTTCGTGCCGAGAATTCTTAAATTAACTGCAACAATTTATTAATTTGAGAGCTTAAAGGAACAGGATTAAAACGCGGACTATGAACGGTAAATCTTCCAGGGAAGAATACTCAACGTCCACTTTCAAAACAACATTTTTACCTGTTGGGTCATAATTAAGGTGGTATAGTTATGTGGTCTAAAAAAAGTTTTGAAATGAAATAACCAGTTTTGGAATAGTTCAATATATTTACTGTCGACGACAGCGTAAAAATTAATATTTCTGAAGATTTTAATTTGTCTCCGCTGATATATCTTTTTATGGTACCGCTTCTCGGAATCTTCAACGGGAAAATTTTATTATTACTCTCCTTATTTACATCCACATTTTAAGGTAACTTAAATCACGGAAAGGGTCTCACAGGGTTTCCATATGAAATCTGCACTAGCGTCTTTGTTGACATTGGGGCCCTTATTATGTTGCCAGTTGTTAGGGAAATAATTTTGGGCCAATTATCAAACCCCTAGCTTAATTTTTTTTTTGTAAAATAGGGGTTGAAACCCCTAACTTCAAAATCGTTTTTCTACGAAACTATGATAGATTTTTGAATGAAACCGAAGCGACATGGAAGCTACTAATTAGAATTACATTACATATATTTTTCATAGTTTTCCAACCAACAATGAGGCAGCAAGAGAAAATTAAAATAATTAGGGGTGGTTTTCCGTGGCTACTTCTCGAGGTACACCGACTAAAGAAATCACGTATAATCAGTAAGTATTAAACTATAAAGGCTGGGACACATATAACCGCAACGCGCCCGTAGTGTGTTGGACATCGCACGGCGGAGAAGTAAGCAATGGAAAAGTACCACGTAGTCCCCACTTAACCTCATCGACACCACCTCACCATGCCCGACTTGTTTGGTTTACTTTTTGACGGGCACGGTGCGGTGTATCTATTGAGAATTTCATTGTTGCTTTCTATTTTATTGCAAATATTTTAAAATTTTAAATTAATAATACTCATATACTATTCATATATTGATAATACGTTCATATAGTATTCATTATTATTATTAAAATTAATGTTGAAAAATTAATTGAAGAGATAAGGAAGCTTCCGGTGCTATATGACCAATCGAACGAAAAATATAGGAACTCTGAATAGAATATAAAGTAGAGAAGTACAGTAGAGTATAAAGGAACGAGTGTGAAAAGTAATACTTGTTATGTTATCGGGTGAACCTTGAAGCACTTCGAGATTTTTTCTTTAAAATGCCAAATGCATTTTCAGACAACCTGCTTGTTCTGCTTAACCAGTAACTAAAAATGCTCTCCTCTCCTCTTCCTCCTCCTCCACTTCTTTCTCCTCATTTATTTTCTTCCATTCGTTGTGGACCCACATTCTTCTCCGATTTCTGCGATGATATCTTCTTCAATTAACATCTTCTTCTTCCAAAGCAAGGGATACCATCCCTAATTCACTATTTGTAAAACTTCTCAACATTTTGTTAGTACAAAGCGGCTGCGTGAGCTTCAAAAAGGATACTGAACTGCAATCGTGAGACAGACCGCACATACGGATCAGATGCGGACAAGTGTGGTTTCCCATCACCGTCACCGACAGTCGGCCGATCTGCGGTGGTGGCACGGTGCAGACGCGATGCAGTCATGTGTGTCCCGGCCTTAATGCGTAGTAATTAGATAGATGTGCGATGGGTGGAATATATTTGAAATAATAAAAATTCTATGCAGGTAGACACATAGTGTATTCTGGCCAATCCAATAAAAATCACTAAAATTAAAATAAATACAGGCATTTATAATAAAATACTATAGACGTGGCAACGTTAATTGGATAACAAGTTATTGTTTGTAGTTAGGATGCTGTGCCGTATTGCTGGACTTTTACACAATATGTTTGGGAAAAGGTTGAACTCGGATTCGGAACTTTCTGACACCATAATTGATTATATGAGAGAACGTGAAACAGACCAAAATATATTACAAGACCTAATTGAAGAAACAAAATTTAATCGCCGCAAAAAACTTTTTACAACACTGTCTTCCACTTCCCTCATAGATTTTTCAGAATTAACTGAAAGGGATCTTAAAATACTCTTTACAGGAACATATCAAATATCACAAGCGGATATTACCTCGCTGAGCTGCTGGACGGTGACAACAATGATATTAATATTGAGTACTTAAAAGAAAATGACAATTTAATAAGGATAAAAGTTAATTCTCGACACATCAATAGCAAGACATATCAACGTTTTATGTAATGCGAACCAACAACTATAAGGGCATGAAGAGATACACCTGTGATTGTGCTAATGGAAATAGAATATTGGTTGTTGCTCACATGTAGCATCAATAATTTATTTATCAATATATATTTATTTATTTAATGGCCGTTATCAATCAAAAATCATTAAGCCCGCTGAAATATTAACACACATATTTGATGTTACAAATGTTATTACAACTATAGGAGACAATAGTGACGTAGATTGAATTATTTCAATATTTTTACTCGGAAAATAAAGTTTATTAGTATTTTATGATAAATGCTATTTTTATTTTAATTTTAGTGATTTTTATTGGATTGGCTAGAATACATTGTGGCTGTGTACACATCGCACATCTATGTAATCTCTACGCATTATAGTTGAATACTTACTCTTAACTATAGTTGAATAGCCACGGAAAATCACCCCTCATTTTTAAAATTTTTCTTGTTACCTCCATTGTTGGTTGGAAAATTATGAAAGACATATGTAATATAATTCTGATTAGTAGCTCCTATGTCGCTTTGGTTTCATTCAATAATCTATCATAGTTTCCAAAAATGAATAAAGCTAGGGGTTTGATAATTGGCCCAAAATTATTTCCAACAATTAGCAACATAATAAGGGCCCAATGTCAACAAAGACGCTAGTTGAATATTTCATATGGAAACCCGGTGGAACCCTTTGTTTATTGTAGTTGGGAACAACATTTCATTAATTCTTCTTACAAGTCCGGAGATCAGTTCTACAGTAACTTAATACTATTTTTTCACAGACAAACGTCGAGTTTGCTGGGAATTTATTAGCAAACGCATCCATAGTTTACTAATAACATAGCCATATTTATAAGGTAAATGATTATATTGTAGCACATGTAATCGGAACCAACACCAAATCTTTCTATCCAGCTGCGCAAAGCAGGATTTATTGTGTACCATAAATGGTCTTCACTAGAGATAGGTTCACGCCGTCTATATTACAATCGTTATCACCGTAATAAATTGTCAGATTGTCGTGGAGGTATTATTCCTCCTATTAAACTACAGACAGTCAACCGTAGTTTTTTCTAGTGCAATTATTTATATAAAATACTCGAATGCTATTTCCGTTTTAACTAAATTAAATTACTTAAAGCGAATTAATTTCAGCTCCGTTGCAACTTCTTTTGCGAAATGAAGAAATGAACAAAAAAAAATCGAAAGAGTATACGTATAAGCTGGAATGATAGGAAGTCGCAATCTTAGGAAGTCAGGACCTCATTCCTTTGAAGAAAATTTTACTGTTGCTAGAATTTCTACGTTTTTACTTACTTTCAGGATTAACAGTTTTTTATCCAAACGACGAAGATGATGATGTTCTCTATCAAAGAATTATATTTTAACAAGATAGAATGCCGCTTCATTTTGATGTTGACGCCTGGACATTTTTTGTCGATACTTTTCCTGGCAGATGAATAGGATAAGGACAATTATCTAACTGAATGGTCATCAAGTTCACCTGATTTGGTTGTTTATGGGCTACCTAAAATCACAGGTTTATTTTAATAACCCAAATAATTTACAGGGTTTGACGTGAATAATTCGAATCGAAATTGAGAATATCCCAAAAATTGTTGAACGTACCAGAAATACAAAATGTTTACATGCATGCTTGCTAATGCCAGTTTATTAATGGAGGATATTTTGTACAAATTTCTTCAAAAATAATGTCGTATTTACTTTATTTGTATTTTTCTCAAAAGCACCTAATATGGAGTACTGTTGTACTTGTAAACTTAGAAATGCGGTTTAAAAAAGTCTGTAATGACAATTATAGTCTTCACACACAAATCACAACTAAAAGACAACATCTGAATAATACCAAATTTGTACATCAAACTCTTTTTAAAAAGAAAGGTTGACGTGTTATAATTTTTTTAGGGAAATCATATAATAAAACTAAAAATGTAATAGGAAACTAATTAAGAATGGTGATTGCATAATCTTTATAAAAACAAGCATCGATTTTTGTTGGTACTAACAATGGGAAACTCTCGTTCATTAAATCTTTTATCATGCTATCTATTCTGGAAAAGATATCAACTGGCAAAATAAACATCTAAAAATGTACAAAAATAAGTAACAGAAAACAAAAAAAAAATCTACCGAAATTGTATATTTTCGTTCTATTTAAATACTTGTGTTCTGTTCTTTTTTTAACCGTAATTATCACATGTACAGCTTGTCAAGAATAGGAAAAAGTGTGAGATTCTTCGTGTGTGCGTAAAAAAAAGAGTGAGACAGCATTAGGAGGGAACAGGATGCACTTTACGCGCGGCCGGATCAAACTCTGTGTACATTCATACATACTCGATATTCACTCTGCAAAGGTCTCAATGCGACTGAGTAAAGACCAGGCTATCTACTTCGCACATCGTGTGCGGTCCGATATCGAAGATTTGGGACTTGTTCCTATTCTTGACAAGCTGTACAAAGGGTATATCAGGCGGGTCTCCTATTAGGCGTATTATTCCTACTGTACTGCCGATCTCTTAGACAACGTCCAGTTATATCTGAAGTTGTCATCAATTACCTTATCTCAAACGACATCTTTGAGATAAGTAGGTCAATTTGAAAAATAAATTATCCTTTAGACATATGTTTATTTTTGGTGTAAACAATCTGCTTAAGCTATTATTGAAAATAGTATAAAAATCAACACAGAATTTGTATAAATAACGTATTTGTTACATCTGTAACTAAGGCAATAAATACTGTGAAAGAATTGATTCGTGCCAATACTGGAAAGATAATTTACAGAATTGCTTATTCAAAAAAGGAAATAATTAGAATCACCAAATATAATAGAGGTCGAAGTTCAAACTCTTTTCCTGTACACACTGTGCACATAGAAAAAACTGTAGTTGATACACATATAAGCTTTGTATCTTGTAAATATATGGGGAAAAATTGGTTGTTGGTGTTGAACATAACTGCAGTCTGGATACTCATCTATGGACTAGTTATCGCGTAATATTTCATTAAACTCGAACTATAAAATAATTAATAATGTTACTTTAAAATAGCGAATGTTCTTAAAATAAATAAATCTTAAAACAGTGAATAGAAGAAATAAAATCTAATATAAATAATATGGCCATTTAAAATAATGAAGTTTATGATGACTGTATGACTGAAAATATCAGTAGTTTACTTATGAAAATGTATGCCAGTATTAATTTTATCGTGCATTTTCAATTGCATCGTATTATACTCGTATTCTGCAAATACAGTTATAATTTAAAAATTTGTATGACATTATTTAAACATCAATATTATTTTCAGAAATCTCTTAAGCTAACTTTCTTCTTTTGTCTACACGGTTCTAAAAATAATGTACTTCATAGCTGCTACATTAATCATTTAGAGAAAAGCATAAATTACCCGAAGCGGTTTTAGATATAATATTTTTTAAAGGCGTGCATGGTTCTTTATGTTTAGTTACTATACGGAAATATTGCGCAAGGTTAATCTATAAAGTAAACCAGTTTCTTCCCAGACACCCCCACAATCTCGTCAAGAAGGTTCTGTATGTACTTGTAATATCCATTGTGTTAAGTGTTTATTTACTTTTATATTGGAGTAAATGTCCCACATATATAGTAAAAAAAAATAGAATTATATGATACCATCGCGACTTTTTTATAATAAAAACTATTAAAGATTAAAAGTAATGGAGAATTATCCACATTGAAAAATAATGTTCGACTTCACGAGAGTCTTAGAATTATACTATAATTGTCAAGTTTATTTTGATGACACTTCAAACATTCGTATACAAATTTAAAAAAATCATACATGTTGACTACTGCTAAATATACCGGGTTTAATAGGATCATAGTATGCCCCCTTTTCTCCTTTAGTTTTGAAGATAATTGATTGAAATTTGGGATATCCTATACACATAATAAGCAGAACTTTTTTACATACAACTGATTTTTATTTCACTTCCGATTTCGCCGAAGGTGACACCAACTTTCGATTTTTAAATGGAATACCCTGTATATTATTGCATTTTTGAATTCTACATAATTTTACGAATCCAACAATACCAAATAAGTGACATTTCAAAAGTCAACATTTTTTATAATCTAATTTTTAGTTTTCCAATTAAGTGTGCCATGACGGTTCCGATTTATTCTAAATGACCCGTGTAATGCTACAAATATCGAAATCCCGTCAAAGCATGATGCTGTTACACCCGGTATATAATTTCTAAGTTTCAAATTTGGGAGTGCCAGCTTTAGGAGTTCTTTATCCAAATAATGAGGATAATGATGTTTTCCACCAGCAAATTGGTTACAAGACTTACGAGATAGTCAAGTATGGAACGATATAGTAATTGATACATATGAACTTTAACTAAATGAACTCTAATTGACCACTGGTGCAATATCACTTAACCTCTAATCTATCCTAATATATTATATTCTAAGTTATATCACTTAACCTATCTATATCACCCATCACCTAACATAATATCACCTATTGCGTCATTCATAATATAATGGAGTTTATTTAACCTCACACACATATCCGTGGTCTCACTCTATTGTTTTCCTTTTTTCCTATTTTGTATACTTTCGTTTATAAATGTACTGTATAATATATGGTGAACCATGGAGACATTTTTATTATTCGTAATACATAACTGGGCATGTTTCTGGGATTAATAAAAACGAAATATTTATTTCGGGATGCAAATTTAAAACCCCTTTCTCGTGTTTCTGCACGATCAGACAAGGTTTCAAAAAATAAAACCCGCCATGTCGAATGTAAATGTCGAATCCTACCCGTGGCGGGTTTTATTTTTTGAAAAAAAAAACGAAGATTTTTAACGAAATTTTCTATATACATATCTGAAACACAAATGATAATCAATGGCTACCATGAAAACTAGGATATCATGAAAGATGTCCTAGCCATTGTAGGATATTCTACTGTGTTTAGGTTTTATCCTAGCCATTACAGGATATGCTACTGCAGTTTATTTGTTAATAAGAAATACGAAAAAAAGATGAAAACTGTTTTAGTGGTTTTGGGTTAGAAAAATATGCAACTGATCAAAAACGTTAATTATTCATGTTTAAAATTAAATGTTTTAGCATCTAAAATATGTAATTTATCGTAATATTACCTTATTATCTACAATATCCACAAAGTAAAATATTATTTTGAAAAATTAGTCTTTTGTAATATTTTTTTAGATTTATAAATGTCAATTAAAAGAGAGTATGTTGCGAGTCCCTTCTGTATACGTGAGTGATTTAATTGATAACCATGTACTCTTACAAAAACATCTGTTTAGATACATTTGCCGTCACGGTAGCCGATTTGACTGGCTAGTGATTCATGTGATCTTGGTTCGATTTCAAGCGTCGACACTGGCAATGTCGGTGAGAGTGGATGTGGTTCACGTTCTCTCAATACTTTCAATAAATTCAGTATATTTTGGGATTACGTAATTTATGTACTGTGTCTTGTGTTTTAATTAAAAGTTAAATTTGGATACTTGGAACTCACACCCACAAAAGTAACTAATAATTCAAGTGCCTGACGTGGATTACCACCTTCTACCCTTGTTTTTTAGTTATTTTTTATAATTACTTGTATTATGGTGTGAATATAATTTTCTTATTGGATTTTCTTTTAATTAAACTTCTAAATAATTATTTATTGCTTTCTAGAAAGTCTAATTAATCCGAAGTCAATAGATAATTCCTCGGGGATATTATAGTTTGTAAAAGAAGTCTTCTTCTAGTGTTCATTATATTAAAAAAAAATACTTTTCAGTTTGGCTTATAAATTCATACGTTCCAAGATTTTGAAGCAAGCAAGTTATTAAAATGGTAATTAACTATAATCATTGATTTAAAAAAAAACATTTATTAAATTCAGTAAATACAGTTTATAGTGTTTATAAACGTTGGATAGTAACTTACGTCTCGGTAATGTAAAAAAATATAATTATCCAGCTCATTTCATTCCGTAGTGGTGGTTAATCAGATGTCTATTACCTCCTCATTGCATTATCCTTAAAAGTCGATATTACTATACTACTTATACAATGAGCACAGAGAGGTTGGACCAAAGTCGGTAAATCAAATTATTCACAGGACAAGTAGGAACAGAACTCTAGAACAGGTTGATATATGTTTTTATGATACATTCATATTTTTTTCATTATAGGTATAGGTATAGCGTGTCAAGAATAGGAAAAAGTGTGAGATTGTGTGTGTATGCGTAGAAGGAGTGAGGCACCATTTTTAGGAAAAAGGATGCACTTTACGCGCGGCTAGATCGACCTCTCTGTACATTCATACATACTCGATATTCACTCTGAAAAGGTCTTAGTTTAACTGAGTAAAGACCAGGCTATTTACTGCGCATCTCGTTGACGGTCCGATATCGCAGTTTTGAGACTTGTCCCTATTCTTGACAAGCTATATACATATATGTTTTTGACATCATCACTGTTGGAGTTATGATGTACCACAGTTTCTTTAAATATCAGCACCCTTATTTGATGGTGGTACCTAAGAGAGCTAATTTTTTTACGTATTATTTTTATAGTAGATTATATAATAATTATTTTGAGAAACAAAAAGTATTTTAGTAAGTTGGTTATTTATTAAGTGTTCAAATTCCATTTTAACACTTAATAAATAACCAATTCACCTCTTGATAGTCTCCCATCCAGTCTCCCTTTCGCCTATTTAAAATATGTAAATTAAAACTGAATTATATACTTAGTATTACTTCGTTCTAAATTGTCTTTTAATGCCTCGATAGTATTTGGTCCGTTACAATCATCTTTGCAAAGCCGGTGATTAATTACAATTCGTATGGCCGCCACTTATATTTTTTCAGGCATTTCAAAACAGATGACTAGTAACACATCCAGCTGTGTCTTGCAACAATGGAATATCAGGATGACTTTTTGTATAATAATTTTCCACAGTAACAGAACTACAAAATTTGGCTTCTATTTTACTTATATTAAATAACTCACAAAACTCAGATTGTGTGTGGATTCTGTCTCTATAATCAATCATCATAAAAATTTCAATTCGTTATGTTTTTGAAAATTTGTGATAGGTAAAATTGTTGTGTAACCTAGCAAGTAACATAAAAATAATTCGAAATCTTAAAACGACTAGAGTAGAGAAGAATTCTAAAAATAGTCACGTTAAGTAACACAAAAACAAAACAATTTAGAAAAACAAATAGTAATATTCTCATAAAAGTACCTACAATCAATATTGGAACGGAAGAATGGAAATACATGTTATTAGAATGAAACTAATAAAATTCTCAGAAGATTTATGTAACGTACCACAAAATTTGGTCCACTGTACGTAAATGAATGTGCTCTCTTAAACGACATCATCAGAGAAGGGTAGTTGTCATTTAAAAATACTGTCAATCACGTCGTAACTCTAGTAGTAATGACATAAAAAATATAGGTAAACCACAACCCACTCTGTAATCCATAATTGTAATATTACGATATTAAAAATGAAGATTCCGTATACATCCCCGTTTCACGCGATCCGAAAATTTGTAAACATAAAAGTGCAATCCGCTTTTCCCCATCCTAATTGGAAGTTGACTCACGTAATCGGTACCAACCCGGTATGGAAATAAGGAACCTTTCTGGTTACGTATTCGTATTACAGTATTGTTGTATTAGCTGTCACGTGATGTCGCACAGCATCTCGGCCGCGTTGAATGTTTACATCCACTGAAAGTCAGTTGGAATGAAGTCACTTTACCTGCACAGGTAGTACCAGACTCTCGGCCGAAGATAAACTCGGATAGTTTTGAGTATAACGGGTACCGATCTGCGCCAGTTGGCTGCGCCACATCTGTGAATTTCCTTGCGACATCTTTTGACATCGCGGATTTTTTTTCAACCGCGCGAAGTGTCGGCGTCGATTAGGACGCAAAAAATAGATCGCGTCCAACCGGTTGGTGCTCTTCTGCGATGTGTGCGTGACCGTCGAGTGACATTTTGTATAGTCCATCAGAGGCAGCAGAAGAGTGTAACTACTTTCGCCAGAGGATTTGTGGGTATGTCACTGTTTAGCTGAAGAGTAATTGACGGGTCCGTTTCTTTTGTTTATATTCATCAATTGTTTGTATTCACGCGATGCTATTCACTTTGTTACCGCACAGTCTAGATCGCATAAGACGAATATCTTCGTCAATAGTCTCTAATCTAAGAAACAATGCAATTCGAAGTAGGTCGCTGTAACTAGGTGGGCGTAAAACACGTAAATATGTCCAATGTTTGTGGTTACTGCCATTACCAGCTAGTCTTATTGGATATGTAGTTGTTTCCAATATGATAATTTATAAAAATCGAGGTAGGTGTAACGGATTTTTATTTCTCTTCCTACACTGAAGGACAAATTAGCGCGCGTTAGGCAATAACCATGGCGGTGGAGGTGATGAATGAATGAAATACTTTGAAATTTGTTTCCTTCGAGAATTGTGAATGGATTTGACCGAAAAACTACTGATGTGGGCTGCGAATAGTAAGTGTAAATTAAAAGGGAGTTTTCTGTTAATTAATTTGGTTTCGAACAGATGGTTTTTAAATGACCTCCTCATATCCAATGAAATGTTAATTTTTCATGGTATAAAATTGTGCTTTATCTGGTTTTACGACATCTGAAATCTACGAATACAAAATCAAATGGTACCTTATCTTTCGCCTCGTGTATTTACTTTTCCATATCTCTTTTATGGCGGGAATTTGTTGTTTACTTTTTCATCGAGATTTTGCGTAGTTCTTTAATTTTTCTTTGTCCCCGTACGGTTGCGACGGAATTTGTTTTAAACGTATCATAAAATTATATATATGTATGACCAAGTAATGTTTAAACGTTAAAAACATAATGTATAGTTCACGTGGATTTAAATAATAAATATAACATGATTCATTCGCATATCGATCAAATATTCCCATCATATGTATTATAATTTAATTATTTTTAATACTTTGATGTACATAATTCAATATGGAAGATGAATTTTTAATACTTTGATCTATGTAACTCAAAGTTCAGGCAACTATTTAAGATGTGGTTAGGTACTAACATCTTACAAATTATAAGTAGTATATTTTCAACTACATACAAATATATGTTATTATTTCAACATCTACGAGCCCAAAATCACATGAGTTCGCCCGATAGATATTTTCACATCCACGCCGTACAAACGTTAAAGTAGGAATAAACTACGCTAATAAATACAACAGATTTTATTTGTACCTGAGAAATATAAGAATTGTACACATTTATTCACAATAATAAGAAAATAAGTGGCAACAGAAAGCATAAAAACATGAAGTAGTTAAATCTCAAATTTTCAGTACCTAGTTTACACCTCTATTTTTTAAAACAGGGTTTATACGCCTAGGCATGGTATCTACAAGACTCTGACAGTCTTTTAGACAAAAAGAGTCCCACATTTCTTGGAGACGATGTCGCAAGTGTTTTAGCCGGACGAGAAATATCGTTTTCCGACATCCAGGATTTCACACGCTTGGCTATATGGCAAGCCGCGCCATTTTGTTGCAAGAGAAATTTCCGATTATCTAATTGCAGAGACTGGATTGATGGAAGAAGGCACTGATTTAAAATGACTGTATTTTCCTGCGTTTACGGTGCCTTCAACAAAGTGAAGCCTACCAACTCTATTGGCGGACATACATCCCCACACCATAATTGAAGCGGGAAACTTCACTTTTTGCCGAATACAGTCTTTGTTGTAAGCCTCGATTTTCATTCGAATCGCCCTACTCCGCAAATTCCTACACAAAGCTCAAATCTTGATTCGTCGCTCCAAATAACCTACCTCCACTGCTCCAAAGTCCAGTTTTTATGTATTTTGGCCCATAGTAAGCCGTTTTTCTTCTGTTTTTGAGTGAGTAGGGGTTTCTCTGTTGCCTAATAACGAGAAGACTTACATGCATGCATTGAAGTATAAAACCAAAATTACCTTATAAAAATTGAATCCAATTTTCTTCAGTGCCCTCATACAAGTCGATTTAAAATACTGTCTGTTGCTTCATTCCATAGAGCACTGTTAGAGCACTGTAATTGGCACGACGGTTTTTCTTTATGATACGTCCGAAAATTCTTAATTCTGCAGCAGTCACTGTGGTTTTTCTACCAACACGTGCTTCTCCGACTGTGGAACCCGTAACTTTATACAAACGCACAGTCTCGAACAATATAATGGGAGAATTCTAATTCTTTAGCAATCTGGTAGGCACTTTTGCCCTGATGGTGTAGTTTTATCAAAGCTTTCCGTAAATCTTGCGATAATGCTTTTCTACGCGCCATTTCGACTCTAACTGTCAACAAGGTCGTTTACAAGACACAAAACGTCATCGGCAGAAGTACCTTGATCTAGTTTCATACAAAATAATAGTTTGACGCCAATGTTTTTCGACTTGGGTGGTGAAAATTCTCAAATCAGACATTTAAGCAAAAATTATATTTTCGAAGGCGATGTTTTTGTTTATTATTATAAGAATCACTTAAATTGATCGTACTTGGTATTAGGAATGAGAATTATCATAATAGTCTTCTTGTGTTATGGGCTTGTATATTAAAGGCATGTATCACAAAATACGCCTTAACTTTCAAAATATTTATGATTGTTTACTATATTTTCTCAATTTATCTTATTTGACCAATCAATCAAATAGGGTAGAAATCACTTAATTTTGTTACCACAAAATAATGTTTTACATTGTTTTAGGGTTGAAAAACATGAAAAACAATAGGTCAATTTGGTTTTACAAAGGTACGTCTACCAAGCAAAACAAAATCTTAATTTATGTGCAGTATACGAAAGATGTTTTTCTTTAACGAGGAACAGAGAACATCCTATATATTGTCGTTTTTTTAATTGTCCTTGTTGAAATTGCCAATCTTTGTGAGATATTGAGCATATTATGACCTTCAATAAAAATTAAGGATAATCAAAAAGGTGTATAGTGATTGTTAAATAATTTTGGTTTAAGCTAATTTCCTTTACCGATTGTAAATTCGCGTTTATAAGTACATATTTCTTTTTCAACTCCTTATTTATTAATTTCAGATTTGTATTTTGTTGAACTAACTTAAATCAGTTAGCTTTTTTCGGTTTGTTAGCTCTTAAAAATTAAAAAATGAAACGGGGAATTGATATTTTTATAATGACTGTGTTGACGTTTAAGCTGGATACGTTTTCATATATTACTTCTTTGCAACTACTACAAAAAAGCAATATATGAAAACGTATCAAGCTTGTCAACCTTCAAAAGAAGAATGCACAAAGAAAGTATTTATAATATTACTGTCATCTGCTTTTCTCATGTTTTGAAAAAACCTCAAATAGGAAGTGAAGTATCAACGTAATCAATATTTTTTTTATTATAATTGATTTATTAGCTATCAGAAATTAAAAATATTCTATAAGCTAATGCCCTGACTTATGAACTGGATTTTCTCTTGAGTCTTCTTGTATTTTGTTGTTCCAGGAGAAAGTTTAAGAGTGCATTGGAATGACTTTCTAGTTTGCTATAGTGTTTAATACATTTTCTTTTATGACTTCCTTCATGTCATTTGGAGGTTGTTATAAATTGTCTCATTAGAGACATACCATTGGGCATTGGTGATCATGCGCAATATTGTTGGTTGACTTCTCTGTATTATTGTCATGTTCGATTTGCTGGTACATCTACAGTGTTCTACCAATACTGTTTTGAGGATAGTTTTGTATATTAAGAGCTTATTTTCAGGTCGTTATTTAAACTTCCTGCCAATTAACCATTGTATTTCAATAACATTAAGTCCATCTGTTTGCGTTTTTTTATTGCATGTAAGCCTGTTATCCAAGTGCGTCCATAAGCATTTTGTACAAGAGGATAGCGATATTTGTATGTTGGTTAGATAAACAAGATACAGATTTTTTTCTTAGTGTGAAATTTACTCGCGCAGATTTTGCTTCATTGAACTTGATTTCCTATTGGTGGGTCCATTTTTGTACTTTGTTGAGACGATTTTGTGAAGTGGTGGGTGCTAGTTCTGGGTCTTAATTAATATATATATATATATATATATATATATATATATATATATATATATATATATATATATATATAAGAAAAATTTCATAACTTCTATGTCTTTGTTAAATTTTATTTGTGGTCTTTGTTAGCAGGCTATAGTGCAATCGTATGCGTTCCAAAATATGCCATTCATATCCAAAGTGGCAGACGCCATCTAATTTTCTCAAGGCATCAGGCATACCAAGGTATGCTGCACTGATGATTTCCAATGAGAATGAAATCGCGATATGCAGTTCTCGTGCCTGATGATCTCTATTGAGAATAAATTAGACGGGAATATTTTTATTGTTGTATGTATTTCTAAGATAACACTAAAACAGTGATTTCCATCTTGCATACACGCAGAATATCAGTTCTTAATTCAAATTCTTACAAAGAAAATTGAATAACTCTCAACAACTGTTACTTTCCGGCGAAACAACAAATAAACCATAAGTATTCATACTCAATGCAAGTACGAGTTACGACGATATATTTTTACGAATGTAACGTCTTCAATAAAATATATCCAGTTGACTCGTGAGCAAGTTGTAATTCTCATCTCGAAAAAATCTGCACCTAACCTGAATGCTAACAAATACGGTATAAATATTAATTTTGCAGCACCACTACAAAAGCAGTGAGGTTGGAAGGCGAGGCGAACAATAAACAGATTTCTCGAAAACGCTCCAAGGTGAACTTATCCACAGGAATTTTTGAGAATTTGTTGTGGCCTTAGATTGGTTCATGCACTCAATTCTTTGTTAAGCTATTTGTATCCTGGTATCGATGGCTTGTAGTTACATAATTAGACGGGTCTTACCAATACTCAGTAACTATGCATAGGTATATATAGTTGTAAAATTATGATTTGGTTTTGGATTTAATATATAAAAACTAGATGTATCTGATTGAGGAAACGAAATGTAACACTGACGTTGTTAGAGAGTTATTCTTAATTATTTTTTAGTTTAAATTTTTCTTAAATTTTCCAATATTATAAATGCATCTGTTACAAGAATTTGTTGTATAAGTAAAAAGTATACAAAAGTGCACTAAGTAAAACCGACAAATAATGAATAAGTCATTAAGGATTAAATTTTTGTGAAATTGGCTTTGGGAATTTTCAGATGTATAGCAACATTAATTCGGCTATATCTTTCCGAAGGGAAAAGATAATAGATAATGACGGAGTTTACGATTACATCCATAGTTGTTTGGGTAACTCTAGGGGTCAAACAACTAGAGTTTCAACAAATCTAGTTTGACTGTTATTATTTCTTCGGATGATTATGATGTTAAATCTTCGTTACGAAATGCGTTTGTTGATGTTAGGAAGATATATAAAGAAATAAAAACCATATTGATTTGTTACTTGATTGAAAATGGCTTGACAGTTTTAATATGCAATGTAAGAAATATATGGTTACATTTTGTCTGAATATTTGCAGGTGTAAAAAATAACCCAGAATAGAAATGCATTACTTACCATTTGTTGATTAGCTGTTGCTTGGTGCTTTGTAAACTAATTACTATTCATTTCATCGCTATTTGCCAAATAAAAAACTCTCTTATCTTGCTGATAAACGGAATAGTCTACCTGAGCCTAGCTATAAAAACAAGCCACGGTAAGAAATAAGAGCCGTTTGGGATTTTTTATTTGGCAAATAGCGATGAAATAAACTATATATTGAAGCTATTTTTTATTCAAAACTAACATACAGGTACATATAAGTACACAGTAAAAAAAGTTACAGGATCCCTTAAAATATGGTGTTACATAGTACATAAGCATAATTTTTTTTTACAGATTATTGGTACTTTGTTTTTTTATAATGCAGATAATTACTTGGTTAACGATACTTTGCTAATTAGTATTTTGTAAAGTGACGTGTTAAAATATTTTTTCATTCAAAACAAGTATATAGTTTATTTCATCACTATTTGCCAAATAAAAAATCTCAAAACATACCGTGGCTTGTTTTTATGGCTAGGCTCAGGTAGACTGTTCCGTTTATCGGCAAGATAAGAGAGTTTTTTATTTGGAAAATAGCGATGAAATGAATAGTACATTTAAACAAGCACACAGGACGTCCTAGTTAAAAAATTCATTACATTTTATTGTGATAGCCATAGTGTTAATAATTATAATTATTAATGATTAGGTCCACGTAAATGAATTATAAAAAAATGTGTTTTATGGAAAATATGTAAACAGAAATTATGACTGTTATTTGTAATAAATAAGATATAATATTCCAAAAACAAATTTTATAATTTCGATTATGATCTTTTGTGAAGTTGGTAGAATTTTGCTGAACATATTTATTGATGATTATCCGATTAATTAATAACTGTTAATTAATCGAATAAATGGACGTTTAATAGTTTTGAAATTCTGTAGTTTTTTTGTTCCCTCCGCATCTCATGCTTTTACTATTTTATTACTGTTATATTAATTTATATAGAAGAACTTATTTAAAAAAAAAAAGTCTTAACGATACATTTTTAATTTAACATTTGTTGTAAACATTTAATCAGGTGTTACAATTTTTGTGATCTAATAAAAATACCCAACACAAAGTTGTTTTATGAATGCACAACACAAGTTCTCCAATAATTTTAACTTTAAAAAAGTAAATGTGCACTAGTAAAGATGTTTCAGATATTCTATGACACGTGTTTAAATGTTATTTGAAAAAGAAAACCTTTAAACCACTAGCAAAACAGCAAATGTTGACTAAGGTTATTATAATTCCTTTTGGTAAAGAAATAAAAATTCTAAAGCAAATATTACAATTTCAATAGTTCAATGATTTCAATTCAATTTATTACTAAACGCAGATCATTTCTTAAATCAAATATATAACAACAAAAATACACTCTCTCTAACATACATGAATAAAAATGACAGATACAGTTAATTAAAAGCAATGTGGTATAACTTACAGTAAAATAAATCAGAGTATACAAATATTTGACATAAACTAAGCAATAAATAATATAAATAGAGCATACAGTATTACAATAATTATGGAAGGTAAGTGTTTTACTGAAATATTTTAAATCAAAACTTTGGGCTTCTTTTTCCGTTTATTTACGTCACTTATAGTATTCATCGAAAAAAAAAGAGAACTAGCAAAATTATAGTTCATAGTAAATCCAAGAAGTATTAATTTCATATATACTTTTCAAGATATGAAAATTGTCCATTAAATTCTTCAAATTTAATTATTATATACTACTTAATTTGTTTTAATACATAATGTAATTTAATACATAATTTAATTGTTTTAATACATATTATTTATAATACTTAATTTATTTTAAATACACCTGAACATTTCCCAAACGATCTAAATCTTCCTACGCAATATTTTTCCCCCGTTAGAAAAGTGTATTTTCCTGTAATACGTACACACTAATTTTAGTGCATATGTCTACATCGTACATTATTTTTTTATAGTGCCATATAGGTTATCCTTCTATCTCGAAGTGACATGTTTGAAATCGGTGACCTAAAAAGGTATTATAATGATATCAACATCCGTTAATTATTATACTAAAACATATCTGCAAATATCATAAATATTCTGTAAAACATCTGTTACACTGTTACAGTAGTGTATTTTTAAATAAAATCGGTCTAATTACGGCTCTAAACTATAACAGGTTTTATTTTTTCATTAGTCTGAAAAAAAATCCTCGTATTTACTATAAATCAATTTATTGCTCGTATATTATTGAAAAATATCCCTTAACATAAGTAAAATAGTATTAATTGTTATAGTCCGCTTTCATAAATGTAAGAAAAAGGAGGGTCTCCTCTATTTATTGCTGCATCAAAGGTTCCATCCACTTCCCAGGGTTATGAAATGATTGATAAATGAAAATTAAATAATTTTATACCATTAAAAATATATTAAAAACTAGTGGTTAATAATTTCAATAATCATTAACGTTTTTTCAACGTTTTCCGACTTACTTAAATTGACATAAATCTTACTTGTTATATTTCTATTAATAATTAAAAACACACTAAGTCATAATAACTGTAAAAACTGTGGCAGGTAATACGGAACTACCAGAAATATTGGATAAGCTAAACCCAGATTAACCACATCGGCACTCTCTCCCTTTCGCAAAGTTGCAACGCACTTCCCTAGTTGGTCTCTTTCTTGCTAGATGGCCGTCCTAACTGTCTACTTTAACGGTGTTCTCGGACTTCAATAAGCACTCAGTTATGTAATATCATTCTTCAACTTTGCGCAGCGGCGATATCGTAACCAATGAGGTATATCCGAGGTGCGATTATTGCTAGTTGAAAACTTTAACCAATACCCCGCCATGTGCACGTGAAATACCGTGCGCAACGGCAATTTTTGGAGACCCCTACGGGGGTTGTTTATCAAACTTAAACAAAGCTCTTCACTTCAATATTTCTGATATATTTGCTACATATAATTATAATATCGGTTTCAGATATTTATTTTGTGAACTTTTACCAGTTTTTGTGTATGTAAGTTAGAATAAAAATACTAAAACACTAAAAATATGTTCCACCTGCCTAATCTTGGTATTATTCAATTTTTTCTTAAAACTGTTGCCATGCTTTTTTCTTATAAGGTACATAAGCGTTTATAAGGTTTATTTATAACGTAAATGCGTTTGTTGATGTTAAGTAAAAAACATACTGATTTGTTACTTGATCTTTTTCATATTAGGTACATTAATATTTTTACATGTCATTTTAGAATACGTAAACAGAAATATTTGTCAAATTCCGTATGACTATTATTAGTGATTTTAACGTTTCGAGAATATTAATTTAATCGTCTGTTATAAGGCAGATGCTGATAGTTGATATACCTAATTGATCTATAAAATGATTAAAAATATATATACAAATAAGACAGTAGCCTAGTTTTCCACGAACACCAAAAGATTATACGTTCCTTGATCCGCTTTTCGCCAATTCATTTGGTATTATCGGGAGATGATTACAGTTGAGAGAACTCAGTTTTAATATTCGGTTATATCAACTTGGTTGGCAAAATGCCCGTCGAGAAAGGTGTACCCTTTCTGTGTTCGTGGAAAACTGGTCTCCTATCTAGGGATATGAAATGATTGATAAATGAAAATTATATAATGTGATATTAAAAAAATTCAAAATTAGTAGTTAATAATTTAGTTTAATTAATGTTCGTTCAACATTTTTCAAGCTACTTAAATTTATATGTCCTAATTGTTATATTTCTATCAATAATTACAGTGTTTTTTTTTTTATTTGAATTTCAAAAAGTTGTACTGTAAACAGTGAATAGTTGCTATTTTTGAAAGATGTGGGTTATATTGTTAATTTTTTACGAAGTAAACTTTATTATGAAATGGCGATTTTTATAATTTTGAGTGATTCTCATGAAACCTAACCTAACCTTCTTGAAAAATTTTCAATATAACTCATCTTTCAAAAATAGCAACTAGGTATTCACAGTTTACAGTACAATTTTTTGAAATTCAAATAAAAAAAAATCACTGTAAATGTTTAAAATCCTGTCTACCAAGATTCACTAAAGCGCCACCAGATGGCTTTGGATCTTAATGTCCCAAACCTATTAGAAATATTAGATAATTTGAACCCAGAATATCCATAACGGCACCCTCTCCCGTTCGCACAGCTTTAACGCACTTCCTCAGTTGGTCTCCTTCTTCCTAGATGGCCGCCTTGTTCTCTACTCTAACGGTGTTCCCGTACTTCGATAAGCACTCGATTATACGATGTCATTCTTTAACTTTGCGCAGCGGCGATATCGTAACCAATGAGGTGTATCCGAGGTGCGATTATTGCTAGTTGAAAACTTTAACCAATACCCCGCCATGTGTACGTGAAATATCGTGCGTAACGGCAATTTTTGGAGACCCCTACGGGGGTTGTTCATTAAACTTAAACAAAGCTCTTCAATCTTTCGGAACATTGAACATGATACATGATATTGCTACAAATTATAATATCGGTTTCAAATATTTATTTTATGACTCTTCACCTGTGTTTGTGGGATATGTAAGTTAAAATAAAACACTAAAAATATTTTCCATCTAATCCTGGAATTATTCAATTCTTCTTTAAAATGGTTGTCATGTTTTTTCTTGTTAGGTACATAAGCGTTAACAAGACGTTTGTTGATGTTAGGAAAATACACGAACAAATAAGAAAACATGCTTATTTGTTACTTGATTGAAAATAGTTTGGCAGTCTTAATATGCAATGTAAGAAATATATCGTCTGAATATTTTCAAGCATAAAAAATAACCCATCATACAAATATATTTCTACCATTTATTGATAAATGATAAGTTGTTGCTTGGTGTTTTGGAAACCGACTATCTTGACGCTATTTTTGTATTTAAAACTAACATAGAGTATACAGTAGAAAAGTTACAGGGTCCTTCAATGATGTGGTGTGTTATAATGGTACATAGCATCAAACAGTTTTATCTAGATTATTCGTAATTCATGTTATTTTATAATTCGGATTAATTACTTGATTAATAATCAAGTTTTATTCAATCTTTCTTTAAAATTTTTATGTTTTTTTAGGTACATTAATATTTATACCTGTTATTTTAGAATACGTATACAGGAATATTTGTCAAATTCCTTATGGCAATTATTAGTGATTTTAACGTTTCGAGAATATTAATTTAATCGTCTGTTATAAGGCAGATGCTGGTAGTTGATATACCTAATTGATCTATAAGATTATTAAAAATATATATACAAATAAGACTTTGTATTGTACAAATAAGAATTGTTTATTTATTAAATTTAAACAAAGTTCTTGAATTTTTTTGACCATGATATTGCTATAATTAGATTATAAATTTCAAATATTTTTTATAGGTTTTTCACGCCAGTTTTTGTGGATGTAAGTAGGGTTATCCGATATCGGCAAAGTATCGATATCAGTACTTGGTTCAGTCCTCAAATAAAAGTATCTATACCAGTGAAGTATCGAAACAAAAGTATTGATACTTGTGAGTGCTCACACTCAAATGGGTATTTTTCGGGTATGAACGGGTGGTCTCTTTCTTTCTTCGTTTTATTCATTTTATACTCTCTTTACTGATCAGAATCAGGAAGTCTTTCTCAATGAGCAAGAGCGTTATAGAAAACGATAATAAAATAAAGAAAGTGATTAGACCCGCACCCCAACCTAATAACCGTTTCTCTCCTGTTTATGCATATCTAGGCAACCCAGCCTCTCGCAATTATTTGCATTTTAACTCACTTACCAATTGAATTTTGTTTCAGTAAAATAAAGTGTAATTGTCATACCACAACATAGAACATAATGTTATTTAAGACATACATCCTAACATTTCCCTTTTTTTTAATTAGGTACTTACCTAAAATGTCTTATTTTCTCACATCGATACTCATAGTGATGTTAAAGATAGGAGAACTCTATACAATTAAGGGATAAACAATAAAATCGAGAAGAAAATGTCAAAATATCTCTAAAAATTCGTATATACCAATAAGTGAAAAAAGAGTATCGGTATCGATACCAATAAATGGAAGCTGTTACTCTGTGGTAGTTCATCATCCACAACGGAATTGAGTAAAACAACTAGGTACTAAGTTTTATACCACTATAATATAGTGGTATAAAGCTTAGTAGTTGTTTTACTCAATTCCGTTGTGAAAAATATGATTATTCATGATCAAACACAGAGCCTGTGTTTGAATAATTATAATTTATCGATACCAACCTTCTTTTTCGATACCAATACTCGTATCGAATAAGAAGTATCGATAGCAAAATATTTGGCATCAAAAGAAAAGTATCGATACCGTACTCATATTGATGCGAATCGGACATCCCTAGTTATGTAAGTTATAATCAAGTATTAAAACACTAAAAATATTTTCCACCTAATCCTGGTATCATTCCAAATTTTTCTTTAAAATTGTTGTCATGTTTCTTCCTTATTAGGTACATAAGCGTTTATAACGTTTTTTATAAGGTAAATGCGTTTGTCGATGTTAGAAAATACATGAAAATATAAAAAACATAATGATTTGTTACTTGATTGAAAATGGTTTGGCAGTTTTAATATGCAATGTGAGAAATGTTAGGTTACATTTTGTCCGAATATTTTCAAGCGTAATAAAATAACCCATCATACAACTGTATTTCTTACCATTTTTTGATTAGCTGTTGCTTGGTGTTTTGCAAACTGACTATTTTGATGCAATTTTTGTATTTAAATCTAACATAGAGTACACATTAGATACACAGTAGAAAAGTTACAGGGTCCTTCAATAATGTGGTGTTACGTAGTACATAGCATTAAAAATATTTATATAGTTTATTTCGTAATTTATGTTATTTTGTATTGCGGATAATTACTTGTTTAATAATCAAGTTTTATTCAATCTTTCTTTAAAATTGTTGTCATATTTTTTCATATTAGGCACATTAACATTTTTACATGTTATTTTAGAATACGTAAACAGAAACATTTGTCAAATTCCTTAAGGCTATTAATTAGTGTTTTTAACGTTTCGTGATTATTAAAAATAACCGTCTGTTATAAGACAGATGCTGGTAGTTGGCAAATTAATTGAAGATATTTTAATGCCGCTTAAATCATAAAAATTATAAAATAAATAAAACTACCAAATAAATCCTTGGAAGGAGATTTGTGAGTCAGCGGAGCCGCTAATAGACAGTTCACATACATAGAATTTAAAAAATTGCCAAGTATAAACCATGTCCATAAAAGAGAAATTTTGAGGACGGCCTTATCGGGCCGCATATCTAAAAGATCCGATCTTGCCGAAACTTTTGTTGATGTTGAAGAAAGACAGGTGTACACAATTCTACTACATAACATTACAATGTTCTCGTGTTTACCGGTTGTTCCCGTATAATGTAACGATTTGGTGGATTGATGTAAACCAGATAGTATTGTTTTTGATGGCGGACCTATATTACGGCGAGGAAAAAGTCCGACCACGAAGCGGCTGAACGTGTTTTATATTGTTTAAGCAAATATAACATGGAAAAAACATGCAATGCGTCAATTGAAAAAATAAACGGACAACCTTCTACTAAGTGGAATGCGTGGCTTTGCTTGAGTTCTCGAGGAATCTTAACGGTCGGGTTTCTAATGAGAAGAGTACATTTTCGAATAGCACGGTGCTTAAGCAAACAGGAATAACCTTGTCAGGGACTCGGTTGAATTTTAATTGGTTTTGTTGCACTTAATCTGTTAATGTTCTAGTGCTAATCGCGTTGTGTGTTAAATTATTTACGCTCAGCACGTGGTATATTTAGTAACAATAGAAACGCGTTAATAGCTTACTAGAGTTGACCGAATTAAATAGATGACTGTGAATTCTGCAAAAGTCTTATATTCCATTGCCTGTACGAAGACAGAACGACGTAATCTGCATGCAGGGAGGAAAAACTATGGAACTATAAATGATCTTAACAAAAATAATACAATTCAATCTACCCATTCGAGGTTTACCAGGTATGAAAATATGAAACAGGCTATGCTCATTGCTAGCTCTACATTTTTTCCATCTCTCTGATAATTTGTGGATTCCATGCCAAAAAAATTCTTGCTTGTTTGAGGCAAACCAGTCATCGAGCCATTTTCGTAAGAAGTGAAGCCCTGCTCAGCAAGTGCGTGTCCCATTGATGCAAATAAGTAGTAATCGGAGGGAACCAAGTCTGGTGAGTTTACAGCCTGCGAAAGTATTTCCCAACTAAATGCCTCAATCGATTTCGATTTTTCGGTTTTGCTGTGTGTGATGGTGCATTATCATGAAGCAAATTCACTTTGTGTTGCCTTTTTTGATATTCTGGTCGTTTTTCAAATTGATCATTTGTTGACGGTAGCGTTCAGTATTAACGGTTTGGCCAGATTTTAGCAGTTCATAAAATAAATTACAGCCTTCTGATCCCACCAAACACAGAGCATTGTCTTCCGTCCATAGCGATTTGTCCTTGCAGTTGATATCGATGGTTCGTCTTGACTTACTCATTACCTTCTACGCTTAGAATTCTCGAAATATATCCACTTTTCGTTGCCAGTCACAATTCGATGGAGAAATGACTTTCTTTTGTACCTGGCGAGCAGCATTTCGCAAATGGTTTTTCGTTTTCCTGCTGCCTTTTCCCATCTTCTGGATCTTTTCTATGGGTTCCAAATATATGGAGACGGCTTCTTATATCACATTCAATTGATCCGCGAGTTCTTGTTGCGTTTGAGCGTCATTCTCATCTAACAATGCTTGAAAATCTTTAAACATTTTCGGTGGTCTTCCACATTCTTCATTTGTCACGTCAAAATTGCCACGTTTGAATTTTTTAAACTACTCAAAGCACTATGATTTACCAAGAGCATGCTCACCATAGGCTCCGACAAGAATTCGATTCGATTTTGCAGCAGTTTTCTTCAAATGGTAACAGAAAATCAACTTGACAGACATGTTCAACGCTATTAAAAACAATGGTGTTGTATGAAACTTGTATTGTTGTACTGTACTTATGAAAATAACGTGATGTAGTAGAAGCTGTCGACAGGGGAACAAATAACGGCATTAATATTACTTGATTATTCTAAGGTATTCTATATATCATGCCATCATATTCTAAAAGTAGTAAGTATTGCATTTTATAGGATTAGGTGATCAGCTTTAAATTTGTTAGCTACTTATTTGACTAATAGGTGTCTGACTGTAACATAAAACATCTCAAATTACCAATAGTCGCTTTTACACGACTATTGATAAGTTCAGGTAGAAATTTATAGATTTTCTAAATGATCCCTTGCATATATTCCGAAGTATACATAATCGACTACAGTATAATATTTATATTATACTGTAGTCGATTAGATACGATATTTATCGCATTTAATTATCACATAAATAATAGTTTGTAGACGTCGCGCGTCGCGTAGACTTTCACGTAGAAACGTTTTTTAGAACTTCATGTGCAAAGTAACAACTGCGAAATTTATACATATCTAAAGAATCTTAGGATTTAAGGGAAATCCGAGTCAGCATGAAATTTGTCTATCTTTTTTACGTGTGTATGGATTCTTTGAGATTTCTTCTCGAAAAAACATATTTTTGTGGAAGAAAATCAATGAACAATTTTGGCAAAGCAATATTTTCGAAACTCTGGAAATTGACGCAAATTACATCGAATACCATGTAAGTTGAATCATCTGAACACGGCAGTATTCTCTATTTTAATGAAAAACTGTTGATTTTCTCATATAAATGAAAAAGTAGCAACTGCGAAATTCATACCTACCCAGAGAACCTCTGTATTTAAGGAGTATTTAAAGATATCAATGAATTTGTTTATCTTTCTTACGTGTCTATGATATGTTTGAGAATTTTTCTCGAGAAAACGTTTTTTCGTGGAAGAAAATCAATTTTGTCGAATGTCTGGAAATCGACGCAAATTACATCGAATACTATGTAAATAGATCTCTCGGACACGGTAGTATTTTCTATTTTAATGAAAAACTGTCGGTCCTCTCGTAAAAACGAAAAAGTAACAACTGCGAAATGCATACCTACTTAGAGAACCTCTGTATTTAATTGAAATTTGGAACATTGGAAGACACCATTGAGTTGTTTATCTTTTACATGTGTATGAATTTTTTGACATTTTCTCTCGAGAAAAACGTTTTTGTTTTTGTAGAAAAAAATTGATGGAGTATAATAAGATAATTCTATCAAAAATACGATAGTCTAAAAATCTACACAAATTACATAAAACAGGATGCAAATTGATGTCGTGAACACTATAATATCGTTGTTTTAATGAGAAAATATCTATAGTAAAATTTTTATGGATAAAACAAAGTCAACGATTTCGGGCTTGTCATGACATCCGTAAGTCAATTATATCTCTTGAAGCCTGCCTCAGATCTGACAAAGCTGTTCATTGGATAGAAAATTAGATATCGTTCTAAGTATTCATTCAATATTTCCAAAAGTAGATGTGTCGTCATGCAATATTTTTATCACTAAAATATAAAACTATTTTGTTTTAACTTGTAAAAGGCCATTTGTTTTTAATTTTTATTCAGATGCTGAATGGAGTTAGCCGTTACTTTGTAATAGTTGATTGATTATAATGGTACAGTAGAACACTTAACTTTGTTACTGTCACAGAGTTTATTGTAACTTAACGCTACTACAATTTCGATATTTTAGCGTATCATTTTCAAAGCGATTCAAAGGAATTCTTTCTTCTTCAAGAAAAAGAAAAGGAAATTCTTTTGAATCGCATTGAGAATGATACGTTAAAGTACTATAGTAGCGTTGTTACAATAAAATCTGTGATAGTAACAAAGTTAAGTGTCTTACTGTATCATTTATTCATATGCTTTTTCTTCGAACGATAACTATAAATTCTAATACTGTCTGGTATGCTAACAGTTGGTGATTTTGACCGATGTCGATGTCGTAATAACATAGCGCACCTAAAAGACGTGAGGTCACTATAAAGTAAGGTGAAAGATTGTTTTGTTATTCGAAGACGTCCAACAAGCATGGCGCCGCAGCACTTAACTATGAAACTACAAACCTGCAATTAGTACACCTTGTCAACCAGACGTGCAGTCCGTTTTAGGGCATAAACCCGTGTTGGTGAGTCTTCGGCTCCCTTCGACCGCTGTAACAGCAGAGATACCTGACTTAAGGGTTCAAAACAATTGATAGAGATACGGTCTATAAGAAGAGGTTTATAACCCAATAGGCATTGTGTTGTGGAAGTAAAACTCATTAAATATCAGGTTGTTGTGTAGTACCTGCTTTGATTTCTCGTAGACAGGTATGTATCTTACCACTTCAGACTCCCGGCGAAGGAACTCCAGCATATCTAATGCATCAAGGGGTGTTGCAGTTTTGACGAATATAAAAATCAAACATTTCATGTGCAATGTCTTGATTATGTTAACACTATCATCTACGGTTATTTTCATTTATTTTATTTAGCATTATTTACGTTTGATTTATATATTTTTCAGATGGTATATAAAAACCACTTTCAAAGGTTGTTATCATCGTTCTTAAATGGATAATGCAATAGTAAGTAATATATTATTTAATATATTAAGTAATTTATAATTTTTTTCGCCGTGTTTTCCTTTTATCACTATTTTCTAAGCTCTTTTCCTCGGATTTCCTGATGATGTTTTGGAACAATGTGGATTTGATAAAAAGCTACGTTTTTTCCTCTTGCCACTCATCTTCTCCGGATAAGGCAGGTCTGAATTCAAATCTTAAAACATGAAAATGATATTCTTATTTCATTACCCCTTTTCAAACCAAAGGTACAGTAATCGTCAAAACGCTAACCAAATGGATGTTTTATTTTCTTATTATCAATAATTTATGTATGTCCGTACAGACCAAGTAAACGTGTATCAATTATATAATACTAAATGATTTCTAGTTTAGAAGGAAAACGCGTTTGTTAGAATTTTAAAAAATAATTCATTGTCTTAAAAACTGTAATATTTGCAGCAATATTTGCAGCAATATTTGCAGCAATATAGTTCATCTATTAGAAACAAAATTAAATTATTTTTTAGTTATCTGCAAATGCTGTAAGCATTTGTAGATTCAAACTATTTTCATTTATTCCGTAATTTTAACAAAAATCATTTTTGTTATATATATGTACATTAACTATTTAAGTTGAAAAATACTTTATTGTTTCTATATATACGGTGGCGAGCTTTAGTTCAGAGTGACTCTAACTATCCCCTGAACAATCACAAGGAGACAGACAGACATACCTAGCCGATTGATGTAGAAATCGACCCCATGCTCGGATTACTCGCGCCTGAGCAGTTTTAATGAGAAACTGTTGGTTTTCATGAAAGATGAAAAAGTTTTTCAAACTTTAGGTTCAAAGTACCTAGAGTACCCACTACCTAGAGATTCTCTGGATTTAAGGAAAATCTGAAGGCACCATAAAATTTGTCTATCTTTATTATACGTGTCTGAATTTTTTGAGATTTTTTTCATACAAGAAAATTGATAGACAATTCAAGACAATTCAAGGACAAGGCAATTTTGTCGAAACTCAAAAGTCGAAGTTTCAAAATCAAAGCAAATTACATCGAATAATACGTAAAGCGATCTCCTAAACACGATAGCATTTTCTATTTTAATTAGAAAGTTTTTTCGAACTTCAGATTCAAAGTAACAATTACGAAACTCACACTATTCATCCATAGGTTCTAGAAAACCTCTGGATTTAAGGAAAATCTGAAGACGCTATTGAATTTGTATATCTTTCTTACGTGTGTATGAATTGTTTGAGATTTTTTCTCGACAAAACGTTTTTTTTTTTCCAGTTGAAAATTTGGAAAACGAGGCAAATTACATCGAATACCATGTAAATAGATCTGGTATTTTATCTGGTATATAATAGATCTGGTATCTATGTCTATTGGTATAGATACTGTAGTATTCGAAGAAGTTTTTTCGAGGTCAAGCCAACAACTGCGAAATTAATACTGACCTAGAGGACCTTTGGATTTAAATAAAATCTTCTGTGAGGTAATTATGAGATAAGTTCCCTCAGAAGATCTGACAATTATGTCTAACACCCGTCCAGTTAATTTATATTCCAACTCTAAGGCAAGTAATCTTGTGAAAAAAAAATGCCGACCAAATCTTGTCATTATACGCCCAATGTGCTATCTTGAAAGACAGGAGCATAGTTCACTACACCACTCGACCTTATTATAGTTTGCAACATACCTAATTTAACTTTATTTCATTGTTACGCTTCTATTTACAGCTATTTAGCGGTAATAATTATTGGTATATCAAAAATTGTAAAAACTGTTGCTTTTTATTTTTCTCAAGTATTGACATATTGTCATAATAACACATGAACATACAAAACTAATAAAAATATATTTGGCCAAATGTTTTTTGTGATTTTTGCAAAAGTAGAAGTATATTTCATACAGAAATTGGTTTCCTTCCCCTAAAGCCTCAGAATTCGTAGGAAAAGGTGAAACATGAAGACAATCACAAACATATCTGCTCAGGGAAAAGTGCCAGACTCTCTCTGTTAGGTTAGGACTCGAATACAAGCATATTGTAGTGCTGTGCCCAGTCCACCACTTCGAATTACAGTACGAATAACATTATTGCAACCACCTCTATAGGAGAATACAATAGGTAACCCCTCCATACAATGACCGTTATGAAAAATAGTGCACTTTTATTAGCTAATTTGGGGGTAAGAAGAGTGCATTTGCTTAGTTGTTCGATTGCTGCAGTTTTCGTAAAGTGAATATGAATATAATTGTAGAAAATAATAATACCGTTATAACTCAGTGAGTGTTGATTGAGATTATGGTGGTACATGTATATCCTGGATCAAGTACCTCTTAATAATAGAACAATAATTGTAAATAGAAAGTTTTCGTATCAGATATCCATTTTTAGATGCACTTCCGATAAATTCAGATTGGTTAATTAAACTAAAATCTCCAACTAAGATTAACTCACATATGCATTGTTAATAAAAAGATAACAATATTGTGTAAATCGAATAAGTTTTCTATACAACGAAAATTTAATTATTTCGTAGGAAAAATAAGTAGTTACAGTCGCGCTCAAAAAGACTTCGTTCCTTTGTGATATAATGAGAAAATTGTATAGATTAAACTGTATTATAATTAAAACGATAATTGTCCGTTACCAACAATTCATTAGTGCTGGAAATGTATTTTATAATATTTATTTAAATATAATGTGGGAAATATATTTATTTTATCTACATATATAGTTTATTTCATCGCAATTTGCCAAATAAAAAATCTCTAAACATACCGTCGCTTGTTTTTATGGCTAGGCTCAGGTAGACTGTTCCGTTTATCGACAAGATAAGAGAGTTTCTTATTTGGCAAATAGTGATGAAATGAATAGTACAATTGGTTTATATTACTCATAAACATAACATGAATAAAATATTATATACAGTGGGATGTACAAAATATTACTTTAATTAAAGGCAATAACAAAAAATAATAGTATTGTTATCATCGTGCGTTATCTATGACTGAGTTTAGTTTTACTTGTAATTTCGAGCATAAGGAAATATTTATAACTGTTTTAAAATCTTAATTAATTACGATTTTAAAAAAGTATACATTTATATTAGCTTAATTGAGAATTGAAGTAAGTGGTTATAGTAGTATATAAATATGGAGGCAGAATTATTTCTAAATTTGTATGTACTGTAATGTATATTTTTTCGCTGTAAATTTTTTACTTAAATGCACTGTAAATTTATTTGTACATGAAAAAAATATTATTTATACATTTTTATTACGATTACTATGAAAGAAATCTGGAAATATGTGTTATAATACAGAATGTATAGAATATCTTTGTAATATAATATGCTGAAATAAAATGAATTGTGTACGCATATATAATGATGTTTCTTCTCTATAATATGCAGCTATAAATCACCATAGAATTGCATTAAAGTTAATAGAAAGTTATTCAATAATTTTCCGCATAGCCGCAACAGATCTATCAGAATTAGTCCAATTATGGTTGAGAATAACTGGTTCTTTTGGATTTAGCGCGGAGCCCAAAGCATCTAGATAAATGCGTTTAATCGAATCGAGAGCAAAAATAAATGATATATTACAAGCAATATCGACCGTGAATGGAACATATTTCAAGTAAATTTGACGTTTTAAAAAAGTTGGACAGCATAGAATCGAGTTATTGTTCATTTGTTTTTATTAAAGATCGTTAAGGACCACACACGCACGCACGCCATATAATATAGAAAATAAATTAAGGATCAATTGGCTATAAACAATATGTATGTAGATTAATTATATGAGTTTCTATCTACATAAGTGTTACTAAGGGAAGCACTAGCAAACACTGACACTAGATAGTGTTTCACAAATACAACATATTTGATGATGATTATATTGTGGTTATATTATAATATACCTTGTATATTTTGAATAAAACATGTATTTTGCATAAAATATGGTTTATTGAGAAACGTACTATTTATTCTCATGAACCCATATATCTATTTAAAGATAAATTTAAACATTATTTTACTGTCGATATTTTGTCGTTATATAATTTTATCACTTTTAATGGAATTAAAATTGCACTATTTCTAGCTTAAAATTTGGTATCTAACCAACTTGTAAAATTGTACACCATTATTTGGTCCATATTGAATATTACTTTTTATATTTACGATAATACTCGTACAATCCCCACAACATATCGAATAACTACCATATAATGGATATATGATCCTCAAACCAAGTTCATTACGTTAACAGGTCTGTGTTAATTCAATTAAATGATACCAATTTTGTTTATTAAACGGGTGCCCAATGTCGAGTATAGGGTTTTCTGTGGTAAATTTAGAGGTTCTGTGGGAGAAACCTCCTGTTTTTGTTGCTTTATCACAAGTTCCTAGTCTTATTCCTAAATAATCAGCTAACTATTGTTGGTATCCAAATGAATGACGTTTAATAATACTTTTAAGATTTTATATGAATGCGTGGACCAAAGTCCGCGAGTAAATCTTATAATCCAGGTTCAGACATAGTATTTCTAGTCTCTGTATATATATGTAGGTACGTTGAGACGCAGATATGAAATTAAATTATGAAATTCGATGTTATCAATAAAAACATGAAATTCATATTTGTAGCTATAAAAATTAAAACAATCTTCCACAAGCGAGACCGGATAGGGTCAATAACCTAGCGACTACTTTCGGTAAGAGGAAAGGGTCTGTGTCAGTGGTTACACGCTTTCATTATGAGATGTAATGAGTGGTCGCTGCCGTATACTTGATTGGAAATTGTGTTAATGTTATTATTAGACTAAAAATGTCACGTAAACTTCCGTCCTGTGCTACTGTGGGCAAGCCGATGAGCGAATTTCCTGAACTGCATTTTGACGGCACTGAAGTATGTTGCAATGTATGCGTTATAGTGGTATCATGGAGCGTGAAACCGCGCGTTACAGAACATGGCGTGCCTGAGAAACTTAAACCACATTTAAGTGCTAATCGGAGTGCTAAGAAAAATAAAAATAATTTAATATAGACTTAGTTAACATAATGCTAAGATGCAATATACTGTGGAATACTCTGATCAATCCAATGTTTCATACAATTGCTTCAAAATTGTATTGCTAGAAAATACAATAATGTTACCGTACCTACCGAGTCAACCCTAAGAACTGGTTATGTAATGCCAATATGCAGACTTAAAAAAATAGTTTTTGAGTTGCGTAACAATAATGTATGGATGACTGTGGGGAAACCACCGGGCTGGAACATCACACATGTATTTGTTGGCGGGATGCATGAAACCACGCCAGCGCCAATGCCACCCTTTATTAATTGCCTTCAAAGCGTCAGATGTCACATATTTAGCGATATTAGCCAACTTTGTGGATACTAGTCTATGAAAAATATGAGGCGATGATTTTAAAACAATTAGGACATAGATAGAGACTGCTATGCCACAATCGACAAATTAATAGCCAATGTCACGAATACATTGTTAAAAGCGGAAGAAAATTATGTTAAAATAAATTGCCGAATACGCCATTATCACCAGAAACTGTTGTTGTGCGTTGAGGCACATGGTTAGAAGTAGCCAATTTTTATTATGTTCATTTTGATGATGTAAAGAGGACGATCGACAAATTAAACGCAACCGAAGTACTTTCTATCTCACACGCTCAGCAGGCGTTCAATGACCCAGCTGCCTGGGAAGATTTAGTGTATATCTACAATCATTTTTAAAAAAATGTATGTGCTAATAAGAAACCTTGAGTGTAACTTAATTTCTCTGGCTACACAATAGTGAACGTAGTGAACAATATATATGTATCAATTCCTTTTTCAGTTAATAGGACACTCTGCTGAAAGCGCGAAAACTAAAGCAGCTTTGCAATACACTCCCGGACTCCCGTATACTGTGTGGTGTTGTGGATCACCTCGTAGGTAAAGAAGTCCATTGTTCTCAACCCAGCATACACGTGCCCTCCTCGAAAAATTTCATTTACTTTAAATATGCTCGCATTACCTCCGTAGACCGTGAAATGTTTTTCCCACATATAAATGAATTTTGAGTGATAGACGTTAACGTCTCACTCCTGGACATTTAAAACAGAGTATGCTAATATACTAGAATTCTAAAAATGATTATTGTGCAGTATTATGTGTTGGACGACATTTTTATTGGTCCTGTTATTTTGGATACTACAAAATAGATTCAGGGCGGTGTCCTGGACCCGCCCCTGACTTTTACGTCGTGTATGATTTACTCGCAGACGTTGCTAGTAACTTGAAAAGTACAAGGTGAGGCAGAAAAACTTGCTTATTTGAATTTGGCGCCCTGAAGCGATGACTGCTCCTAGGAGGATGGGATAGGCACATTCGAGAGGGCAGGGCTTAAAGTTGTAGCTCCGCTTGGTTTAGTTAGCATCGTGGAGTGGACAAAGGTGGAACCCGCGTTCGCTATCGAGGCATATTTTTCTACCGGTCGTTCCCAATATGCATTCCGTATCCATTTCAATATTGCGCTCGTACCTATTTCAATATTTAACCCTCTGCGACTATTTTTTATGGGGCTATCTAAAATCATTTGTTTACAACGATCGTCCTAGATCCTGTAAAACCCTGGCTCACCTGAAGAACAACATTTGAACAACAACAAGTTGTCGCCAACATACTTGTCGATATGCTGGAAAGATTGAACGGAACTTCCGAGTTCGATTAACGCAGTGTATTGAGAGTAATGGATGGACGCCACCTGCCTGATATCATCTTTAAAACTGTGTAAACATAAAACTTAAATGTTGTACTTGATGCTGTTCAAAGAATTAAATATATATCTGCATTACTTTTTTTTTTAATTGAATTTCTAAATGAGCAGCAAGTTGCTCTGCGCCACCCTTTATACAAAACTGTGGAAAGTCAATATACAGAGTCCGAAAGTCCGAATATTTTCATATCGTTTTTCTGATAAAGGTACCATATTTTTCAACCAGACTTGAGACGGCTTCTAGACGATTCTAAATCTCGATGGAGTCTGTTTTGTATACATAAAATAACAACAATTTCACACTTAAATTGCGGCTATTACGGTCCGCCGTTGAATACATATTTATAAATAAAATAATATGGATAATTCCGCGCAAGAATTAAAATCGCGCGGACAGTAAAATATCGCCCCATTACCTGTAATAATATACGAAATGCAAGCAGCAGCATGCCTTAATGCCTTATAAGTTGGCTTTGCCCTGATACCAGCCTGTCACATACTGCATGTACATATTTTTCCGTCACATATCTCCGTCGCAATTATTTATTTACCGCAATTACGGAGTAATCCGGCCGCGCACAATGGCGATTTTCTAGATTCTTTGTTTTTAAGCTGTTGTTAGAATAACGTGGACCGAGGGTATCACTGCGCCATTATAAATGAATTCTCGGCGTTTTTCGTTCGGAATTTACCCAAAGAAATACAATACAGGCCTTTAAGTCGGGACTGAGATATATAGCGTATTCGGACGTGAATTTACTAAATTGGAAACGTGTATTCGGAACGAAACATAAAGCGAATTTTCACGTGGCGCCGAAACAAAAAACGTCCTATGGTTTTATTCATTATTATAATTGGGGTGGTTGTAGTAACATACTTCTCCGCAGCAACAAATCTGAAGGTACGGATGGTATGCCTGGTAAGGTGTGACGAACTTTTTGGTCAAAAAGATGTATCAAGAATTAACTTTTGAAATTTTTTATAATAATAATATAGTTATTTATTTGTTAACATTTTTCTTTATGTACATCGTCAAAAATAACAATTTCCTTTACTCTGACACTTTAAAATAGAGGACATAAGATTCACCAAAAATATGAGTAGGGATTCATTTATTTATTTAATTTATTTTTAGATACAATCACCCAACAAGGGACTAATTGCAGGCTAAGCAAATTACAACATGAAGACATTTAACATAGAGACAAGAATATAGGGTCTTTCAATAGGGACGCTTCAAACAAAAAAGTTGAGTGGATACATAACATGTTTTATTTACGTTTAAAAATCGAGCGTCCTTATTGAAGGACTCATTATATAGACAAAGCATACCGTGCATCAGAAGATAACAATCTGATATAAACAAGAACTAATTACTTATACTATATATAGTAAGAGCAAATATTTACATCGGAAACGTTATTTTAAATAAAACATAATATAAAAATTGTACATATGTATATAATCACAATACTGCAACTACATTCGGATTATTATGTACAAATAATAAGCGTTTAATTGTATCTCAAATCAATTGAATATATCAAACTCAGTTTACAGTATATCACAATTTTTTCACATACAGTAAACAGGAGAAGTAAGATAAATTTCTACTTTCAATACGAGCTACATTAAAAATCTGTTGATTCAAGGTATGTGGATAGTATCGAACATATTCTGCATTATTTTACACAGGAAAACTATACAACGGACTAAGTATTTCAAGTCTATTAAAATATTCTTCTATTTTCAAGATGAATCATATCACCCCTTACAATTCCTTACTACGAATCTCCGATATTACGAGTTTTCAATGAAGACGATACAATTATTTTACATGCGTTATAATTTAAACGTCTACCAAAAATAACATCAAGGTTCTTAATCGTATCAGGCATTTGCAACACTTGTTTATGTGGTAAGATTAAGAGGATAGCGAGCTCTAGAAAAATGAGAGCATTACATTTAGGTTCAGAGGTAATTTATTCAGATGACACCAAGTAGGTAGTTATTTTATCAGAATTATTTTGTAACTTGTATGTTCCATTTCTATTACAAAAACAATTTTCATATCATCAGTCATACATCTCAAGGTCTTTATTTATAAATACAATAAACAGTAGTTGCCTCAATACGGAGCCCTGTAGAACACCAGAACTAACCAAGATCTCGAATGATCTAAAATCACGGCACTTTACATAAAGCTGTCTATTTGCTAAATATGACTGACACTATTCTAGCAGTGCCAGCGACGGTCCAAATAAACTCAATTTCCTTATTGAATATCATGATCTAGACAGTCAATTGCCTTAGAACTGATGTAAATGATGTCGACCCGGTTATTATCAACTTTCCCAGAAGCAAATTGTGTGAGACAGACAAGATAAAAAAGAAATAAAACGGAATATTTTTTATCACAGTACGCCGAGAGAACAGTTTATTTCTGATAAGAGAGTGCACTTATGTGAGTTTAATTTGTTGAACATAAATATTCTAAATTGTAATGGATGTAAAACATTTTACCTTAAAATGATCGCAAGCTTAATCGTAACAATATATTCTTTATTTGGCAAAATCTTTATAATATTTAACAGAAATATATGTGTTCGTTACAAAATTATCGCTTTGATTCGGATAATGTCTCTGGCCTCTGCAATAATATACAGCCATTATTGGTAGTGATGTGGGCAAAAGAACATAAGGATTACCATAAAAGAACGTCCGTTAGAACAAAAAGAAGAAATTAATACGTTATAAAATTGTTATCCAAATCATATGTTTGTAAATATGTTTCGATTTTTTTTTACCTTATATTTCACTCGTTTTGTATTTTCTGGAAAATCAGCCAAATTCAAACGAAAAAGCTTTTATCCTGACGTTTCAGTTTTAATCGCCATCATTAGATACACCTACAACCAAAGCGTTCATAAAATAAACGAAATTAATATAAACCATCTTACATGTAATATATGAACGAATTCTATCTGTCTCTTGATGATGATTATAACCGAAACGTTTTTTATGATTACAAACGAAAACCTATTTTATTGCGATCTGGCTGAAAAAGACAAGACGAGAAAATATTCAGCTAATGGCATGATGATGGTCTTTGATTTAAAAATAAACGTCAGAGAATATTACAAATAATTATACTTTTTACATAATCCTACCATTTATTCTGGTGGTGGACATATGTATTTTCCTTGAAAACACAAAATATAATTTAATATTTAACAAATTATATTTAATGTCACTCTTGATATTACTACGCACCTGTCTTGCTTTATTTTACATTAAAATGACCATTTATTTTTAATATATAAGAGATACCTGTACCTAAATACCCATTGCGCTGAGTATTTTTCAGATAATTGAAAATATTATGACGAGCGTTTAGAAGTTTTACGTTCTACTGACATGAGACAGGCGCACATTGGTATAGACACAATAATGTGGAAGTTATACAATTCAATTAAATTAAGTGTCTAAAATTCTATATTATACGGAACATCTGACCTGCATCATGAATTTAAATTCATTTAGGTGTATAGTTGATATAATTTTGTAGTTTACTTGCTTTTGTAGTAGGCAAGTATTACTATAACAGTAAATAAAGTATCTATTTTTTTATTCTTCCTTCTCTTGGTACGTAACTTCCACAGTTGCTTTTAGAAAGCAAAAACTAACGAATGAATTTACCCTATTGATTTTGCTGCAAAATTTTATTCAAAGTACAATGGTAGCTTTGAATATATAACAAAAATCTCTGTACAAGGAAACTGAAAATCGAATAATTTTTTCAATGGATGAAATTTAAAAGTATATGACTATTTTTAATCATAGAGTGATCACATTATAACCACAAACAGGATAAAGAATTATAGAGTAGGGTGTAAAATTGCGGGTTCCTAATGATATGGATATGTTTATTAACTTCCAAGTTATTGTAATTCAGGATATCTGTCTAAAAATGACAACTGAGTTACCATTAATATGTATGTCTACATAACATAATAAGTAATATTAATCAAAGAAATAATGAGATGTAACAACATAACTCATATATTTCCAATAGAAAGAAATGTCCAAATAAAACATTTTTGTCTCGATTTCCACTTGTATTGTGGTAGTCACCAAAACCTATTTGCAGCTTACGAATTAGTGTAAAGGGTGGAACTTGTTCTTCCACCTCTAATACCGGTAGCAGCTCAGCATGCTGATGATCAACTAACCACAGGTGGCTGTCTGACGATTCTCAAACGCATGTTACAATTTCTAGAAAGCCGATTTATTGTTGGCTTAACGTAATGCTGAATAATTTATTTTAGAGGCCACACAGAGGAAAATACTAATGGAAAAATAAGTTATAGAATATTTTTTGTAAATCAATTCAGACAGAAGGAAATCTACAATTACTAAATACAATTACTATACAATTCAGCTGAAATTCAGCAATTTAACATTAACTTGATGAAAGTGAGATTTTCCAAAGCGAATATTCCTTTTTGAGTTCTAATTGGTGTTTTAGCCCTTTTAAAAATCGAAAGAGGTCAATTTTTAAGTAAATATTTTGATGGAATTACATACCTACCATTTCTAATTTCTGATATTCTGCAATTAGTTTAATGTCAAAACAAACACTAACCACTCTAATGACTTTTGTACGGATGTCTTCATATTTTATATGCCTGATGATACACTATAGCCGAAACTTATATACCAAAATAAATGAGACTGTATGTATTCACGTGGATATTTAAAACAATTTTCTTTGAAAATTCCTTTGGCGTTCTGAAACAAATTACAAATTACTACACATAATTACATTCTATATATAATAATATATAGATAATCTACAACTCGTAATTTTTCATCTAACCAATGTGTAAATAATACAAAAATTTCGAATAGGCGAGGCCTAATTTAAAGAGGCAATTCACTCGGTTCGTAACCTACGTAATATTTACAGAATTATACGGCAAACCCATACATGTGTTCTTTTTACTACGAAAAATTACCATATGCAAGTTGGTCATTGATAACTTGATCCCCACCACGGCTCGACTAGTAAAAGTCAGCACATTCATAAAAATAATTTTTCGGCGTATAACCTTACTCAAAATCCGCCTTCTCTTTTTAACGTGCATATAAATAATACAGGCACGTGTATAATTAGGAATATATACGTATATTTGAGAATCTGGAGGGCCTGTCTAGAAGCGTAGGCTGTGAACAGCGAGTAGAAGAGAAATTCTACGCCTACTAGATCTGTGCATTGACTTGCGTCACAATGTAAACACCAGATTTGTATTCAGCAACAGGCATCTCTAGTTCATTCAGTGGCTAGTTGAAATACGGTAGGAAGCAGGAAATAAAAAATGAGGTTGTTCGTAATGATTAATATCTGGTTCCTTCTAAATTATCGAAACGTTTTCAGCGAGGGTAATATTCACGTTTTTGGACTCCATAGATATATGTATCTATTATATTTTAAAGTATTTGGTTATTTATGTTTTAGAAATATGGGTGTGAAATCCAGTTCTGTGGTTTTCATAAAGAATAACAGCAAGAATGTCCCACACACGAACACGATTTTAAATAAAATAAATAAATTATATGTGAAATCAAGAAATTGAAAAAGTTAAGAATTGTATATGTATATTCTTGAATATCTACAGGTTCATTTTAAATGTTAACACTTGGCAGGTTTTTGTTTTTAGCTATAACTCTTTTTCTCTAATTTTTTTTGCTTATTTTCGGTGCTAATTATATAATTATTACGATATGGCCCAATTTTAATATAAATGTGTATTAAAAAGTTTTATTAAAAAGATATATGTGATTCATTTCATTATGCGTCTTAAATATCTGTTCAAAAGGCTTGTCTTTTAAATTCCCTCAATATATTCCGAATTTACAGGTACTTATTGTAATTTCGTACGAATGTTAGTAGAAAGCATTTTATTTTGGTAATTAAATAAATGTTTCAACTACAATAATTTGCGGATATGCTAGTAACGTTTATTTAAAAGTTTAGATAATTTTCGATTTCCTTCCTCTAAATCCTCAGGCTGAGGAGGGGAAGGTTACACATAAAGACAGGGAGAGATGCTAAATAAGTCTGGGACTCCAACCCAAGCGTATAAATGACATTGTCGCAACCACCTCTAAAGGAGAATACGATAAGTCGCCCTTCTATGTATGTGGTGTCCGCGAAAGGGCTACTGAAAGGGCTAGTGAGTTATTATAGAGAGTTATAATAATAGGACCAATGACAGTGACACCAAGTCCTGAACAATGTAAACAAATTTTGTAAAATTTAAAACTCAAAGAATAAAAACATATATACAATTTCTCAAGAAATAAAGAGCTCTACACTCCCATTTCGCCCTTTCTGTATTTCTTTCTGTAATCTGGGTAACTATTTTCATAAATTTTTCGACCACTCATTGTCTTCAAGTTACGATTTGCCAAAGAGATGCATTAGCGTTATTTCTAACTCCTTGAATTTTTTTTGAGTGCTCTGATAAATTATGGCTTGTACGAGACTAGTACAAATTTTGAGAAGATTTGCAAAAAGGTGTCTAAAAACTACATTTTATAATTAATTTTATCTACTGTGTGAATAGAATATTCATTCTAGCTACATTCTTAATAAATCTCTTTTCGTTTTCAAACCTCTCGTTATTAAACAGAAAAATGAGAAAACTAGAAAACTAAGGACCATAAATTTGAAGCTTTTAAGTTTCGTAATAATGATAAGAATCATTAGGAATGTATTTAAAAGCACTGGTTTCCTACATAAAGAAATGACAGTTATTGATTTTCAGATCATATTGGGTGAAAATTGCATAACTATCTTCATTCACCACAGCGGATTTTTGTTTTGGCTCGTAGAAAAACGAGAGCTTTCAATAAAGAACATTAAAAGCCTCTTGACTAATGAAATCGCACACTTTAACCGAAAAGCAATTTTGAAGTTACTCATCCTAAGTAAATCGATATAGTTTTCAAATACATAGCTTAATATGTAATACACAAGAGACCACTTTGTTTACATCCTAGGTGAGGGATGGTATGTCTTTTCGGAAACCATGGAAACAGTCGCTGTAGTTACTGATGCTCGACTTCACATGTCGATAAAACTTCACTTTGCGGTTATGATAGAACTTTTGTTGTGATAGAATTATTTCTTAAACTTATTAACTATTGCCGAATATGCACATAACTGAACTGTGAATAGTATTTCTTATTCTTTAAGCTTTTAATGCGTTTTTATTGTTTTTGATTTAATTGCGAAAGAACTACAAAAACAGAATGTCGGTTTCCTTTGCTATCATCACTGATCGTATATCAAATACGTTCTCTTTTACACATTCACTGTTACAAATAAGTTAAAGGATTTAAGCATCTAGAGCTATTATGTTAATTAGTATATATTATAATATCGAGGCGAAAGGTGGTACCGCTACTTCATTTAAAATTTAGTATTCCGTTGCACCTGTGCATTCTCGAGGAATGTCGAGCTAAAAAATACGCCGTAGAAGTTTACCTTCAGTTTTAATTTTTGAGAGCACATTAAACACAAGAAGAGTTCTTTGTTTAGATTGTAGAACAAATAAAGATAAAAATCTCTTAGTTATGTTCGGTAAAATTTCTGTTGTCATTCCGTGAATAACTGAAGATCCCAAGTTGGCCGCGACGGACGGTTGGTCGAATAAACTACGTGGCGTGGCGTTGGAATAAATATCGGTTACGTGGACGGGTTAAAAATCAAACAAAAAGCAATCGAATTATGTTTAATACTCACCATACTCATCTCTGGTACTTTTTCTTTTGTTTGATGTTGTTTATTGCCTTCGTTTATAATAATGAACTAATCAACTATCTGTAATAAGCCTCCTTTAAGGAGCCTTAATTGCGGTTCTTGGCCCGGCAACACTGTACGTGTTAAGATTTTACAAGAGCAAAATATTGGGCCCGCGATTTATTACTAAACCGATCTCAAAATTAAAGTACGGCGTAAGGCATGAGCTTATATGGAATGATTTATTCGAAGACATAACTTAAACGCACTACTACACTGGAATTTATAGAGTATATTTAATATTTTCATTAAACATATTGTAATATACAAATACTTACTTATTCATTGGAGCTATTAGTCAGTACATTCGAAAAATGATATATACTGTGGTTCATAGGTAACAGATAAATTAATTTTCTATAAAATTTGTTATCAGTAATAACCGCTAATTAGTATTATAAGAAAAATATAGACCAGAAGTACACTCGTTTCGGTCTGTACTGTATCTTATCCCTATTTGTTTTTTTTTAAGAAAATTAAAGCGCAGTTGAAAGTTACACTCATCCAGAAAATGTTCTATCATTATAATAAAAACAAAGATATTATGTATTATGTTGTATAACATATTATTATACCAGTGGCGGCGCTATCATTATTTTGCGGTTGGACGAAAATAGGCAGGAAATATCTAGGGTGGGCGAGGGCGTTAAGTAGGTATATTATTTTCTGTGCGGATGTGATATAGTGGTGTTATAAGAGGTTGGGCGACTGGTTGGGCGAAAAGGATTTTGCTTGGGTGCCCACCCCTGGCGCCGCCACTGTATTGTATAAAATATTTTAATATGTTAGTCGAATTAATCATCCGTAACGCCATAGTGAAATTCCTCGCGCCAGGGTAATAAGATGATGCAGCATTGTTCAGTTTATTCTAATCTAATTAAAGTAATTTGGCGTATAATAAGTATTTTGATCTAAATTATATGTATTTCATGTCATAATTAAACTAGAGGTTGCAGGAAGCAACATGTCTAAAATAGCATTGATATCGAAATATGCATATACAGATGCATTAAAATTCAGTTGTACATTTACTTGTACGTAAATTATTAGAGACGATTTATATTGTAGACTTGTAGACCACGATTTGTATCGTGGTAATAAAATAAAGTTATTCACAACTACTGCTGAATTTGATGTTCCACGAGGGACAGTGCTGGGGCTATTATTATTCAATATGTACATTATTGACCTGTGCTTAATATCTATGCATGAATTTTGCAATGATGCAGGCATATTTGACACTGACAATGATTTTAAATATATAAAAAGTTGGTTTCATTCCAGATTATTAACCACTACTAATAATAAAACCCTTTCCTTTTATAAAGTAACTATTCCTTTTTCTTTACCGATCTAGATACTTTATACTGAACTATTTCTTTCTTAAAAATTGATCGAGGAAGCCGTTACTCTGTGGTAGTTCATAACTCCGATGCAATTGGGTAAAACAACTACTCAATTTCAGTGGTAGTTTTAAGTATAGTGGTATAAAACTTAATAACTGTTTTACTCAATTGCTCAAGTTGGTATTTCTTTCTTATTATTATATTGAATGTTTTTTTCAATGTTTTATTTTCGCATTTGGAATTTAACAAATTTGAAATTAATATACAGTGCGTAACAGGCTCATGGTACGCCCTCATCTTTCTCTTCATTCTTTCAGGAGATAAATGTTTCAAAATCAGCATGGTAAACACACCCATTAAACATCACTTTTTGGCACACAAAAAAGATCTTCTTCCGGTTTCACCGGAAGTGATATCAATTCCTATTATTTCCTATTTTTAATTGAAATGCTCTGTATATTATCACATATTGTGAATGTGCACATTTTCTGAATGTATACATAATTTCTTTAATTATTCAGACCACTGACATTTTAATTGTAAACAGTTTTGTTTTGGGTTTCATTCAATTTTTCAATCTAGAGTGCCTTGGTCCCACTGTAATAGTACTAAACTGACCCTAGTAGTACTAAAAAAATTAAGTGACCTCAGAAACATGAAAATACTCCGCCCACACACAAAGTTTAACAAAAAATGTTTTACTTAGAACAATATTTTTAACTGGTACCGTAATGGTACTGAGGTACCGTTAGAATGTACAGTTAATGCGGAATTTATCCACGTGCCTAGTTTGTCTGTAGGACCAATGCAACCAAAACTACAGTTCAAAGTGAAACCCTGGGAGAAAAAAACCTTTCCTGTATATTTTTATACATAAAAAAATATACATTCTGTATATATCATACATTATATACGTATAGTTTCAAGTAAATAAATATACATTGTATATAGTTGGAATTCTAAGCAAGTTTGTTCCTTAACTAGGTGAGAAAAATACATACAGATGCTATGTACATAGCATTCAATATGATGTTTATAAAAAAAGTGTATATTACAAGATGCCATTATAATCGAGAACGCTATTAAAACAGAATTATTGGAAGCCAACATTTTTTCAAAAGTTTTTTATCTTAAAGTTGTTAAAAGACAGTTAACTCTTGCCTAAGTGTTTCTAATACAACCATTCCTCTAATTTATATCTGACCATTTTATAATAACGACATAATACGGATTAAAACTAATTAGTATGCAAAAAATTTCATATTAAAGAAGTTTTACGAGATTTTAGAATAAATAAATCTCTATCAACTGTGACTATTAATTGGTATAAAGCGGAAGAAACACCTGCTTAAAAATCCATTAAGTTGGTTAGAAACTAACTAATAAATAGCACGTATAAATATCTTCAGTCTTAAAAAGTTGTCAAAAAATCGTTATGTCCATAAATAATTATGGTAAAGGTACCAAAAAGCAGTCTCACATATTTCTCGGTTTAAGAAATTTTAAAATCATTTTAAATTATTCTAATCAATTTTTTGAGAATTATAATCACTTTCTGTTTAAATATTGACATTTGTACATTAATTATTATAATAGTGTACAGTGAAAATTAGGCAGTTTTTCTATTAAATAAATATGAAAAATATATCAAGACGTAAAGTTTTATATGAACTGGCTTTGTATATTAACATACCAAAAAGAAAGATAATACAATGACACTTTCGATATGTTCCCCTGAAATATAAGTACATAATCTAATATATAAATAAACAGTTTTAAAACCTTAAAACGGATTTTTCCGCACGTAGAACATCTCTGTTTCAAAATTGAGTGGCCGAGAAAAAATAAACCAACAAATAAATGCAGAATATGTGTTTTATGCGACAGTTTTACTTCTTTCAAATAGCTCACCATCGTGCTTTCTCATGACCCATGAACAAGGTGGGGTGTATCCTATCCACCTAAAAATCAATAGATGTTGTCTGGTAGACGTCCCTAATCAGAATCAGTCGAAACCCGATCGATCCTACATGATTTAATTGAGTGATCGTGCTAACAAACAAATTTCTTAAATAGTCCACCATTGTGCTTTCTCATGACCCATGAACATGGTAGAGTGTGTTCTATCCACCTCAAAACCAATATGTATCATCTGGGAGACGTTTCCGATCCGAATCAGTCAAAACCCAATCTATCCAACATGACTTAGTTGAGTTATCGTGTTAACAAAACAAATTTTTCAAATAGTTCACCATCGTACCTTCTCATGACCCATGGACAGGGTGAGGTGTGTCCTATCCACCTCAAAATCAATAAATGTCGTCTGGGAAACGTTCCCGATCAGAATTAGTAAAAATCCGATCGACCCGACACGATTTAGTTGAGTCATCGTGCTAACAAAAATATTTCTCAAATAGACCCAAGGGAGGGGTGATGTGTGCTATCCACCTCCAAATCAATAGGTGTTATCTGGGAGATGTCCTCGATCAGAATCAGTCAAAACCCGATCGATCCGACACGATTTAGTTGAGTTATCGTGCTAGCAAGAATAAATGCCGACGACAACGACGACACACACACACACACACAGCAAAACATTTTTAAAAACCATTTTTTTTTGTTTTTAGGCCGAAAAACGAAAAACAAACCCAAAAAAATGTTTGTTTTTTCACTTTTTCTTGACACGATTACATTATTTTTCCGCTTACAGTGGAGTGCGGAAAAGTAAAATATTTGTTTGTTCGTATTTTATGCGCTGTCATACCGTTCATCCAATTGCGATAAAACTTTGTTAACTTCTTGCTCGCACTTGTGCGAGGGTTGTAGGTATAATACAATTAACTTACAGTAATTAATTAATTAACTTACCACAAGTATTTCCTCTACGGCAGCAACGTACCAGGTGTAGTAATGAATACAATTTTGGAGTTAATTATACTCTTGCTTTCAAAATAACCAGGCACTCTATTGATAAAAATATAAATTAACTCCATTAATGATAATTAATTTAAGACATAACTGAGTGTTACTAAGCGTTTCATTATACTTTTTCTTGATGGTACTATGTTGTAACCATCAAGTTTTAATTTTTTCTTAATGCCACCATGTCTTATTCCAGAAATATTGTTATTTCATTATTCCTGGTACTTTCACATAACTAAAAGTAGTGTAGTGTTACCGCGAGATTTTCAACAGAGGTAAATTTAGTTTTTTGCACATCACAACGCAACTTTTTTCCCTAGAATTCAATGTGGTCATGGACTATCAAGAAAATAATTATGGCGTACAGCTTCCAAATAGTAGATTTCAGAAACACGTCCTTCAGGTAATTCGAACATATCCAAAAATGGTAGACCTTCCCACAGTACTTACCGACATCGTTCAATCAGCAAATGAATTAATTAGATGACCAATTGTGAGATGTCTTAGAAAGGAGGGAAGCTGATGTAACAGAATCGTAAAAATGGAGTTCTGACACGTTGATGCATCTTTTGTTTCATAATGTTAAGCTGAAGTGTCTGTTTTTTGGTGTGAAAATGTGGGCTTGCTTCAAGTTTCAATATTCATGACAAATTAATAAGCATTTTTAGATGAGTTGCGAGAAGTGAAAAATTATGCTGGATGTTTTAATTCATTAACAGGACAAGGTGATCCTTTCTTGGACCCGTATAAATATTATTATTGTAGTAGTTAAATTCATCCATAATGTTGTACAAATGTTGTACAATTTTACCTTTGGTGCTACATTATTTCAAGCTTAATTAAATTTAAGAGAAAGGGACATCTTACATGCACGTGTAAGAATTTGCTTACACATGCATACAGGTGAAGTAATGAATAAATTCGGTAAAAATTCAACTTTTGGAAAAACTCTAAAACCCATAAAATTTTATTTTTAGTTGACCACTTTTTTTAAATATAATTAATACATATAGGATGGTTAGTTTAGAAAGTCTGAAGTCATCGATATTTTTTTAATCGCAACCTCCTTTTTTATTACGGAATGTGAAATACCACATTTTTTACGCTATAGTATTAATTACACGAGTACGAGTGTAGGTTATAGATAAAAAATGTAATAATTATTTAAAAAATCAACTAAAAAAAATTTCAAATTTCACATTCTTGCTACCTGAATAAGATACTAAGCTGCTTTTTATTGCTGTCAGATAATAACTTGAAATTTTACTTCGTTTAAATAGTCTTTGTTTTGGTTTTTGCAGTTATTTCTTTAAAAAATACATTTCTTATCTTTTGCTTGACAGAAGTTGTATGTTTGATGTGTTTATTATTTAGGAACTTTGTCATTAAGATTTTACACCCCTAGATCACTTTTGGTGGGGATACTTAACAAGCAAATTATACGTTTCTATGGCGGAGAATTTAGAAGATTTAAAACAAGCATTCGTTACGAAATACAACGTATTCAGTTGAAGTTATTGACAATGTTCGAAAATAATTTATTAGTCGTGTTGGCTACTGTCAGGCAGCCAACAGTGCATAATTTTGACATTTAATTTAGTTACTTTTTTAAATAATCATTTCCATTAAATTTTATATTTTCAAATCAATTGTTTTTCTTCATTTCTTCTATCTAACCTATAGTCACGCTAATATAGTTATTGCCGTAGCATATGTAAAATAATGTGTTATTTCATATTCTGCAATAAAAATGGGGTTGCCATTAAAACAAAATATCGATGACGTCATACCTCTTACACACATCACCCTGTATGTGTTGATTATATGCATATTAAAAAATGCCTAACTAAAAATAATATTTTACGCAAGAGTTTTTCCCAAAAGTTATTCCTTGAATTTTTAACGAATTTATTCATTAATTTACGAAAGCACTGTATAATAATTATAATTATTAATTTTCGTAATAGGATTCAGTTGACATTAATTGAATTGTATTCGTTAACTATTAAGTATGAAGTGCAATGACATTAATTATGTAACTCGCATTGAAGATAGTTATTGCAAAAGTTAAACCGTTACCTCTGAAGAATTTAATACAAGACATGAGGCTCAGAACAAGGCTCAGAGAAGTTTTCCAAGAACAACAAAAGATTACACGTTTCTCGACGTGCGATCCACTAACCAAATTGGTGTAATCAGGAGATGATTGAAACTCATTTTTAATTTTTTCACTCAGTTTAAGTTTTAATCATTTCCCGATTATGCTAACTTGGTTGGTGAAACGTGCATTGAGAAGCATGTTATCTTTCGATGTTCATGGAGAACTGGTGTCCCGTTTTTTTAAGGAAATAATAGCTATATGAGTACATCATCTACCACCTAAGATTAGTATTAAGTGTAATGGTAAATTATAAATAACAATTTGTGTGGTACTTCAATGCCATATTATTAATTTAGCGTTATTCTGCCAAGGTTCTAAGCCACCCAACCAATTAATTAATTAATTATGTTTAAGTGATATTTTGAAATATTAAATATGTACGTCTATACAATATTTTTTTACTACGTAATACTTTTATAATTAGTAAAGTACGCGTTTGACGTTAGGAAATTAATAACATGAGACTGTTTATTAAATTAGCATAAAATTATTCATTGTTGTCGTTTAGAAATTCCAACTAATGTTAGTTTTCTTGGAACGTCTTGGCCAGTGGCGTTCGTACATTTTGCTTTTTTAAAGTAAATATTGGGTGGCTCATATATCTTCAAGTACATATGCAAGTATAATAATGCATATACTAATATATGCAAGGTGGACCAAAAGTAGGTAATCAATTTATTTTCAAATATTATATTTAATAAGTTCGATATAATATTTTTTCAAACGATAATGAAAAGTATATTCCTTAGAGATTTATTTCTCTCGTAGATGACTACAGAATTTTCCATCACTATTTCCCAGATTCTATTTCTAATATTGTCTTTGAATTTCAAAAGTGGCTGCAGTTTATTTTTGTATACACTTTCTTTTCGGTAGCTCCAGAGAAAGAAATCGGGCGCCGTCAAGTCGAGCTAACTTGAAGGCCATCTCTGAGCGTAATTTCGAGAAATTATTCTAGTAGGAAACACGTTTCTTAAAAGATCAATACTCTGTCTAGCAGTACGGCATGTGGTACCATCCTGCTGAAACCGTAAATTCTCGGGGTTTTGTAAAGCTGGAAATAAAAATTCTCTAACCATTATATAGTAACGCTGCGCATTGACCGTCATTGCATTGCCTACATTATCCCCAAAAGAATATGACCCGGTCATTCTAGTTGAAGCCATTCCACACCAAACAGTTACACGTTGGATAAAGTTCTTTCTCTGTAATTATTCGAGTATTTTTAGTGGCTCAGAATAACATTATTCTGTTTATTAACATATCAGATGAAAGTGTGCCTCGTCACTCATAATTTATTGATGGATAAAATTAGGAGTTTCTGCAGCTAATTTTTGAAGAACTACTCTATACTGTAGACGCTGGTGTTTATCGCGAGTCTTAATTTCATCATCTGCATTTTGTGCAAAAGGGAAAAAGTGCAAATTAAGTTTGATCAAGCCCAGTTCATTTGATCGCCTTCTAGTTGAACTGGAGGGATCGTCATTCACAATTCTTACACATTCGATATTCTCCTGTATTCTAGTTGAACGTGGTCTGCCTGTTTTAGAGCGATTTCTCATACTTTCCATTTTTCCAAAGTTAGCGACAATATTATGAATTGTTTTTTAGTGGGCGTATCTCTGGTATTTCTCTGATATTAAAATGTGCACTGTATTGACGTTAGGTGAAAATTATGTTTTTTTTTTATTTAGAAAATAAAATTCGATAATTTTTATGCATTGGGGAACTAATAGGTGCTTCATTATGAATTTGAATCCAAGCTGTCTTTAATGTTCTAAAACAGAATGTAAGCAATTAAGAAATTAGAAGAAAAAGTAGAAGCAATTACGAGTAAAATGGGTGACCTAGTTTTGGCCCACCTTTGATATACTAAAGTTATTACAAGTTAGCATACTTAAAAGTTTACATCTGTGTCATACATTAAATAATTAAATTAATTTCAATTAGTCTTATTAAAATTGTACCAACAATAGCTCAAGTATTAATTTAAAAGTTGAAAGGAATCGGGGAAAAAATCATTAATATAAACTAGTATGAACAGATGAAAAACTGGACAATTATATACAATATAATACAGAACAGATGAAAAATCAAACTAGACAATTATACACAGTATAATACAAAAGTATACCTATTAAAGTAAAAGAAATAACGTTAACTACTACATCAAATTACAATTATTGAATTGAAATTAACTACTATTTCAAATGAAATGCTCTTTTGATATTGTAGGTATTAGAAAAGAACATAAGTCATATTTTTTATTTTATGATAATTAAAGATTATTTGATATACTGGTGGGTCTTTTATAATACTAGTTTTAGCAGCTGCCAATTTAAAGAATTTATAATATTATGATAATACAATAGGGAATTAAATTTCAATTGATTTAATAGGCCTTTACAGTCACGTAAATTGTTAGTTAATTTAAGCAAAAGTGTTATTTATAATTGAGAGTATTTAAATTTTTTAAGGGCCAACAAATTAAATATTTCCAATAATAAATACATTTTTTGGAAAACATTTGTCAGGATATATCATCAGGTATAAACCTGACTTTAGACTGCTACTGCATTTTCTAATTTCGACTTAAGAGTTAATTAAAGGTATGTAAAGCAATCGGAGTGTATAACTACTACTAAATTCTTTAGAATTACGTAACATTAGTCCAAGATTCTTATATGCAGATGATCATATATCTTAAAAATATATACATTTTTTTTTCTTCATAAACAACCCTTACATCTTTCATATATTCTGGTCGTTGTAATACGATATCATCAACTTTGTAATCATAAATTACATATGTTATTTCTCTTGACTGCAGTTAAAGACGTTTAGAGGAATTGTTGTAGTATTACATATAGTTTTAAACTTTAATGGAATACTACAATTATACTGATTTTAATATAATACTGTAAACATCCCCAGTGGTATCTAAACGTTCTAACTGAAACTGAAACCACCAGTCAATAGTTTTTACGTCATTTGTACTAAATATGCAACATTATAGTTAATATCACTTTAAAGCAGGAGACTGTGGTCGTTATATAGTTGTTCCCACCTCCTATTGGAACCATGTAATTCCATTCCTTCTAAGTAACTTTTAGAATATACTGAATAGCATATCGTCACGTTAAATTACTTCAAAGTTATTAGAACAATGAAGCAGTATACAATGGCACCAGTAACCTTGCAGTATGATTTCTTTGACACAGAATTTCTGAGAATATTGAGGTAGTTCCAAAGTAGAAAGTTAGGTTGTAGAGTGAACAAGTGAACAAGAAAGTTACAGTGAAAATTATGCTTGCATAACCTATAAACAATACTTAAAAGTAATTTTCAATAATCACTGCACACCAAACAATTTGTTTACAAAACTTTGTACGCCGGCGTCATTATGTTAAATTTTTGAAAACCTTAAACTAATATTGTGTATTTAGCACCATCGAAATATATATTGGTGGTAATTATACTTTATTTATTGTGTGTATTTAATTAATAGGCATATTTAAAATACCGACTTATTTGCTTGCAATTTTCAGAAAACACGTACATATGTATGTGTTAAGGTGTATGTATTGAGTCGGCGCTTCGTTGTATTCTATCTGTCGTTATTATATTTCACAGCAAAGAGGTTATCACATAGATTGTGAGGGTTTTAATTTGTGTACATCGACAAAATTGAAATAATCAATGTTGCATTTACCTGTAATACTATAGGTGGTAAATAATATGATAATAAAATATTTTTATCCACGAGTACTATATTAGGAAGGTTTAATGCATCAGTTTTCCGTGAATTAGAAGCCTTCTAATACACTAATGGATTAAAATTCATAATACCACGCTTCTTGATTTATAATACCATTATTCTTGATCAAAATACATCTGCCAAATCTGACGTTTTTCAAAACCAGAATTTTTTACCTCTTAATTGACCGGTTTTGCCCGTGGTTGTGGATAAAACGTTGAATTACATTCGGGAATTAATCCGCTCGAAAAAATAGATTGTTTCGAGCGGATTAAAAGCTTGTTAATACCATTATATAATTAATACCTATTAACACCATGGTAACATTCATACACAGGAAATGACACTAAACTACTTTTTACAAAACAAGGAAAGAGCTACACAGAGTCCAAATAAATTCCATTAAAGGAACAGTACTTAAACAGATTCGTAGTCATTTATTATAGTTACAGAGACAAATGATGTTTTAATGGCAGAATTTGGTACATTACGTCTAAAATTGCTACTGGGGGTGTGCCCCTCAAGACTGGACTGGAGTTATAAGTTATAAACATTTATAAGAAAGCATGCAGCATGCTTATAAAGTTTATAAGCATGTAAACAAACACGCAGTTTTTATGCAATTAACACTTTTTCCAACTGAGTTCCCAAGAAATACTAAATTTTGTATTCGAAATCCTTGAACGGTCGTTCTGGTAAATCCATACTTAATAAACCCTCATTAAGGCGAAGCCCGTGGCTGTTAACCGTCTATGCAGTTGTCCAAAATTATTGGGTTATTGCAGAAAATTATTGGGTTATTGCAGATTATCCTCTTACCTTGAGCGTTCACTTCTACATAAACCGTATTTAAAAAATTGTTCAGATACATTTATACGGCTCTTGCTTTAGGTGAGATCTCCTAAACGACTCCATAATAATGAGTAATTTTCATCACGAACGTAGAGATATCATTCAAATGCAATTGCAGTTAAGTGCCGTTAAAATACACACGGTCCTCGGGGGACATTCTTATGCAACGAAAATATTTTGTAAAATTATTAGGTACACCTTGCGAAGAATAGGAAAAAGTGTGAGATTTCTCTATGCATGCGTAGAGGAAAGAGTGAGGCAGCGTTCTGAGGGAAAAGGATGCACTTTACACGCAGCCAGATCGAACTCTGTGTACATTCTTACATACTCGATATTCACTCTGGAAATGTCTCAATGCGACTGAGTAAAGACCAGGCTATTTACTACGCACCTCATGAGCGGTCCAATACCGCAGTTTTGAGACTTGGTCCCATTCTTCACAAGCTATGCTTAGCAATTCAAATTTAACCTGTAATTTCGGTCCTAATATCCCAGGGGTATATTTTTACAGTGTTGAAATAAAAAACTATTAACTTACCTATAATCAGTATCAAAGTATTTAAGAGAAAGAAAAATGAAATATCTCCACTGTGAAGGAACATTACGCGTATACGGCAGAGTAATCTGACACATTCATGTTAATAAAATTAAAGAAAGTCATAAACACCATATAGTCGCAAATTCTTAAATTAGCGCCTAATTTGTGTATTGTCCATTTGCTAAAATTATGTTCCTATGACAATTTATCAATATCAAAATTGTGTTCCTATCAATTTACAAATTATGTAAAAATTGACTAACTGCAAGTAACCAACTTAATCATGTTACTTTATGCATTAAAAAACAACATTCATAATTTACAATAAAGCATATAAAACTAGAATTTAGTACTCAGATAATCTAAGTGGCAAAAGGAAAGCTGATACAAAATTTTGGTTATTCGATGAAAGTCCAACATACTCGTATATCTTATAATTGAAAAATTTTACTCTATCTTACTAATTCTAGATTCTTCCTGCTCGAAAATGGTCATTATAATTTGACGAAAGAAACCTCTAGCTTATTATTAATAACCTCTAGCTTATTATTAAATTTTCGTTAAATAAAAAAAAACAAAAACGTAAATTACGATTTTTTTTTAATATATTCCCAATGATAATTTAGTATTACCATATACTCTGCAATAATTCCGCCATTTTACTCTAATTTATACAGGCAAACCTCTTAGTACAAACAAGAGAATCACTTCGCGGAACTCGAAAAACGAACATCCTGTATAATACGCTGCCTTACTATTCAACCCAGAGGGATGGCATCTCCTATATGTCACGTAGTGCGATCTTGCAATTACGTGTACAACGGCCGCCAGGGGTGCTAGTGGTCTTGCAGGTTTTGTAGTCTCGTTTCCCCCTTTCTCTTACATCCCTCACCTACAGTAACAGTAAACATAACCTCGCATACATGTAAACAAACGCGTAATCGTGAGTTGTAATCAATCTGCAGTGTATAAATATAATAATGTAAAATGGAGGATCCGCCGAAAAAAGAAAAAACAAAATGCGTCGTGTGAGACGACGTTGCATAGTACGAAAAAGAACGTTCCGTAGAAGGTGAAAAAGTGCATTATTTCAGAGTACCCTCAAAGAGAACTGTCGCGAAGTGCTGTTCGCAATGATTTAACTCTGACCAAAAATCATTATATTATTTGTGTGAAAATCATTTCGATAAATGTGCTATTCTTATGCGAAGAGAATTTCGTGATTCGTCAGGAGCTGTCATCGGAGATGTAAGTTGCCTTTTACAAGTGTACTTTAATGACATGTACATAACTAACTGAAGAATAATTCAGTGTTTTTTTTTAATTTTCTTCATTAAAAGGTTATTATGATTCGACATTATTCAAAGTTTTGTATTGTTATTTCAATCGAAGTAATGAATATAATTGCATTAGTCTAAATACACCTTGTCTTTTGCACAGGGGCCATATAAAGTTGTCCGCTTACAGAGGGGAGCAGTGCCATGTAAAAATTTGTTAAAAGACTCGCTTGGAAATGTTGTGGCGTGTTCTGTTTTCGGTAAAGTGCAGTGAAATAGATAGCTTCATTTTCCCTTCAAGGATACTCTGATTATTCCTAATTTACTATATTATAATTTGTAGTATATACTACAAACTTATATCATTTGCCTCTGTGAATTAATATTTTGAAATTGTTTCTCTTATTTGAAACAGAAATATTCATAGCATAAGTTTCAGCAATTTTCAGACAGATTATATACATATGTGTACATATTACGTGTAAATAGAGAATTATTACAGGAACACATGAAAACATATTTTTTTATAATTGCAAATTAACCTAATTCAATTTCACCTATACGATAAACAATGATAATCGTTTCGTAAAACATTGTGGCTCAGATAATTTTCCTATAAATTCCTTTTTTTATTAATTTTTTTTATTAGTGATTTTTGTTATCATCCGTTACGTATATAGTTAAATTTAAAAACATTTTATGTTCAAATTTACTAGCAATCTCGCTCTGCAAGAGAACTATCGCCCTTTGTACAGTAATTTACAGCGAACTACCGCAGCCAGGGGGCTGATTCAACTGTACATCATAGAAAGCAGCTATTTTAATCCTCATTATTCAGCCATTTTGGATTCACTTCACTGTTATGATGTTATGAACTATGTAAAAGTTACGCTTGCCTCTCGACATGATGCGTGCCGATCTCTCCTTAAAAAATTCAAGGACAAATTAGAAGATGACTGGCAGTAACGGTTGCCTGGCCGCTCGAAATTTCGCGCGCATGTTGCAAGTAAAATTTGCCGGAGCACGAGGATGTACGTACCGGAGCACTCTTCGGAAGAGAAGAGAGAAAATACGCGCAGAACTCGTCCTGCAAGTCTATGTGGTATGTACACACATTCCTATGAGGTTGCTTTATTTCATTACATTTACCACACCAAGAAACTTCAGCGCCATGTTCGCGGATCGTGACTCATTTTAGACGCTTTCAGAAACTATTTTATGATTATATTATACAGAAGAAAATTCACAGTTTTGGACAGTGCAATTCTGTCATAAACTAGTTTGTTTATTTGTAATATGTTGAAGGACTGCTGCGATGTTTTAGTTCTTCTCAATTCTGAATACACCATACATTTGGAAGCACTTGTGATTTATGCATACATATATAAATAATCTTCGTATTTCATAGATAAATAAAAAAATGTTACTCAGCTTTGTCATAGCGAATGTTATTAGTATTATAACCCATATCAGGAACTATTAGTTTTATAGATAGGGTGGAATTTGCACTAAAATAGTGAATAAAATTTAAATCCAGTATAACAAATAATGGTACATCATTCATTTAAAATAAGGATATTGATGCTTACTTCTGATATAACCAGAAATTCGTGGTGATATTTTCATCTGTAAACAAATAGAGCATCTGTAAACATGTTTACAGATTTACACATTTCAAGTTCATATTTTGTCTTCTCAATTTCACAACGTCTGATTGGCTGGGATGAACCCATTGAGTACACATATTTATATATTAAGAGTAAGTCCTTGTATTCATATAAATTTAAATTGCTTTGTTAAGTAAAATTGTGAATATGAATATTTATCTTAGAATATTATTTATATTTCAAGAATACCATTTAATTTGAAATTACTATTTTCTCGTGTTCTAAATTTATTTATAATTCTTAGTTGATTTACTTAGTTGGTTACTTACATAATAAATTATTTGCCAAGATAATTAAAATAATTGTTAAATTGCAATTAAAATAGTGAAATTGACAAGTGATAAGTTGTAACTCCACCATTATATTTAAAATATACAAAAATTGTTTATGCTGTGTTACTAGATAAGGATAATTTCCTTGATCTCTTGAGGTAGGTTAGGTGAATTCATTCTTTTAATTTCGTTTAGTTGAGTGCTTGTAAAACACCAAACCGCCCTTCGATATGCCCAACACTGGAGGGTAATTTCACCTCTACAAACCGTATTATAACCGACGAAAAAAAATTATTTTGTTTTCTATTTTTCTACAAAATTAGAAAAATAAACAATATCTGAAGAGGGGAACTAAAGTAACATTCCTTGTTAGTTTTTCATAATCAAAATTATAACTCATTATTCACATAATTATTTTTACTTCAAATATTCATTTTCTTTGTTACGAGTAGAGTTTCTTGAAAGTATGTATATTACTAATAGTCCTATCGATCCAAGTCCAGTCTTATTATGACTTATTGCCTTTTGTATTTAATACCTATAAGTATTTCATTAATAATATTCATTACAAGTAAAAATCTGTGGGATTAAATCATAAATTAGGACATTTTTCTGTTGCATGTTAAACACTTAGAAACTGGTATTTTAAATTTAAAATGTCTATTATTGTCAATACGTTGCATATCATGTAAGATAATAATCATTTTTACTGGTTAATTCAATAATTATACAATTATTGACTATAATTTACATGATAGAATAATATATAATTTTTATAGGAATTTTTCTAGTATTAATAGTGATGATGAATTCCGAATAAATATGTTAATTACTCACGTGTTCCTTCTAATTGAATATTCTGTATATTAAACATATTCTTAATTATTTTCGTAAGGTTTTTCTTATACAATGCTTTTATTATTTCTTTAAATTGGTCTCTTGAAGTACCCATATAATTAGAACTTGTCACTTTAAAATATCGAAAAGCACTTGCATTGTATAACGGTCATATGATTTTCACAAATACACCACATTTATTTCATTCTCCATAGTAAAAAAAAACATTCATCCATTAACACCCATTACAAATGTTTCTTGCCGATGACGATAGCGTTGCTATCGAAATTTGCATATAAAGGTGTAGGTACCATATAAATGGTTGTGATTAAAAAATAACTTTCCTATCTAATTTTGTTACAAGCAATTGCGTGGTGAATAAACCACTATTTATCATTGAATCACATAATTTTACACTGCTGTGAAGTTATTATTCCGGACAACATAGTTTCAAGAAAGAGTAAATTAAAAATTTTATTATAAACTGATTGATTTTATTTATGAGAAGTTACTGTATATAATTACAACAACTTTTTCACGCCATGGGTAAGTAGGTGGTATCATACGGGTAGCGTTTACTATAATTTTTCATTATTGATAGCAGTTATCAAGGCCTGCACTATGATTGCCCTATTATAGCCACGGTATTAAATATGATGAAATATCCTAAACTATCCTATTAAAGTCAGTTAGATCTACCCACAGTAAACATCCTTGAGTGAACTCCGCATAAAAAAAGCGATGAGTGGGTGGTTGCAGTTATTATGTGTCTATTTTGCAATAACAAATCTGCATACCTTTCAATACTTCATTTTTATAATAAATATGGTAAAGCTGCTACCCTATTTATTGAATGGGGTTACCGTTGTCACTGTCTATTGCAGTCTCCAAGATAATTATCCGATTAGCCGTTCTCTTGTACCTGTTTTGTCATTATTATAGCATTTTCATATTATATTATGTAAATTATAGATATGGTTTTTGTTAAGCACTAATTGTGAAATAAATTCAAACAAAACTATTAATGGTAATATAGTATTAAAGTAAACACAAACGAATATTATATGCAGTAAACATTCTCTTAAAGGAAAAAAAATCAATGGATACTTTTAAATTCTTGGTATCATCTGAGTTGTTACTGAAAACTTGATATACTATAAAGAATTGATATTCATTAAATTATATATTTTTGATTTCTTAAATATTTCTTAGAGTTTTATCAATCGAAATTGATCTACCTGGAAACAAATGGATTTTGAAATGGAATTTTAAAGAATTTTAACAGCAATTTTGTGACTTAATGTGACGTACAATATGCGAGAAAAAATTATTTTACAGTTGTTTGTTAAATATAGCAAATAAGGATGATAATGATATTATAAACAAATAACATGGGTGGTCCTTAAATGCTAAACGTTATATCAGTATTTTTCTCTATATATAGTTGTTACTAATAGTAATATAATAATACTAAATCTTCAGATAGGTAATACATCACTTGCCTTATATCTAGATCTATTATATGGGTCGCGTAGAAATATTGACTGATGGTGTTCTTATACACACTAATGTCCGAATGAGTCTCCTTATTTTCCGTGGCTGCTCATATCTGATCCAATAAGCTATGCAATATTCAGGACCGGTAACGATAGTAGATAACATGTAAATAGATGACTGAAATATCATACTTTAAAAATTTAAAATTAAAATCGACCGAAAACAACGCGTTTTAGATATTTACAGCTAGATAAAGTCAATTACCGAAAGCGGAGTAGTTATTTAACCCATGCCCGTGGTGGGGCTCTTCGGGAATTTAAATATGCAAACAGATAAAATCGGTTTATGTAATTTCGACGGATTTTTTTGTGCTTATGAATTCCTGTCATGAATATTTGTGGAGAATGGTCACAGACAGGAATATATATTAGTGAATGACATATAGATAGATAGATATTTAAAATACAAATAGTTCGATGTATCTAGTGGTTTTTATTCAAAACAAGAATTTAAATTGTTGATATAAATATTCGTATTTTAGTAATAATTAAAGTAGTGAAGGTTTCTCTTCTTCCCTTTAATACATGATGTATACAACCACACATTTATAAGTGTGAACTTCAATTTCAATTTGAGTTTTACCATATCATTCAAACAAAAAAAGTTTATTCTGATAAAACCCATTAACAAGGAAACATATCACGAAGCCATACTAAACCATGACAATGAATCAGGTTACGAAAATTATATTATTTACAAAGTTATAGATATTTACAAAGCAAAAAAAGTATATTTCCTTTGCTGTCATCAGTACTCAACTGAAGCTTGAAAGATTTCTGAAAATTCTGACAGTGAATTGGAACTTTTGATGTAGCAACAAAAAATATGTACCTCCATCTATTTATGAAATGGTAGTTGAAGAAACATTATTATCACGTACCGCATACTTGCGCCTTTTTGAAAACTTTCTGAAGGTATACAGAGCCACATTCCAATATACACAATATTACAGATTCAATCAAAAAGTAGGTACAGATTTTATCATGTTAGTAAATGTTTCAGATGGCCCTTTAGTGCAATCAATAGGGATGTTTATATATCTTATTTTGCACATTAAATTTCATAACATTTTTGATCGAGGACATAGAAAGATCACGTCTTATTACCAAATTTGGTAATAAGACGTGGCCCAGAAGCCAATATGTTTGCCCGAGCTTAAGACCAAGTTGAATTCTTTTAGTAATGATGTGTTTATTCTACGTTAGCCTCTTGTCTAACGGGAGGCAAGATGCATACCGAGGTACTTGATATTGTTGGTTGGAGTAAGTCGTTGTCCATTCGATTCTACAGATGAGGTGTTAATCTGTTCTAGGTAAAGGTAATATTTGCAGATTTGGATTTGTTGACATTAGTTCGCCATTTTTTAGCCATGCTTAAATTTTGTTGAAATCAGGTTTAATCATTCGGTTAAATAGACTCAGAGAAATAAATTTTTCAAAATTGCTAGATTTAAAATTTAAAAAATTCTCCTGAAGCCAAATTTGCCTTGATTGAGCTGAGACTTTGGAAAACCCCATATATTAGGATATACTATCATATAAAAAATCATGAGCCAAATCGCTGATCCAAGTGCGCAAAGTTTCGTCGAAAAGTAATGGATGTGCCCACTTATATATATACAGACGAATTGAGAACGTCCTCCTTTCTTTGAAGTCGTTTAGAAATAAGTTGCTAACATTGCATAGGATTTCTTCATTCATCGTGAACTCACAGTATATCTAGTACAAGATTATCTTCCTTAAATGAAATAATGCAAACCAAATAAAAAAATATCCATATTCTAGGACGATAACGTACTGTTTGTCCCACAGTAAAGAGCCTTAATAACGCCCATTACACTTCTAATTTCCCTCTTATACGCCTGTTGCCTACAACTACCTCCGTCAATTAATTTTGAGATAATAACACGCTTTCAAGCTACTTATTATACCACTTTTATTTGAAGGGTTAAACGGCGAGAGCCACATAAAAGGCCTGCCATAAATCCCAAGAACCACTTAGACACGATAGATACTAGATAAAAGTTCGGGAACACGAATTTAAGCGTTAGCAATTAACCGATTCTAGATTCTGGGATGAAAAGTCGAGGCAGGCCTGGCGGGTCCTGACAGAAGGCGACGGACGGCTGCGGCTGTGCGGTGATCTCACAAAGCGATCGGCTGTAACTTGCGCGTAATTCCGTAAAACGGCGTAGAAAATCGGTTTGAAAACGCTTTGTGGTAATTGACTTGAGGGTGTTAGTGAAACCATCAGGAAGGCGAACCCATTAGCAGTAACGCCATATATCATCAGAAGGCATATTATGTATAAGCGTAAACGTATGTTTTAAAATGATAGGTTAATCGGAAACTAGGAAAATTGTTTTCTATGTTATACCTAAAAAACAGTTGGTAGCATGTAATATAAATATATTCACACATACACTGATAAAAGAGATTTTTTGTATATAATACCTGAGTTTGTTTTAATTAAATGCGTATGTCATATGAACACATTAGTTTCTCAAAATTTCTTAATTATAAGTGTTTGAGTTTAAAAATATTTTTAAAATCAGTGATATATGTTTTAACTTAAACATTAAATCAAATATTACTTGATACAGAGTAAGAATCATGATTATTAATTCAAATAAATATATCTTTCTAATTCAAAGAAATAATCAAAGAAGTTCATTTATTATTTTATTGAATCTCTATTGGAGAACAATATTAGTTTGAGACAAGGATTTATTTTTTCGGTGAAAAGATCATTTTTCTCTGTGTATGTAGATATGCCGTATTTTAATGTGTAAATTTTATGTGCAAAATTTGGGGGTATTCTTTAGTAGAACAAAATAAAAAGACAGAAATATTGCAAGGGGGGAATATTTCTTAGTGCCATTGAAACATGGCGCTGTTGCTGGTGTTAATGATGCAATAAATAACCAAACACATCTACAAATGCGGAAAATGACCAAGCACGAGATATAATAGAGTTAAAACTATGTTTTGGAATTATCTTAATTATTTTGAAGCCGATATATATTTTTTAATTTTTGTACTTTTATGTAATTTTAAGTATACAGTAAGTTATAAGTCGAGAATCGAGAGTTAAGTTAAGTAAGTTACTGACATGAATCGTATCTATTTAAGTGAATACACCACGGATTTGATTTGACATTTGTCCTGGACCGGCGTACCGTGTACGGCACTGATGAGAACTAATAAGTTCGAAACAGCTGTCTGTCGTTCGGTTCCCATCCGGGACGTATGTTGAATCCTAACCGTGGCGGGTTTTCTTTTCTGAAATATAAGTATACAGTCATAAATAAAGTACGTATAAGTAATGTTTATAATTTTTCTGCATCATTTTGATTTAAAAATTAATGACAATTTACAAAAATTAAATAAAAACACATTTGGGAACATATTTTCAAATCAATATTTTATTAACTCCCCAATTTATTATTTTGTCAGCTGGATAATTTTTATATACAAAGTGCCATTTGATATTTAGATTACAAAAATTTAATAATTGTTCAAGTAAGTAGATTTTAAATAAAGCTTTTTTGTGGAGTTCTTTATTTTATGACTAAAATAGTTAATACAGCTTTATATGGTTTGGTAACTTCAATTTAAATTACTAAGATTAAAATATTATTTCATTTAATAATTCTGATTAATAATTTACCATGTTCTTAATTAGTAGTTAACTGACGGTATAGATAATAATTATCTACAGCTCTAATTCTCTTGTTTATTGTTGTACACAGAGGAACAAAATTATAGTGAACATAAGATTATGCTTTTTTGCATATCTTAAGTCTATTAGAACATGTACAATACGATGTATGTTTACGTTATAATATATACAGGGTATAAGAAGTATAACTACCATTATTTTAACAGTTGATAATATGAACTTAAACAAATAAAAAGATGCTATACACCATGAGGGCTCAACTCTACCTTCTGGGAGAATAAAGTGTGTAAATCACCTAATTATGGGTGTAATATATATATATATATATATATATATATATATATATATATATATATATATATATATATATATATATATATATATATATATATATATATATATATTTAAAGACAAAACAACACTTGTGGAATTCTTGAAATAGTAAAGCAATATTTCATGTTCAATAATCTAATTTGTAGAAAATTTTGCACTCCCTTTAAGATTTGTTAAATATATGCAATAAAATATTTATGTACAATAAAAATGATTTTCTATAAATTAAATTATTTTGAACATGAAATATTGCTTTATTATTGAAGAAATTGCGTAAATATATTTGTGTTCTTTACTTTTCTTGCAGTTTTTATTTTTATTTTTGTCACACAATGTATTTATTATACCTATAATTAGGTAATTTACACTTTTTTCCTCATAAATGGTAGAATTGAGCACCCATGTATAACCCTCTTTTTTTGTTTAGGTCCAATCTATGGACTGTTAAAATAAATTGAGTTATACTTCTTACGTATATTATATTAAATAAAACCATGTGTTGGCTAAACATATAAAATATTTTATTTATCGTTAAATATGTTATTGCCTTAACATTTTCACTCTACAAACTAAAGAATGTATGTAAAAAAATTTTTTTAGTTTAAACTGCCTCCATACAGATAAAAGTTGCGATTAATATTTTTAATGATGACTTCCGGGAAATACATTTAAATAACAGCTTCTATAATATGTAGTGGTAAATTAAAAACAAGCTACCTCATACCTAGGAATCAGTTTATATATAAAATTACAGTTAATTTCCACTAGGAGGATTAATATTGTTAATAATATGATACTGCACTTATTTCTTATTCTGTGGTATAATATTATTAAACTCAATAATATATTTATTATAAGAGAAACATAAATTTGTTTTTTAAGGAATTATTGTAACAATAAAATAATGTAATACATTTTTTCACATTCATATGGTTTAATTAAGAACATAAATAAGTAAACAGCACACTATTGTTGCGAATGAAATTCTAATATGTATGTATGAACGAAATTCGACATAAGGTATGAATGTCAAAAATGTATAGAAATAGTTCACGTTTTCCAGGATTATATACAAATAGAAAGGCTGGTTATATAATATGTGTGCATACACGAACTATCAAATTTAACCTTAGAAATAGCAAATACACGTCTTCATCTTCAATGTAGGTATTCACACTTCTCTCCGTACCGTCCGATGTTGACAAACCACAAACAAGTTTCACCGAAATAACTTGTCCTGCGTTGTGGTTTGCGGTATAAAATATGCCGTGATTCTCGATAATGAGATTTTAGTCGTGAGCGATTAGAATATTTGAATTATCGTGGGGTACACGATTGGTCCATTAGTCGTAGATTTCTTCTATATACGTACACATTCTCTATCGTTAGTTGTCAGGAAAGGCATTAGTAGAAATATGGTTACCTTATCTAATGCTTTTGAAGAAAAAATCATAATACTGGTTTACAGAGGGCGGTCCATACATAACTAGAATATTTTATCTTTCTCTCAACACAACACAAAAGCGTGACTTGTGTTGAATAGTCTCATGCCTGCACTCACATGAAATACAGGCCATAATATAGTCCAAATTAATGGTGGAATAGCATCATTATAATGTAACTTTAAGCATAACTTTTAGAAAGAACCTTTAACATTATGCTTTTTACGAAATTTACAATCGCTTTGTTTATATCTTCAATCTATTTTTGAAAAATCTGTTGTTTCGTCAACAAATGTCTCGTCAGATAATAAGCAATAATGACTGTAATATTTTAAATCTAATTCACTGCACTCACGTGAAATACAGGCCATAATGTAGTATAATTTAATGGTGGAATACCATCAGTATTATGTAACTTTACCAATCCCATCAGTATTATGTAAACTAAAGTTTTAATCAAAAACAGGAGACCAGTTTTCCAGGAACACAGAAAGATTACAGGTTTCTCGAAGCGTGTCTACCAAATTGGCATTATCAACATTATCAACACTGATTTTAAACTACCTCTAATTTCTATTTACATCGAAATTCTTTTCAAATTCAGTAAACTGTTAGGAATATTTTCCGGCTTCATGTACTGTTCACTAATAAACTCCCGCAACTTGACGACTTTTGTTCATGGGTAATAGTCCATGTGCTCCTTAAACCTAGCCCCAGTTGTTATTTTCGTTTGCCCAATATACCTTTGACTATAATTTTGACAACTTATTTCATAAATCCCGGACCTTTTGTTATTTTAAATTTTATCTTTGGGGTTTCTTAAAAGTTGTTGCAATATGTTTCCAAAAGAGGGTAGTAATGCCATTCTCAAATCTTTGAAAATGTTTTAAGGCTTCTGGTACATTATTATTCATATGGAATTGATACAGTTTTACGATATTTAGAATTGTCTGGAAAAGTCGTGAAGCTAAGAAGAAGAGCGCAACTCTTATTAATTGCACGACTTTTGAGAAGACTTCAAAAATTCTAAAATCAAAGGCATAAGGATTAAAGGGATATCTGCTCAGTTTAATTAATCTACATATATTCTTTCACAACTTAAAATATAACAAACTTTCTGCTTGGCCACACTGCATTGTAAGGCGAATATGATCATAAATACAGGAGTAATTTCTGAAAGCTTCAAGAGATTCCATTTTGTTGATCCTTTAATTTTTTACCTAAGATATTATATATAACATTAGTTGAAGATGATTCCATTTGACTGTTGATAGAATCCACGGGCATGTAGGCGATCATATCAAACCCATTGTTCTGCCACCATCAAAGCCTCTGTTTTGTCGGAAATTTAGTCCTCATTCTTTCAGCCATCCCAGTATGTAGATGTATTGGATGTATCTGAACCTAACTCAAGCCGTTTTCTGCCATAATCTTTCCCTATGGCTCCTCGTTTTATTAAGAGTACAGGAAAACTGTTTAGAATACGTCTTAAGGCTTGGTTACACAGTACGAGCTGCTGACATGACAGTAGACAGCTACTGTTACTGTATACTCGCATGACAGTAGCTCAGCTGGCCTTGACTGGTCATACGATGAAAGTAGCTGCTATGACACAGGTAAGCAGGTATTGCCCGAGAGACTGCGAAGACGAAGTGTGAATTTCGTTGTGTGCAAATGTACCGAGCACACGAGCTACTGACATTCGCAAAATCATGCGAGTTGACGTCCGAGTCTCATGCGAGCTGCTACCTTGTGGGTGGTGGGGGAAGGCGACGGGCGAGTAAAAGCAAAAACTGTTGAAATAACTCTGATGCAAGCTACTGACATACTCGCACATGATAGTAACTCGTATGAGACGGTCATAATGGTGCGAATAGCTGAACTGCAGTAACTGACTAGGCCAGCTCGCATGCTACCTCGCACTGTGTACTGCCTTTACAGTCTCATGTTTTGTTGATCTAGCGAGTACGTCATCAGTACATAGGAGTGTCAATGTAGACTACAATGTAGATATGCTTATTTCTGCTTATTTAGCCCGTGAAGGTTTGCTAGGATTCCTTTTAGGATCCTATTTAGAAAAGGTCTCTATGAATTGATGCTGTTCCTTATGAACGATCCTGGATTCGGTCTCGAATGACTATTTGTTGACTTATTCTGGGCCTGTAGTAGATCTAGACTTTGTACCCGTAGACAGCTGGCGTAGTTTATGAGTTTATTGCACATTTTTGGGTACAGTTATTAGGAATCTGATACATATAGTCCTAATATTTGTCATGATCTCATTATGATTTTATTTTGGGTAACATGTTCCTCAGTGTGCTCCTGGATTTAACCTGCTTTTTCTTAGGAGTTTATTTTTCTTCGTCGCTAGTAGTAATATTGCTTCACTCAATAGTTCCTTTATTTACTTGTTTTAATGCCACATAGAAATTTTCTGTGACTTCAAACAAAGAAAAATCATGTTTTTATCTACTTAAAATCCGTGGACTAAATGATCATATGGAAACATATTATCACAATATGGAAAGTAAATTTCTAAAAACTGTTAAACTACAGACAGACAATGGATTTGTTTGCAGTATAAATGTGTATGTCTCATAGTATGACTTGACTTATTGTTCGAGGTCCATCGTGTACTTCGTTGGTAGATAATAAATAAATTAATTAATCCATTATTAAACCTTTCTTGCTCAAGGTACGCTTTAAATGATGCGTGGGAAAATAATTGCATCGTATTACTATTACCAGCTTTCTATATTTTTACAATGAGCATCTGAGCGCTAATACACCTACTGAGGTAATTCACTTAATCTTAATTGCCAATTATTTAAGAAGAAATAAATTATAATGGACGTGAAAGGGCTAATTTTCGATTCGCTCCATGCCCAAGTTCGTTTTAAAAAGTGTAATGTTTTATAAATCTGCAAACGCTATAGCTCGTCAAGAATAGGATCAAGTGTGAGATTTTATATGTATGCGTAGAAGAAAGAGCGAGACAGTATTCGGAGGTAAAAGGATGCACTTTACGCGCGGCCATCCTGATTGAATTCTGTAAATTTCTCATCACTCTGTAAAGGTCTCAATGCGACTGGGAAAAGACCAGGCTATTTACTACGCACCTCGTGGGCGGTCCGATATGGCAATTTTGAGACTTGCTCCTATTATTGACGATCTGTACATACTTTTAGTATTTATTATAGGTTTTAGAATATCATGTATAATGTTTTAGTCTATTAATAAACTATTAGACTAGTTGATAATGCTAATAACGATTTTAAATATTTTTACCGTTGAAACACTAATTTTAAGATGATAGCGTTTGCAGTGTAACATCCTTCGTGGAATGTTAAGATCATTCCTACGTTTTTAAACGATTAAGGATCTGGTATCGTTAAAATATTCACAACTATTTCACTTTTATAATTATTAAAGCTTAAACGTTTTAATTTTAATGTTAACCTTGGAAATAAACTGATCGTCAGAGTATGTTGACCGTCTGACAAAATCTTTAATACATTATATGTCCTCTAATAAAAAGTATAGACTAGCATGTTCCTTTTTTGCTTCCATTTTTATATATCTAACCGGAGTTATATTTATTCGGTTTGGAATCAATAACTTTCATACGAGATATCCTATTTAGTACAAAAATATAATTATAGGAAAAAATATATCGAGTACGTATGATGACGTTGATGTACAAAGAGTTCTGATAGATAACACTGACAGTTTTCCACAAAACACACGTTTCGACGCGCGTTTCGGCAACAAAGTTGGCATCATCTGAAGATGATTAAGAGTTTTAAACATCTCCAGATGGAGATGATTAAAACTAGCGTGTAGTGTATATTGTTTTGGTGTTTTGCTCCAGTATGCTGATAGAAGCGGATCTTCTTTTAAATCCGATGCGTGGTGACTCTTGACAGATTGAATTGTTGTGCACGACGTCGAATTGATGTGTTTGGATACTCTCGTACACATTTTCTCACAGCAGCAATATTTTCATCTGACTAACCACAACGAGGGCGCATTGGTGTTGCCTTATCAGTAACAGAGTAAGTCTCTTCAAATTTCTTCAATAAGTTACTAACTATTAAAAATATAAGCGCCTGATTGTGTCCTAATTTTGTGCGAATTTTTCTTATCGCAACTATAAGTGATCGCTCACTTTCATAAACCAGTTGTACACAAGCTGTTCGGTGTTGAACTGTTAGTCGCAGCACTTTCACGTCGGCGTCGTATGGTTTGTAGATTATAGTCGTTAAATATTGACACCCTATCTTTGACAGAACATAAATGGGCGCATAATTCAAATCCTATAGTTTCAACTGAGACACCTTATACCTAATACCAATGGTTGAATATAATTTATGAAAATATATTATAAAAAAATGTGTTTTTCGCTAAAGATATTTTTTGTCTTACCGCTATCAATAAGAGAGTCAAAAGTAAAGTACCAGTGGTGGAATATAATTTATGAAAAGATATAAGAGAATAATTACGTTTTTCGTTAAAAGTATTTTTTGTCTTACCGCTGTCAATAAGAGAGGCATAAGTAAAATTTATAAACTGAAATAGGTATATGTAAAACACCTCTTTAAGTCTTATCTAACAGACAGGCGAAACGTGAATATGGCAGCTTTTAATTAACTGTTTTTAGTGAAATCCCGAATTCTCGAAATTCGAACCATGTGAACGCCTCCACCAAAAGATGCCCACGGAATTACAAATTAAAATTAGACGCATTATTCCTAACTGTCGCGTTTACATCCTCGTTTTACATTTTATTGCAGTTTTTGTCCGCAATTAGAATTTCTAATGCGGCCGATTATCGGAACGGGAGAGTACCACCGATAGTCCAGTTTTATTATGCAAAATATGGCGCCACGGCTACACGACAGATCGTGTTATTGTTTTCGCGTTAGCCATATTAATTGCAGGGAAATATCTCCGGTGTCCGCTAATTTGTAGAAGTCGTACTATGAACAGGTACACGTAAGCGAAGTGGTCTCGCCGTATTTGGTATCGGTTGGAAGGCCGCAGCGGCATGATGATTAGTTTCATTAATCTAAATTTAAATGTCAGATTAAAGTGTGCTTTATTTGGCTTATGCTAGCGTGATACGGAATTAATTCCTTTCTTCGGGCTAGCTGGCTGTATAATAGGTATTTTTTAATGGGTTCTGATTTGAACTAACGTTAATTTATGTAAAATATCGCGAATATGCCCGCCGATTCCGGTATAAATTAATTACATAAAATGCCTCTAGAATATTATTGGTCCATAGACCTAGACATCAGCAAAATAAAGTCGCTAAGGGAGAAGTCAAAGTATGATTTATTTTTTTATTCATGTATTTATTTATTTTAAACAGGCGATGTATCCAAAAAAATACTCACTGAATGTTTTCATTAAAAATTTACAGCTGTTAGTGAACTTGTACTTTATTATACAGGGTGATTCAGCTAACCCGTTCATTAAAAGTTTATGAACTTCCCATTGGAATTCATTCTTTAAAATTTGGAATCAGGGGTTAGCGAGAACGATCTATTCAACTAAGGTATTTCTGCTTTTCTGACACTTCCGATTATACCGGAAGTAGCTATCAACTTCCTTATTTTAAATAGAACACCCAGTATATTATTACATTTTTGAATTACCCTGCTGATTTTATATATAGATGTTACTGGTGATGAAGGCAACCAAGTAAATGTCTTGGCATATTTCAATGCAAATCCACATACGTCGATTAGACCTGCGTCACAAGATTTGGGGCTATCTTACTCGTCAATACAGAGAATTCTGGAAAAACATAAAATGCATGCTTTTTCCATTTTAAAACTGCAAGCTCTCCACCAAGGTGACGAGGTACGACGTGTGGCATTCTGCGAAAGCATTTTATTAAGAACGCAAGAAGACCCACATTTTTTGAACAAAATTATTTACACCGATGAGTCAAAATTTAACAGAGAAGGGATAATAAATAGGAGGAACTGGCATGTTTGGGCAGAACAAAATCCACGAATGGTGCGTGAAGGTAACTTTCAAAATACATTTAGTTTTAATGTTTTTTGTTTGATGGATAATCGCGTGTGTCTTGAAGTGTATGATGAAAATTTAAATTCTCGTAAATCCCTAGAAATTCTTAGAACGGTGGTTTCAAATTTTTTGGAAAATTTGCCACTAAATATTCTAAATACGTGTTGGTACCAAATGGATGGCGCTCCAGCCCACTCAACCCATGAAGTTTACCATGAGTTAACAAATATGTTTGAAGATCGCTGGTTTGGGCGTAATGGTCCGGCTCTATGGCCTCCCAGATCACCCGATCTAACACCCCTTGATTTTTTTATGGGGCCATATCAAGAGTAAAGTCTACTCAACGCCCGTCAATACCAGAGATGACTTATTACATCGAGTTAGAACTGCCTTCTCCGAACTAGATGAAGGAATGGTATTGAAATCTACGACCGTTGAGATTAATAAACGAGTTTTATTGTGCTTAGAACACAACGGACGGCACATAGAACAGTTGTTACACCAATAAGACCCATTGTTAACATTTAGTTATTATTGTTATTATGTTTTATTGTTTAGGCTAATGTAAGTTCCAAATCGTTTAAAATATGCTTTTTATTCATGATGATTTTTTTTTCAATAATTTTGCACCATTGTTTATGATAAAAAATTAATATAAATGTTACGTTGTTTTAATTTTCATGGCCCGCTGGTCAGAAGTAAATTAATAAAATGGAAAACTATGGTATCGAATAAAAAATACCTCGATAGCAAGAAAACGGTAGCAGATAGGTATAGGGAATCCTAATACAGATTGAAATATAACTTAGTTCTCCATCACAGAAAATAATAAAATACAGGGTGTTTCATTTAAGAAAATTGACTTTTGAGCAGTTGAAGTGTGTCAGAATGAACTAAATTTTCTGGACACCCTGTAAATAATAAAATATCAAACTACATATCACCTGAAAGCTTAATAGTCCGCCTAATTACAGCCCAAAATTTGCTACTATAACTTTTGTTTTGAATAAGTGACGAGCATTCCAATGGGATACTACAAAACCTAATTTTTTCAAAAAAATTTAAATATATCAAAAACTACTGAAGATAGGTATAGGGAATTGTTAAGAAAGTTCACTTAAAATCAGCAGGGTAATTCGAAAATGTAATAATATACTGGGTGTTCTATTTAAAATAATGAAGTTGATAGCTACTGCCGATATAATTGGAAGTGTCAGAAAGGCAAAAATACTTTAGATGAATAGATCGTCCTCGCTAACCCCTGACAAATTTTAAAAAATTAATTCCAATGGGAAGTTCATAAACTTTTAATGAACGGGTTAGCTGGATCACCCTGTATAGGGTGTCTCAGTTGGAACTATAGGATTTGAATTGTGCGCCATTTATACTCTGTCAAAGATAGATAACGAATAGTTTGTGTACAACTGGTTTATGAAAGTGAGCGATCATTTATAGTTGCGTTAAGAAAAATTCGCACAAAATTAGGACACAACGAAGCAAGAAGTACAAGAATTGAGTCTGTCAAGAGCCACCATGCATCGGGTTTTAAAGAACGATCTGCATCTGTCAACGGCGCGCAATTCCAATCTTATAGTGCTAACTGAGATACCCTATATAAATATAAATAAGAAATACCTGAGGTATCCGGTAATATTTACCTTTTTATTTGTTTATTTTTATTTACCTTCTATTTTACAAGAAAGATCTGTTCACAATAATAATTAAGACTATACAATAATAATAATTTTCTAATTATCGTATAAGTCATAAATTTAAAGGAAGAAATATATTACCAATAAATTTTTAACTAAGCTGACTGACCTTGCAGTCATTTCAGGATAAAACGCATTATATTGTCTATATTTTAGTATATTTATTTTGAACAAATGAAGGCCCAATAAGTGCGTAAAAACTAGAAATAAATTGTTCTCTCGGCGTATAAGCAAAGTTTATTTGGACACACAGAAGTCGACGCCGACGTCCTCCTCCTAAAGCCTCAGGCTGTAGAGGGGAAGCTTACACTTAAAGACAAAGACAAACACACCTATGTTCAGATAGAGGTGCCACACTCCCCTTAGGTACTCGAACCCAAGCATACAATAACACCCCAATACTGAGTCCACTCCGCCACTGCGGACCACAGTACGAATGGCATTATCGTAGCCACCTCTGTAGAAGGATACGATAGGTTGCCCATCCATATAATGATCGCTGAGCAGCGTACTTCACATTCATAACTCAGCGGCGGACATTTTTCATCTAAAATCTTTTATTTTTCTATTTCAATATAATTGTATCTTATGTCATTATATGCATATACAGTGCTATTCAAAAGTCCCCTCCCCCTCTTATCTTTTTACCGATTATACATAAACTAGTGAAATTTGGTAACTGAATATTAAGGGTTGTAAACTGCCCTACTAGTGATGATAGATGACGTATGCGTCAAAGATGACGTCACAAGGTCATTGTGACCAATAATTTTAAATGGAACCCTATGGCATGCGACACCTCTTTTAAAAGGTATCGAAAAAACGTATTCAATGATACTAATATTGTTTGTATTTATGGTAGTTTTGATGGATTAAATCAGTAATCAATAAACTTGGATAATAACTTTAATTACAGATTCAAGAATCAGTACCTACTTATAGTAATTGTTCGAAGTGAGCTCCATCTACTTCCTGACAGTAAAACATCCTATTGCGAAACTCTTCTCGTACTTTTTCAAATGTGTCTGCGGAAATAGCCCTACATTCTGTAACAATACGTTGTTTTAAAACATCGATATTGTCAGGCTGAGTGGCGTAAACCTTCGATTTAAGATACCCCCACAGAAAAAAATCATCTTGATTATCTTCCAAAATTTCAAGGATTAACGGTTAAAGGTTGCATTTTGCAACATCTGCAGATACACCTCACCGGTTAAGTTGGTATTTAAAAAAACAGGCCCAACGATGTGGTTTCCCAGTATACCTGCCCAAACATTGACCTTCCCGGGATACTGAGTATGTGTTTCTCGAAACATGTGAGGATTTGCGTCACTCCAATATCTCACGTTTTGTGTATTTACATTTCCATTTAGATAGAAAGTACTTTCGTCACTAAAACAAATTGTTTTGACATAGTCTGGCTGTTGGTTAATTTTAGTCTCCATATTTTCACAAAATTGCAGTCTTCGGTCTGGATCGTCGTCTGAGAGTTGATGAACCATTTTTAATTTGTACGGGTGAAATTTGTTTTTTTTTTCAACACCCTGTGCACTGTACTTTGACTGACTTCACAGGTTGATGCAACTTGAGTTGTTGAAGAAGTAGGATTTACTATTACTTCTGCCAGTATATCAATTTTTTTCTCATCAGAAATTTGTGGTCTGCCAGATCGTTTTGCATCATTAATACTACCCGTTGTTTTAAACTTACGAAGAAGCTCTCTCAAATAAGTCCTCGAAACTGGGCGATTGGGAAACCTTTCATTAAAAATGCGTTCTGCTGCATGAATATTTTCTCCAGTTTCACCAAGTATTAGGATCGCTGCTACTTTATCACCTAAAACACGTACCATTTCTCTTCTTGAAGCACTTAAAACGTTCAGCTCACAACAGTTTAACAAATTATTGAATGTACAAATATTTTAAAATTACCACAAGGTACTAAAACAGTTAAACGTTCGATCAACAATACACAAATTATTAAATGTATAAAAACTTTGACAGCTAAAAAAACATCAAATTGGGGAGACTTGCAAAAACGTCAGATTATTTACTATCCAACTATCCAGTGGCGGAGCTTGAATTTTAAATTTTATTATTAACTGATTTAATTGATCACAGCTTTGCGGTTTTTGAAAGCCAGTTGTCAAAACTGCCGTAAACAGACACAATATTAGTATCATTGAATAGGTTTTTTGGATACCTTTTAAAAGAGGTGTCGCTTGCCATAGGGTTCCATTTAAAATTATTGGTCGCAATGACCTTGTGACGTCATCTTTGACGCATACGTCATCTATCATCACTAGTAGGGAAGTTTACAACCCTTAATATTCAGTTACCAAATTTCACTAGTTTATGTATAATCGTTCCAAAGATAAGAGGGGGGGGAGGGGACTTTTGAATAGCACTGTAGAGTATTCATATTATATTCAGTATATACATAAATAACGGTAACAATATAGCTGCAGGTTCCCTTGAACATAAAAGGGGGGTAGTAAGGCTGCCTAAGTCACGTTAAGACCACCCTATATGTGTTATTTCTTTCTTCTTAAGTTCCGCTTCTGCTTCTATCTTGTAAAATAATTCTATTCAATACTAAGCGTTGATTTTTAGATAATTAATTGTTCGTTTTACGTGGATACGTTCATATTCTGATAACGCGTAAGATAATTTGCGTCGGACAACTGACCTGATTCCCCATCGTATATTAAAAACAGAAATAAGGTTAAAACCGTATCGCTCAGAACAATAAATACTTAATGTGGTAATACTGATCAATGTGCAAGGTCAATTTCGGATTTCAGAGAGTTCAAATAGTACGCAGGTAAATTTTCCCCACTTTGGCATAAAAGTTTAACATAAATACCTTAAGATTATTCTAGTAGCCTGCTGCGTACTGTATACAAGTGACAGAACTGTCTCGTAAAGAAATGCAAACGGCGCTTAAGTTCTGGCTTAAAACCATATTTCGACTATATCTAGGAAACTATAAATACCAACATGTATTAAAAACTATACAGTTCTCCTCACTGAGGACCTCCAAACAGATGAAAGTAGTTCATCTTTTCACCCTCTTGACCACACGTTTCTATTGTTACATATTTCTATTTTTTATTCTTCTTTATATGCAGCCATTCTCATGGTTACAAAAATTTTCATATTACTGTATTGAAAAGAATATATCATAATATTACTATACTTGTTGGTATGGATCCGATAGTTACCTTGGAACTTTAGGGTCGAGTGACAGAGAGAGGGTAAGAAGTTGTTAGCTTAACCAATTAATTACTTCTTGGGGTAAAGTACTTCAAGAAACTTCGTTGTATCACTAACTGAAAAGTCGGTCTTCTCAATCTAGTCAAACGTCGACATCGGCGTTCATCGGTGTTACCAAATCAATATTTTACAAGCAACTGTACCATCGAAGTATTCGTTTTTTAAAGTTCGTTAGAAAATACTAATACCAACATATTAAATCGAAAAGTCGATAAAGGTTTTCTTACTACAGCCATAAACTTCAAAGAGCAAGAAGTTTTCTTTTCACAATCACTGATTAAAGAGATCATGTGTAACAGCCATTTTGTAACTTTAATGCAATTGCAGTTCTTGTTGTGCTCTTAGATGTTAAGAACAGAAATAAGATCAAAGCTGCATCACTGAGAATAATAAATACTTAATGTGGTAAAACTGATCAATGCGCTGAAATCCGAGATTAACTTTAATCTCGGATTTCAGCGAGTTCGCTGAATCGTGAATAGTACGTAAATAAATTGTTCCCATATTGGCATAAAAGCGCAACATAAATACCCTAAGATTCGCCTAGTAGTCTGCCACGTACTGTATACAAAATATTTCAATCACTTGTACTATATTGCTTGTTGTATACTGTCAATTTTCTCACTTTCATGTGCATGGAATGTCTTGGCATCGGTGCATATGCATCAATTTCAGTTGTGCAGTTCTTGTCTACGAAGTTCGAGAGACAATAACAGTTTGGTATCGCTTAAATGTTCTAGGTAAAAACCCCCTGTTGGGAAAGTTAATCGACCGAAAGTAAAAATTAGGCTTTAAAATAAATCATCCCCGGCCTATACTAAAATATTAAATTCCTTTTGGTCTTCGTTTTGAAAGCTGAACCCGCCACTATTTAACGATGGTGCAACCTGTAATTAACAACATAACAACCGACTGACGGATTAAATGCCGCCTTTGTTCTTTTTACCAGTTTTCTTTTGTTCGCATGATTTACAAACATGCATTTACATTTCCCCAAAAGGCTCACAGAGTGAACGCTGTAGGAATCTATTCCTGACCTAAGTGGGTATAATATAACATAATTTCATTACTAGACGGTCTAATGTATGTATTATATTTTTACGATTATCTATTACGATGTTCTTCATTATCAAAAATAGTTTATATGAAAATTTTAAATAGATATATAAAATGTTAATTTACATTATATTATTATTATCTAAGTAGGGAATAGGTATTTCAAGGGAAAGTCGATGGTGAAAACTAAAACGGGCTATTTATTTTTGTTTAAAAGTTATATACCAAAATTCGTATTTGAAAACTCTCCTCGTTTCAACAATATGTGGCATGTGATGTCATCGTAAGTTGTGTTCTGATTCTGAATTAGGCCATAATTGTAAGTGCTTCATTTAAAGTAATTATGATTCTCAAGTTTCATCCAAGATATATTATAATCGCTATCCAGAAAAAATCTAATAAACATATTTTTTTGCGAAATAAATGGAGATCTTACTCATGAGGCATTTAACTGACCAAGGAAATCATCAAATAGAATACGAATTCAGTATATTACAGTGACGAGCATTATCAATAAAAAAATACAAATTTAAATGTTGTATGAAAAGAAAACAACATTTCCAACCAATCGATCCTGAACGATGCCTAATTTTTTGCAATTGGCATCTTTACGACCAATTAATTAACTTTGATTTAGTGTTTAGTACGCTCTATATGGCAATTGTATTTCAGTTTACTAAATTTATGAAGAAGATAAACAGTTTTAAAACCTTAAAATGGACTTTTCCGCACGAGAAGTAGAACATCTCTATCTCGAAATTGAGTGGCCGAGAAAAAGTAAACGTAAACCAACACATAAATACAGAATATATGTTTTATGCGACAGTTTTACTTTTTTCAAATAGCCCACCATCGTGCTCTCTCATGACCCATGGACAGGGTGGGATGTGTCCTATCCACCTCAAAATCAATATGTGTTGTCTGGTAGAAGTCCCTAATCAGAATCAGTCGATACCCGATCGATTGGACACGATTCCATTCAGTGATTGTGTCAACAAGAAAAATTTCTCAATTATTCCACCATTGTGTTTTCTCATCACCCATGAACATGGTAGAGTGTGTTCTATCCACCTCAAAATCAATTGGTGTCGTCTGGGAGACGTCCCCGATCAGAATCAGTCAAGACCCGATCGATCCGACACGATTTAGTTGAGATATCGTGCTAACAAGAAATTTTATTAATGCCGACGACAACGACACACACACACACACACACACACACACACACACAAAATGGTTTAAAAATTTTTTTTTTTGGTTTTTAACGCTAATTTTTAAAATTTTTAACTTTAAAAATTAGCGTTATTATGAACTTAATTATACACTTTCATATAATTTTTAGAAAACCTAAAACTCAAGGCGAGACAAAATAGTTTTTTCTATACGATTTTCTATATCTGTAATGGGATTAATGGTCCAGTAAGGTGGCTACCGCATTTTTGGGTATCACACAGCTAGATTTTTTTTTGGGGAATCATTAAAAACAATTTTGTATATACATATATAAAAAATATAACACTGCTATGGACGAACTAAGAGAAAATTTTACAGAACATGTGAATTCTGTTTCTGCTATTCATAAATATAATGCATTTAGGAATATTTAAAAGCGATGTGAATTATGTGAAGCAAGTAATGGAGACAAATTTAAAAATTTACAAATACTCATCCAGAATTATATAATGTTGTATTTTCTTAATATTATTAATTATATTTAACTACCATTAGAATAATATAAATATATAATGAGATAAATCAAGGCCTTAATGTTCTTAAATATTGTGATATGTTCTTAGACGGCTAATTGTTATTGCTTGTTATTCATCTTCTATGTAAAAATCATGAAAATAACATCTTACCTTAAAAATATAAATTTTTATTAAAATCTGGACATAAATTCAAAATTGCCCCACACGTTATATATGGCTGAAAAGAGAAAAATGTGCTTCCTTTATGTAAATTACAGCCAACAATGACTTATATTTAAAAATAAACAGTTTTAAAACCTTAAAACGGACTTTTCCGCACTAGAACATCTCTATCTCGAAATTGAGTTGCCGGGAAGAGATAAACTAACACATAAATGCAGGATATGTGTTTTATGCGACAGTTTTACTTTTTTCAAATAGTCCACCATGGTCAAGGTGGGGTGTGTCCTATCCACCTCAAAATCAATATATGTCGTCTGCTAGACGTCCCTAATCAAAATCAGTCGAAACCCTATCAATCCGACACGAGTTAATTGAGTGGTCGTGCTAACGAAAGAAATTTCCCAAATAGTCCACCATTGTGCTGTCTCATGACCCGTGAACACGGTAAAGTGTGTTCTATCTACCTCAAAATCAATAGATGTCGCCTGGGGGACGTCCCCGATCAGAATCAGTCCAAACCCGATCGATCCGACACGATTTAGTTGAGTTATCGTGCTAACAAGAAATTTTATTAATGCCAACGGCAATGACACACAGACACACACACACACACACACACACACACACACACACACACACACACACACACACACACAAATTGTTAAAAAAACCTTTTTTTTGGTTTTTATGCCGAAAAACGAAAAATAAACGCTACAAAACAAAATTTTTTTACACGATTATATTACTTTTCCGTCTATAGTGGAGCGTGGAAAAGTAACAAAAAATACAAGTTTATGTTATACCTCGAACAGTAAACAAGTATATTGAAAATATTGTAAAGAAATCTTGTTCTACTTATTCTTAAAATTTGTCCTAAGAAGATGAGCTATCGATACGAATAAAATTATCCATTATTTCTTGTTGCCCTCTGTTACAATACCTGCTACAAGAGACGAAGGTAGAACAAATACTTTAAAATCGTTGCAAATTATTAACTGATACTTTGAAACAGATGAGTGTAGGTATATTACAATATGTATATTATTATTCATGCACAGTGTACTGAGTTTATTATTTATTATTAATATTATGATGCAATTTCGATGATAATTATTAGCGTTAAATAAATCTACTCTATGATATACATTTTGTGGTGTTGAAGTTTCGTAAATGTATAAAACGTTTTGTATATTCTCCTTTTGTACCTTTCTGCTATCTTACGGTTTTTGGAACACCTTTAAAATCAGTTGAGCTATTGTATTATTTGAATACTCTTTCAAAATTATCGTGCAACGAAATTAAAATAATTTGTTGACTATAAAAGCTATTGGTGTAGGGAGGACTTCGGCTTTCATAGTTAAAGCACGTAAAAACTAAATAAACAGATTCTGTTTGTTGGAAAGTCTCAATAGTTGATCAGTAAACAGCACATGTTTGCCTACTCGAATATCGAATAATAATTTTCTACTGATTTATATAAAGCATACCAAGTTTGTAACCGGATCGAACGTTATCAGTGTTATCACGCACTTGATACGCCACCAGTTTCTATTGCATTGAAAACATGAAAAGCATACACCAATTTTGCTAACGATGTTTTATTAACACAAGAATGTTTTCAAAAATAAAGTCCTGTACTGCTCGTCAATAATAGGAACAAGTATCTATCTGACCGCCCACGAGTTGTGCAGTAAATGCGTGGTCAAAGTACTATTCATTTCATAGCTATTTGCCAAATAAAAAATTCTCTTATCTTGCCGATAAACGGAAGAGTCTACCTGAGCCTAGCCATAAAAATAAGCCAAGGTTATGTTTTGAGATTTTTTATTTGGAAAATAGCAATTAAATAAACTATAAATAGCCGAATGCCCTCACTCTTTCTTCTACGCATACATAGAGAAATCTCACATTTTTTACTATTATTGACGAGCAGTACATCAAAAAGTATGAATTTAGTGACCGAACATTTCACCGAATAGGTCAATTAATGAAAATATTCCCGATTTTATACAATTATAAACATCATAGTGTATGTATAATACATAAAAAGACTTAATATTATATGTTTGACATAATTATTATATGTTTGTCCAAGCATTATCTAAAAAATAGAGCATATCTCTAATGACGGTACGAATTTTCAATACATGAACTCAAAACGTTATAGAGCATAATTTTCAAATTCAAATTATAAAACAATTACCATTCTAGTCAGACATATCCATATTAATAAAGCTTTTGTTGCGAGCCACGCTACAATTTAAGCATAATTTCGAGGTCATATTTTCTATATACATACTATTTAATTTAATTTATAGGTAGCGTATTACGCTGGAGCAAAAAGAAACAAATGCCTCTGTTTTTTGAAGGTTGAAAAAATTAATTATTGACCTTTTTTGGATGCGTGCAAAACAATATGTACAACAGTTCTCTGTTATGTTTATAAAACTCAAATTCATAGTATTATGAGCACAAAGAAGATAATGAGAATATAAACGACGATACGTATTAGAGTTCAGTTAAGAAACGTTTTGATGGTGTTAAGACAGTCTCAAGACGGTCATATATCTTAGTATGTATATACATATTTTCATTGTGATTTTTCAAAAGAAATTAAAGAAGCACTATTTTATTTGTTAATTTAATTTTGTTTCTAGTGGAATATTGTGTGGTTTAAATTTGTGTATCCTTGTCTCAGTGGCGGCGCCAGGGTTGGGCACGGGTTGGCGAGCGCCCAGGCAAAACCCTTTTCGCCCAACCTCTTATAATACCACTATATCACATTCGCACATAAAATTATATATTTAATGCCTTCGCACACCCTAGATATTTCCTGCCTATTTTTGCCCAACCGCAAAATAATTCTAGCGCCGCCACTGCCTTGTCTGAATGCAACACAAAACATCCCAAAAAATTACCATCAGATGTTTTGTCTCAACTATAATAAACCAATGAAGGAAACAAACTGTTTCTTCTTTTCCTGGCTCTACAACCAAAAAAATTAATTATTAACAGAAAATAAAGGTAGCATTGAAAGTAAGTGGAACATAAATTAATCCTATCAGTTCAGTATTGTCATTGATTGTTAATAAAAACTTTGATAACCACCGTAGAACGTACTGTTCAAGTTCAAATCGCAGATTATAAATTTGTGAATCGAAATAGTGCAAATATATCATTATTTGATGAGTCAAGTAAAGAAATAAGAGCAGCGTTACAGTTTAACGGTTACAATAATGGATACAACTGTCAATATTGTTCAACAAATAATCCATGGCTAACCCAGGAATTTCATAAAGAGCATCCCGAAGGATGAATATATAGATTTCTAGATGAATATGATATAATTAAATAATTTTTCATAAGGTTAAATTTAAATTGTAGTCGAAGGCTGTATTTCTTTAAAGTTCAGTTGAATCAGTCGATTGACCTGTATTCGATTTTATGATCTCTACTTGGCAGATTTTTTTCACGAGTGCACTTGAAATGAGAAGTGTATAACAACACTACATAATCTGCAATACTTACGCGATTGAATAACTGAAGAAACAAATCTGATTACAACACAAGTTATCCAGAATTCATTCAGATACTTTAATAATCAATTATGTCCTCGAAAAATTACTTATAGTTTAGTTATTTTCAATAAGTAGTATAGTATAACTAATTTAAAATATGAATTATAATTACTTATATAATTTATTATTAATTTAAGTCTTTTGATAATTATTCTTGAACAAAACGTTTGAATTTGGTTCTAACTATATTTTTCTCTTCCGTATTTGGAATTGTAAAAATATGTGTAGAATGTTTCACCAATAAGTAAGGTTAGGTTCGGTCCGCATTATACTAGAAACAGAAAATAACAATCTTGTCGAAAAACTATTTGCTTTTGTACTTATGTGTGAATAATTTTACAACAGCTGACAGTATTGATATTTCAAAGACCTGGACACATTTATTTTTGAAGGCGACAAATTTGAAGTTTAATAAACCGATGAAGTAAGTCTGATATGACCATTAGAGAATTGAGTTATATAAATAATGTATTTTCAGATCCTTAGGCTACTCCAAAGGATCAGTGGCGGTGACAGGGGTGGGCACAGGTGGGCGAGCGCCCAGGGAAAATCCTTTCCACCCAACCTCCACCCAACCATCCGCCCAACCAGGCGCCCAACCTCTTATAATACCACTATATCACATTCGCACATAAAATAATATATTTAACGCCCTCGCCCAGCGCCCACCCTAGATATTTCCTGCCTATTTTCACCCAACCGCAAAATAATGCTAGCGCCGTCACTGCAAAGGATGCTAAGAGGTTTCGGATTTAAAGCCATTATATAAAACAAATAATGTACATCTGAATAAATACAATTTTCCTCGAAGTGAAGAAGATTACTACTGAATAAATGTAATTTTAAAATTAGTATATAACGATTCACCTTGCAAAGGCTTTCGAAAAATCGGTATACATCACATTTACAAAAATACCAATAAATTGACAAATTACATCATTATCTATGACGACTGAATTTTTATTTTGATATTATTGAGTAAAGTGGAGACTACATCCCACATGCCAGAAGAGCACTATCTATCTATCTAAAATGGGTTTATTAATAAAAATGTATCAATCTAAAAGGGTCTATTGATAATTATAGTTTCCTGAAATGTCTGGTCTGAAAGTTTCTTGGAAGTTCTTCAAAACAAGTTTGCTTCTTAATTTTGAAAAACAATATCGTTACGAATGCCAAAGCAAGATATTTCACATCACAATATTTCACCACAATTAGTGGGAGATATTGTTAAACCTTATCGTCTATCTTTTATAAGTGAATCCTTCTAGAAATGCGGACTATATCATATTCCGTCACGCTCAGCTTAAGGCTACCGATGCAACATGTGACCTAATCGTTAATCACTTGTTCGGGGAGTATTCAAAAGTAAGTATTCGAAATTATTATCTTTGTAATAATACAGGCCGGTATGGAATTGGCCACGCCCATCGAATCTTACGTCTCATATCGGCTCCCCATGTCACGAGCTTCAGTTACCCATTACCGGGACTATTAATTTTTTTATGCATCACTGCTGGTCTGCACTATATTACATGTAAGTGCCACTATCGAAGTCAGGCTCGTACGTTATAATCCGAACTTGAGTTTATTATTCATTACGCCGTTGTTTACTGATAAATGAGTACTGTGTACTCGTATAATGATGCATGTGCGATGTGGATCTGTTTCCAGTAAGAAATCTCAACTTTTTATGCTGACCTCCTGATATATCAGTTTGGTCACTTGAGACTGATAGATTATAATGTTTGGATGCTTAGCACGATGTGAATATTAGACTCGTATAGTAGAATTATTTTATGAAGAGCAAGTCGGCAATAAACCGTGCGACAAAGAGCAATGTATAGCTTACCTTCTCCCACGCGAATGGGATTCAGTAATACTATCACAAGCGGCGCGCATAAATGACTTATAGGCAGGTCTGTGTCTCTTATTCAGATTGGATTGGTATGAAAGAAAGTCAGACATGCATCTGTCTTTGTCGCACGTTTATTGCCGACTTGGTCTTCATAAAATAATCCTATTATACAAACCTATTCGTAAAATTTACTATTTTGATAATTTATATATATATATATATATATATATATATATATATATATATATATATATATATATATATATATATATATATATATAATCTCAAAACATAACCTTGGATTGTTTTTATGGCTAGGCTCAGGTAGACTCTTCAGTTTATCGGTTTTCGGTAAGAGAGTTTTTTATTTGGCAAATAGCGATGAAATGAATTATATACTAGGCACAAAAATTAAGGGATGTTTTAGATAATTCTATCCTCTTTAATTTGAGGGGTCTAAAAACCCTGTACGATCTAAAAGGTTTGTACGATGATTTTTCGCTAAGTAGATCTGAAAACTAGAAACTTGGAAATTCAACTTAAAGTTGTTCTGCAACTATTTTTCTCCAAGTTAGAGCTCCTTGACAGTCACTTAAAAATTTAAGATTATTTTTTATATTCCTTAATTTTTGTGCCTAGTGTATTCACTTTGGCTACGAAAATATGTACTTATTATAGCTACACATAATAGAATTCTCGCAGAATTTGGAACTTAATCTAAAATTCAATATAAAGAGATTGTTAAAAAGACAGTAAGAGTGACAAAGAAGAAGAGATATAATTGCACATTGTCCATTATATAGTGCAAAGCATTATAAAACATACCACAATTGTAGTTGAGAGAAAGAGAATGATAAAACTGAACCCCACTGGTGTCACTTATTATAAAAATGGAACAACTTAAATATAAGCATAAATATGATCTTACGTGTATAATATTGTAAAATTGAAATAGAACACATTTAAAAATTGGTCAGTATGAGCAACTATAGCAACACGAATAATATGGTTTTATTCTATCGATGTTCTTACTCTTGTTAATTGTTAGATTGTGGTTAAGAATATACTTAACTAATATTGTGAAAATTAACAAAATCTTGAAACCAAACTCTGTCCGGTATTTTCTGCAGCGTTTTTGAAAAATAAAATTATATTTCTTGACACAGATTAGTTTTTATATACCTTGAAATAAACCGACAATATTAAGTGTGATAATCATAATTACTTTTATTAATTATTCATTAAAAAAGTATAAACACGAAAAAATGTTATGCACGTTATACATACCTAGATACTTCCATTACCACATCATATATTATACATAGATTCAGATTCTATAAAGAGAAGGGTATAAAGAATCTACATGTACTCAGATCATATGTGCTTGAGTACATTAAGTGCTCAAGTCACTTAATGGCTTAAGTGTATATACACTTCTTACTCTGGGAAGGAAAAAAATGTTTCAGTGCCCGAGTCACTCAATAGCTAGAGTGTATAGACACTTCTTACTCTTCGATGTAAAATTTTTTTAAAACTATTGGTTGGCGACTGTCATAATATTTAATTAAAAAATGCAATGGTAGTTTTCTGTATGCTTTAATTAGATACTCAGAATATTTTTTATATAAAACCTTGCGCACAAATTACACAAAAAAGAATATATAAGTTATCTCTATTTACTAAACGGCTGTTTTCGTGTGTGTGTGTGTGTGTGTCACGAAATTTTTAGGTCGATGTACGAAATGCTTTTCGTTCAAAATTTCGACATTTTGGCAAAATCAATATAGTAAATCGACCCTTGCGAACAACGTGGTAACTTTTTTTTTATCCGAAGCCTCTAGGGGCATGCTTCGAAGGTGCCTTCGATAGGAGCGAGGGGGCGCGGCGGCGCAATATTATTGCGATTTGCTTTCTCGTGATATATTAAAATACTAAATAAATGTATCGAATTAATTAGTTGAAAATTCCAAAATTTAAGGACATAGCACTATTGTGTTAACTCATTCCATTATTATATGTTGTTCCTTTAAATTATTTTATTACAAAAGTAGTAATTTTTAGAATTGTCGTAATTTCCAGAATTTTAATTGTAATATGTAGTAAAAATATGCAGTTTATTTGAATAACTGTATTATTCTTTTCCTTAAACCATGAAATGAGAACCTTAAAACATGAAATGAGATTGTTAGTTCATTACCACCATTAAAGAATATTAATTAAAAATGTTACATTAAAATCAATAAAAGAATAGATACTTAAAATAGGAACTAGATAGAATTCAGTATAGTTACTTTTAGCCTTTTTCTAAGCCTTCCTAAATAGCTCTAAAATAGCCTTTTTCTAAGATTTTCTTCCAAGTAAGCGGTAAGCTTTTCTAATAAGAAAAATTTTCGTTTGGGTTGGTGATTTCATAATTATTATATTTCTTAAGATGACTTCTTGTAATTTCTCGAATTATATGTAAAATAATTTCAAATTCTTTTTAAGTTATTGTTCTTTAAGATGTGTTTAAATACAACTCTATATTGATTAAAAATTTTCTTTGCTCAGCCAATTGTAACAGATTTGAAAATAAAAACAATGGCAAAGCTTGCTAATAAAAATGATTTTACATATTTACAAATGCATATTGCCAATATTATAAATAACTTTAGGTTAGAATTTTCTATAGTTCAATTGATAACGATCTAAATGAACATTGTAAAAAATATTACATATAAAGCTGTGATTTATACGACGAGTGTTTACGTTATCCAAATATTTGGATAACAATATAAATTTTATTTGCGTTGTATTTTTGTTAGAAACTTATAAATTTTTGTTGAATTTCGATCACACTCATTTAAAAGTTCATATCTTAACTCCAGCAGTATAGGCAGATTAGTGATAAAAATGCTAACACTTATTTTTTATTTTTGGCCTTAAAAATGTGTATAGTTTATTTCATCTCTATTTGCCAAATAAAAAATCCCAAACGGCTCTTATCTCATACCGTGGCTTATTTTTATAGCTAGGCTCAGGTAGACTATTCCGTGTATCAGCAAGATAAGAGAGTGTTTTATTTGGCAAATAGTGATGAAATGAATAGTAAAATTCTTAACATTGTAAATTTAATTCTAAAATGTTACATCACAGTTGAGTATTTGAAGCTCTGTTATATAGAAAATTATTTAAATCGTCCACCAAATAATAAATGTAGAGAGGTGCCCTGCTTTTAAATGGGGGGGGACTCTGTATAAGTAATAAAATTATATAGCATGCCCAATCATGGCTTATTTTATCGAGATCCTATAGAATACCATTTATAGTCGAAAGTTGATAAAAATAGTATTATGTTCTTATATATTATCTTCATAATTTGAACAACATAAAGACGTTATTAAAGAAATCGTTGGAAAATCGAATATACTCTGTTAAGAAAAAAATGTTTCTGGTAGATGCTGAAATACATTCCTATCGTTCATGGTTATGAAAATTGAAGTTAATATTATTTACATATGTACATATATTTATCATCATAAGTAACATTTAGTTGTAAAAGTTAATAGAAATTCGCCTTAAAGCATAAATACTGTATATAAATTTGCTATAATTATTCCTAGAGATGTTAATGTGAGACCAAATACGTTATGCAAAGTTTATCTGGTTGATTTGCAACCCGGACGTTTGTAGAAATTTAGAGAATATAAACGGGACTTAGACGACCTGTCTCTGTTAACGACACGTTCGATGAAAGTTAATGTTACAATATTTGGAAAATTATATATTTAGGAAAAGACAGTGTGCTAGCTCAACTAAACACTTTATTTAACGAAAGTTACATACCTAGAATGTCTGTATTTTAAACACTAGAGAAAACTTAATACATTATAATATCGGAATTAATAACCATATACAGGGTGTTTTCTAAGTATAAAAAATTTAATAGCATATTCTTGAGTCAGTTTTATGAAAAGAGTTCATATGAACATATGTCCTCAGACGCCTCATTTCCAAGATACAGGGTGATAAAGTTTTAAGGAAAAATATTTTTATAATATCTATGATATCACTAAATATTATTGTGAAATTTGGTACACACATTCTATGCATCTGGAGGCACACAGTTTTTGCTTAATTAATTAATAATGAATTAATGTTTCAAAAATGAAATCCTAAATTATTAACATTTATTATTATATAATATACATTATTACTGTTATGACGTTCAATTTCATTCAAAATTTCTTCTTCCAAAGCAAGAGTTCTTTTTGTGGTAGGTGTTCCTGAAATATCTCTCACCCTTGCAAATGAACTCGTTTCTATTAAGCATTGATGAATTCTTGCAAATGTGCGAACATTTGGGATTTGTCGGTTGAGAAAGATTTTCTTGACAAATCCGTTGTGCTGTGTTGTGTTGTGGAAATAAATTTCCATCAGCCAGTCCATAAACAAAGGGGATGTCTGCCATTTCGGAGTTTGTGTAGTTAACCATTGTCAGGATATGTTACTTTTAATACATAATGTAACAGTAATTATTAAAATAAAGAATAGGAAACTTATAAACACAACAATAGAAACTAGAAAGTGCGTTGAAAATTCGAACCCAAATCAAAATACAAACTTAATATGTATTATTTATGATTGTTAAAAATGATTTTGACAATCAGTAACCATACCGATTTATAACTAACATGTATCTTGGAAACGAAGCGTGTGAGGACATATGTTCATATGAAATTTTTTTCATAAAATTGACTCAAGAATATGCTCTTAAATGTTTTGTACTTACTTCGGAAACACCCTGTATAAGTTGACAGACATCATAATACACCAAAAATAATATTAATAACACAATTATTTTAAAACACATATCCAGCTTCCTTACTTTTAAAGCGAAGAAGTGTGCATAACTTTTTGTATTTATTTAACGAATCTAATCAAGAAAGTATGAAAATATAAATAAAAATGTTGTATATTGAACGTTTATTTTCAAACTGTGCCAGATATGCCTATTTTATATATAATAGGTGTATTATATCTATAGAATCCATTTAACCGTATATACAGCGAGCGCGTAAAACTATGTGCGCGACATCAGCGCCGCGTAGCGGTCACAACTTTGTAGGCTGTTATATGTCTGTTAGAAATTCTGATTAAATTGGTAATATTAGAAATGCACGTAAAATCAGAGTGAATTTAATTGCACTGCATCAATTTTTGTGGACAAAAACCTTAGCAAGCGATTTCTTTCAATAAAGGGATTGCACGTTTTATGAAACATTGCACGTTTCATAAAACGTGCAATGTAATGTAGTGAAATCTTTTATTTAGAAGCGTTGTATTTAAAAAATACTGCTGCTGATAGTAATAATATGACACATAAACAATGAAGTTTCACTGGAAAAGATGTAGGCAATTTAATATAGATTTTACGTAATACCAAATAAATAAGAATAAACATACATAAATAAGAAGAAATGTTATAAATAACTATAAGAATTAATGTTGCCTATTCATAATGAATGTTTATTTTTTTATTAATTCTTTAATTATTAGGGGTTGCAAATTTACCAATACACAACAAATATGTACAATGGCATAAACGTAGCTAAATAGATAAGTCGAAATTATTTTAAAATCTGATAACTTCTTAGTCTTTGCATTATTCTCTCGACATGAATTCCGACACGGGCAATATTGTAAGTTTCTTGAGTTTCCTCTCTGGAAAATTCACTTTTGTCCTATAGAAAAGGTGGCATAACTATTCTCACTTGCTTCCAGTTTCGTCCAAAACTCGTCTTAGTTCTGGAAACCCTTTGTCGGTCGAAATGATGTCGTTATCTTCCAAATAATTTATTAATCCAGATTCTACAGCCATTTGTAAATCAGTTTTCCTTCCACCTATCACATTAGACTTAAATGGAATAAAGCCTCCGGGAGTAATACCAATAAGCAACTTACTAGTAAACCCGTTTTTGTCCATTTTTATCCTTTTCTTACATTGTTCTAATTTCCAAGCTGCCGTAAGAAATCGATAAAATTTGCATTTACTATTTCTTCCAGTATTATTACAGTTTACAGCACAGCCCATTTGTAGATTCGTTTACGAATTAACTTTTGCAAACACACATATGATCTGACAGCCTACTTTAATGCAATTTATGTCCACTGCAAGCGCTGTCATCGACTTCTTTACCCCCACCTAATACTCGGCACACAGCGAATACATGACTTTATTATGACTACAATTAAACCTAATGTCTTATACCGAGGATCGATAATAACAATCAAAAATAAATAATATTGTGAATGCTTATGATGCAATTCTAAACCTTTAAAATCCTCTCCCACCTCTACTGCACACACCTAATGCATATATTTTTTGTTATATAATATTACTGATATTATCCCCAAATATATCAAAATAAAATATATTCTTAGGCACACCCTTTTTGTACCGTTTCATAAAACTAACTTTAGCCCGTAACAATAATTGCCTGTCAAGAAAATAGGACACCTTCAGATATAATAGGCTTCACCCCTCAGTGTAATTGCGAACTCGCAACTAATTTTGTAGTTTATAACACACTGAACATTGATAAAGGGGCGTCACACAGTGGGTTAATTGACATCCTTAATGAACTATAGCTAAGCCGCGCTTAAACCAACCGACACGGCTGAAGTCAGTACAAATAATATACAGCATTCCTTTCGATATTAAAACATTTTTAACTTGTATTTTGAGATGTACTTAATCATCTTTGTTCTACCTGGTCGAACATTTGATTTGAAAAGATAAAACCATCCTTCAAGAAACGTCAAGTTTCCACATGAAATATTAGTCGTATTGGGCATCGCTGGGTACATCAAGATCGAGTTTTAAAGTTAACCTACCCCCAGGTGAGAGGGCCGAAAAAAATTCCACCGACTAAGAAGTTACGGTATTTAAATTTTTTACGGTATTTAAAAAGGATAATTAAATATCACGTTGTGGGTATTTCTCCTTGAAATATAGAAATTATTTTAAATACAGATCGACCAAGAGGGGAAAAATTGCCAGAATTAGAATTGCAATTTAGATTTTTTAAATCATTACGAAAAATGTATTTCATTAATTTTCAATCATAAGATTAAAAACAAACATTTGCCTAACAAAAGAAACATGTAATATTAAACTTTTCTGCAAAATATTTAAAACAGTTACTGGTTACATTCTCACTTTTTATTTGTTAAATATAACAATTGTTTCGCCAACCCAGTGGCTTCGTCAGATGTTGAGTACATAGACTAAATTTTACAATGTGGAACTGCGTTTATATAACTAGGGTAATTCTAGGTTTATTACTATGGGAATTCCTACTATTAAACTACTGTAATTAAGTTATACAATTTCAACCGATGGTATCTGTAAATTTTAAACAAGATTTTTGAATAGCATGTAGCGATAACAGAATTAAACCAAGACATGTGGGCAATTAATTTATGATATTGATCTCCGTTTATAAGTTGTTGTGGGATTGTTGACCAATTTCTTACATCCGTAGGGGTTTGCAAGGGCACTTAGTGGTAGTTTGAACAACTTTGGGCACTGGGTCTATATATATAATCGTTCTTAGCTTTCTTTTAGCAATACATATTTAGACTTTTCATACATTTACCTCCATTTTTCCCCTAGATTTTGTTTCTACATAATTTATCAGAGAGTAGTACACAATCTATATAAAGAGCAAACTGCTGTTATAGAAGTAGAAGGGGAAAAAAGGGAAGTAAGTATTAGGAAAGGAATAAGACAAGGATGTACGCTATCACCACTAATTTTTAATCTGTACATCGAAGAGGCGATTAATGTGGTAAAAGATAGAATGGATTTCGGGCTTAAAGTATAGGGACACAAACTAAAAATGCTGAGATTCGCGGATGATATAGCAGTATTAGCATCTAGTAAGGAGGAATTAGAATCGGCATTGAACGAAATGGAGGCAGTGTTGACAGAGAAATACGGAATGAGGGTGAATAAAAACAAAACTAAAGTGTTAGTGTGCAGAGGGCGCGAGAGCAGAGCAAAAACGAAAGTACAAGTTAATAATGAAAGATTGGAGGAAGTTAAAGACTTCACTTATATAGGAAGTAAAATAAATTGGGATGAAAGAAGCGATAAAGACATAAAACAAAGAATAGCGCAGGGTCGAGTAGCTTTTAACAAAAAGAAAGCACTTTTATGCTCGGGGGTAATAAACTTAGAAACAAGGAAGAGATTTTTGAAAACATATGTATGGAGCACGGCACTATACGGCTGCGAAACCTGGACGGTAGGTGAAGCAAGTAGGAAGAAATTAGAAGCTTTTGAGATGTGGTGTTACCGAAGAATGATGAAAATACCATGGACTGATAGGGTTAGAAACGAAGACGTATTGGAGAAAGTCGGCGAGAAAAGAAGTATGTGGAAAAACATAAAAAAGAGAAGAGATAGAATGGTAGGCCACTTGCTGAGACATGGGGGAATAGTCCGCGATATTTTGGAGGCAGAAATAGGAGTGAAGAAAGGCAGAGGTAGGCCTAGATTAGACTACTGCTCGCAAATAGTAAGGGATGTAGGTTGTAGCACAATTAGCGAAATGCGTAGGTTAGCACAAGATAGGAGAAGCTGGAGGTTAGCGTCCAACCAGTCTTAGGACTGATGACCTAATGATGATGATAATTTATCATTAACGTGTTGTATAGGACTGAAGCTTAAAAATATCATCACGCCTTTATAACATTTACTGATTGCCTGTATTATTGCCTAATGCGTTATTAAAACATTTCGAAGAAAGCCATGGTATGGATATAATTACTGGCAGCAGCTTCGTGTACAATTGCCATCATTCATTAGAATAATAGCATTGGTAGACCTCCTTTTTATGGTTAATTAGTACAATATCTAAACAAAACTCATCTGAAGTGGCTCCTTGATCATATTTACCAAAGACGTCGATTTAAGATCTTCCAAATCAGTACCAAGTATTTTAAAGTTCATTAATTTATCTTTGTAATCAATAGACCTCAATCTCTCGTTTTAGTGTATATTATCTTTATTTTAGTGTATATCACCTTTCTTTTTAGTTTATATCATATCAGATTAATTATGAACCAGAAATACCTAAATTACATGCAGAATTACCGAAGGTGCTGATGATTTCTAAATGATTTGAGGGCCAAATAATCTCCTATGGGGTTATAGACTTCATACATATACCTAGTGGAGATGATTAAAATTACACTTAGAGACGTAACCAGACACTCAGCCATGAACGTGGGCACGAAGCCTCATCATCTGAGCCATAGTTTTTTTTTTTAATTTAATTCCAATATAAATAAGCATCAAATTTTGTGGTCATAGCATGTTGTAGCTGCTACATTGGTATAAAGCCAATGTCCAACGTTGAGAATAATGCCATATTCTTCCTGCGACCATGCCATTCGTACTTTGATCCGGAGTGGTCGACTGAGTCTCGTATTAGGGCCATTATATGTTTGGGTTCGAGTCCCAACGGTAGGAGCTTGATACATCTTCCTGAGAATGGATGTATTTGCCTTTGTAACCTTCCCTTTCAGAGTCTGAGGGTTTAGGGGAAGGAAATCGATTTCTATATACCCAAACTTTGGATCGTATATTCTTTGGAAGCACATTTTACACTACCGGTAACAAATTAATGTTAATACATATTATTTTATTCTGTGACTTAAAAATATGTTTTATTAATTATACTTCCACATATTTAATGTGGTTTCATGTATATTTTTATTGAAAATGTTGCAAAAACAGAACTGAAAAATACAACGGAAGTAAGAGGCGGCTGTCAAATATCTTACTGAACCATCGAATATATAAGTTCCCTTAAAAAATATTGAAATTTAAGAAAATATATTCTTAAAACATATTTTATCTTCTTTCCACTATTCTTTTAAAATATGATAGTTCACTTTTTTTAAAAGAATATCAGTTGTGTTATTAATTCCATATTAATAGAAATAATATAGTTTGCAGAAATATATTTTTCAAGTAGATTTGATCGTGTTATACCCACTCGTGGTATTTCTGCTTTTGTTCATATACAATCAACTTGTTACCTTTTCACTTTGATTGGCTTAATTTAAAATTTACGACTGTCGGTAAATCGAGAATGGCATTTGGATTTTATGGTTTATACGCTATTGTAATGTCAAGAGCAATTTTTATAGAAATGTGTATCTCGAATCTACCGTACCAACATGTTTTATTGCCTTATGTTAATGGACCAAATATAATGCAATATGACTTTCGTGTTCATTTGTTCCTTTCCTGTCGCATTAACATATACGTTTTATTTAAATTAATTGAATTTTAAAATATCGATTGTTTACATCTAGTTACCGGATAGTTCAGTTTTTCATGAAAATTTAAATTGGGTAATGTATATTGGTGTAATGCATATTGATGCATGGAAAGGGAATTCGATAAAACTTAGATTTATAGATTGCTACAGTAATACAGGAAGTTGGGCTAAATATAAGGAACATGAAATAGTTTATGAATCATACTATTTTGGTGATTTATAGAATTATAATTCAAATATAATACAGGCCATTTCAATCCAACATGCCTTCTGCTCATTATTGAGGCATTATGTAAAATTCTAATAAATAATTATAATTATGTAATTAATTACAACAAATAATAAAATTACATAATTAATTACAATAAATAAGTAATTATAATTGCCCTAATTGTCTTTGTGATAATTATTTTTTAGCAAGATTGACCACGTTTATCAAAGTCTGTTATCTTCAATTACAAAGACACTTTTTAAACATTGTAACAGTAGTGATATAACAGTAAGGAAAAGTAAATTTTCAAGTTGGTTGATTTATATTCAAGTGTGTCAAAGAAGCCATTACTGTACTTACAAGAGAGCTCCAGTTTGTTAAGTATTTTATGTTTATGTAATCAGTTAACTGATGAAATACATTAACTATGCATTATTATTAATATATGATAATGATATCTCAATAATAAAAACGTAAAATGAGACCCATTCTATAGATGACCCTCCTATTCTCAAAAGAAATAGTGACATACAACAAATAAGCTAAATTGAGTTTATCAGTAATAATTCATTTGAGAAGCATTTAGTTATAGAAAAGTTCAATGTATAGGCTCAATAGGGAATATAATACACATTTAAGTATTTTATTTACAATAGCATAATTAAGATGAATCACAAGTTACGACATTGCCTCTTAAATATTTTGTGCATGCTGTGTTTATTTAGGAATACAATTCCATTTTAATTGGCGAAAATTTAGATATATTGTTTTGATTGCTCGATAGAATTTATATTTGTTTAAATATTCAAAATATTTTCCATTATAATTTTTGAGTCTGACCAAATTCTCCTTCTTGTGTTTCAAATTTTATCTCGTCTCTTTTATGTCAGACGCTTAAATCTCAATATTCACAATCAATACTCAATTCAATATACTTAATGAACATTTATAAATTGTAACCTCTTATGCTTGGAGCGATTCTATACACTTAAGGATGTATAAAATAGGAAAAGTTATCAGGATATGTTTATTTTATGTACCAGGCACGCATATATTCAATTTTTAATGAGTTTGTGTAAAAATAAAAGTAATATTATTGTTAATGAGTAATTCCACGGTTGGAGATTTATAATTGAAATTTTTAATTCTCGTAACAACACTCCCACATAATACATCGAACAAATTACTATTAAGTACTTTTCATATTTAATACACGTTAACGCTTCACTGTTTTACTACTTGTTTTCTTATTGAAGTTGTTGCCAAAGCTTTATCTGTGCCAATATCATTAGGTGTACTATATAATATACAGTGACTCACGAAATTGATCAAATGTTTATCGGTATTATCAATAAATGGTCCTGAACCAATGTTGTTTGTCAATACGTATTTATTACTTCTCAGAAAACTTTGTGTACCCTTTCATTCTAACTCTAAAACGCGTTTCTACCTGACTTGTAAATATAATGCACTCAATCCATTTTGTAAGTCTCAGAACGCCACTTGATCAATTTTGTGAGTGTCACACGCAATAATAACAATTAAAATTTCGTGAGTGGGTTTCAATTGGCTTTTAAAATTAACTAATAATAACAACAATTAAATATTCCTGCAGCACATAAAACAGTAAGTAAGAAGCAATGCAATACAATATTTGAATTGTAACGGTTTTACAGTGAAGCCGATATTGGAAAATATTCGGAAAGCAATTGTAAATGACCTTCAAAAAGGAGCTTCCCACCGTTCCTTAAGTGAAAAATACGGATGCTCAGTGGGAACTATTTACAACGTTCGAAAAATTAATGCATTCCATGTACGAGGGATCGAGAATAATAATGCAGGTTGTAAGTCGAGGCTCTCAGATGCCTTCAAACGCGATATTATCCGTTCAATTGGTTCAGGCGAAGTTAATAATGCCGTTCAAATACAACGGAAGTTTAGACGGTTTGATAATATTGACATCAGCGCTGAAGGAGTTCGCCGTGTCTTGAGGGAAGCTGGATTGTGAGGAAGGGCAAAGGTTAAAAAACCACTATTAACAGATTAATTAAATATCCTAAAAAAATTAAGATTAGCCTTCGCCAAAAAATATGCCCACTACACAAAAAATGATTGGTCAAATGTTGTATGGTCTGACGAAACCAAGATTAATAGATTTGTTTCTAATGGTAAAGAGTGCATGTGGAAAGGGCAAAATGAACAATTGCGGGCAAGACATGTGAAGCCAATATTAAAATTTGGGGTGGGAGTATAATGATATGGGGATGCTTCATGTCAAAAGGGGTTGGTTTCATTGAGAAAATAGAAGGGAGAATAACTGTAATCGACTACGTCGAGATTTTAAAGCTTAGCTTGATAGGAAGCCTTGGAAAGTCCAATAAACGTAAAACGGACATTGTTTCTCAGCAAGACAAACTAAACATACTCTAAACATACCCCTCGTGTTACGAAAACATAGCTCGACGAAAGTAGGATTAATTTGTTAGAATGGCCACCACAATCCCCAGATTAAAACCCTATTGCAAATGTCTGGGCCCAGCTGAAGAGATCTGTCACTGATGTTAGTGCTTCGGCATGCAACACCCAGCAATTGTGGGAAAATGTCGTGACCAAGTGGAATAAAATCATACCACAACAATTCGAGAAGTTTGTAGAAAGTATGTCAAGACGGGTCCGTGCCGTAATCGACGCAAGAAGAGGGTATACCAAGTATTAAAATTTAGTAACTTTAAACTCATAATATTGATCAAATGTGAAAAAATAGATTTTTGTTTCTTCTTTAAATAAAAATATTTATTCTATTCGTTTTTTGTAGTTTTTGTTTATTCTACTCCTTAAGTTGTTTGAAGATGTTATAGGTATATTACAAGAAATAATAATAACGTAATAAAGTCAGCTGTATGTAAGCTCATGTAAGCACGGGTATGCAGCACAAACTTTGAATAATAATAGCAAAATAGAATAGTAAGACCACTCTGTCTATAATAGTGCGGAAGGTTCGCACGATTACCCACGCCAATGTTGGTAGTAAACTTGTGTTTACTTGAGGACATATCAGTTTCTCACCAGTTTACTACTGTCTCTATGAGTACCTGTCAGTTTACTACCAACACTGGCCTGGGTAGTAGTCCGAATCATCCGCATTATAGTAGAAATTATTGTAGCTATTATTGTGTCTAACGATTCATGGAAATTTGTGTCAGTTGTACATGTTTGAAGAGTTTAGATATCTTTAGTGAGGCCCAGACGATGTTTGAAATTCGACATTTTGTTAATATTATCCTCCTAGGATACTTCCTTAAAACTTGATTTCAAAATTCATTACATTACCGGAGTTATAGACCCGAATGTTTGAGTGAATGAATTACTGTCGGCGTCCGTTCTACATGTAACAGACATAGGCATTTAATGTAATGAAAGTTTACACCAAAATTTCTATTACATAGACCGAGTTGTTATGGAACGGCAAATCCATAGATTAGTGATTAGAGATCAGCAAAATACCTATTTGATATTGGAAATACGTTTTTCGAAACCATTATTTCAAAATCGGTAGCAGAAATATTGCAGAGAATCCTATTTTCGATGAAATTTAGTATGACTATTGTCAAAACTACCACAGTCGAAGCAGATTTCTATAGTAGCAGTAGTTATAGTGGAAATAACTATCTAAAATTAAGGAAATACATTTTCTTCGATAAAGGGTTTTTAATATACTAATAATATAATACTGATCTAATTTCAGTTAAATTTAGTACTTATAAGTTTTGTCAAGACGCAGAGTCTAGTATTTCTCGAAGAGAATTTTTCTATCTTTATAATTTACTGTGGCAATATTCACTTGAAAATAGAAACACGACAAAAACCATATTTTTAGAAATTACATTAAAAATATTAATGTCAGTACAGGTACCACTAATTTCAATAATAATCAAGCTATTGCCAAGGCCATGATTAGTACTTGTCAAAGCAGATTTTCAATATAGATTTTGTTTTTTTCTTTTCTGGCAAGAGGAAATCAAAATTTACGTTAAGAAACGCTTATGTGAGTTTAAACAGCTATTGTTTTTTCGAAAAATAGTTTTTTCAAAAATGGGCATGAGTAATACTGGTTTCTATTATTTGCTTTAACTTAGAAAAATCGGACATACGTCTGGTACAAAAATAAGTCGCAGAAAACAAACAACGACGCCATACTCTAACATAACAGATTCCTAGTGTATATGTTATGTTAGTACAAAAATTGTTCACTGAAATAATAAGTTGTGAATATAGTCTGTTTTAAACATTGTATAGGTATGTAATTTCTTGATGGTTTTTCTATTATACTTCTATTTAATGAATGTTGTCTAACAGTTCTTTAAGGTCGTACCAAAGTTCATACAATATTCATGACATTGTATTATTCATGACATAATATCGATATCATTAAGAGAAAGAATTTTATATTCTTCATTTAACTTTGTAATATTATAACAATTGAACACATAAATGTTATACGAACTACATAACTTCTAATAGTTTTTTTTTCAATGATTAATGTTATATTTTTTACTGAATTTTTCATTAAAACATATGCTTGTACATATCTAACTTAAATAAAATAAAAGAAGAATATAACGGAACACTGTGAAGCATATAATTCATTCAAAGAGTAATTACCAAGTATCTAATACTTATGATACTCTAAGATGCCTTAACATGTGAAGTAAAATTGTTCCACTAACGTGAACGTGCGTGATTAAGGAAAATTTTACCTAAACTCATCGAGAAAAACCATTTCATCGTGTTTTTATGCTGCTAAGTTTGTTAAAATGTATTTATTGCAGGTCATCCTAATTTATCCGTAACTTATATCCATTATAAATTCTGCGCCATACGTGTTAACACGCTATAGCAACTATAACAATGCTTATAGTCTCATGTAGCGGTGCTGGTTTGTTTCTTTGCCTATCGTTAAGCTCTCTTGAAGATTTTTATTATATGTGTACGTTCGTCCTTGTCTAGCCCGCCTAGCGTCGGAGCGCTCTCTCGCATCAACTTTCAACATCTCTCGTGCTTTATTCTTTAAAATATTCGAGCGCTGTTCACTATTTCGGCAGAGCGGTCGGTTCGAAATGTTTACGAGGCAGTTTTCCTTATATATTGCCGCGGTTTACTCCAACTAAGCGGGATTTTTATCTTATTTGAGATTAGGTGTCGTTGTTCTTCAGTTTGTTAAAACGTGAGCACGTATATGTTTTGCGCTATGTAATTATAACGTATAGCGATCTTGGCGTTTTACCGTTAACGATCAACAATCACAGTTTCTTCTGCATACTTTCCGTAGTGTTATTTTTTAACGCAGCAGTATTTTTCATATGCCAAGAACTGTACAAAAAATAATGTACATCGTAATACAACACAAAACTATACTGAAAATAGTGAAAATAAAAGAAAATGTATCCACATACTGACGTAAGTTACGCAACTCTAGTTATCTACGATTAATATTGCTCTTATTTTGATATAACAACGAATAAAATTAAGGTATTCTTGTGTTGTAAACAAAGTGACAGATGATGTATATGTGTCGAATGAAATGAATTTGAATTTTAAAATGAACTAGAGTAAACAGTATTCACGTGTCTTCGTATCAGGCACATTGTGCTACCTCTAATAGAGTCGCTATTTTATCGACAACGCCAAACTCGTCCTTTCAGCCATCCTACTTTGAGGATGTACTGAAGACATTAAGACAAACTATAATTCTTCAGTATAGTTTTTTATAATAGGAATATTTTTATGCAAAAATGTTTCTAGGATGTCAATTCTAGGATTTTTATTCTAAATATATAATTATTAAGTGCTTTCTATTATTTCAAATTTCGTCAAAGCGAAATTTGTCCGAATATGCTATTTTTCAATTAAACTGTAATACTTTTCTCTAGATGTAGTAGATGCATTTTTATATCTGCGATGAAACTAAGCTTTTGTTATTTCAATTCTTATTTTTTGTAATGTGTTATATTTTTTTTTGTTTGTATTCATTTTTTGTTTGCAATACATTAATTGCATTATGCATTACAATTGTGAAAAATAGGATATCTCTTAGAAAATATAAAGTTCTTCAAATATTTTACAAAAATTGATTTATAGCTATGATATTTGTTTTTCATTATAATGTAATGCAAAAATTATCTAATATATTTGAGACAAAATTAAATTTTTTTATTTCAAAATTGTTTAATTTTTTTATAAAGTAATCAATTTTACTGAATATCAATAATAGGTATGTTTAAAAAGTAGTATTATAAAAAAATCGTTATAAAAACAAAGATTGAATTAAAATGCTTATAAAAATTACTAAAATTACACTTTTCGAACTTATGAACAGAGTTGTGATTTGTTTTATTTACAATATGTAATCGTATACGTTGTATACAATTTTAAATTTTGTTTTCACCTGATAACCTAAAAATTCTTCATACATTTGAACTTCTAAAAATTCCAGTTTTCTATTAGTGGCCGTCATCATTTTTTAAAACTCGAAAATATAATGAATTAGTAAATTTTTTTCATATACTTTAAGATCAAAATTATGTTGATTGTCTTATTTGAGACAAATAACAAATTTTGCAATTCGGGGTATAAAAAATATACATGTATATACATTATTTGATAATGTTTTAAAATTTTTACATACATAAGTATTGTAGTTATAGATAAAAAAACATAAAGCAATACATAAATTAGACAATCCCCAAACAAAGCCAAAGCTGTCTGGATACGGGATACACATTAAAAAAAAAGAAAACAGTACCCGCTGACATTACCAGTGCTGGTGCTTGAAATCGAATCAAGATTACGGTAGTCAATACTTAACTGAATTTTCCACGTAATGCTCCCTAACTAACTCGGCTACAGTGACGACATAATCCGTGACGTGATTTGACGAAGTAACTTTTCATATAGACAAAATTATTGTCTTAATTTTTATTTATAACTTTTTTGTTTTGAAAATGATTTGTTTTTCTCGGTATCACTAAAAGAAAAACTTTAAAGTTAAACGTGTCGTATAAATCCTTTTTGTCATGGTATATCCAGAACATTTTTATGCTTTATGTAACCGACGGCATGGGTGATGGTACTTTACAACAGTACATTAACAGCAATAATTTGAACTTGAAGAACAATACTGGTATGACCTTATCACCCCTAAGTTCTAAAAAAATAATAAAATACAAAACATCTCAATTTTTATTTTTCTCAATTAATCCTAAAATATATTATATTTTCTTTCGTTCAGAAATTGGTAGTATTACAAAAATCTTTTTTTCTACGAGTATATACAAGCATTACATTTCATAATTTAAATTAAAATTAATTCCGAAATAGCGTAGTACAGCCTCTCTACGTGTATAAGGCAATTTCAAATTCCTAGAACATCATAAGATTGTTAGGAGTTCTACGGATAATTCTAATTTACATAAAAAGCGGACTTGTCACGCAAAATATGTTCCCTTAATTAGTTGCAGGAATTTTCAGTGTTATTATACGTCCATAAAGCTTTTTTGTATAGGCATCGTCCATCAGCGGTTAAAAACGTATAGTCACTACTTTTTTATTACAGGTATCAAAAAATTTAATTTCCATCAATGTTAGGTTAAGACTTCTCCTTGAATTGTTTATATTTTTTATTGTTGGGTATACTTTAGTTAATACTCCTTTGAATAAACTTTTTACTTATTTTCTAATAATTAAAGTTTTAACTTTGTTATACATATATTCTTAAATGATACCCATACCGATATTTAATAATTGATACCACTAAAGGATATTCTACCAATAGGTATATTTTATATCCATAATTATCCATTTTAACGTTATTGAGAAATTATAGAAATCATGGAATATGAAAACTTATTAGATGAGAAGAATATCTAAAAATATCCAACTGTAAATTAAAGAAAATTTATTTAAAGCTCGCCTATTTTAAGATTTATTGTTTCTCGCGTTCGAAAAATAAATTGCTTGATTAAAGTTATTCGTAATATGTAATAATATTAATATATCACATTCAATAATAGCCTCCCCTTATACTTTATATTATACCAATAAAAAAGGATTCTGCATCTTACGGAATTCATTATAATGAATATAATGGGTAAGAATAAAACAAAATATGTGTGGTTAAGAATATAATATGTGTGTTGTATTCTTCAATACGATTTTTACATTGTTTATACCTATACATTATGTTCCTCAGGTGAGAAAGAAATGTACATTTTTTCTTGTAGAATTTTCAAAAGAAAACTAATTAAAAATACTATTCCCGTTTTTCTATATTTCCCATTTTCCATTTCGCTAGTGTTTAATAATATTTATTTACCTTAAATTTATTACTTTGCTATCCTAGAAAAATGTTTCAATACCATCTATTTATTGAATCATAATCAATTTCTTGAAATCTTATTATAAGAAAACAAGCAATCGAGGACGAAACAATCCTTCAGTGTTTGTGGAAATCTGGTTTCCTATTTTTGTTGCTGTATCCAATGTTCCAACAAAAAAATATACATGAAATTGATATGTACTTTCTGCATTATTCATTTTAAAAAACGTTCACTAATAAATGCTTTTATTTATTACTACATTAAGAGAAATTGATCAGTACAAAAAATACATATATTTATAAACATCGTATTATCATCAATTTAGCACAAAATTGTTTTGCACAAAATCGTTTGCGAAAATACTTTTCAGTGTAATCAGCACAAAATCATGTTGTTAAGATACTTTTGTAGTGTATGCCTTACATTATTTCTAGCATAGGTAAGGAAATGAATTCTTGCATTAATTCAGGGTTCTTAGTTGATTTAGGTGACTTATTAGAGGATAAAAAGATAAATGACAAATAATATAATCCCAATATACCGCGCATTCGTAGATAGAAGTCGCTTTGCTAACAGATATATTTTTTTTGTAGTATTAGTGATATATTTTTATGCTTAGTAAACCATCTTAACAAAATAAGTTTTACTGTGGTAATAACTGAGACTACTTGGAGTCTAGTGAAAGTAGATACTTTGTTTGGGTTGTTAACTTGTACCTTATTAGACGTAATATAGTAGATATTTATCTCAGTGTAATTATTGATATAAATAAATGCGTGTATTTCTGCAATTAATTAAGCCACATAATTTGGCGAATATTTGTGATTATTCAACGAATAATACACACCTTTTCAATGTTGTTTTTAATATTTAATTTCCAAATTATTTATTGAATTAACAAAACGTATTGATAGTAAACATTGTAATGATCGTAAAGTATCAAAAAACATGCTTTTCCGTAAGATGCAGGGTCTCCCTCCTCCACCTCCTGTGCTACATGTAGTAGTAACATTGCACCTTCACCTAGAACACATGTAAATTTCTTTCACGTTTACGTGGGCATCCTACTCTATTCTTCACCTCATTCTCGCTACCATTACCCTCGCGTCGATGTGCCGCTCCCCCACAACCAACACCCGACTACCCACCTGTACTGGTCAGGTAACCAAGAACTAAGGTTAGGTTTGTTTTACAGAGCCATGGCAGAGCTAGCCGTTAGTTGGCTGGATGATGCGATCCGGTACGGACCACGCGCGATGTGACCAACGTGTCTCTAAACCATCACCATGTTCCCCGGCTACGGCATGGGGATGTTCCGATGTTGTGTTAGCCTACTCCTAATCGTGAGTGTGACAAATGGGATCGAGTGCGCCAGGAACAAATTCAGAGGACACGGATTCAACAACTCTCACATCCTCCAGCACCAGGTTCGGGCCAGGCCCCCGATGATAGAAAAGGAATCGGAATTCCTGAACAAGGGAAAAAGTAAGTCGAGGAAGGCGCTAGAAGTGTTCTCGGAAACTCGGGGAAGTTAACACGTTTGCAATATGTGAAAGGTTGTTCGTTTTGCGCGTATACGTGGGTTTGTTTACGTGCGAGGTAGAGTTGACAGGTGAGCTTCATAAAGCTGGATTTCCAGTGGATTATATATTATCCTTCATTTCGAAACGAGGACATAAATTGTCTTTTAAGAAAAAAACCAAATTGTAGGAGTGGTACTGAAATACGATAGATCTTCAAGGTAAAAACCGAGGGACAAGGATACATAAAAGACGTTTTTATGCTCAAATTTGTAAAGAATACAATGATGTAATCCTCTTACAATTTTTTTAAACAGCTATCTAAAGAACCTTCAATAGTTTCTCAGATGTAGTCTCATTGTTTACATGTAGGTACTCTTTATTTGAGAAGATAATCTAATAGCTAGAAATAGATATTGTGATATCTATATTTGATACTGCCTTCAATAGTTTAGATAACTTAGGTATTGTACCAAATTTTAATACAAAAGTGCCAGTTTAATACAATACTTGTGATGTGCCCTACATTAATTTTCAAAATATTCGTGTTTACATAAAACTGTTATCATCTTGTATGACTTACCATACTTTTTTGGGCCGAATTTTTAATCGATTTCCTTGGTTTTGTAATATAGTCAGATAAATGACTGATGTAGAAAATCTCTTCGTGCTCAGATTGTCCAATACTACAAAATTAATTTTTGTCCGACTCCCCGAGAGATGCTCAACATTATCACTATAATTCCCCTTTTCTTAGGATTGCCTAAAGTTAACGATTTTGTCCATCACATCAGTTAAAGTGTTTTTCAAAGAATCGTTATTACCAGTTAACGTAATGTTTGTTTACAAGCACTGTTCGTAAATTTCGAAAATGTTCCTATTATTTTGATTGAACTATAAGTAATGGTTTATGGTTTATATATACTACATATGTACAAAAAAAAAACGCGGGAAATCCAGCACTAAACGCTCCACATTGTTTTGAAACTTTACTATCGCCATATCCCATTGATGTTATTGTTTCTTACGGCTCAACGTCACATATTGCAAACGGTCACTGTTTATTTTAGATAAGGATATTAGGATTGTACGTTTCGCTTTGCAGTTATCGCCCGTTGTAGTTGATAGCACCACGCAGATAAAATAATAACTTCAGAAAAGCGTGTATCAACCGAAGATTAAAATTGTGTTTGCTCAGCTTGGAGTTTACATTTACATCTTTTTACTGTAATTTTTATAACAATGATTACGCGTTTTCGACGTGCATGGTGTTATTTATTACAGAACTATAATAGTTAATATTTGAGAGATAGGCGCTTCTGTAAACTAGATTTGCTATGCCATCAGTGTTTAAGAAGTGTGTTCGTCGTCATCATTCTTATATTAAAGAAAATAATAAACACAGTCCAGTGAGTAGGTTTTGTTGTTTCGTGTTAATTTATCAATACCTTTACCGTTTCAGTTTAAACCTTTTCGAGACGAGGTAATAAAACCTACTCACCAATATTACTTTTCCAATATTTTGACCAATTTGATTTGCTGTAGGCAGATACAGTTTGTTTCATTATTTACTCAGATGGAAATTAGATATTTAATTATAAAAATAAGTATACATATACATACATTATTATATTCCTCTGACAATTAATTTATATTTAATTTACATATTAAACACGTATAATTACAATTGGAATTGTTATTTTTTGTAAATGGCTCAGTATTTTTTTCTTCAGCGAATCATAAATGTATTTTTAATGATATTTAAATTTCCGTTTGTTGGGGTTTGTTTGCAGATACATATTTTTGCTATAAAATTCAAGATTTGAAATGGTATATATCGCATATTTTGATATTTTGAAGTGATGTATATACATAAATGAAACGAAGTGAAGCACATGAAACCCTTTAACAAATATTAAAAAGGTCCTACACACTTTAGTCAAATATGGCAGAAGGCTTAAATTATTCCTATAAGATCTGAATAACTTTCTAAATTATATATTATCAAAATTTCTTTATTCCTTTATTTGTAATGTATACAGGGCCTGGCATAAATATGATGACTAATGCTAGTCTGGTAACTTTTGTATTATCTGCTTTGTACAAAAATGTTTAATTTAAACGATTTTTAGCTATTTATTTTTCATATGTTGGTGATCTTGAAACTTTTTTCTCGAATATCTGTTCACTGTTGGCTGCTATGGCACTGAACTTCATTCATTCCTCAAATGATAACATATAATTTATCATGTTTATCATTTTTTATCATGTTCATTATCGGCACATTATTCTGCATATGGCTGCATAAATATTCACTAGGTTTCATTAAGCAAATATTAAGAAACGGAAAAAAATTGTATTTGTCTTACTTATTATTATTTACTGATTATTCCTTTCATATTCGGCCAGCCTTTTATGCGGCCCCATCCAAGAAGTCACAATGGGTTAGATCAGACAATCGTGCTGGCCACATCACTGTTCTGTTTCTGTTCTAGATAGTTTCTCACTGTAATTCCAAAGTAGGCAAGTGCTGTATCAATTCCTTTGGATGCTAAGTATGAGTTTCGGTTATCCAATTCGGGTTATGTTGTACATAATAACTGTAGTTATACCTGTTAGAAACCAATATAGCATGAAATGGCTGCATCAGAGAATAAAATCGTATCGTCAAACTGTGGTGACTTTGTTTTGATGGCAGATATTCCTATAATTTCCCTAAATTGAACCATTCTGTCATACTCGGTTAATTCCTAAATTGAGGTTCTTTAGCTATACGTGCACCATTTCTACTATCAACCTCAGCTAAATTTAATTTATTATCTAATAAAACGACACCAAAGTTTAGCTATGAAGATCTGAACATCATGAAAAAATAAATATTTTCATTCATTGTCACGAAACTGACTGGGTTCAAAAGGTTGATAAATCTGTTATATTTTATTTGAACAACAATCATTTTCGGAAAGTTGACTTCAAAAGAAATTATGACGAGATATGATCATACACACACTTTGTTGAAACAATTCTGAGATAACCTAAGAAAGCCTTTAGAGATCAATGTGCTGATTTAGAATATGACAAAAACGATATAGGTTACCACTGAAAAATTGAGTGCCGCAACACGCATAGCCGCAAGAATGTTTCAAGGTGATTGACATATGTAATATAAATTGATAAAAACTTTTATTTAAAATATTTTTGTATAAAGCAGATAATTAAAAAATTACAGGAATTCCATACTTATGCTAGACCCTGTATATAATGTACATATCTTAAATTTTGTCATGATGAAATTCTTAATCCTGGAGTAGGTTGGAACCTTTGGTGTGAAGATAACACTAACTTAGTTTTCCACAAAACGCTATACACTACACTCGACGCGCGTTTCGCCAACAAAGTTGACATCATCTGGAGACGATTAAAACCAAGTTTTTAGTTTTAATCATCCCCAGATGGTGCCAACATCGTTTGTTTTGGTGTTTTGTGAAAAACCAAGTTAGTGTTATGATAAAATTTTGCAATAGAAAACGCAACTGTAATTAAAGGAAAGATGTAATTAAGGAATTAATTTACATGACGGAACTTTTACTGTTAATGTCTTATATGCTATTTTGTGAACTCTTGTAATTGGATTTAATGTTGCTAAGATTTTGAGTGAACTTTTTAAATAGCTTAATGCAATGCTCGGTAATGTGACTGTTTTAGAAAATGTAAGAATTTTAACGGCTTTACCATATACTGGCCCTACTTACTACTCACAAAATAAATGATACAGCATCTAGTTTCAGAATGCGCTTTTATTTGTGCGCCCGTTCGATGTAGTAGACGAATAATTAATAGTATTTGTAATTAATTAAGCATTGTGAAGAAGGGTACCATACAAAGAACCATCACGCCGAAAATCCAATCTAAAAATTAATAACCAATCAAACAAAAAACGCAAATCAAAAAACATGACAATCATTTTTATAATGAGTGTTGTAATAATAATTTTAATAGCTTCTTATATCAGATCACGGGTATATTTTCCCGAATTTTAATTAGTGTACCAATAAAAAGGCCAGCTGAAGGATACTTCAAGGACACTGGGTTATTTACGTTTTTTTTTATCCCCTGACAGCTGACTGACTAAAGAAATATAGATCTATTCATCTTTAATGTAAGCGCTAGAGGATGATAGCGATACGTTATTAAGTTTTTGTGTACTGAACAATACTCCATTTAATGATGGTAATTATGGGATGTTTTACAATTCTAAGGCCTAGGAACATAAAATATTTGAATTTAAAATCAACAGTAAAATTCGAATTCGATTGTTGTGTCGTTAGTGCGGGGAATTATTTATGGTCGCTTATGGAACGTTAACGATAACAGGGTGTTTATTAATATTTATTAACTTATGCAATTGAAAAATATGTTTATTGTTATTGGTGGTAATTTATTTCGTTAGACAGTAATTTACAGGTAATAATTTCAAAACTACAAAGGAATTATGGCAAATTTGAATGATGTAATTAATCAAGTACAACAGCGCATCTCTTAAGAGTTTTTTTATGAATTATGACAACAAACGTTTACAATAGAATATAAAATAATTTTACCATTAAGTATACAAATTGCAGAGAAGAACTTTTCAACTATTATACAAGATAATTTTAAACACTTAAACTCTAAGCTAAGGTATTGTTTAATCATTTCAAACTTACTAAATTGTTTATAGTGTTGCTGTAACTGTCTTTTTATATCATTAAATATTGGGTTCCTCGTATTCGTCCTCTTGAATCAACATACCTTAAACTATTTTACATGGTTTTAAATACAAATATACATAGATACATACAATATTACACTGGGGAACATGTTTCTGTCATTCGCTGTTGCATGAGCTTTTTTAACTGATCTTAGTAATATTTTTATCGATTGATTTACAATCTGGAATTGTTTTTTTTCGATGCATGCTTTGGTTTACTTGCAATTTTATGTTGAGTATAGAGCGTATCAAGTTAAGTTAATATAGTAACCCTATGATGCATCACCTATAGACAGACAGACACACAATCTATTTCATGCAATGAATCAGATTCAGAGGAAGAAAATACAGTGCAAAATTTTTCTTCTACAGATGAGTTATATACCTAAAAGTACTTTACTAGATATTGAAAATATGGAAGTTTTATTTAAAGATGATGTTATACAACAATGCTACAACACTAATTGGGAAAGTGATGACGGAAAGAATTAAAAAGAATTGATGCAGAATGTGTTTGCCTGGAAAAAAGTTGTGCACAACCAACAACCACAACAATTTACTGAAAACTTTCAGCCTAACATTAGTGATTCTGCTGAATCCCTTGTACATTTATTTCCATTACAAGTTTTTCAACATATTGTTTTTAAAACTAATATGTTTGCTACACAGAAAAATGGAGGGAGTGCAAACGCATTCACGCCAACAAATATGGAAGAACTAGAGGCGTTTTTCGGCATCAACCTTATGATGGATGTAAAGAAACCTACCAGTTATAGAGATCACTGGTCCGCAAGACCAGAATTTCGGAACACATTTATTAGTAGTATTATGCCTAGAAATAGATTTAGTTGGTTACTCAATCACGTACATTTCAATTCTGTACAACCATGTCGAGGTGAACCCAGTTTCGACAAGCTGTACGAAATCCGTCCAGTCCTAAATACACTGGAACATACATTTTTTGATTGCTACAAACCAGGTGAAAACCAATCTATTGACCAATGGTGAAATTTAAAGGTCGCAGTAGTTTGCGTCAATATATGCCTCTAAAATCGAAAAAGCACATGGGATATATTGATAGAATTGATATGATGAAATCTTTGTATGAGGTGGACCGTATATCAAAAAAAAAAATGGTACCATCGACTTTTTCGGCACTTCCTCGATTTATGCATCTTGAATGCATTCGTAATTTTTACAAAAAGAATTGAAAACTCACCTAGCACCTCAAGCTGTATAAATTATTGGATCGGATCCAGCTATAGCCAAAAAGGCAGGAAAAGCATACAACCTCCTTCAAATAAGTTCCAAACTATTGTCCGCAAGAGATCAGGCATCACAAGATTACGCATATGCCAATATATGGTAGTTCTCTGCGGTGTAACAGATGCATCACAGAGCCACACCGCACAAGATGGAGGTGTTCAACTTGTGGAATTGGATTTTGCCTCAATGATAATAGAAATTGTTTTTTACATCATGCCAAATAATTAGAACAATCGTTTTATAAAATAAATATTTGATGTTTTGTATTTATGGTTTTTTATTCCCCACTGCGTGGTGGTTTTACCTTGAAACCACTTCCTAGTAAGCCCGATGGTTTCACTGTCAAACCACGTTCTACTGCCCTTAAATAAATCCCGTTAAATTCTTATATATGACCAAGTTACAGCCATTTTCAATACTTGGAATTCAAGTAAGAAAAAATAAATAAATGTGGGCCTCAAATGGTTAAAGTAAAACCTTTTAACTTAGTTCAAAGAATTCAGATCAGCATACAAACTGAATACGGGATGTGATTTTACAAGAATTTAGAAATAGTAAAGGCACTTGTTCGAAATCAGTTTCAAACAGTAGTTAAGAATATTTAATTAAAATACATCAACAACGTTGTTAAAACGCATTCAGTAATAGTGATGATTACAGCAAGGATGTGGCTCTAAAATAGAATAAAGCAGGAATATATTTATGCAGCTAACGGTACAATTCGACGCTTAATTATTAATTTACAGTATCTTTAAATTCGATGAAAATTAATCGTCGAATTATAATTAACATTATGGGTTTTAAAAGTTATAAACCTTACTTAAAACCACTCGAAAAGTTGTCATAAGAGGAATGCTTTTAACATTAACACGTAAGTAAACGTAAGGACACTAAACTATTATTAAATGCTGATAAATTGTTCTCGTCCGTAGCATTCGAGTAATAAATTGATACTGCGCAACGTAACCGGCTCCACGTCATAATTTAATGCCTTAAAATATTACCTTCATCGGTTTAAATATTCAAAAGTTTTATGTTGATTTCTCCGCATATATTTTAGACTCGAGTTATTCAACTTATAAAATAAATGAAAGTAACGTAGATCTAGACACTTGTTGCTCGAAAACCTGCTGGCTCGATGTGACCCAAATTAGATTGAGCGGAGAGCTGACACCAAATGCCACAATCGTACTTTTATACATCTAGCTAATGGTACACTTTCATGGTAATTATAATTAGTTGTGCTCAGTTGTTTTTGTTTTTTTTTTTTTTTTTTTTGAAGAATGATGTCGATATTGCGTTCGCTGTAGTAATAGTAATCAAAGAATTGCATAGTACACGTCAAATGTATATTAGCGGTTTTGATAATTATTATTCTAAACTTTAACGGAAACATTATTATCAAATACTCGGTGTAGTACTTCAAGAGCATTATCATTTTTTTAGAATATCTGCATTACATATGTAGAGATTTGTAGCTGCTGCTTATCTACCAATTACTTAATAGTTCCCTCTTTGTTACACGTATCATTAATTGTAACTGTGACAATGTTATGGTTAACACTAACGCACATCTTATGTCGTCTTTATTTTATCATTTATCACGTTTTCTTATTATAGTGCGTTCGTGATTTCATGAAAAATAAGTTTGATGCCATATATGTTAACATCGAAGGTTACAATTAATTTCCAAAATATTTTTTTATCACTACTATATGGATACTCTGCCCTGAGTTTGATGCTATGAATTCAAAATTCACTTCACGGTGACATGGCATTATCACTTTGATGCCGCAACAAAGATATTTCATATACTCATAAAGGATCTTCAAACAAGAACGTTCGATTTTTAAATGTAAATAAAAGAAGTTGTGTGTGAGATATCCACTCAATTTTATTTATTTGAAAGAATATTTTATGGCATTAAGGATGGAATATAACGTCGTTCAAATGCCTGCCGCGGCTTTGCTTACTGGCACATATTCGAGAGGTCCAATTTTCGATGACTGTCGCATAAATCTGGCTGAATTTGATGGATGGCGTTCGTTATGTTGACTTTGAGGGCATCAATTGTTTGCAGCTTATTCGCATAAGCCTGCGATTTATAATAGCCCCAAAGGAAGAAGTCGTTACATCGCACGATCTCGGTGGGTAGTTTACGTCGCGTACATGGTCATTTACCTTAAGTTCCTGGGTTAGTTGGATTTTATACGGGTGCAGATCCAAGTTTCGACGCAAAATTCGCCAAGTTGAAGTCATAGAAAAGCCAAGTTCTTGTGAGTGACGAAAAATTTACTGTCTCGGGTTTTCTCCTACATTCTCACGCACAGCAGCGATGTTTTCAGCAGACCTTGCGTTTCGGTAACGTACAGGTGTTGACTGATTATTCTTCAAACCGGTTAATTCGAATTTGGACACGAAACGTCGAATAGTCGACTCGTTGAGACGGTTGTGGCGATGTTAAAAATCACGTAATGCGTGGAACGTTTCTAGAACGGAGCACTGATTTTGAAAATTAAATTTGATAATATGCACACATTCTTGAACGCTATAACCTACCATGGTGTTTTGCCTCATACCACTGAACAATTCCCAATAAATTTTACAGATGTTGCTGCTTTAACTACATGGCCGTTATAACTTAATAAATTTCGAGCGTCCATATTGAAAGACCCTTCAGTATAAATAGCTTTTTGCAACAATATGTTGCAAATATATTCATTATTAGTAATGAACACACAAATATTATAGTAAGTAGATTTGAACAAGAATTTAAAATGTTTGAACATATAAATCGGCTTCCTTACTCCAATACCTCAAGCTTCGCAGGGGGAAGTTATATATGGGACCGAGGACAAACATATCTAGGATTCATACATAGGAAGAGGTAGACTAAATTCTCCTTGTTAGAATTTTAACACAAACATTCGATAATACCAGTACTGGCTCTAGTTCACCACGATAGTATGGCCACTTACTTACTTTCCAGATTCGAGAGCAAATGATCGACTTTTATTACCTCTATGAATACTATTTTATAACCGAGCATTCACTGTTTTCCCCTTTCTTCCTGTCTTGAACATTTCCGAAGGTGATAGCAAAGCAGGTAAACGTCTAGAGAAATTAGAAAACAACGATAGATCCTGAATGGACTTTCTACCGCATGGAAAGAGTTTTTAATAATTATTATATATGTAGGTCATGATGGAATAATGATGGAAGGCTTATTTAACGATAAAACTATAAACAAAATTATGAGAACAGACATGTCCTGTTTTCTTTGAAATTTTAAATAATTCACAATTATTTTGCAATTTAATGAATCGCCACTTACACCATTACAATTCTTTCATCAGAAGCTTAGTTCAAGAATGTATTCTGTTTTTTGTATCAAAATTTTGTATAATTTATGGATGTACATTTTTGTGATACTCCTGAGACATACTCGTAGTCATAGTTCCTGATAAATAAAGGAAAAATCTTCACAAATCTTCTAGTCTCTAAGATTCTCTTTTAGACGCAAAACGGAAAGCATAATGAACGGCGCATGTGCTTGTTAAGCGAGTGACCAACGGGTTCTGATATTCCGTGAGCTATGTAAGACGTAATTTGTACTTACACTCTTTTGTTGACGGAAAAATTGCAACGGCGATGCCCAGAGAACGTCGGTTTCGCATCACAAATGCAATCCAACCCGTAATTTCAACGACAAAGTTGCATTTAAGCGGTTGGCTTTCTTCTCATACTCCTTTGTTCCCGATTTCTCAAGTCGGAGCAATACGTTCGCCTCAGTAATTGCGATACTTCCTCAGATCTTTCACATAGTCCGTTGTTTTACGAAACAAAACATTGTTCCTAAATACGCCATGTTGACTTATTATTATATTTATTACGTATTGAGGTTGCTAATTTAAATAGTCAGATGGAGGAGCACGCACGGACGCACTTATGCATGGAGCCTCGTCCGTGAGTCGCTCTCGAGAGCCATGCATTATACACTCTCCGCATGCAACCAGACGACTTGATCTTGATTAATGACGTGCTCGGACTTCGTGCGGCTACTTTTTGTTTTACTACGAAGTTACAGCCTGGCCTGCTGTTGCATCGGGATAATATTCGTATTGATTGCTCCTTGATTGGATATTTATGATCTTTTGATCCCTTCCTTGCTAGACAGAAGTCGTGAAGAGGCCTCGCGCAGCTTTGTCGCTCATTTCAATGTTCCGCAAGTGATTTATATCCATTACCATCGCTTACAAGAGGACGGACTTCTAACACGTCGTTGCGATGCCACAATAATGATCACCTAATTATTGAAATCAACTGTGAAATCTACAACTTAAAACCAGATGATCTGTAAGTGTAAGCTTGTACTAAAATACACTAATAACCTTCCTCTTTATTTTCTTGTATCAGAAGTAGGTCTATCAAATTTCGATTAAAAGAATAGTTATATGAATCTAGTATCTAATGTGGCTTGAAGGATCTATTGTGATCAAGGTACCTAGTTCTACCTAGATCATTCAGGTTACAGAAAACATTCTACTTTTGCTAATTATATCTTAGAAAGTGGGCATAATTTCCCAGATGTTAATAATATGATCCCATATTAATGACCCCAGATTAATAATAATATGATCACTATGCCAGCAAAGGTTTAAAACATAACTGGTTAGAAGCAATGGAAATCTATAAATACAATCATAGTGATAATTTTAACTTGTTAAAAGATCAAGTAGATATACTATATTCTTCTCTTTTTACTGTTATCAAAATTAGTGAACCCCCTGTATAATAGTTCTTAATAATATTCCTGAAAATTCCCACAATTTGATGGTCGGGATTGCAGCATTTATAAAATACTTTTTCCCGTAAACCTTAATTATCTGTTCATTGTCATAACCCTTATTCTGTGTAATTGGATAGTATGTATATATTATAGGAACCGAATTTTTATGTTTTATTCTTAGTTAAATCATCGTTTTGAAAATTACATAACAGTGTCGAAACTGCAGTCACGATTTTTGTGTAAATACAGTGGTATAAAACTTGGTAGTTGTTTTACTCAATTGCGTCGGAATTATGAACTACCACAGAGTAACGGCTTCCTGGATCAATTTCTTTTATCTAATTTTGTAATTTCTCGTTTTACAATTTTCTTTTTTAACTATTCCAAAAACACGAATAATAATTAATCAGAATTAGTGTTAGAAATAATGTTCGAAATAATACGATAGTTAGTGCTAGAAATAATATTTTAAAGCCTTATGATACATTTTGTATTTTTATCGTATCGCTGCATGTCTGTTTCGAACAGTAAAGATAAAGACGATGTACTACTATTACACAAATAAGAAAAATGTGTCAAGTAAATACTTTTATGACAAAACATTAGTTTATTTAGAGGAATAGTGGATCAAACGTAAATATTTTCCTTAAGAAATAACGAAACAGTTCAGATAACAATTGACGTACTTCTATTTTCTATTGGATATTTAAATGTGCTTATAAACTAAACATAGATAATTTAAAGCTTGTACTGCAGGTATAAAATACATATTTTTTTCAACTAATTAAAAAACTTTTGTTTCTGTTAATAACATGTACAGATATAAAGAGAAAATACAGCTTGAAGTTAAATATACTATAAAATTAAACATTTAAATTAGAATCCTGGGAAGGGGCTGTAACCTTCGATGCAGCAACAAAAACGGGAGTACAGTTTTCCAGGAACACCGAAAGATTATACGTTTATGAACACACGTTTCGACTCGATTTTAATCAATTTTTATTATCTCTCGCTGAAACACCTATATCGATAAATGTGCAATCTTTTGTTGATCATAGAGGTTTGTTTGGTCTTCTGTTTTTATTTAAATTAGAATAAAATAAAACGCAATTTTCTTAATAGAAGTGTGTCTATCACCCACCTTTTATTAAGAACACCTATTTGCTATTTAACAAAATTATTCTGTAGGTTTTAGTTACTCTCGATACTACACTGTAATGTACAGGCACAGAAAAAGTTCATTATTAAAACATATTTTGCCCTAGATCACTATAATACAATCCACTATACTAAATTCTTCTCAAATCGGATATCATATCAAACGTTTGTATTATTTAAGATCTTTGAGAAAAGTAGATTTGTGTTAATTTTTCAAATTATTTGCATTTTTATCTGGTGCTAATCCGTAATGTAACACGCATAAATTTTATTATGATACTTTTATAATTTCCCGCCTTTATTAAACATACCCGTATCTATTCTTGACAATGTTATTCATTACTTGTTTTGCAATTTAATCGAGTTGTTAACTAATACACCTAATTAATTAATCAGATCTATGTGTATGCGAAACACTTTCAATGTAGATTACTAATTAGATTTTGCTATGTTAATTTGATATATCTAGAACTATGACGAAATTATATTAAATATCTATGTTTTTGAAAAAATAAAATTATGTGTTTTTACACATAACAGTTCTATTTGCTAGCCTTGTGCTATTAACGTGCAATTCGTCAAAAGAGACACTATACTTTTATGTGACATTATTTAATGCTATGGTAAAAATATTCATTTTATTATAGAAGCCTTATCAAATATACTTGAGCTATGTACACAACCATGGAATTGAAGTCTGGCAAATGTATTTTTTTAAACAAATATACCAGGACAGATAAAATTTACAAATATCCGTAGTATCGGAGAAAGTATTAAGATTGTGTTGTGAACAGAAATATCTTTAGTGACACAAAGTCATCTTTATGATATTGACTTTCCTTGTAATATATTTTTTAACACAAATAATATCGTTATAGAATTACTATTTTGCATATTGTACCTGTATCAAAGCTAATTTAATGACTATACTTAAAGTCTGTATATATTATATATGGCAGAGCAATAAAAATGCTTATTATTCTTAAAGTCACATACACAGTACACGATACAATAAATTGGTATAAGTGAAATCTAGAGATGCATCAAGTCAAGTAATTTGATGTTTTTATAAATTACTTAACTTGACATAAAAACCAAGCTTTTCAAAAATTCACTACTTGACTTGACTTGATTTTTCATCGTTACTGCTAAGATATTTTAGAATAGTGGAAAAGACACGAAAACATTTCTCCAAACTTGGCCATAATGGCCAAAGATTTTTTATCAACACCTGCATCTACAGCTCCTGTTGAAAGGCAGTTTTCCAGGGCTGCTCTAACTATTACAAAAACTTATTATTATATTATTATTATATTTATATATTTATTATATAGATTATAGTTCAAGATTTCGTTTTGGAAATAAAAGGTTTTATTGCAAGGTTTCCTTTATTATTATTTCTTGATAATATTAAATGATTAATGAAAAATCAAGTAGTCTTGAAAAAATCAAGTAGTCCTCAAGAACTACTTTATTTTTCAAGTACTTGAAATATAACTACTTGACTTGAACTTGACTTGATTTCAAGTCAAGTCAAGTCAAGTCAAGTAGCTTGAAAGTTAAGTCAAGCCGTGCATCTCTAGTGAAATCACTCTAGCCACCTTAGTCTATTTCGCAAATAATTTACTCTTATGGTATAGAGCTTTGTTTACAAAAATATCTTCATAAGTCTCATTAATTATAAATGAATATTACCCTAATTCAGTGCATAATATGCTAATTATGCACTGAAGGGATTATATTATGATTATGTTAATATTAATTGACTGACTTAATATTGTTCAAGTATTAAGTCTCAATTTAGAAAAGTTTATTTCATTTCCAAGAAATTTGGCACATTTTATTACTAGTCTGCCGATTTCATAAACATTACAGATATTTCCTTCTTTAGAAAATTTTAGTCTAGGAAAAATTTTAGAATTAAAAACATTTCTCAACATTTTATCCAATATTCATGAAATTTCGCCCAGCTTGTTTGCTCCAAAGTATTTTTTTAAACTATTTACATTTTTTAAAATGTATCTGAAGATGGAAAGATACTTTTCAAATTATATCGATAAATTATATAGAGATAAGTATTCTCCAAAAACTTTTGTATATATTTACTTGTTTTCATCGTATAGCATGGGAAAAAACTTAATATCTAGTACCAATAATATAAAATAAAACTTAAAAATGATGTCAGTTCAAAAATTTCAGTGTTACTATGTACTTTGTAGTTTAATACTTAATGATGTTATTTATATTGTATGACCATTTTTTTGGAAGATATACCCCTTTACTGACATTAGCTATGAAAATAAGTTCACGATATAGAGTTTATCTGAATATTTCTCATGTGGTTTCAGGCGTTTCATTAAAGTGACACAAATTTCGAACTCAGTTGCTACCTAATTGATATTCTCATACGATAAGCTGATCTGCATCTAACTTTCTAATCTCGCTGGTTCCTTGACTCCAGCATTTTTTCTTATTCACATCAGCAACGTTGTCGACATTGAGCAAAACCATGGTCTCTCGGAGTTATAAATTAATGTCAGGAATTTCTTCTACGCTATTAATGGACACGTTCTTAAATATTTGATATGCGGTGAGAAACGGGAGAGGGGGGAGAGTGTTAATCAATATTTGACATTTTAAAGAGTACACGTTATTACGTCGAACTGGCTCGTAAACGTTTTAACGGCGAAATTTGAATAAACATCGACATTGTCGAGCCCAGGTGTGTCAATATGGAGAATAACAAATAACGAGGTACTTTTAGTTCTCAGAAAGTGTCTGGGTATATACCTGTACAAATGACATGCAAATTGCTCACATCACTTGCGTTATAATATGCTGTTTTCTCTTTTGTTAGAAGCATGTCCTAGTATACACATTTTTCTAAATTAAAAGCGTGTTCGCGTTATGTTTTTTATTGTTGCTCGTTGTTTTCATTTGGCGGATTTAAGATCTGATTTTTATTTTATTATCTGCTGCTGTGATATATATTACCTGATCTATTTTGATATATTTATCATGATAGTAAATATTGATACCATCATATGCAACAAAAATTACTTTTCCATTATGCACAAAATAGATAAAAACACGATATACCATAACACAATTTGATGGAAATACAAGAAAAACTTTAATAGTTATTTTGACAATAGATTCAGATTATTCCTGTCTTTAAATAAATAAATAATTTCGGAAATTAATCCCCTAGAACGGTTATTGGACACTGTTTTATAAGAAAATCGTTGTTCTTGATCCGATTTTCGTGATTTGTTACTAGATGAAATTTATCTGTTATTTAAAATAAAATAATATTACCTTAATCATTAATTCATCACTATATTATATTATATTAATATAATCATAGATAATTTAGGAAACTCTAGATATTCTCTATTTCCACTGAGTTGGTCAACTATAGATTCTCAACCTTATTTGAAATATAAAATGGGCATAGTTTTTGTTCATTTAATTGCTCAACTACGATTATCCGACGCGAATATGTTGCGAATCACATTCGAGGGATGCTACTACAAGGTTAATTTAACAGAAATTTGTTCTTTGTACAACACTTTTCAAATACAAAATTTAATTCATTTATTTTTTGATTATCCTCTGCTTTCTGTTATAAAGCCACGTGTAACTTTCCTGGAAAGTTTCCCATCACCGATTGATATCTTAGGAAATGTATCGTATGAAAATGTTAAAGCCGTCAGCGAACTTCTCAGAAACATTCTAAATTCTTAGGCCTTCTTTAATGAATGAATAATTCATTTCTTTTTCTTATAATTATAAATTTTCATAATTATTTTTATCAAATTCTGCTTTACTATTACTATTAGTTGCTTTAGTTTATTATTTATATTTTTTCTTTTGTTTTTTGTCATATATAGCAGGCCGCATGTATGTATTAATAAGCTCCTTGTTATAAGATAAGAAGTATATTTTTATAAATAGCTACTAGTGGCCAGATCTGCTGAGAATAAATTATCCTATAACTACCTCGTAGAAAGTCTTCCTATATTGTTAGAGTAATAATACAATGCCAATTACTTGGAGCTGGCCTAGATCCCCTATTCAACATGTCAACTGAGCATGCTTGTGCGCCTGTGTGACCGTTCAGGGGTTAGGTGAAACAGTAGCTCTAAGCTAAACCTTAGCCCCTGAACAAAAGCAAAAAAATATATAAATTGAAAACACCGACATCCGTACACTGATTAAATGAACAGTAATTGTATTTAACAGTAATTTTTATTTTCAGGGCATTTTCAATCTTCTATTTTATTATTCCAGTGCTGAGACTGTTAACTTTAAATACTGTAAAACACTGTTCTTTTGTTCTTATATTTTCATTTACAATTTTTATGAACATTACCCGATTGTAATCGTTAATTTGAAAAGTAAAACGTATACTTACGTAGTCCTGCGTGTACATATATATATATACCGTAAAATATTAATTTACCGCCTACTTAAATTACATAGGACGATCGTATCCAGTGTCACAAAGCAACGTAGACAGTGTTGAAGGTAAAAAGCGCAAGAAGAAAATATTTATGCATATAGAGTGTTCTCTCAGATAAGGTGGACGCAGTGCAGTCTAATTTATGTCGTAAAGATATGAAGTCATGCGTTAAAACTGGGTTTAGATAAGATCGAAATTAACACGAGCGTAAAATTTGGATTTTTAAGAAAAAGCAAATGAAGTATGTCCTTTTTATAAGGACCTGTAAAACATTTCGTGGTACCTAGGGATCCTTGTAAGGTTTGATGGGTTGACAATAGTCATTACATTCGAAAATAATCATTACTTTCATACCATGCTTGTATTTTATTTAAAATACATTGATACGTTAACATATTACTGATTTTGTAAAAATGATACGAGCCACTCCACATGATTTGTATCTCGAAATAATGTTGTAGGGCAAATATAAGACTAGATGAATTTTTATAACTAAAAAATAACATAGAGACCATGACATCGAAAAGTTACACGTTATTCGACGCGGGTTTCGCCAACCAAGTTGGCATCATCAGAACATAATAAAACTCCATGATGTCAACATGATTTACGAAACGCGCGTCATGTAACTGTTGGAATATTACATTCAACAATAATTATTTTAGGTTTAAAAATAGTCTTCATGCGGTGCCTGAAATTAAACATAAACATTAGGTCAGCATTTATGAGTTCGGGTAACTCAATATCGAATGTTTAACTGTTCAAATGTCGTTGAAATAAAAATTGATTATTTAGTAAGTCAGTCTGAAAGATTATACGTTAGAATACACATCTTAATTTCTTTGTACGTAATTTAGTTGTTATACAGGGTATCAATAAACTCGTATTGTCCTCAAATTGTATCTTTAATTATTTATTCTCCCAAGTACTTCGAACAGGTTATGGGCCCAGGTGCGTCGCGTAAGCTCACTTGTAAGGGAGAATAATTAAAAGGTACAACGCGAGTGATAACTATTGTTGTATAGACAACTGGAAAATGGCGGAAAGTGCTAAGTATAACATCGAAAAGTTGAACGGGCAAAACTACCAGTCCTGGAACTATTTAGTGAAAATGTTATTAATAAATGCGGATTTATGGGATGTAGTTTCGACTGAATTACCAACACCGGAGGAACGAAACGGCACCTGGCAGAAGAAAAATGACAAGGCCTTATCAACCATAGCCTTACTTGTCGATGTTAGTCAACTAGTGCATATCAGAAATAAGGAATACGCGCATGATGCGTGGGAAGCACTAAAGGAGTATCATCAAAAATCGAGTTTATCTAGCATGGTTTTTCTGTTAAAGCAAATTTGCAGGCTATCGCTAGATGAGAATGGTGATATGGAAGCACACATAAGTTCATTCTTGGAATTATTGAATAAACTGGCCGCTTTAGGGGAAGAAATTAAGGACAGGTTTGCGGCAGGCATTTTTCTGGGAAGTCTTCCAGACTCATACAGTTTTTTAATCACAGCGCTGGAAAGTAAGTCATCGAGTGAATTCACGCTTGAATTCGTAAAAAGTAAATTAATCGATGAGTACAGGAGGCGTCAAGGAGCTTTGAAAAGTCAAAACGAGTCAGCCATGAAATCAGTATATAATAAAAGGATCCAAAGTAATCAAACTGCAAGTACAGATGTAAAGCAATGTTACTTTTGCAACAGGAAAGGTCATTTTAAACGGGACTGTTTCAAGTATAAAGCGTTTAAAAGAGAAAAGGCCAATAAAGTTACTGAAATTAATACTGGTGACAGTGATGATGCGTGTTTTATGGTAAATTCAATCTCAACTGACGTAAACAGGGATTCTGCTTCGTGGTATGTGGATTCAGGAGCTTCGAGTCACATGGTAAACTACAAAGAATTTTATACCCAATTTGACGGTAGCAGAAAAGGCGTTGTGAGGTTAGCGGAGAAAGGGCAACACTCCAAGGTTCAGGGTATAGGAACAGGATTCATCAAGTGCGCGAATAGTGCGGGAGTGAATAAGCTAAAAATCGACGACGTGTTGTATGTGCCGGACTTATATTCAAATTTACTTTCTGTGAAAAAGTTAACTAGTGCAGGGTGTAACGTGCAGTTCGACAACAATAACTGTAAAATTGTCTCAGGCAGAAAAGTGATTGCGAGTGCGAGGCCGGCGCCCGACTTGTACAAGCTGTCAACTGTAGAACAGGCACTGAGCATCGTGAATGAACACTCCAGCAACTGTCAGCATACGTGGCATCGACGTTTTGGGCACAGGGACATAGAAGCAGTCAAGCGCTTGATGGAAAGAAAAATGGCAATCGGGATTAATATTAAGGATTGTAGGATTAGGGAAACTTGCAACTGCTGTGTAAAAGGTAAAATTATTCGTAAGAGTTTCTCGAAATTTTCTCAAAGCAACACATTTAATATACTTGACTTAATACATACAGATGTTTGCGGTCCCATGAAGACTGTTACTCCAGGGGGTAAACGGTACATTCTTACTTTAATAGACGATTTCTCAAGATACACAACTGTGTATTTACTGAAACATAAGAATGAAACTGAAAAATATATTAAAGAGTTTATCGAGTTAATGAGTAATCAGTCAGGCAGGGTACCAAAGGTTATTAGGTCAGATAGGGGTGGCGAGTACGTAAATAATGCGTTAAGGGAATATTTAAGCGGTAAGGGCATAAAGATACAGTACACGGCGGGGTACTCTCCAGAGCAAAACGGTGTTGCAGAGAGAAAGAACAGGTCGCTAGTCGAAATGGCTAGGTGCATGTTAATCGATGCGAATTTACCAAAGAAATTTTGAGGGGAAGCAGTTGTTACAGCCAATTATCTGCAAAATCGACTACCTACCCAGTTAAAACAGAAAACACCGTTTGGGTTGTGGCATAAAGTCAAACCTGATGTGTCGAATTTGCAAATATTTGGATCTAAAGTGTATAGTCATATTCCAAAGGAACATATTAAAAATAAATTTGATAAAAGGGCAGAATCACTAATTTTCGTAGGATATTCTGATGAATCTAAAGCATATAGATTGTTAGATTTAGATACAGGGCGTATAAAAATTAGCCGTAGTGCGATATTTCCTGAAAGAAATATTCGTGTTAAAGAAAAAAAGATAAAAGATGAAGAAGTGACTATTGAGTTCAAAAAGGAGCAAGAAAGAACGGAGCCAAATGACACTGGGAGACATGAGGCCGCAGATTTCGAAAAAACTGAAGAACTAGAAGAAGCTACGGAGGAATTTAATGTATATGAAAGTTCAGGTACAGAACAATCTTGTGGCAGCAATAACAGCTATCAACCAAGTGAAGAGTTCTACATAGAGCACGGAGGTGATCGTAGATCAAATAGAATAAATAAAGGAGTTCCACCTGAGCGCTACACAGCAAAGTTAGTTGAACTTCGGGAAATAGAACCTAAAACATTTAAAGAAGCTCTTGCCAGCAGTGATAGCGAAAAATGGAGGAAAGCTATGGAAGAGGAAATGAAATCTTTGAAGAATAACGAAGTATGGGATTTAGTACTTACACCGGAAGACAAAAACATCATATCATGTAAATGGGTGTTTAAGCTAAAGACAGGTGAAGATAAGATCTCGAACAAGTACAAGGCACGATTGGTAGCGAGAGGTTTTAGTCAGAAATTCGGTGTGGATTACGATGAAGTGTTTGCGCCTGTAGTGCGGCAAGCAACTCTTCGAATATTGTTAACAGAGGCATGGAATCAAAAACTAATAATAAAACATCTAGATGCAAAAACAGCATTCTTAAATGGAGAACTAACAGAAGAAATTTACATGGAACAACCCGAAGGATTTGAAGAAAGAAACAAAAATTTTGTTTGCAAATTGAAAAAGAGTTTGTACGGGTTAAAACAATCTGCTAGAACTTGGAACCAAAAACTTGATGAAGTATTGACAAGCGATAAGTTTCGTAAAAGTAATATAGATGCATGTTTGTATATTAAGGTTATTGATGATCAAAAGGTTTACATAATAATATACGTAGATGATATATTGATTGCAGCAAGAAATATCGGAATTATCGACTTGTGTGCAGAAAAACTTTAGCGTCATTTCGAAATAACAAGTTTGGGGTTACTGAAAAATTATTTAGGCACAAAGATTGCAAGAAACGATCAAGGAATATACAGTTTAAATCAAGCAGAGTATATAGACAAGCTATTGCATAAGTTTGGAATGAGAGATTCAAAAGAATCAAATATACCATTGGATGTTGGATATTATAAACTTAACGGACGGGAGCCTATGAAGAACAGTGAAAAGTATCAACAAATTATTGGAGGATTATTGTATATTGCAGTGAATACGAGACCAGATATATTAGCTAGTGTAACCATATTAAGTCAACGCAACAAAAATCCGAGAGAAGTAGATTGGAATGAAAAAAAGGGTGTTGAGATATTTAAAGAAAACAAAACACAAAAGGCTAATATTAGGAGAACACAGTACAGATAATGTATTATATGGGTATGCAGACGCCGATTGGGCGGAAAATAAAGAGGATAGAAAGTCAAATAGTGGATACATATTTATGTTTCGGGGTGCACCTATTAATTGGGGATACAGAAAGCAGAGTTACGTATCACTATCATCGACCGAAGCTGAATACATAGCACTGGCCGAAGGATGCCAAGAGGAAATCTGGTTAAAGCAGGCGATAAAGGAGTTTACGAATTTAGAACCGAAAGTGGTTATGTACGAAGATAATCAAAGCTGTTTAAAGCAGCTAGCAAACCATAAATTTAGCAATCGAACGAAGCATATTGATACAAAGTATCATTTTTTAAAAGAATTATATGAAAATCAGGTTATTGTATTCGAGTATTGTCCGACTGAAAAAATGATAGCTGATATGTTAACCAAGCCGCTAAATAAAGTAAAGCTAGAACATTTAAGTACCAAGGGTGGTCTGGTTGACTCATTGAAAAATAATTATAGTTGCGAGGGGGTGTTGGAATATTACATTCAACAATAATTATTTTAGGTTTAAAAATAGTCTTCATGCGGTGCCTGAAATTAAACATAAACATTAGGTCAGCATTTATGAGTTCGGGTAACTCAATATCGAATGTTTAACTGTTCAAATGTCGTTGAAATAAAAATTGATTATTTAGTAAGTCAGTCTGAAAGATTATACGTTAGAATACACATCTTAATTTCTTTGTACGTAATTTAGTTGTTATACAGGGTATCAATAAACTCGTATTGTCCTCAAATTGTATCTTTAATTATTTATTCTCCCAAGTGCTTCGAACAGTAACATAATCTTTTGGTGCACATGGACAACTGGTCTCCTATTTTTGGTCCTGCATCGAAAGTTCCCCCTTTCAGGTTTCTAGTTGAATGTGATGCTTTTCTCCTATAATTAAATTTCCTCCCTGATTTTAGCTTTGAGTCATGTGACTACAAAACATATACTTAAATACTTTTTAATGAGAGACTATCATTGGATGTGTGTTTGAGAAAGAGTCTTATCTTTGATATATCGTGTATGTATGTATGTACATATTTAAGTATGGTGCGTATATTATGTTGAAAGTTGAGATAGATACTAATAAATATGTATTTTAATTAATAATCAAATTTAGCAACTGCATATATATATATTTTACATCAGGTAATTAATTATATCAATATCCTAAATTATTTTCAGGATATTTTTTTTAATATCCTGCTCTAAAACTGGACTTATTTTGCTCTAAAACTGGACTTAAAGCTGGACGTTATTTAATAAATTTATTTCTGCTATCAAGGACTATCATTGATAACAGAAGACAAGATGCCTTCAACCTAGAAATTTTGTCTTGTAATGGGGTATGTACCTTTCATTTGTTCAACATATAAGAGACAAGACAATTCTGACCTTACATCCTTTCCGAGGAATGGTGTGTTATCTACACAAACCTCATCTAAGTTTGGATAGCTTCTGCGAGTACATTGATATAAAATCCGCTAGAAGTTCCATCCGTTACCCTTCCAGGTGATGAGCATTACAAACCTTAAAACCGTAAAACTTCGTAACGATGGATTAATTGAGAATGATATTTTTCAAAGCCAGTATATTAAGAAGTATAAATTTCTATTTCATTACTTTATTACCAAGTATTTATGTACTTATCAAGAACGTGTGGTAAATATTAGAATATCCAAAATTTAGTTTTTTATTTTGTATGTTTAACGAGTCAAATAAAACTAGATACATTAACTAGAATGATAGTGCATTCTACTAATGAACTAATACATTCAGCTTGAAATACTAGTGCTAATTAGTTTCTTTCCCTTGCCATGCGTGAAGTGCTTCAGTTTCGAAATGCTTTATCTTTTTACCGTTGAATTGTACGATAACGCAACTCACGAAATTATTTACTAATGGTATGCTAATAACCGGCGCAACGTTACACCATATCAGCTTAATTTGATCGCTGGGAAAGGTTTCACGGGAACGAATAAAAAAATAATTTTACACATGCTTAACCTCAAAATAACTGTGTTAATAAGCAGCGTTTATCGGCGCACTTAAAGAGTATCTGTCAGAGTAACATTTGCAGTAATCGTTTTCGCTGTCGGCCTTAATCGCATTTTAAAAAACGCTGATGCCATTATTCCAGGCTTAACGTATGCTAATGGACGTGAATTTTCAGTATATATCTTCTGAAACGAAGAACACGGCAATCAGAAATTCCATCATTCGATGAACTGTGTCCGATATCGAGGAACGCTGTTTTATTTTTATGTATCATACTTATCCTAACAGATGCGGTTTAGTTATTCTGTTTTGATCCGGATTGCTGTTCGAAATAAATAAGACAATTCTCGGGGAGCGGTGGGGTTAATGATAGCCTGGGAATACAATTCAATCAGCTCTCGCATGCAAGAAAGTAATTGTTTCTTTGAGTATTTCTCGAGGATAATATAGCGGATAATTTTAAATAAGTTGTTTGAGGATGACATCTACTCGAGTTATATATGCATTCCATGGAAACGTTGCATGTTTCACAACAAACATGTACGTAAATTGTTTACAATTATCGTAGTAATGATGCGAGACAGGAAAAATGTTGGGCAATACAATTTAGAAAATTACATAAAAACTTGGTAAGTCATATACATTAGCTTCTAGCTAACCGGAACGTGATGATAATTAAGGGCATGAAGGTCAATCTGCATAAAGTTTATAATAATGCGGGTTTATTATCAATATTTAGGTATAAGAGGAGACATTTCTTTAAAGTCGTTACACGTTTAAAATTTTAAACACATAATTTATGGTCAATATCTATAATAGGAGATATTTCGATAATCGTTCTAAGAGGTCATTACACGTTCTTAACCTAATGATAAAATGATCATTTTTATGTTCCTTTTTCTCGGAAATCGTTCAACAGATTTTCATCAAATTTTAACCACATAATTTATGGTACCAACTAAATAACTGGTATTTAAGGTTTTGCATTATTTCGAAAAATAAAAAAGTTATAACCTCCAAAAGAAAACAAATATTTATTCTCACTTCAGAATTAGGTTTCTAATAAATATTAAATATTTTTTTAAAACCCTTAATAATGTTTGTGTTATTTTATGACTCACAAATAAAAAAAAAGAAAAACCGTTCAGTAGAACCAGAAAAAGGGAACGTAACTGTGTTAAAAAACAACTTTTCAAGAAATGCGAAAAACTAAAATTCGCTCTTTTCCGAAAATTTTCTCTTCCATCGAGTCATATACAAGTAAAAAATCAAAGTAACTAATTATTATGGGGATAAAGAGAACCCATATATATTTTCCTGTAGAACCCTCCTAGTACTTCGATTTTGATTAAACAAAAAAGAATCAATGCAAAAACAGTTCTATTTTTAAAGAAAAACAAAAAAATTCTCTTAATTTTTTATACAGTGATCCTGTAAATAATATGAGCAAAAATCAGGTGATATAACTGTAAATCTTAAAATAAAACAATTGTTTTTAACTTTTATTATATAAATACGGTGAATTCATATGATTCATCCATTTCATATATAAATAAATCCTCCCCTGCAAATATATACCAAACTTCGCCCAACAATTATCGAAAAAATAACCCATATGTATTTTATTGTAACGGATATGAAACATTTACAATAAAGATCAGGTCTATCATGTTTTGGAGACTAAAGCCCGCTGCAGGCTATGCATGTATTCGCGATTCGTTATGCGTGATTTGTCCAGTTCGTTGTAGTTCGTAGCAATTCGCAAATCAGGGCCTACAGACTATGCGTTTACAGACTACATTTGTTAATGCTCGGCCTTTGGTATTCGTCGATTTACCGCATCCAAGAGCGAATCACTGGGAACACACGAATCATGTTGTTTACGAATCGATTTTCAGCGAACAAGTCTGTACACACTATTCGCGAATTGCCCACGAATCGCGAATACACGCATAGTCTGTAGCGGGCTTTAGAGTCTATAAAGTACATTGATAGATTATAAAGGTTTATATTTATAAAAGTATTGTTTGTTATATTTATAAAAAATATTCTCGTTTACATAACCTCCCAATACTGATTTATAGTATATGGTATATTATACATAATTATTTATTTTATTAAAGGTAACTTAAAAATTAGTTTTAATCATCTCTCGATGATGTCAAGTTGGTTGGGAGACGCACATTGAGTATAGTTTATTTCATCGCTATTCGCTAAATAAAAAATCTCAAAATATACCGTGCTTGTTTTTATGGCTAGGCTCAGGTAGGCTGTTCCGTTTCTCGGCAAGATAACAGAGTTTTTTAGTTGGAAAATAGCGATGAAATGAATAGTAACTTGTAATCTTTCGGTATTCGTGGAAAACTGATCTCTTTTTTCTCGTATTCCTTAAGGTTAAACAAATATAATTTATAGATTTAATCAAAACGATTTATTCATAGAAAAAACCCATTTGTATTCGAATAAAGAATATTCTTTAAACCACTAAAGTCTACTAAAAAAACTGAGATTAGATATTTAAATAATTCCTGCAGTATAATGTTGTGTATAATATTTTTTTTTCGATACATAAATATCGTCTCAATACAATATTTAAAGAACTATCATTGCCACTAACCAATATTCATATGAATTACTATGAATCTTCAAATGAATCTTGAGGACTTTAAAGTTAGTACATGATCTATTACGATTAGAAAGAAACACAAAGTTAGTATGATAAACGCCTAAATTTCTTTTAGTTGAAGTAACAATAGATACGATCATCCTAGAATATCCTTGATACAAAAAGCCCGCCGTTTTCTGAAAACTTAATTATTTAAATATCTTTCAAAGTGCATAATAAATTGATGCAACTACTTTTTCTCGCTAATCGATTGACACATCGGATGCGTTGATGAGATAATAAAAGAAATGAGTATTAAAATTGAGAATGACTTGCAAGGTCCATGTTGATTACTTCTTTTGTGTCGAAATAAACCAACCGGACAAGAATGCATACTCCGATGGTATCTGCCTCACGATTCATCAAAGTACTGCCTTAATTACTTCCATCGCTTTTAATAGCAAGATCCACCGATTGTTCTTAACAGCGAAATAAAGAAATCAATTTCGATTGGTTCATTACGAGACAGTCTTCCCATCGGCTTTTGTATCGCGCTGGAAAAAATGGAGAAAGGCGTCTACGCCATACGCTGTACAATCTCTTCCTCGGCATATGGTGTAAGGAGAGTAGCTCTTAATTAAGGTAAATAACCCGTGGCATTAATTTGTTGAACAAACTGACGATTTGGTTTCACCGCTGTATCTGGGCAACGATTAAATTTATATCTTGTTTCTGTTCGAGCAAACAAAAACATATGTGTGATGCTTGTGACAGTTCAACGTTTTATTAAGATATTCTTAATTATGTATCATCGTAGGTGACATACACACAATCAAATTAAAAAAATACATACATATCTGACGTTAATAACATAACAAACAGCGAGCAAGCAATCTCAAATTAAAACGAAATTGTCGTTTTATCATGCTATAGACAAAAGTCTACATTCATGGAGAGTTGGTACAATTTTAACTTATATTTAAACACGTCTTTGGAGCTTTCTGCTAGATACAATGTAATTTAAAAAAAATTCTGTCAGAGGTTTTAAAGTATACTTTTCAGCGATAAATTTTATGTTGAATGTATTAATAATTATGCGAATAAAAAATTTATATACCACGTTTTTAAAACGGACTAAAAAGTATAAAATTATTTCTTCTAGCCCCGTACAGATAGTCCTGAGAATTTGTGACTGAATTTTTAATTGTTATGAAAATACTTGTAAGATTTAAAATGAAGAACGTGGCGCTTATGCAATAGATGATAGTAAGGAATGTAGAGAGTAGTTGTTGAAAAAACTCACACAACAGGCCATATCATTTCCAGTGCAATAAAATTGTTAGTGACTTAGGTGAATTATTCATGCATCAACTGAATGGGTGTCCAGAAGAAGGGCATATGTTTCATACATATATGCCCTATAAACATATGCCGTTCTTCTAGACACCCATTCAATTAATATCTATTGCATGCGCTCCACCTTTTTTATTTTAAATCTTATAAGTATTTTCATAGCTGTTAAAAATATAGAATAGTTAATCGGATGCTTTTGAAACTAAGAACAACCAAATTAGCTCTTAAAGTGAAAACTAAACCTAATTCTTATTAGATTAGGATACCTCTAATAGAAATATATCGAGATACATTCAAGAGAAAATCAAGTTAATTTCATTGCTTGCCAACTTTTGAGAAGAAAAGAAGTATTATTTATTATAGATGATAAGTATTGATAGTTCAGTCATGATAGTTATCGATCAAGATGGTATCAAAGACGAACGTAAAAAAGTATGTTGTACAATATTTTGCTAAATTTTTTTTTAAATTATGGCTTGCCATAAATATAAAATTACATAAGTATTTATTTGTTAACAGATATTTCTTTAAAACGTAATATATAATTTTACTCTTAACAAATCCTGTTTCTCAGTAATTTGGTTTGACTAGCCATATATCTCTCTTATATATCAAAATGATAATTTGTATTGCGCTGAGTAGCTATCAAATAATGGATACGACTGGAAGAGTTTTATATTGTGCTGATAGATAAGCAACTAAACATTGACATAGCCATGACAGTGTAGGAGCTATACAATTTAATTAAATTAAGCGTCTAGAATTGTATATCATACAACTTGTCTGGTTTGCATGTCGCTTATAAACTACTTAATATGCATATTTGAGGTAATATATATTTACTTGTTTTTGTAATCAATAAAAATATTTTAATAGTTATAGTTATTTTTCTACACCAATACAAGTAAATAATATATTATTTGACCTTAATGATATAATTCTGAAAGAGAAAAAAATATAGTGAATTATTGTATCTAATATATTTGCTTCGATCAAGGTTCCTGTCCTATGTCGCTCCATCCTATATCAGATTTTATTTGTGATAACTGTAATATCAGACGTTAAACAGTAAACAAATTGTTTTCTCGGGTTACATTCAAATTTGAAGTGGTTTTGTTATCCAGGAAGAAATATTTCCATTATATTAAAATTTCTTATAAATGCTGCATATACTCGTATTTTTGTGTATAACTTTGTTTTCCTCTCTCTCTTACGTTTGGAATATTTGGTATCAGACGAGATATAATATTTTGCGTCTTATATCAGTCTAGATCCGTAGATAACAATATTTTTTCGGACCACAATAAATAAGTTTCGATAATCAATTTGTTTATATAAAGATAGGTAAATATGAAAAAGGTTGACACGATGATAGTGAACGATAAAGAAAACAAATAACGTCAAAAATTGAATAATTTATAATATTTCTTTGTCGAAATTATTTACATTTTCAAAGATGAAGATCGTGGAACGTAATCGACCAATATGACAAGAATTTTGAACCGTATGTGACAAGAAGAGCTCGCTTATTTCGTGTACTTAAGATAAATGTTCAGTTTTTCCATGTTGTTTGTTGGCTAACACTCGAATCGTTTTGTTATTTATTTGTTTAGAAACTATATTCGTTTTCGAATTACTCATAGTTTATTGGTTGGTACTTTTATAACATTTATTAATATTATTAATGGAATTTATTATTAAAAGCCTAAAATATTAATGATACAATATAGTGATATTAACTATTCTTGAGAGCTACCCTCTAAGACATATCGTAACATCTGTATACGTATCATATCTCTTTCGACAATACGTAAAATACACTTATAATGTATAGAGGATGTCCCATTTAAAGCGAAACACCGAAATGACTGTTAAAATGTTTTTTTCGGAAAATGGGTCATTGGCAGTAATGAATTTTAAGTCAAAATATGTGTCCTATTAAAAAAAAACAAGTTGCACAGCAGCTTCCTAAAAAAAAAATATATTTCAACAATTTTTCCAGGTGTTTCGTTTTAAGTAGGACACTCTCTGCATTATAAAACATGAACATATGTATATTTATGGTGTGTAGATAGTCATATTTTCTCTAGTCTCGAACATAATGTTTTCTAGAAACATTCGTGTATCTCATATCCAGCTGAGGGGTAGGTAAAAGATCTTTAGATTACAAGAATGTGAAGGCAAAAAAGGTATTCAGCTGCGGAGGCTGCCAGAGATGTATCTTTCGGTGCATGAAATCGCCGCAGCCTTTTTAATTGTGTACTGTTCTCAGATGGCCCAGGTAAAACTCTTGCCTCGGCTTGCAAAAAAACATGTGACACGTCATTTTCGGCGTGTGCGGATATCCTGTGCTCTGCCATTTAAATAGAAAGTTGTTAGAAATCACCGGAACCTATGATAATGCAGTTCTGTGCTCGAGTGTTTTTTATGATGTATCAGCTAATTAAATAAAATTGCTAAAACGCGAAGTTATTGAACCGTTAGAAAATTCGTTAACGTACTTCACACTGCAATATCAGCATTAGACAGCGGCAGTTAGCGCAAAATTGCGATTAATTAATTGGTATTTAATTAGATTGACGTTAAACGCTTGGAAATGATTTTTTTTGCTGGCTGGTTAAAGAATTAAAAGTAAACGTAGAGTGCTTGTTTCAGTAAGGAAGTTTTATACTTGTCTATGAAGCTTGTAATATACTTAACTTGATAGTAAATTGTTTCCAGGTATAAATGATAACCAAAAGTTATACAGGAAAGAGGCAGTTAGAAGAAGAAACATAATATTTGTATACGAAGTAAAAATTTATTCATCTACAAATCTAATGGTTGAAGAGAATAGAAAAAATAGTGTCTCGTGTTTCCTTATCAATATGAAAATATAATTTTCAAATATTTTTCCTATAAAATAGGTTTTCACTACAGTTAGATTATTAAGTCATAATATGTTAAATTAATATATGTGCCACGGTAAAGAATGGAACACGCTTGCAATACGTTTTTCTGAGATATGTATATGTAACTGAATCAATTTCTGGCATTAATAATTCTGAGTCTTAAAATAATCACACCCTTTATAGTGCGCCTCTCGGATACTGTTCTCGGACCACTCCTGTCTGAGGGCTGTATTGTTATTTTGCTGTTGTTATATTGTTCGATATTGCCGATATTACAACGATACTACGGGAAAATATTTCTTGAGGGTACACAAATTATCGGAATCCGGCATATATTGAACTATATATTTTTTAATTCGTTGCATGTAGTTTAAATCATAACTTGAAAATATTATTTGAAATAAATACAATTCGAAAAATATGACTTCAGACTTTACTAAGAGGTAAACGTCTTTGTTCACCGAACTTACTTTGTTAACGCAAATAAGATAGTTCATAATTGAATATGTAAGTGTACATAAATTTCCTGAAAAAAATATACTTAAATTTATTATAATTATTTGGTGGAACGTCCTTTCTGAACAATTTCTTGGAATCAAGTAATTCGTAGCTGTGTGACATGCACGTACAGCGACGCCATAACGTCCAAATGATAAAAATAAGACCTTTTGAATTTGAACAATAATTCTATCTTGTCAGTAAATTGGGCATATGTGGCATTAAAATAACTACACATGTATTAAAATATTTTTTGCGCGGTTCCTGAAATCAGAGTTCATGGAAAATAAGCGTATATTCAGCAAGTTATATGAAAAGTGGGACTGGATTTGAATAGAGTAAAATCAACAATTTCCATCATTTTAAATACACGAGTAGTTAATAAAGATAAATAAAAAATTAACTAAGAGATGTAATTAACAGATAAATTTAAATTTATATTCTAAAAAAATACTATTAAGTATTTTACACCAAAAATTTTAGAATATGATGTAAATGGTCATGCAATTGAAAGTATGTGTTAAGAAACTCATCTAATGACAGGAAGTTTTTATTATTTTGATAATTACACCTTATTAAACAAACCATGAATCCCAAAAATTCTATCTGTATACATATTTATGGTTAAAAATTGTAAATATTATTGTTGGTAGATGATAATAAAGTATTAGCATCTAGTAAGGAGGAATTAGAATCAGCGTTGAACGAAATGGAGGCAGTGTTGACAGAGGAATACGGAATGAGGGTGAATAAAAACAAACCTAAAGTCTTAGTGTACAGAGGGCGCGAGAGCAGAGCAAAAACGAAAGTACAAATTAATAATGAAAGATTGGAGGAAGTTAAAGACACTTATTTAGAAAGTAAAATAAATCGGGATGGAAGAAGCGATAAAGATATAAAATAAAGAATAGCGCAGAGTCTAGCTTTTAACAAAAATAAAGCACTTTTATGCTCGGGGGTAATAAACTTAGAAACAAGGAAGAGATTTTTGAAAACGTATGTATGGATCACGGCACTATACGGTTGCGAAACCTGGACGGTAGGGGAAGCAGGCAGGAAGAAATTAGAAGCTTTTGAGATGTGGTGTTGCCCTGAAGAATTATGAAAATACCGTGGACTGATAGGGTTAGAAACGAAGAAGTATTAGAGAAAGTCGGCGAGAAAAGAAGTATGTGGAAAAATATAAAGAAGAGAAGAGATAGAATGGTAGGCCACTTGCTGAGACATGGGGGAATAGTCCGCGATATTTTGGAGGCAGAAATAGGAGTGAAGAAAGGCAGAGGTAGGCCTAGATTAGACTACTGCTCGCAAATAGTAAGGGATATAGGTTGTAGCACAATTAGCGAAATGCGTAGGTTAGCACAAGATAGGAGAAGCTGGAGGTTAGCGTCCAACCAGCCTTAGGACTGATGACCTCATGATGATGATGATGATAATAATAAACAAAATTAATAAATGAAGCCCAAAATTATTCATTACTTTTAAAAAATATTATTTAATTTTTTTTCAATTTCAATTAATGTCAAACTAATTTTCTATCCAATATACAATCCATAGAATATATTTAATAAATGTTTAACGATTTTCATAATATAGAAATTCTTGACGGGAGAGTGAATTAAAAAAATTAAAATTTGAAAAGGTATTCCATTTAGTGCAAATGCTTTGGCGGTCTCTGTATAAATTAATTTTTGTAATTTTTTTCAGTTTTACGCCTATTTGATGTTAAATTTGAAACGTGCATGCCAATATACGACCTCGGATATAATTTAAATCAGCTTAGCCATAAAATTTTATGAATAAAAATGTTAACATGATTTAATACCCAGTTTTGTCACGTATTAAGAAAAGTGTACAATAAACTCAGCATTTCAATTATTGCTAGTTTGTATTAAACAACGAGAGTTAATGCAACGACTGTAAGATATGCAATACAATATTTACGTTTCAAAGAAATACACGTGCTATTATTGTTTTATTCTCTAATTAGTTTTATCGTGTTTTGCCGGTTTCTTAAAAAGAATGTTACAGAGGTCTACTAAATGTTCTGTGTGAAAGACATAATAAGTCTTAATAGCAAGTATTAATAGCAAGTAATTTGTAAGTGATTTTCAAAGGGCTGTAACTTGGAGAAAAATAGTCGCAGAGCAATTAAAAAAAAAACAAATTGAAGCTCCACGTTTCCAGTTTTCAGATCTTCAAAAATATACCATCTTCAATTTTTTATCATCAGCAGTTTTTGAGTAATCATAAAAAAACTATCGGAAAAAATTTCAATAAATGTTCTTCAGTGATATCATCATAAAGCTTTTTTAGATAATTTTATCCTCCTTAATTTGAGCGGTTTAATAGCCTTTGCGCGATGATTTTTCACTCTATCTATTTCGAGTTATCGTCGTTCAAAGCAAAAAAAATCAGTTTTGACTTTGATAACTAATTTCTCGGGAAGTAATGATCGTACAGAGAATTCGAGTAGGGTTTTAAAAACTGAAAAGTATTCTTTACAAGTCGTAGTAACTATTGGTTTTTTATAAATAAATTTTTTCGTTGCGAGAATGTTGATTGAAAAGGTAATAAAGAGGTAAGAAATTGCGTATTTAGGGATATTCGCTTAATTTGACATAACTTTACAAACAATGGATTGACGAAGGATGTTGACTGTTTCTGAAAATTTCAAAGTGGTGCGATTTTTGTTTTCATTGTGTTTGGAATGATCGAATTTGTTGTTTTTGCTAAAAATCAATTTAAGGATTAATTTTTCATTTTTTATTCATTTTTTGAGGTTAAAAATGTTTTTAGCAATAATCCGTATCTTATTATCAAAAATAATTATTGCAAAAAAAAAATTAGAAAAATTTAAAAAGTCAAAACTTACATTTTTGTTTTGAACGATGATAACGATAAATAATATATCGTACAATCGGGTTTCGACTGATTCTGATTAGGGACGTCTACCAGATGACATCTATTGACTTTGAGGTGGATCTCATGACCCATGGACAGGGTGGAGTGTGTCTTATCCACCTAAAAATCAATAGATGTCGTCTGGTAGAAGTCCCTAATCAGAGTCAGTCGAAACCCGATCGATCCAACACGATGTAATTGAGTGATCGGGCTAACAAAATAAATTTCTCGAATAGTCCACCATTGTGCTTTATCATGACCCATTAACATAATAGAGTGTGCCTTATCCATCTTAAAAAAAAAAATAGGTGTCGTCTGGGAGACGTCCCCGATCAGAATCAATCAAAACCCGATCAATCGGACACGAATTAGCTGAGTTATCGTGCTAACAAAAAATTTTAATGCCGACGACAGCGACACACACACAAAATTGTTTAAAAACTTTTTTTTTGGTTTTTAAGCCGAAAAACGAAGAATAAACGCAAGAAGAAATTTTTACTTTTCCGCACTCATCTATACCAGAGCGGAAAAGTAATGTAATCGTGTAAAGAAAAATGGTAAGAAATTTTTTCTAGCGTTTATTTTTCGTTTTTGGCTTAAAATCCAAAAAAATGGTTTTTAAAATATTTTGTCTGTGTGTGTGTCGTTGTCATTGTCGTCGGCATTTTAAAACTTCTTAGCACGATAACTCAACTAAATCGTGTCGGATCGATCGGGTTTTGACTGATTCTGATCGGGGACGTCCCCCTGACGACACCTATTGATTTTGAGGTGGATAGAACACACTCTACCATGTTCATGGGTCATGAGAAAGCACAATGGTGGACTATTTGAGAAATTGAATTTGTTAACACGATCACTCAATTAGATCGTGTCGGATCGATCGGGTTTCGACTGATTCTGATTAGGGACATCTACCAGATGACATCTATTGATTTTGAGGTGGATAGGACACACCTGTCCATGGGTCATGAGAAAGCACGATGTGGACTATTTGAAAAAAGTAAAACTGTCGCATAAAATACATATTCTGCATCTATGTGTTGGTTTATTATTTCTCGGCCACTCAATTTTGAGATAGAGATGTTCTACGTGCGGAAAAATCCGTTTTAAGGTTTTAAAACTGTTTATTTTTTTTACACGATTACATTACATTTCCGCTCTGGTATAGTTGAGTGCGGAAAAGTAAAAGGGATCTGTTTTGTACTGCGCTTACCTGAATCAGGTATATGTATATTAAAAATTTCGTTTTCATCACTGTCCGACCATTTGTCAAAAATCTCTAAAATAAAATTATTGCTGGCTTAATAATTTTATTTTGTGGTTTTCACCGTATAAAACTACTCTATTATTTACTAACACTGAAGTCTACACGGTAGTGTAATAAATGCAAATATTGTCTGTAAATATAACAGCTCCAATACTTAATCACATTTCTGTACAATCGTAGCTTATAAGTTATAAACCAGAACTACATAATTCAAAAGAAGTCTTGTTAGTCGGTGCTAACAATCAACAACATCCAATCATTCAATTGGTAGCTTAAATGAATGCAATTATTTTGAGAACCGTTAGGAACGGGCCTCATTGCGATGCAGGCCATGGCAGAAATATTGCAATTCAATATTTCTCTACATGTATCTTACGTACCTAGTCGCTTTTTAGATTGAGAGTGAGATTAAGACTCCTTGTAGAGTCAAGCAGGTACAGCAAGGTATTTCTCGAGCGGCGCCATCGAGGCATCGACTCGTTTATAACGGGAACCATCTCAACCACCGCACACCCCCTGACGAGTGCTCAACAACTTTCCTTACCTGTACTTGTACCGTACTCAAAAACAGGTAAACGTCTATAAAGCGTGTCAAAATAGCCAGTCTTGCTGGAAATGCTATCGAGGCGCAATTGACTTCTGCAATGAAGGTTACAATAGATTGCTCCCTTGTCTCCTTGGGCCGCTTCAATGAATTCAGTCATTTATTAGCCGCATTCTGTGAATTCCTATCAGTTCGTGACAGTTGTTGTTTTGTCAGATTATAATATCATATACTTATAGCATTAATGTATGGAATATTATACAATAATTTTATTAGACTTAATTCCACAGAAAATTGCAACCTAGGTGATAAGTCTGTGTATAATGAAATCGTCTACCACGAGTTTGCTTGAGATGAGTCTCCTCATCTTTTGTCATCATCATTATTTATACATAAATTGAAATTTCCTAAGCATTATGAAGACGTCATTATGACCCGTATTAATGTTGACTGCTGATTTAGGCGACATCCCGTAAAAACATTTGATTATAACCAATTCAACGATATGGAGTGGATAAATCTTCTTCTTCCTGTCCTTTATTCCATTTCATTTGGGGTCGGCTCTCCTAGTACTACTGTACAACATCATACGGGTTGGTTATGAGTTGTATGAGTTGTTTTGTGATTTTCAGATCGTTTATTATAATTTGCGCCCAGGTTACTGGGGATCGTCCAAGGCCTCGCATTTCCTCGTCTATGGAAGGCATTTGTTTAGTCATGTGATCATTCAAGTGAACATTTGTTTAGTCATGAGAAATGAAATGGAAAAATATACTTAAAAAAATACAATAATAGTATTCTAGATCTGGCATTCTACAACAATAACAGCATAAAATATACAGATAAATACTATATCGACTAACAACTTAACTGTCCGAAGGATAATATAGTAACTTATTTTACTTTAGCAACTTGGTTTAGAAAACAAAGTTTACTTTATGACATTGAGGAAGTGAATGACGCTGTGGGTGAATCTTACAATACTAAGTATATAATGTAGAAAAAATAATTTGTTCAAATAAACACTGCTCCCTTACTATAAAGGATATTAAAATTAAGGATTCCTTGTACGCAAGGTATAGAAAGTATAAGAATTAAGAATGATTTAAAACAACGCCCAAAAAGCTTTTAGTTATACTAAAATGTAAACAAACAAAGTAGCTCAAGCCCCAGCTCAATGTCGTACAATAGTGGAACACTCAAGCACCCACAAGATACTGTCAATACTTTTACAAGTTGCCGTTATCCTGACAAAGCCCAACAGATTAGGAGGTTCCTATAAACAATAATATCCTTACCTATTATGTCTGAAACAGAGTTTTTCTGAAATTATTAAACGTATTAAACTTAAATTTGCTGTGAAATTAAACGAAATACACTTGTAGTAGAAGACCATGTAAATTGAGTCGCAAAACTTTTAGTCTGTATGTATTTAATTTTACAAAAGTTTTCCTGAAATATGGAAAACATCTAAGGTATGTCTCAGACATAAAAACTTTGCATTTCTGAAATAGAAAATTATCATCGCATAACTACATGTGTGAACAACTTCAGTAAATTTTCTAAGATCGCCTTACGTAATCTAATAAATCCACAAAATTTCCAGCACATTTCTATTGCAAAACTTTTAGAATGATCTGCCACAACTAACATGGAGTACATAGAAGAAACTCTATATATGGGTAAACAAGTTGATGTCACTTATACTGACTTCTCAAAAGCTTTTGGTCGTCTACATCCTAGTATACTATTAAATAAATTAGAACCATCTAGAACAGTTTTTTGCATAATTATGTGAACTTTTTTTTGAGCTACTTGGACCAAAGAAACAGTTTGTTCGGTATTATAGTTTGTAATCTAGATGTTTACATAATATCCTGAAGTTTCCCAAGGATCTATTCCTTAGCCGCTATAACAGTTGCATCAACTCAGAATTCCGTTGTCAGTCAAGGTTATATGCTGTTGATATAAAAATATTCTATAAAATGATACTAATGATGTTTCAGGTTATTATATATAATATACTACCAAATGAGTTAAATAAAATCAGAATTAGTATTTATTAAATACATTACTTACAAATATTGCAAAATGTAATGTATGTCGTCTTTCAGAAAAACTAAGATGAGGACTGAATTTAATTGGACATATTGTTTAGGGTATACTGTAGATCTTATCTATCTTATTGGTTTTCAATAAAATGATTTGCTTTGATCATGGTTTAAATCAGTTTAACTACGCACGTTTACAAAACACGAAAGACCTGATGGCGTGTTATTTTGTTTAAATTTAATTGTTCATGCACCCAGTGGATTCACTCCATCTCTCTCACTGTTTTATTCAAAGGCGCCATTGGCGCCAAAAACAAATAACATATACCATACTTATGATTTATGATATATTTGCGTCTAGCATAGCTGAAACCAAATCCAAGTGGAATGATATTCAGTTACAATGATAACGTTAAGCTGCTTCACCCATGCATATACATAAATACTAATACTGGTACTTTTATAATGTTATTGTTTACTAATATTAATGTTAGTATAATAAGTTGGTTCTTTGTATTTTTGTTATTTTGTACTATCCATTATAGAACTCATACAATCAATACTAACGGTTAAAAAATCTGATCCAATAGTTACAAAATGAAGTCGTTATTCTCGATACATTGCTTGAACGACAAAATATCTATACAAACTAAACAAAACTATAAATAAGTAGTTTGGTATAGGATAATTAGTAAAAAATGAACGAACAAGTAATTAATTAATAAATAAGTCTCATAAACGTTAACATTCAGTACTTCTCGTTCTGTCGTATACACGTATTATTTTATAACGCATTTGTTTCAAGAGACAAATCCAGCTTAAGCACATCAGGGGTTTTAGGCATAAGTTTAAAAATTTTTTAATAATCATCCTACATAATCTATCCACAGAGGACGTTAACTTGGGACACCATGTGCAAATAATTGATTATGTGGAAAGAACTTATTCGTTACCAATTTTCTTCTTATAAACCTTTTGTTTTATGTTGCCTTTCAGTTACTAGTTGTATCTAATTTGCATATAAAAATAGGACACTCCACTGTCTAATGCATAATTTTACTTTCTACATTTTCTGCGTTCGTTATTCAATTAATTTTGTGTATAAACTGTACTCTCTCTGTCTTCTAGAAAGTCCAATTCATTTAGCATCAAGTAGGCGTCCACAAATACGCTTGTATGTATAGCAACATCAGACGGTTCTTCGTGTTGTAAATTAGAATATTTATTTTTTTATTCTCACTATTTCATACAATACTTTTTCTTTAAAAATAAATGCATAACACTTCATTTCAGGCTTGCAATAAATAGTACATGAAATCTCCTAAAGACCGGCTATTCTAGGTCAGTTATATATTTAGATTCAAATTTGAAGATAAACTGTAACTATACAGTAAAACACTCAATTCTGTTACTATCATATATTTTGTTGTAACTTAACGGCACTATAGTTTCGATACTTTCAACGTATTATTTTCAAAGCGATTCAAAATAATGAAATTGATACGCTATAATAGCATTAAGTTACAATAAAATGTGTGATAGTAACAAAGTTAAGTGTTTTACTGTATCATTATGATTAACTATCACAAAGTAACGGCTAACTCCATTGAGTTTTTAAACTATAATTATTTGAAACATAGTCATGTGATATTATTGAAACGGATTAAATCCTTTGTTTAATTTCGATTTCAATACTTAGTCATTGTTGAAACACTTGAATATACTCGTATAACTCAGCAAAACTGTCAATATAAACTTTTTGCCATTTGTTTTTGTTCTTTTATTAAAACAAAATTGCTGGACGAAAACTGTAACTTGCCGAATGGATTGAAATACGGCAATGACCATATAGCCACATTAGCCATTCACCCAAGCTTTATTTTTGTTTGTTTATGAAACTCATATAATATATCAGCAGTGGCGTGCGGTGATATTTTATATGGGGAAGCGCTCCAAAAATAATATTTCCTCATTTAATTGTTTGCGGGTGTTGATGTGGCTCCCTTGATGAGTACCAAAAAATGCTCTCGGACTGTTGTCCAGTGGAACTAATTCAAAGTACATAAGTCGATAAATTTGCCAGCAAATGAATATCGAAACTATCGAACAGAAGCGATGATCGGCGATCAGTCCCAAATATGTTCGAGAAATGCGTATTCTAATGGAATTGGAAACTGTTGGTTTTATAACGCCGCGTGGACCGGATTAGAGTTAGAAATGGGTAGTGTAAAAGGCGAAAATTGAAAATAAATTTCAACCATGGGTAGGCTCGGCGACAGAAATGTCGAGGCCCGTTACTCCGATTCCTATGTGGGCCCTCCTAGTCCCTAGTTTTGCGTCTGGTAGTTAGTATATTATAGTAGCAAGTATTAGTCTGCTATAGCTTAGCTTTATAGGTACAAAACTACTATTATTATTGCTAGAAACAAAACATATTTCAACTTTAACTGAGCCCTCTTATTTTTAATGCGGTAAAGACCTTTATAACGTCACTGAAATTTATTTCTCGTGCTGTTTTATGCTCTATAGATAATAATGCCAAATTATTCAATCGCTCATGAGGCATGTAGTTTTTTATTAAAGCAAGCTTGCTAAATGCTCGCTCACCTTCGACGACTGGGATTGCTAGACTGCAGAAAATGCGCAGTGCAATGCTCACTTCTCGAAAAATTCGATACTTGAGTTCTGTTATCAGAGAGTCCATAGGTACCAGGAAGACATTTCTTTTAAATTTACTTTCGGGGTTTATTATTATCTTCGGAACATTCAATGTGGTGCCCTCCTCGGCGTTCGAATGGAAACTCTTTTGTAATATCTATATTGTGTGCAACGAGTTTGGCTTCCGAAAGTAGAGTTCACCATTCCTCCCTCAGTGATTGTATTTCATCTGCTAGGTTTTTGGTATTTGCTGTAGCAATTTCTATTCTAATATATCTCTTGACTGTAGGATTAAATTCCTTTCATCAAAGCTTTCTAAAACTTTTACCCACAAGACCGCCATTAATACAGCTTTGAAAGATGAAAAACATTTTCGTAAATCGACTGCTTCTGAGTAGACTTTGGCGGAGAGCCTTTGACGTCTGGTGTCAATCAATTCTTCTAAAACCTCAATAACATTAGGAAGATGCCTAACAATAGGTCTTCCACCTTCTTTTTTTGGCACTCCGATGAGTATCGTATTGCCTGTGAGGGGAATAACCCGTTATCTTTGTTAGTAAAATCCACTGCATTTATCAGGGCTGCTACTAAAAAGAATGTACAGGCGATTAATACATCCAAATAATGTTATGGCATCAGGATCAGGACAGCATGATGCGGCATGAACACCAACAAGATGTGTGCAGCACATGGTGAATATATTGCTTTCGTATGCATTTCTTGAATTCATGCCTGTACACTTTTATATTTTCCCGCCATGTTGCTGCCATTGTCGTAGCATTGACACCTCCAATCAGCAATATTAATGCCGTGATACTGTAGTCAGCATAACACTTCATCTGCTATTTCCAATCTACTTTTCTGACAAAAGTCGAAAAACTCTATAAACCTTTTTTTTATGATCCACTGTCTAGTTTTTTCCTCTTTGAAAATACATCGCAAAATCAATACATTTTGCTTATTTTTCCTTGTCGCCGGGCCTGACCATGAGGAAACAAAACTCAAATTTTGAAATTTATACTCTTATGCATATGAAACTAAGAGAAGCAGTGCGTCCAGCGCTTCCATGGACCACAGCCAGCTGTATATAACGATTTTATTAGAGAAACAACGTGTTACTTCATTAAACATATTAATTAACTGAATACATACATCTGTATATCACACAGCGAATAAGGAAAATATATTTATTACAACTTGCCTTCTTCTGCGAACAATTGTGCTCGTAAACACTAATGTTTACCGTGATGACAATACCTTGATTGCTGCAACAAACTTAAATGGTTAGAAGATATAACATACTTAACTTTAAGGCTGAGATATTTGTTTATACTCGCATATTCGTTTGAAATTTTTGTGGGAGGATTCGTAGGCAGTCGTCCCAAATAGATAAAATTAAATTAAAAGCGTATTTTTAAGGCTGCTCCAACGGTTCTTGAAAATATGTTTTCCTCGGTGCTGTTTCCTTCTAAGAGTTATATCGAAATTATAAATTATAGGAATTAAACAGTGTACGTAGGTGAAGAATGTGTAAATTTATTAATATGCCGCGTAGATGTGACTAAACATTTCAATAAATATTTACAAATATGGATGTAAATATTTAACAACATTAAGCCATTGTGGTGCGTTTATGATACTTTTATTAAAAGAATATAAATGTGAAATTTAAATATATTATTTTGAATATCTTTAAGTTTATTTCAGGCATTATGAAAGAAGGTAAAATTATATTTTACCATTTTCTTGAACAATACCTATAGGTGTAAGAAAAAACATAGTTTTGTTCTGAGGGACAAATATCTGTAGACTAGGATCTAAAAGTATTTTCAGCTGTTTTAAATTATATCAGTTTCGGGAAAAAGTTGATCCAAAGTTAATTAGTTGTTATGAGGCATCGACAGATACAATTACAGAAGTTCTATGGGGAAGAAACCTGATGATAAATTATCTGAAATGTAATGTAACAATTTGTAACATGTTTCACGCATGATTAGATACTGCTGTCCCACAATCGACAAATTAATAGCTAACGTACACACGGCATATCTAAAAGCGCCATCTAGAAGAAAATTATTTCAAGCCAAATTGCCGAATATGCCATTACCGCCACAGCCTGTGTTGATACATTGGCGTACATGGTTAGAGGTGGCAAGCTACTATTATGTTCATTTTGATGATGCAAAAAAGGTGATCGACAAACTAAATGCCATTTAAGTACTCTCCATCTCACATATTCAGCAGGCGTTCAATGACCCTGCTGCTTGGGACCACTTTATTACAATCAACAATTTTTCGGCGTAGTTAACGTAACGTATTTAACGTAGTTAACGCAGTAAACATTATATTTATCGTGCATTAGGTATTTTTTAAGTTAACAGGAATATGTTAAACAAAAGGAAATTAAATTGAAACCCGTTTTACAACATAATCCTGGATTTACTACACTGTATGGTATTGAAAAACTTCATATATCTTAAATATGCTCTCGGTACGTCTGTAGACGTTGAAAGGTATTTTTCTGACTATAAATGGATTTTAAGTGGTAGGTGTCAATGTTTCACTCCTGAATATTTAGAATAGATTATGCTGGAACTCTAAAAATGATTAGTGTACAGTGTTATGTGTTCAGTAACATTTATTGCTCTTGTTGCTTTGGATATTATAAACTCAACAAGTAAAAGATTATTTATCAGATCTTTATGTGTATATTAACGCCATGTGCTGAATCCGCCCCTGATGTTTACCTCATGTACGATTTACTCGCGGATAGTAATAACCGAAATTGTGAGATTGAAAAATGACACCATATATTAAGAATTATTCTGGTGTCAGCTTATATGTATCATGATTAGGATGAAATTCTTTGATTATGATTAGGATGGGTTTTCATAAATAAAAGTTTAAATCAGGAGAATTTTAATAAGATATTTCGCTGGGAGCTCCGTCATCTTTATGTTCAGAAACTTTTCCTCAATTTATCTACGTGAGTAGTGCCTAATTGTATTACATCGTTTATGTCCATTTTTTTTATTGTTATAATCTTTCTTCCTCTCGCCTTTTGAATATAAGAAATCTTGACATTTTCTTTAGTAAATAATAATTACTATCGTGTGTTTCTTCTCGCTAATGATAGTGCGTTATATAAGTATAGAGATTTGTGGCCAATCTAGCTGCTTATTAACTTCCGGAGTCGTTAAACATTTTTTTTCAAATTTAATAAGGAGAAAATACATTTACGCTTAATACTGCGTAATATCCCGTAAGTGTTCTAAATAATTATAATGTTGTTGCCTTCTGTAGTGTGAGTAAATAAAGGCCATCCCACTTAACATGTCTAATAATAACCAAAATAATCGGGCCTTATTCAAGCAATTTTAACGTACAAATAAAATGTTTACCAAGACTCTAATGAAGAATGTAACAGGTGTGATTTTTTTATTAGAATGATGTACGTTGATGGAATGTTAGCTATAAACCATAATGAGTGCTCAAGCACTTGACTTATCGCACAGCTGACGTTATAAAACATTTTGTCAGTAATTAAACAAATTGAATTCGTGGCGATAAAAGCTAGCGATTGCCAGCTTTATTATTTTTTAATTGCAGGATTGTCTTGGAAATCTGCTGGGGTCTAGACATAGAAACGCTTGAGCGATAAAGTCAACATCTAGTTAAGATTTTGATAATTTAGTTCCACAAAGATTAAATAGTTTTCTGGATGCTTTGATGAACAGTGATTGTTTGTAGGAAACATGTATGATAATGTTACTCACTTGGAATTTACAAAAATTAAATATTCCGTCAGTGTCCTAATGAAATGCAAATATCCTTGCTGTAAAAATTGTGGAATTATACCATCAATCAATTTGGCAATAATTTGGCGCTAAAATCAGTTGTTTAATGCACAGCTATAAAAATGCAGCACGCTGCTCCGCAGTTACTATATGAATGGGTAATCTATCGTCTTCTCCTTGATCGGAATGGCGGACTGGGTCCAGTACCGGAGTGCCATTGCATGTTTGGGTTCAAGCCCCAACGAGAATGGTTTGGAATCTCTCCTTAAGCCTGGATGTATTTGTCCTTGTCATTATATGTGCAAGTCATCAAGAGTAGGAACAAGTCTCAGAAGTGCGATATCAGACCACCCTCGTGGTGCGCAATAAATAGCCAGGCTCAACCACATTGAGACCTTTGTAGAGTGAATATCGAGTATATCGAATGTACATAATTTGTCCTGGCGGCGCGTAAAGTGCATCCTTTTTCCTCCCAATACTCTCTCACCTTTTCTTCTACGCATACATCTTACACTTTTCCTATTCTTGATAAGCTATAACTATCCCCTCCGCAGCTCTAGGGAAAGGAAGTCAACTTATATGTGTCCAATTAAATCGCTGCAAATTTCAGAGCCTAGCTTGATCGAACAAAAACTGTGCTTATTCTAAATTATTCTCATTTTTATTCTCTTCATAATATTCTCGATTGATTTCTAACAATGTATTGCATAAGTTTAGTATTGATTTCTGTCAGAGATATTGATTTATCTCCTTATTATCCCTTGTTAATGTAGAACTGCGTCATCTTTTGTCTATCCATACGCGACGTAAATCTTCTCTTTTTCATGCAAAACGCAAACATTATATATAAATTAACACATTAAATGTTGAGAACAACACAAGCAGTAAATAGTATGCAAACAAATTAACTCGTACGTAATTTTGCTTATCTGCCAATTCTTTGATTTTCATATGCAATTAGCACTCGAGTGTACTAACGAAAGAAATAACTAGAAAATTGATTACACTCAATGTGCTATCAGGACATTGTTTCTTCTCATTATAATACGTAGAATATTGAAATTAGCAATGTGATAAATATTTTTATCGGCTTCATACAAAAACAGGAGACCTGTTTTCCACGAATACCGAAAGAGTACACGTTTCTCGACACGCGTTTCACCAACCAAGTTGGCATCTTATTTATGGATAATATTCACCCGATTATGTCACCTTGGTTGGCGAAACGCACGTTGAGAAACGTGTAATATTTCGGTGTTCGTGGAAAACTGGTCTTCTATTTTTGTTGCCGCGTCGAAAGTTCCAGGTCCTTCCCAGGAGCTTTTTACAGATATATTGTAACTTTCCAAACTAAGAAAATTATAACAATTGCAACAAAAATGGTAAAATAATATTTAAGATTAGATAACTTCGAACAATTCGTTTAAGTACCTGTATATTTCTACCATAAAAGGAGCGGGTACTATTTTACCTCTTGGTTCCCTTGTTAAGTGAAGTTAAGTTTTTGGTGATAATGAACTATTTTAGAAACATGATCACGAAATACACGTTAAAATTTAAAAAAGTTCATTCATATTACTGTGATCATGTTATTAATTAATGTCACTAACCATGAACATTTAATAAATTATTCTATTGAATTTTACATGATTTGGATTGCAAATCACTATGAGCAGATCATGAAATCGGGAACAAAATAGTCACCGAAATTTTCCATGGATACTGATAGATTACACATTTCTCGACACGCATTTCGTCAATCAAGTTGGCATAATCGGGAGATGATCAATTGCGAAACGTAATTTTTCGGTTTTGTGGAAGTCTGTTGTTCTGTTTTGGTTCCTGAATCGAGATTCCAGTTCCTTCCCAGAAAAAGACTACTTGCCAAAACTATTTATACGCTCCCCTGATGTATGTAGTTTTATGTAGGGTCTTGTCAAATGCAAATATTAGATTTTTTACAATTTCAGAAATCTATAGAATTTTATTATAAAATTTTAAATAACTGGTTAACTTTACGATAAATAAACATTTTATTTATTTATTTTTAAACGGATGTTTAAAAATAAAATTTATTAAACTTTATAAATAACTAAATTTAAATAAACTGAAAGTTTCAGTAAATATTTTTTAGAAAATACCCACTTACCTGATAACTTTTCGAAACAAATATTTAAGTGCTGTAATGACGGTTAGTTGTTTTAATATGGATATGTTAATAATACCAAGACGTTGGGTATCACAACAAATTTTTACACTAACAAATACCAGTACTGGCAAATAAAGCTTATTTAACATTAAATAGGCGTTCCTTTATAGTAGTGAACAGCAAAATTATCACTAACATCGACAACATGTTCTAATACGTTTCTGATGTAATTCTGCTTGTCGCAATATTTCCATTTAGAAATAAATAAGCCACTTGTCACGATACGCGATAAAGATAGTTAAAATAATACAAACTCCTTTCTGAATATATACTGTGGTTAATTAGATATTTTATAGTTATAAAATGGCTTCATAATGACGTACTAAAGCTTACAGAGTGTATTAAATTAATCGCAATAATTATAATAGAATTATAATTGATAGAAATAAGTACAATAGTCAGGGTTAAGAAAATATGAGTATTCCATCTCTGACCTACAAGATGAAATAATATTAATCTTAATAAAAGTTTTTTAAATTCACGGAAGTACTCAGGCTATTGAGATACTTTAATTTTCAATATCTACATAAGTCATCATATTTTTTTACGAGTATCTAACCCCATCGTTTGTTTTTTGAGGATTGAGCGTGTGCGGCATATTGTTCCAAATTATTCAATAAAATATTATATCAGAGATATATCAATTTATATGAATAAATTGTCAAACTTCTGGAAATATCATTGTTTTATTATTTTATGAATTTGTATTATTTCCTGGTTTTTATCTTAATTTATCATGCTACACTAGTAAGTTGATAAATAAATAATATACCTTTTAATAACCACCAAAATGTTCCAATTAATGTGTTAAAGCACTGTCAAATATTGTGCATGTCCAAATCTTACCGTTGATCTTCAATGATAGTTAATATAATTGAATGTGAAGCAATTTAATTTTTGGAATACTCAAATTCCTTCCTCTTTCTTCCTTCTTTCTCGCCAAACTCCTCAGCTTTCTTCAACCTTCGAATAGAATGTCTGCAGTATGCCTAAGACTCTAAACCATTTTCGGAAATCAATATGTTAACATCATTCATGTAATACGTTAGGAGATTGTTAAAAAAAGCTTTAGATAACTGCAAAGATGATAAAAAGGGTTAGTCCTAAAATTGAACCTGCATTATAGCGCTGAATATATGTTTGGCATTCTTTATTTTCGCTGTTCGAGTTCTATCTAATAAGTTGTCACATAGATTGTTATTAATGTGTTTCTTCCTGTACAGCTTGTCAAGAACAGGAAAAACTGTGTGAGATTCTCTAGGTATGAGTAGAAGAAAAAGTGAGGCGGCATAAGGGGGAAAGGGTTGTACGTTACGTGCCGCCAGATCGAACTCTGTGTACATTCACATTCAATATATATTCATCGATATATCTGCAAAGGCCTCAATGCCACTGAATAAAGACGAATAATAATTTTTCTCTAGGACAGTTCTCTTTTTTCAGTGGTTATTTCATTTATTTCATTAAATAGTAAAACAGCAAATAATAACAAATAATGACAAACAATGAAATATAAAATTAACCCATTCAACAGGCATATGACAGTAAATATCACAAATTATTGTGAAATAAACCAATGTTCTTCATGTATAGTAAGGTTTTTTTGATCAGTTCTTTATCATTGCTTAGGCATTCCTTTATATTATTTGCAATATCAATATCTATGTTCCCTGTATTCATCATAATGAAGTAAAATGTGTTTGTGGTAATAAAATTAACACATTACGCGTAGTACAGGGTTATCTACATAACACTCTACCCCCTTAACTATTTTATTTTTTGAAATAGAAAAAAATGATAAATACGAAAGTTGTAGGAAATTTTACTGTGATCTCAGATATGTATTTAGAAAAACAATCGAATCTCGTGTTTCGGAGATCCAGCCCAAACTTATATATATTTTTTTAATGGAACACCCTGTTTATTCTTCGATTTTTGAAATCCACGTACTTTTCCGATTCGAACAACCCTAACCCTACTGGATTTATTGCTGTGGGGCACTTTGAAAGATCGGATATATACGAAAAGGTCAAATAACGTAGAACTTAGAGAAAAAAATATGTCGGGAGATCAGAGACATGAACGAGACTGGTATATTGGCTTCCAAACGAAATTCGTTAAGAAGGTATGCTCTCTGTATTGCACAAAATGGAGGTTTTATAGAACACCTTCTATAATTTGCAATTAGAGTTTTTAATAAAATGTTACGTTCCATCCAGAAATTTTCTTTTTAATATAACTATGATAACATCAAAAATTATATCTAATTTAAACTATCAAACTCTGTTTATAACAATTCTCGTAATTATTGTTTAAAATTTTCCATGGCGATCTTGATTTTGTTTGATATTCGATATTTCAAAGGGCGATACTGTGCAAACTACTAGAGCAAAGATATAACATGTACATATTGTTGTAATAAAAAAAAACACGTAGATTTAAAAAATCGAAAAATAGACAGGGTGTTCCATTTAAAAAAACATAAGCTTGACCTAGATCTCCTAAACGCGAGATTCGATTGTTTTTCTAAATACATACCTGAGATCGCAGTAAAATTTCCTATAACTTTTATGTTACCATTTTTTTCTATTTCAAAACATAATACAGTTAAGGGGAATAGAATGTTATGTGGATAACCCTGTTCATTGTGCTGTTCTTTTGCCTACAATATATGAGTGAATTGTCTATTCTTGAGCGTTTTAAAACTAATAAAAGTTCATCAGTACCTACTATAAAAAATATTTCGCTGTTGAATTGTCAGTAATATATTTTGTTAGAGTAAATTCGATTCCAGATTATTATGGATGCGTCTTTTAAAAAAGTATATACTGACAGAAGAGAGAAATAATTAGAACTATTAATGTAACTCATAGTTAGCTAAAAAGCGGATAATCTAATATATTTCTGTAACCCTTTCTCCATCACCCCTCGAAGTTCCTTCCCATTCATTTCTTTTACTATCCCCACTGACCTTTCTTGGGAGATATCGCAACAAAACTCACATCGAGACTTTGTTTGCTTTTATAATATTTTAATTTTCTTAACAAATCCGTCTGGTGCTTAAATCGAGATTTATGGAAGCATAAACCTCAACATATAGTAATAAATCGCGTCGCATTATACCCCATATAGTAAAGATTACGTCAGGGTGTTCCAAATAATCACAATGTTGATGCATATAAAATCGAAGACTTTTAAACAAACCGAACCCGTGTTATGGCTATTCTTGGGCAGGAATGTGGCAGATATTTGACGTTCGTCACGGATTACGTGTAGTAGAGTAACAACTTGTTCGCCCACTGGATCGAAAGACACACACACACACGCTCCTTGAATAGAATGGCTAATGTCACCGGATCAATTAACATTTGGTATACCTATGCTGTGGCACCTATTATTCACCAGAAAATGTGTTAGAAAAGATTTCATGATTAACCTATTTTCTTCTGTGCTTTTGTTCTGTGCAGCAAATGTGTACACGTATAGAGGTTTCAAAACGTTGAAAAATGTTCTCAAAAACTGTTTATATTTTGAACGCTATAATCAGCTGTTTTATGCACGATCACCATTTTTAATTAGTTTAAACGCATGTAAATATCTTCTATTATCTGGTAATAATTAACTCAAAAATATTCATGTGTATAAATGTTTATGTAGAATTCATATTGTTACTGCGAGAAGACGAAAATCATTGAAAAATCATATCAATTCAAAGAAAATAGAATATTTGTTCTATAGAAAAGATGAATTAGAATATATAAGATAATTAGATTTAATAAGATATATTAAATCTGAAAGAGACAAACAGTAATATTTGTGATGGAAAATATTTAATTGATTGAAAAATCTGAAAGAAAATATTTACACTTTACATGAAATAAACATCACTTTTTAAATGATTTTGCCAGCTTTACGAATGTTAAAAAAAATGTACGTTATTATAAAACTTACTATGTACTATTCATTTCATCGTCCGCTTTTTTTAGATTTATGTTACTTTTAACAGTTATATATATATATATATATATATATATATATATATATATATATATATATATATATATATATATATATATATATATTAGTATGTTTTTTATTACAAGATATTATGTCCTTATTTAATTATTTATTTGTCAGACTATTTTATGTGTACTTAGTATGTTAGTCTTATTTGTAGCATAGTTGGTATGTCTCCTTGTACCTGCATAATTTTTTTAACATGTTTAGCCTTAATTTTTATTGTTCAACGTCCTTGTATGCTTTTTGGACTTAATGATCTATCTATCTCTTTGTTTAATACTGTTATATAATAATGCTAATGTTAATTTTACTTGTTGAAGCAAATGTAATGGAGCCATATTATCAGAAATATATGTATTTTTATTGCAAATAAATGTATAGTTTACTTCATCGCTATTTGCCAAATAAAAATTCTCAAAGCATACCGTGGCTTGTTTTTATGGCTAGGCTCAGGTAGACTGTTCCGTTTATCGTCAAGATAAGAGAGTTTATTTGGCAAATAGCGATGAAATGAATAGTATAACTGTTGTAGTAATTCTAATAAATGCAATTAATGGTTTAATTCTCAACGTAATAATTTAGCGAATTTAATTCACTAATGCAATTAATGATTAAATTTGTGCACCATCGACAATAAAATCAATTCACATTTCCATTCAGATTACTACAATTAATGAATTATTTTAATTCACACGGCTTTGTGAATTTTTTTTTTATATTTTCTTTCTCTCTTTGTGAACTTTAGAATATTTAATTTTTTTCCATATGAAACTTTGTATTATGGTGTTGATTGGATTTTACTTTGCCTTATTTTGACCAATTTCCAAAACGTTTGTTGCAAGTTTATAAGTTGCAATATTGTCATTACATTATGTACATTTTTTAAATAATTATATATAACACATGATTAACCTAGGGATGAGATTGCTGATCAAGATGAGCTATTATATTTTCAATTTGTAATTATATTTTGTTTAGCACCTGCTCTATTTAATAACAATTTAAGGGAGTCAAGTGATATGTATATGCGAGTATCAGAAAAAAACATATTTCTTACTAATTTCTGTAACAACGGAAAAGTGTCATTACTGTATTTACTGTTAAGTTCAATATATACATATTGAATTTCGTTGTGTATCATAAATTACCTATCAAAAAAAGTAGAAATAGCCTGATTTTTACTTGTTTTAAAATCCTCTAATTTGGAAACATCTACTCCTCTATTTTGTTTATATCTACGTAGTCATCTAAATCTAGTTCAGGAAAAAAACCATAAGGGAATGTATTTTCCTCAACCAAAAATTTTTTTACTTAGATTCTTTCGTGATAGCTACATAGAATTTTAGAGGGCTTGGAAACGTACTGACTGCTATTTTTAATTTTTCTCAGGCACTCACGCTTCTCTTCTTCCACAAATATATTGATCATACCACTTCTATATTCTATTATTTTAAATATTTACGTATAAATATCCCATGTAATAATCAATGATAAGATAAGTCATGTTTAATATATGTACAACTAATAAAGTATCTTAAATGTTCGTTTTCTTAATTTATAAACATCGATTTATGCTTCAAGCATACTTTATTTATAATATATTTATAAATTGAATCAATGCAATACAAAGATGCAAAAAAGCATACATATAAACACTTTCTTTATGTGCCATATAAATACTATCGAATTTAATTCGACTTTTAAAAAATACTCCTTGCATGAGCAGCTATTATTTAATATACATTAATATACATATATACATACACCTTATATGTCATACAACATAATGTAATTATTCTAAGGCCTTTGTTGAAATATTAGATTGTGAAATTAAAGTTTAAGAATTCTCGCCCACATGAGTATTTCTTTCTCGCCCAGACTGGATGTCTTTTAACGGATAACGGACTCCTAGTTTTTTGTATGTAAACTGTATACTTCTGCTGTTTGAATCTTTTGTTGTGTCATTCAACAGTTATACTTTAGCTGCACAACTTATATAAATTCAAACAGGTTTTCACTTCATATTTTAAATGCGTGGGCGTTCCAATTAAAAGCGAACTCATTTCTAAGCAGCTGTTAAATGTACGTACATAAATATATCGCACCGGTGGAAATGCATTGCTTTTTTGTTTGTCAACTATTTATGTCACATTTGTTATTGTTAGAGACATGCAGGGGTGTTTATAAGGTGCATATTTTAATACAAATTGTTTACACGGCGAGAATTTGTTGGTTTACCCGCAACATATGTGATTGTTCAATGGCCATTCATCAAGTGCCCATGTAATAAATGATAATTTCCGATCAACGCTTCTATTATCATAACATTTGAAACTCATTTATGTTTCTTGTTGCAGTCTGCATCGGAACCAATGGCCGCATGTCTGTACCGTTGAACCGTGATCACCACTACAGGAACCTGAAAGACCGCTACACCAACTGCACTTACGTGGACGGCAACCTCGAACTGACTTGGCTTCAGGACGAGAATCTGGACCTCAGCTTCCTGCAGTACATCCGAGAAGTCACCGGCTACGTTCTGATTTCGCACGTCGACATAAAACGGATCGTCCTGCCCCGGTTGCAGATCATCAGAGGAAGGACGTTGTTTAAAATGAACGTGCGCGACGAGGAATTCGCTCTGATCGTGACCCTCTCGAAGATGTACACCTTGGAACTTCCCGCGCTGCGCGACGTACTCCGAGGTAGCGTCGGACTTTTTAATAATTACAATTTGTGTCACGTCAGGACCATCAATTGGAAAGAAATCATCACTGACCCCACGGGCATCGATATTTACGTGTACAACTTCACCTCGCCCGAACGGGAGTGCCCACCTTGCCACAAGGACTGCAAGGCCGGCTGCTGGGGAGACGGCCGCGAGAACTGCCAGGAATTCTCCAAGGAAACCTGCAGTCCGCAGTGCTTCCAGGGGCGCTGTTTCGGTCCGAATCCCCGCGAGTGTTGCCACTTGTTCTGCGCGGGTGGCTGCACGGGACCCAAACAGAGCGATTGCATCGCCTGCCGCAACTTTTACGACGACGGCGTCTGCACGCAAGAGTGTCCCTCGATGCAGATCTACAACCCCACCACGTACTCCTGGGAAGTAAATCCCAATGGGAAGTACGCGTACGGTGCGACGTGCGTTAAAAAATGCCCGGAACATTTACTGAAAGACAATGGTGCTTGTGTCAGGACTTGTCCGTCAAACAAGAGAGCAGAGGACGGTGAGTGTATATTGTGCGACGGAGCGTGTCCGAAGACTTGTAAGGGTGAAGGTGTAATACATTCCGGTAATATCGATAGCTTTAAAGGTTGTACGGTGTTAGAAGGCAACATCGACATTCTCGAAAATTCCTTTATGGGCTTCCAGAACGTCTATCCGAATTACACGTTCGGAGATCGGTACGAGCAAATGAGTCCTGATCGGCTGGAAGTCTTCAGTACCCTTAAAGAAATCACCGGGTTTCTTAACATACAAGCATATCATAAGGATTTCAAAAATCTATCGTACTTCCGCAACCTGGAGGTGATCGGAGGACGAGCGTTACACGAATATTCGACCTCCTTGTACATAGTTAAAACCTCTCTGGAATCGCTCGGATTGAGATCGTTAAAAAGGATCAACATGGGAACTGTTGCTATTTTAGAAAATAAGCATTTATGCTTCGCTGAAAGTATAAATTGGGACAAGATCAGGAAAAGTCACGAACACCATTTGATGTTGTCAAACAACAGCGATAAAGCTAGCTGTAAAGCGAGAGGTCTAGTTTGTGACGAGCAATGCAGCAAGGATGGTTGTTGGGGACCCACACCCGATGGATGTCTTTCGTGTGCGAATTACAGGTTGGGAAAGAGGTGCTTGCAGAATTGCACAGTTCTTCCCGGGTAAGTTATTACAAATATACTAGCAGTCTAGTCAACAAGTACACTTTTTACGAATTCCAGTTAGCCTTCTACGAAAATTATGGTTGAGGTGTCATGTATCACTTAAAACTTGATGTATCGAAAAAAAATTTTTATACAATTTCAAATGTTCTCATGTTTTTAAGATTGCCATTATACATGGTTTTGTTTTTTTTTGTAGTATCTAAAAAATTTAGTACGGATTGTCATTTGTTTATGACAAATTGTTTATTAAATAAACATTTTTTAAGAACTTGAAAGAGAACTAGAAGTAATGGTGTTAAAAAAATGGTTCCTTAATATTAATTTTTGGCAACAAAAAAAATTGTTAATTAAGAAATGCGTTTTTAAACGATTTTGTTCTTAATAATCATTATTTTTATCAATAACCAAATTCTCAAAAAGAATTTTTTGATAATGTTATAAAGAATTCATTTGTTTATAACAATTTTTTAAACAATTAGAGAAAAAATGAAAAAAAAAAATTAATCGATTATAAAATGAAGCAATCGAAACATTTAAAAAAATAGTTTTTTTATAGCTCTATTTGATTCTTTTATTTTTTCATCCCTTAGATTGTTAATAAAAAAGTGAAAAATCAAAATTAAGAAATGTTATAACTTTGAAACCCTTTGAAGAATGGATCTAAAAGTGGAAAAGATCTCTGGTTTTTAGTTTTTGAAAATTACAGGGGTTTTTATGTTGATTTACAAATAGTAAAAATTAACAAAACTTGATCACCAATAGCATAAGTAATTGAAAAATTGGGGGAAACATTTGTTTGCCGGATTATTGTTCATTCATGTATCTAAATGGTACTTCAATTTTTTCGTTCCTTAATATTCATATCTAATGGGTTAAAAACATTTTTTTTGTAAATATGGGGGAATCGTGCCAAGCTCATGGTAGTAACATCATCCATTTTTACTGTTTTGAGCATTATTTTCACCTCTAAATTATAATGATAAAAATAATGGTGGTAGAGTTCCAGGAATTCAGACTTTTTGTTAGGGGGGTTTCCTGCTCTTTAAGGACCTTTTTTTAAAATTGCGATATCTGCAATAGTTTATGAGATAATCACGAAAAATCCTTATCTTTTACTAAATTCTTTATAACTGTTGCAGTTTTTTTAGAGCGCCACTTGAATTTTTTCAAAAAGTTTCTAGATGCCATTCCGAGTCGAATGACACCTCCATACCTCCACCATAATTTTCGGAAAAAGCGAATTGAAATTCGTAAAAAGTGTACTTGGTGCCTAGACAATAGTGTATACCCCTTTCAAAGAAATAATTCAGCGATCATTTTTGATAGAAGTTTAACAATTTCTCTCGATAGGTTTTCTATTTAACAAACTCGATCAGTATTTTGTTCTATCATAACTCTTATTGATGTGAAAAAAGATATTTTATTGTCTCAAAATTGTTCCTATTATCAGGGTTATCAAAGTTTTACTTATTTTATATTTTAATAGGAGTATAATTAAGCCGGATAGAAAGGAATACATTAACATATGATTGATGTAAATGGAAATAAAAAAATCGTTTTCTCTGAATAATTCATAAATATTAGAATGGTTTTAATTAGGACGTTTCTTCATTTTAAACACTTTAAATCACGAAACTATTTTTCAATTATTTTTCCATTATGATTGACTTTTAATGAATATAGATCACAAAACTCCCATGAAGAGGACATTCACCAAATCTATAAAAACCATTTTTTGTAATTTGTTTTCTGTACCTATATAAGCTTTTGGAAGAAAGTGTAAAGAACAACTGATTCATAATGAAAATTCTATTAAAAAAAAACATACATTTTATAGGTACGCCAGTTTAAAATAGATTTAATAATAGTATTAGTACTCTTGAGAAATTATTTCTATTTCCATTTCATTTACGTTTATTTTCACATAATTAGGTAACACACACTTTTTTAAAAGAGTAAATATGTGTACGCTGAATAAAGTGAATATCGGCAGTTAATTAAAAAACTGACAGTCGTTGCGAAGAAATTATCGATGACATTTGTAGACAAGCTAACACGTCCATAGAACAGCAATGCACTCATTCAAATCATGATTAATTGAAAATTTTAGAGAAGGAAATATTTTTCCCATTTTTTTATATATGACATTTCTCTCATATTTCATGACTATAATAGATATAATAGGGTGTAATGAAATGAAAATTAAAAAGTGGATATCCGTTAAAAAGATGTCGATTATGTGAATATTTCAAATAAATAGTGCAAAGCGTTATTATGTATGCAGGGATGAATATTTAAGTTAAGAATAATGAATAAAGGTTGACCAAATCAAATGTTTCATGGGGAAATTTTGCTGTTTTCATTCCAGGAATGTTGAGGATTTTTATACATACATATGTATCGATGTACGTATATAAGTGTGTCAATTATAATGGCTTTATAAAATTTGTACACAACATTAGATCATATCAAAGATTTTCCCAAAAATTGCACCTTTCTTTGAAGTCAGATAGAAAATTAACAGTTTATTAAATTTTTTAAAAGTATGACCATAAAAATAACAACTATAAGTAACAAGCTACAGTACCATTCAATTGTGTGCATTTTTGGAGATTATTATGGTTATTGTCGAAATACAACCCGAAATAATTTTTCGGGAATTCATTTCAGATGTTTTCACCCTCTTTTGCCGAATTTAGTAAAATAAAAGATATATTAAAATCGAATAGAAAATTCGGGTATTCGTTTTATTAAATTAGTTTCAAAGATGCCAAATTTGTTCGCGAAATATGCATTGAGTCCTTATAGTAATATTTTGCTATTTTGTGAAGAATTAATCTGGTTTTACAGCGAAGGATGCAGTCGACACCATCGTCTTTATGAATATTTTTATATAAAAAAAAGCTAGAAGTAACCAAGCAATCTATAGCGAATATTTAAATCTCCACTTTAATTAATAATTTCAGTATTTACATATCTGAGTCTGTGGATAACCAAACAATAACCAGAAGTGTATATGAATATACATCAAGTATAAGACTAATATTCATCAATAAATTTACACGTTACCATATATACATATTTTATAGTGCAACATTTTTCATATAATACACCAAATTGTGTTCCAAAATATTTAAACTATATCTATTAGAAAATGTAATATAATCAAAAAATAGTTTTATTATCTTCGCCAATATAACAACTTCTTGAAGTTTTGAAAAATGACATTAAGAAGTGGCTTGGTTTGTGAAATATGTTGATGACTCCTCTGATTCTTTCATGTATGCTATATGATGCAAATTATTTTTCCAGAATCTACCGTGAAGACAACAACGAGTGTAAACCTTGCCATGAGCAGTGCGGGTCATCATGCCATGGCCCTGGCCCCGATAATTGCACTACGTGCAAATACTACAAGGATGGGCCCTTCTGCGTTCCCCAATGTCCTACTAACAAATACGAAGAGGACATGGTGTGCAAACCGTGTCACACGGCTTGCGTTGATGGGTGCACGGGATCTAAGAACACCGTGGGACCAGGAGGTTGCAATTCCTGCGAACTGGCCATCATGAATGAAAACGCCACTGTCGATGTTTGCCTCCACAAGAACGAATCCTGCCCGGACGGATACTACTTCGAATATGTCAGTCCCCAAATTCAGGACGAGTCGTTGAAGCTGAAGTCATTATCAGGAAAGGCGATTTGCAGGAAATGTCATCCAAGGTAGGTGTAATAATCAGTAGGAAACAAAAAATGCCAGTTAAAATTTGATGAAAGTTGCCAGGAAAGATTTTCCTGAAGTCACCTTAAATAATTCTATGATTTCGTATATATAATCTTGCAAATACCAAAAGATACAGTTCTGATCAATCCGTATTTTCGAAACCCAAGGATTATAGAGATACTGTAAAGAAATAATAACATTTTCCTACCATACCAACATATACCATTTACAAGGGTATACTAAGTATTATATTAAGAAAATAATATTCCTGAATGAATAACATCTATTGAGAGTTTCGTGAAAGCATTTCATATCGGAAGAAAAGCTATTAAAAGAATAAAATTTTCTCAATTTCAATTTGTTTTCTATAAATTAGTAATAATCAAGTACATATATTCAAATAGTATATTACAATATATAGGGCGTCTCAGTTGAAATTGCGCGCCATTTGTGTTCTGCCAAGGAGGGGGCGTCAATATTTAATGACTGCCACCTACAAAGAAAGAAGTCCAGTGATGTTATATCGCATGATCTTGCAGGCTAATTGATGTCAGCATTCTGCGAGACAACAAGATCAGGAAATTTGGTAGTTCTTCAAATCCAAGACATCAATTTGTAACTCTGTAGGCCCTTCATTTTGTCTAATTTTGTGCGAATTTTTCTGAATGCAACTAAATGATCGCTCACATTCCTAAAATAGTTGTGCACAAACTGTTTGTTGTTGAACTGTTAATAGCGACATGTTGACGTCGTATGGTTTGTAGATGATATTCATTAAATATGAATCTTTAATAGAACACAAATGGCATGTAATTCAAATTCTATAGTTTCAGCTGAGACATCCTATATATTATTAAATTAATTTAAACAAGTTCCTATTTTGTCAACAGAACATTCCTATTTTGTCTTATGCAGGCCCCTATAGCTTACGTTTATTAAAATACAAATAACATTTTACTATTTGTGTTTATTACCTTATTACTAAAAAGAGTACCGTTTGTAAATTTATTATTGTAACACAAATAGCAGGACCACAAGTTTTTGTAAGATCATTATAATTTTTCTAATGTTTTCTTTTCCTTATATACTTTAAATCTCATTCACGCTTAGCATTAACACCGCTAGAAGAATCGGCGCAAATTGCAGTACGATAACTCACAGCTGCGCTGAATTGCCTACAGTTTTTCTGGCAGGCTTTTTTTTTAATTAATGACAGTATTAGTGGAAGCATAAAGAAAATTCTATACCTCTCCAAGTATTTTAGCTTCTCCGAATTAAACATAGTTGGACACTGACTGGATTTCCTAATATTATATTATATATAGGGGTAATTTACAAATCTCTGCAAAATTTACGTGATAAAGGATTCATGATTTGGAAGTTGTCAAGCTACTTCTTCAAGAGTATATACGTTGGTGTATAATTCCTATATATAGGCAAACAATGAAAATCGAGAAAAATGTTTAAGGAATTTCTACCTACTTAAATCTATAAAAAGAATGTTTTCGTACATCGGTGACAGTGCTTGCTTACCCACAAAGTATATTGTTTTAATACGCTGTCTAGGATATATCTTATGCTAGTAATTACCTCATAGTAATTAGTTAATTCTAGTCTACATGCAAAAATTTAAAATCAATAGCTTTTTCTCCAATTTCAGATGTAAGAAATGTTCTGGCTATGGCTTTCACGAACTGATTTGTCAGGAGTGCATGAACTACAAGAAAGGGGAACAGTGCGAGGATGAGTGCACTCTAGATTACTACCCGGACGTAGAAACAAATGAATGCATTGCTTGTGACCCCGAGTGCCGCGGTTGCAGAGGTCCTGGTCCAGAAAGTTGCACGAGCTGTCAGAATTATAAAGTATTTTATGACGGTGATGCGAACGATAACAGCTCCTTATTTCGATGTGTCGCTACTTGTCCTGCTGAATATCCGCATAGAGTTTTTCCAGAAGATAGGGACTCCTATTGTTCGGACGATATTTCCAAAGGGTCGCTACTGTCGCCGCCAAAACTTACCTACGATCTTTCGATTGTAATCGGTATAGGAGTGGTTGCAACCGTAGTGGTCGTATTATCTGGTTGGCTTATTTGTTATTGCCGTAAGAAGGAGAAGATGACAGAAAACGCGATGAAGATGACGATGGCGTTAACGGGATTGGAAGATAACGAACCTTTACGTCCGAGCAATGTCTTACCGAACATCGCGAAGTTGAGGATTATCAAAGAAACTGAAATACGTAAAGGAAGTATCCTAGGTTATGGCGCGTTTGGTACTGTTTACAAGGGTGTTTGGGTGCTCGAAGGAGAGAATTCCGCTAAAATACCGGTGGCGATCAAGGTTCTCAGGGAAGATACTGGGGCTAATAGTAGTAAAGATTTCCTAGATGAGGCCTACATCATGGCGAGTGTTGACCATCCGAATTTACTTCAGTTGCTAGCTGTATGTATGACATCGCAAATGATGTTAGTAACGCAACTAATGCCACTGGGTTGTCTCCTTGATTTCGTCAGGAATAATCGCGACAGAATAGGATCTAAAGCACTACTTAATTGGTGTAATCAAATCGCAAGGGGCATGGCCTATCTGGAGGAGAAGCGTTTAGTGCACAGAGACTTGGCAGCTAGAAACGTATTAGTACAAACTCCCGCTTGTGTGAAAATTACCGACTTTGGTTTGGCAAAGCTCTTAGACATTAACGAAGAACGATACCAAGCCGCCGGTGGAAAAATGCCCATTAAATGGCTAGCCCTCGAGTGCATACAACACAGGATATTTACACACAAATCGGACGTTTGGGCGTTCGGTGTTACCGTCTGGGAATTACTGACCTTCGGCGAGAGACCATATGATAACATTTCCGCGCGAGATGTACCTGAACTTTTGGAGAAAGGGGAACGTTTGCCGCAGCCCGCTATAGCTAGCATTGAGGTTTACATGATCATGATCAAGTGTTGGATGTTAGATGCGGAAAGCAGGCCGTGTTTCAACGAACTGAAGGACGACTTTTCAAAGATGGCGAGAGATCCTGGCAGGTATTTGGCCATACCCGGTGACAAATTCATGAGGCTTGCAAATTTCGCTGTGCCACAGGTTAGTAAAAATGTTTCTTACTTCATAGTTACTTCATTATTGAAATCCAAAGATATACTGCCTTTAAAACAATTGTGTAACTATTTTATATTATATACAATGTATTTCAAATTCAATGTATTAACACTAATATCCTTATTTGTATATAGAAGTGGTATCATGAATTAATAAGAACTTTTGAACTGATTTATTTTGATAATAGATAACGTTATCTTTATACTCTTTACTTTTTTATTGTGGACATTTAATGTCACCTAGTATTCTTGATAATACTTTCTACATGTTTTCAAAAATATTCGTTCTTGAGGTACGTACTTGTGGGTATCTTGTTTCAGATGTAATTCCCAAAATAAACTATTGACAATTTTTTCGAAAATTGTTTAATCAACAGTGATCTAGCTCTTTCCCAGGAATAGTGGAATCTTAAAAATTATTTTAATAAAGTAACCTACAGTTCGTCAAGAATAGGAACAAGTCTCAAAACTGCGCTGTCGGACTGCCGACGAGGTACGGAGTAAATAGCCTGGTGTTTACTTAGTCGCGTTGAGACCTTTGCAGAGTGAATATCTCGTATACAGTCAATGAAGGAGATGTATTAAGTGTAGTGTATGATGCATTATTGCTCAGTCGAGATGAAATAGTTGTGAATGTACACAAAGTTCGATCTGGCCGCGCGTAAAGTGCATCCTATTTCCTCCGAATGCTGCCTCACTCTCTCTTCTAGGCATACATAGAGAATCTCACACTTTTTCCTATTATTAACGAACTGTACATATTTTGTAATTGTAAGGCATCTAGCATTTTCTTATGTTATATTCCAAAATATGCATTATCTCTTCCCTTCTTTGTCTTGGAATTATTTCTGTTAATTTTTAACAAAAAAAAAAAAAATGTAAATACTAGTAATTTATTTAAATGAAAAATGTCTCACTGCTTATTACTCTTTCTCTAAAGGTAATATCCAATAAGATGCCATTACTGGTAATTATTTAAATTAATTGAAATATACCTAACTCTTTGTGAATAAGTAACTCAAATTGTGAACATGTCGAAATATTCTAATATCACTATAAAATTGAAGTTCTCACCAAAAATACAGTACAGGAGTGTTTGGTCCATTGATAGTAAGAGTTAAAGAAGCGTTAGAGGAGATAATTTAAAAGTTTTTTAACTGTTATATACCTATTCAACATGTAATCGATTCCGATGTACTTGTGTTTTTTTATTTCACCCTTTCTCGGTTTCCACGTTTTAAGTATTAGTAAAAAATTAGAAACATATTTGATGAACCTCAATATAGATACATACCTCAAGATATGTATCTATAACGTGCATCCTTTTAAAAGATATGTCATCAAAAAGTTCCATGTAATATGTCATGATTATTTCATTATTGAAACGATTTGAACTCGTCTTATTTGAGCATTATTTTATTAAAAATCAATCTAAGTTCGGAATTCTATTTTTCATATGTCTAAGCTTTTCATGTTTTAATTCTATTTTTCATATGTCTAAGCTTTTCATGTTTTTTTTTGTTCAGTACGTTTTGATGATATAATTCGAAAGAATAAACATAATAGATGCATGAAAGAGGGGGTTGGTCGAATCTATTGCCAACTTATTTTTAATATTTAACATGGAAAATGAGAAAAGGAGTAGATTTAAAAAATATGTCGAGATCGTCAGCACATGACATAGGTATATATAGGTAAAAAAGTTTTAAATTGTCCTTATTATCACCCTTTTAAAACTTTCTATGGATTTACCAAATACTTTGTATATATTAATTGTCAAGTTCTCAAAAATTATATTGAGAGAACACTATGTAATTAAAATTCATCCTCACACTAACAGTAATATAATAAAGAGTATTATTTCCCAGAAAATAAAATGAACAATAGAAATAAACAGTTTAATGAACAAACAATCGAAATTGTATTTAACTCTAACCCTAAGTAGTAATTTGTGAACATTTCATGAATATTTTTTTTGTTATTTGCAGAGTGATAGAGAGATAGTGAGAAACCTCGCTTCTGCCATGGAATCTTCCGAAGGTACATCCGAAGGTGACGAGTACTTGCAACCTAAATCAAGAGCTCCTCTTAACGCCACTGGTCTCACGTCGATCTCGTCAGTATCGCCTTCCTCAACACCGGACAAATACTGGACATCAGGCCAAGCCATGACCTCTGACGGCAGTACCTCCCAGTACCAGAACCATTTGAACCAAAAACTACTGAGATACGCTCAATCCCATGGATTTGATCCCAGCTTGCATACTTCGAACTCTGATGGTTCCGGAAAGAGATACTGCGGCGATTCCCTCAAGATGAGGGACGACATTGGATCGGACGAATACGACTCGGGGAGATCCCAGGCACAAGTCGGCACATTAAAGCTAGAACTTCCGGTGGACGAGGATGATTATTTGATGCCTTCTCCGCAACAAGCTCAAGGCAATTCCACGTACGTTGACTTGATAGATTCCAAGAATTCTGAGGGGAGCAACGGGAACGTATTTCGATCGTATCCTGATTTTTATAAAAATAACATAGATAATCCAGAGTATCTTATGAATAATGATGCTCCGAGTCAGACTGTTGGCCTTCCTACGGTATCAGAATTCGTTCATACTTCTTCGGACACGGCAGATGTTCCTTACGGTTTTAAATCTTCTTATTTGCCACAGAGGAGCTCAGAGGAGGAGTCTGATCATGAATACTACAACGATTTTGATCGGCTACAAAGAGAACTTCAGCCACTGAAGAAGAATAAGGATGGGTCTATCGTGTAATTTACTAAAATTTTGGGAATAAGGGAATCCTATGTACAAAAATTTATCCAGAACAATGGCCTTTTGTACTTTCATTGTGGAGGCAAGGCTGTGTCATAATCATTTCATGATACTTAACTAGAATTTAGGATACACGAGTTGTACTGTCAAAACAATGACAATAACTATGTGCCATGGTATGGCATGTTTGTACATAATTTTTTTTTCATAAAGTTTTATTATTTGTATATAATTGTAATATTAGTAATTTAACATTTTTTTGGGTAAGTTATGGATGGGAAAAGTGATGCCAATCCTACATATTCTTGCCCAAAGTATCTGTGATAAAGTTAATATAGCCTACCTATTGTAAAAACAATTGATCCTGTTCTAAGCACAAGTTAAATTCTTTTAGATTTTATCTATAAATTTTAGCCTTTTAATCTCGAATGAAATCTCATTTGTACGTAATTTTTATTTATGTAGATTAGTTGGGTCTTTTCAGAAATTTACTTATTATTTTTTTTTTGTTATATGCACTAAACCTGTGCCATTTTTGTATATGAGTAAAAGTGCCTTTATTGTAATTTTATCGACAACTTCCATATTAGTACATTTATAAAGATTTTTAATAAAACTTATATTTAATAGTTTGTTTTTCAATTTATTACCTTCAACAATAAAGCTAGAAGCATTAAAATGTTCTTTTAGGTTAGATTTTGATGAAATAGAGGATTTAAAATGTATTTTTTTGATTAGATCTCTAAAACTGGATGAATTGAGGCCTTGGTACAAGCTAGATTTTTTGGTCAGAGTTCTGTCATCAGAGCTGCCAGAGACGTTAAACGCATAACAGAGTGGTAACAGAGATGATGCCAGCGTACTCTGCTGGCAGAGCTGTTAAAGTTTTTAATCTAGCGTGTAAACACTCTAAAATTTACTCTGGTGCAATTTAGTGCTCCGTCACTCTGGTTGTCGTACCAAATTTTTCTCTCTAGGTACAGGGTTATTTGTTGTTCGTACGCAATATCTGATTTGAATGATATCAACAACACAAATATGAAAGTAATTAGTCGAAAGTCTAGGAATATTTTCGGACCATGGTCAAAAGGCAAAACCAAACTGTTAATACAACTGTACAAAATACACTCAGTGCTATGGGACATCACTTTACAGGATTATAGGAATGTGCATAAAAAAATACGATTATTGCGGATATTGCAACTGAACTGGGAAAGGAACTTCTAGATGTCAAAACTGCAAACCTTAAAGTGTCAATTTAGTGTAAATAGTGAAAAAATTTAAGTGTCAAAAATTTTGGTACATGCTAGGTTCACCATTTCTCAGATTCAAGTTCATTTTATTATAAAAACCACTTTTTGGTCTTCTTGCAAAACAATCTTTAGTCCATATGACTGTATTCACGTGCTTTCTGTTTTCTATTTATTTCTCCTCTTCCAATAATAAATAAACTACAACTGCTGCCCTTATCCTGACTGTTGCTGTCATGTTGTGAAGAATGTGAAGTATATATTTACTTTGTTTGTTCTCACCTAAAGATAAATCTGAGGTGTAAACAAACGCCAGATATTGTGACAGATTTGCCAGAGCTCTCTGACAGTGTCCCTACCATAGAAAAAAGTGCAAGATTCCTGTCTACGTGTAAACGCCGATGACAGAGCTCTGGCAGCTCTGATGTCAGCGATCTGGCAAAATAACTTTAGTATGTACCAAGGCCTTTAGATGTATCAGGTTCTTCAGAATTCCACCTGGAGGAACGAAATGTAGCTTAGCACAAAAATACGTATATATTCATATACTATTTTTTGAACAGACTACATGGTATTCCCCTAAAATGACTAACAGCTTAGGCATAAGGGCATAATTCTAAAAAATCCTCCCAAATATGGCTAATATTATTTTAAGAGGGATTACTATAACTATATAATATGCTTAATACTATATTATATAGTTGTAGTAATCCCTCTTAAAATAATATTACTATATTTATATAAAATAGTATTAAGTGGCAATGTTAATAGAATAGTAGATTAATTAATTCATCTTCGAATTTTATTGTGGATAAGATAATTTAGATAAATATAAGTTTTTTATAATTAATGCAATAGATTACGATATGTGTAGGCAGCTAAACAAAACAATAATGTCGGATATTCCAACAGTTTATATAAATAAGTGTTAATAGTTAAAACATGGCAGAACCATTAATTAGTCCAATATATAAGATATATACTTAAAAGCTTGAGTATAATGTCAAGTGAAGGTTAATCCCAAGGTTATTAAGCAAAGACAATATACAAATATGTACTAATGGTATGGAAAGATTTTCTTCAACACTGTTAGTATAGAAAATTAATATTAGTCTAATAATTTCCATAAACATAGTTTATTTTATTTTCCTACTGTTTATTATAATTTAAAAGATATGGAGAACGTCTATCTTAGCTTCTATTACACTAGGCAACAAATTTTCACTTTTTTTGTGTGCATAAGTTCTTTTTACGTGTGACTGGTATTTTTTAGGTTAAAATGAGGGAAAACCATTGGTATAATAACTTCGATTTGTTTTTTCAGTCACTGAATTGCTTTTTCTATTTTTCAAACTTTATTGCCGAATTTTCGCCTTAACTTTGCTCTGGGCGCCAATCCAAAGGTCTTTTCTACTAATAGGAAACACTAATAACGTTATTGTTAACAAAAAAGGTCGTCACAATAATTCTTGGAAATGTGATCTGCTTTGTTCAGTGCACAAGTTTGTGCATCGCTACATGCTGTCAATAACAGTTTGTAGCATCGACAGAAGATTTGAAAATTCTATTTTTAAAAAAAGAAACACAAGTAGTGAATAATTGTCAAACAGGAAGACAATTCGTGTCGGTAAACTTCTCAACCATTCTCCAAGAACTTTAGAAGAGCTACAGTATATCATGTTGCATGAGATATTGCACCATCTTGATGAAAATAATAACGAAATTATTATCGTATAGTTGTTGAACAAATTCACTCAAAATGTTGTTTATACACTTGATATAATTCAGGCAAAATGTTGTGTTTATTATGAAAGGGAAAAAATATGAACGAATGTTGAGACATGTCTAAAAGTTTCTCTTGGCTTTTTTATTAACAATTTATAATAATGTTATATTGAACATTTTTAGCAACTTCTTCTATACGAACGGTTCATCTACAAGCACCAGAAGACATTCACAAAAATCCTTTCATGTTATGGCTTAGTCTAGGTGCTCTCGAAAATTACCCAAGCATACGCTTATGCCAAATTCCATTAACTAACACGCTAGTTCGGAAATTGTCTTCAATCATGTAAATTTTGTACTATGCGGTGAAAACGGTAATTTAAAAACTGTTTAAAATTACAATAGCAAGGAATCTTTACCACTTTTACCAGATTGAAATTTTTGACAATCAAAAAATTATTGCCATTTTATTATCATTTTGAAGCAAGTTAAAAATTATTGTCATTTTAAAGCAAATGTTTTAAAATTCGCAGAAGCTTTGACAAAGATGATAGTTGATATCTTGTTAGTAATTGCTAAAGAAAACATGAATTACGGTCTTATTTCCTTTAACGAAGAAAAGACTATTTTTCCTGGTAAATAATTTTATTGAGGAGAATATTGTAGGCATTTGGTCGAATAGTCGGTGCAGAACTATCAAAAGGCGAGCATTTGCATTCGCGTCTGTAAATTGGATGAGTCACTTTTGTATTTTCCTGCTATATAAAACTGTAAAACATTATACATGTGCTTTTGTTTATGTAACATGAACCTGTTTATAGTGTAATCTTTTCCATGTATATCCTGGTCATTGGTTAATTTAACCTTGGATGGTTTTATTATGGATGTACCTTAAAAGTAAAGTGTATCCTCCTCGACCAGTCAACCTTGATGACTTGAAACAATTAATACGAGAAAAAAGTACTACTATCTCAGGATAAATCATGATCACAACAGTAATAACAAATCTCGGAACTTCCTTGGATCCTCGGAACAATGTTTACGTAAGGCAGTACTCATCTGATCAATGTTTTACTCGAAAAATAAATCGACGTCTTTTAGAAGAGAAGATGACGCAACAGTCGTTTGTTGTGATACACATCCCTAAATAAAAGCTTACATCTTTCAGATGTATTTCGTTTGAAGAACCATTGTGTCTCTTTTTATTAACCAACAGAATCAAAAGCTTAATTTAAATAACAACATTTAATAACTGAGGGCAGTGAGGGCTACTGCAACTGATACTTTAACCCAGATGTAACTACCGTCCTTTTAAAAGGCATTCGATTTATAGGTCGCTTGAGTGAGCCTCGTCAATTTTTCAATAGATATCGCGATAACTACCGATTCCTAAAAATCAGATCATATCACTTTTGTCAGGTGATTCCATTTGAGCTAGAATTTTGTTAGTGGTTAATGTATTTTTAAACTTTTTACTGTTTTTACGTACTATGATCATGAATGAATGGAGGTAAGTCCATTTACTTATCTAAATATGTAAAATCTCATTCCGCATGATATTGAGATACTATTAGGACATAATTACATTATATTTCTAGTTATAAAACGTCATAGGTTATTATAATGCATGTGGTCCAAATGGCGGCGTGCTTTTAAAAGAACTCTAGTAAGATATACTACTGTATATTTTTCCTATTTTAGAAGACCGTTGAAACTGCACGAGGTATTTGAGGAGCTAGAAAATCTCTATGAAATATCTATTACTTTTCTCCCCTGAATATGCAAATGACGACATCACTGATTGTGACTCTGGGAGCCCACTCTCATAATAATCTCCCAGGTAAGCCAACTGAGAAATGACGTCGAAGTAATAATTCTGCAGGACTATGAAGCTAATGAGAATGCATATGATTCTGATGACGGCATTACATTGGCTCAACTTTATCCTGGGGCAACTCTGCCACCCAATGGTAATGGCCGATTCATTCATAAACCTCCAACAAAAACGGTAAAAAACATGTTATGGATTTAAGAAGATATCACCCCCCACAACCTGATTTATGGGAAGAAACTCTTGGTCTAGTTCAAGAGCTTACTTCAATTACAGCTTTGCAATTATTTGACACAGGCAGTCGATATGCTAGTGACCTTCTCTAACAGATATGCTTTGAAGAAAAATATAGAAGCTAGTGTATCCATTAAAGAAATGAAATGTTTTCTGGGGGTTTTAATTTTGAACGGTTATGTAGATGTTCCTAGAAGATATATGTATTGAGAAAACAGGAGTGACACCAACAATATCCTAGTTTTCAAAAAATAAAACCAGCCACAGGTAGGATTCGACATTTGTCCCGGATCGGAACCGAATGACATACAGCTGTTTCGAACTTATTAGTTCTCATCAGTGCCGCATACGGTACGCCGATTCATCGATACGTAATATCCTAGTCATCAGTCATCGATACGTAATATCCTAGTGACTAAAGCTATATCGAGATATAGATTTTCTGATATTATGAAAATACTACATGTTTGCGATAATGATAATCTCGACAAACAGAACAAGTATGCCTCGTCCTCTATTCAGTTTTCTAAATAAATGGCTTTTGGACTTCCATTAGAGGGAAGAAGTGGTATTTTCCCCTGCTTGCACAATACGGATATGGCCATTCACAATAAGTGGCAATTGCATCGGACTGAGGGGGGCAAACTGGACCAGTTAGAGTTTATAGAGCGGTTGTTGGAAACATCTTGGAATCAAATTAGAAAGATCTCAAAAGAGGCGAATCAAAGCGAGATCCGCATGAAAATGCTCACATGAGGTTCAATGGAATAAACCATCTGATAATATACGAGAAAATTAACTCAGAAATGGAGAATGTCACAAGAAATTACAATTTCGCTGTGAGAAATGTAATGTGCCACTCCATCCAAAGTTTTGCTTTAAAAAATAGCACACCCTTTAGTAATTTATTTGTATTATTTTTATAACTGTATTTTCATTATTTCATTATAAGTTATGTTGTAAAATAAAAAACTAGTTCGGTAGCAGTTCATGTTACTCCCGTCCTTTTAAAAGAACACCTCATCTTTCTGAGTTAGACATAACAAATACAAAATTTTTATTTCCTTGGTACATTTGTAAAGGAAATCATGTAATATTTGTGAAAAAATATTAAAAATGCTAAAAAAAGTTTCAGTAACATCTGGGTTAAAATCTAGTGCCTTAATATTCTATGAAATAAAACAAATATTTCCTGTATTAAGTGTACTTTATTACAAATTACATTAATGTTAATAAGAATACTTGAATGTTAGTGTTTCTTAGGATACTCTGCATTTCATCTAGTGATATAATAATACTGCATTCTACAAAGTACAATCCACAACAATTACACATATATCTAAATATTCTAGAAATGGTCACAGTTTCCTTTATTCCTTTTCAATAAAAATCTTTCAAAAATATCTGGTCGTCTTTCAATAACATACATTTCTGACAGAATATATAAATATGACATTTAATTTCTAATTATCGATATTTCTTAAGAATTTCCCTTGCTACTAAAACTTAAGACTGATCTAAGTTTCTTCCTTATTTTAGGCGATGTCCACTTGTTAGAATTGCCGTTCACGCAGCTTATATTGGGCGACACTCCTTCATCCACATCGTCTGCTTCAGTTTTGATTTCCATTTTCTGAAACATTTTGTTAAATTGGATAAAACTCATTTTTGTTTTAGATAATTTCATTCTTGTCAGAATCTATGTAATTTAATGTAATTGGTATATATTTCTTATTGGTACATTATTCTGGTATATGTTTCAATGTCATTTAATTTTTCATATTTAGAAAGAATGAAAAATGTAGCAATTTTTTCAATCAGGTGAATTGTTTACAAGAAAGAGGCTGTTAAACTAACATGTTAATTAAGTGTGTTAGTTAAGTAAATCGCTAATTTTATTTACTAAATAAATCATGCTGTAGTTCCACTCACATATTTAGTATAATAGTTTTAATGGGAATGATCCAGATGGTTGTATATAATTTTGTGGATACATTACGTTATGTTATGATTCCAATTGTTTTTAATTTTGTTGTTTTTTTATGAAGCGAATTTTTCTTTGAAAGAACCGTACACCATCATAATTACATGTATTGGTTTCAAAATAATCCTTATTAGATTCAGGAATCATATGACCAGCATCAAGATAAATGAATGGGCTGGAATGGTATACTCAAAAGTAGGGGAGGTACCCTTTTAGAGCACAACTTCTTGGAAAAAAATTTTACTGTTGTTAGATATTCACTTGAATGAATGTATCTATCTATAAGTATAACCTACTCGATCATTAGTATATCAAGTAGGGATTTGTTGATATACCGTGTCTGTATATAATACTATGTATGGATTATATGGAGCATTTTGAGCAGTACACTTTATAATTTTCGGTTCTCTTGTTATCACCAACCAGCACAAATTAATATTTGTAGCCTTATTATATATGAGTACTTTTAATTTTCTGTTACTATTTATTATCTTCCCGAGTAAAATCAAAAAACACCAAAAGATGTTTAGATAATTTGAGATTTTCCCTAGATATGGAAAAAATGTATATATTTCACAGAATACTGGCTACTGATAATATACTAACCTGCACTATTAATCTCAGGAATTGGTGTTGAGTTTCCAAAGCTGTAGTAATTTCTCTCAGCTTTTTCTTTGTCTTCTCCAGTTCGGCAACGACATAATCTTCGCCATTTTCCATAACCATATCCAGGCCTATTACAAATAAAACAAATGTAATAGTAAGGATAAATTTCTTTAGTATAGCCATTTCTTCAATATTGCTTTACTTCATCACAAAATATTGCCGTGTTTCAAATAATATAAGTAATGATATGTTTCTCTTTTTCATTGTTTTACTGATTGTATGCGCAGTTCGTGCTTATTGCTGTTGTCTTAAAGTACATTAGTATCAATTTTTATAACTATAACAATATTAATGTTGTTTTTTTGATGTCATCAGTCATATTTCTTACTTAACAGAATCTAATAAGAAATGAACAAAACTAAATAATTTAAATTAAATGTAAAATTTTACTCGGATGATTTATATTTTAGACTTAAATTAACTTAATACCATGCTAAATACACTTTTGTCTAAACTGTTAATAATATAAAATGAAGAAGTTCCTTTAGAGGTTCCTGATTTAGAAAAGATTTCAAGCATACAGGATTTCTCATTATGTTTTACTCCAACCACCTCTTGTCTTTATATTCACAGATCCAAAAAAGAGTTAAATTAAGAGTTACTAAAGGGATATGGTTACATCTACGTTTTTCTTAAAATATAACAAAAAAAAGTAATAGTTGACATAAATCACGTAATATAAAGTAGAACGTGACTATTTTTAATGAAACACACTGTATGTTTTCATTTACTTTTGGATTTCTTTCCTTGATTGATAAGCGTGTATTCTATATTAGTCTATTCTCACTTAGTAGATTAAGTAATTATGGGTGAGTTCTATAAAAGAGCTCTGTAAAGGCACTTCTAAAAAGTTGTCAGAGTCAGAAGTAAACTTACAATTAGATATACACTCACTACCATGCAGCTTTTCCTGTTCAGCTTTTAATCATCAGGTAGTGTATATCAGTTATGTAAGTTTTACTACTTACCATAAAACGTCACATAGACTTCGCACAAAAAATACGAGATACCACAAAATACATTCCAAAATTCTTATAGGGTAGCTAATTTACGTGTTGCCAAAGCATATTTTCTTACACTTCAATGATGATAAAGCAACTCAATATAAAAAAAATAATATAGTCATATATTATATTTTCTTAGACTCTAGAGTGCAAATTAATAATATTATGTCTAATTTAGTTTGCAAATTTCAGTTAATTCTATTACTGACCATAATTATATGATATAGTATAATGCAAACTTTTACTTACCAAAGAGGGTAATTTTCAAACTACTGATTTTCAAATTATCTACCCTCTGCGAAGTAAAACTTTGTATTATATTGATGATCAAGTTTTTACTCCGATTTAGATTGTTCTCGAAACTACAAAGACATGGCGCTTGGTACGTTCTACTGCGGTGGAACGTAGCAACGTCTACTAGATGTGAGCCTCATCTGTCATAGGTATATTCGCTTACACTGCACTGACGAGACCCAAGATAAGGTCGAAACTGGTCTGCAGTCAGCGATATCCTGAGATATGCACACTTTGCATCTTCCTTGTGATTTTGGAATAATCTGAATCACTGTATTTTAATGCTAACTCTATCAGAAAAAATACGGCAAATTTTGTCATCTAATTCAGCGCTCGGCATTTGGCATATAGCCAGGAGAATAGCGGTTTTGACCTAATTTGTTTAGTCTTTATTATGTAAAGCATTTGCAGATGGGGTGGAATATAATCTCCATATGATATAACATTATGATAAAGTTATATTAAATGAAAAACGTAGTATAACAGTGGGAGAATAGGTTAACCTCGAAGCAATATTTAAATTATAACGTATATAAGGCGTTATGCTGGATTTGGAGGTAATTTTTATTGTGAATATAGCACGGAAGATAAACAGATTTCCGCATTTAAGAATTTTGATCGAAAATAGCGGACTTGAATAGTTTTTTTGTAGTATGTACAGAAACATGTAATCCAGATACTAACTTGAATTATGATAATAAACGTTCTATAGGTCTCATTTGTCAAAACTAATTGAATCTTTTCAGTGTGTACCAATCTAGTATATTTAAAAACTCATTTAATGAAATCAAAATGAATAGAAACTCCGGCTAGGGTTGGTTACCGAGTGGATTGAGTAGCCTGGTAACTGCCACTGTCGGTTCTAAGCCCGGATAAAGGAGGAGGGTTCCTAGGTCAGGCCAGCACCCTACCTAGAATAAAAAAGCACACTGTTCATAGAACCGAAATTTTGCCTCTTCAGGCAAAAAGACGGAGAAAAACAAGCAAATTGCTTACATATAACAAGGAAAAAGAAGAAAATTAATAGAGGTACTTATTGAAATTGACTTTTACAATAGCATTCTGCTTTAGCTGTTGTGTTATGTTTAGATTCTGCTTAGCTTTTTATCATCCCCCATGACCATAACAAGGCTATACAATCCACCCTAATACCTCTCCACTGTACAATCACTGTTCGCCGATTTATAGATCAAGATGTATCAGAGGCCTGGGACCTGTTGAGCAGCCACTTAGATCACCTGATCTGGTCCCTATATATTATACTTTATATTTAGGTTAAATAAACGCTGTGAGGTTTGTTAAAATTTACACTCGATGTGAATAGACCCAGCAACTGTAAAGATATAAAAATTGGAATATTTGTAAATTCGACTAATGTAATCAGAAAGGATTGAAAATGTTTGCAAAAAATGGTTCGTACTTAAAACTGCGTTAAAGTAAATCAACAACGTATGAGTTATAACACATAGAAAATTTTTGACAATTAGTGTAACAAGATTTACATTGATTCGCTGTATGATACACCAGTCCACATATTGGAGCATTTTTTGCAAAAACAGGTTGTTAAAGTTACAATATACATTTTCATATTTTCTTGGAATACTCTGCAATTTTAAAATAATCGTATTTAAATTATAACAACGTGCCTATGTAAGGTTTTACTAAAAATCTGTGTATTTGTTTTTCAGTTTTTGTTTTTCTTACTTTTTGGTTTTTACACTTTTATGTTTCTTAAAGTGAAAAATATAATCAAATCATCCAGAACAACTAATATCTCTAAGAACTCTTTACTTATAATTTTGTTATGTACTGATGTTAATACTGTACATAGACAGAATAATACACTTATGATACACTTATATGTATGATTTAACTTTCTCTATCATATATTCCTTGATGTTCTTACAATGATGATTACAATTGAGGGTACGATAGTACCCTCTCGCGGGCCATCTATGTGCTTTTTCAAGGTAAGCTTATTATCCCACTGTCAAATTATCTAAAAGAAAAGTGTGAATTGTTGACCTCATTTTCAAAGCAACAATCACTTTACTTATGTCTTGTTAGATGACACTAGAGAAGCTTATACAGTAAGTACACAAAGGTTGGAATAAATTCGTTACCGGGCGAGTAATAAAATAATGTGCAGGACAGGTTTACTAAGTTTTTTAGATACGCATTTTTTGGTGTATGTATTTTTTGACTTCATGGCTATTTCTTTTTGTGAAACGTCAAATGTCACCGCTTCGTCACAAATTCTTGTAAGATGTACATTAATTAGTGGTTTAGCGGTAATTAGTTTTATGTCGTTCCAAATTCAGTTTTTTATGCTTCAATTATATTTGATATATTAAGATTTGGTCTGTCAGGCTTAAATTACCTTCTCTATGGTAGTACTGCCAATATATCAGATCAAATATCTGGTGATGAAATCGATGTTAACTGTGAATGGGAATCATCCTATTCACAGTAGAAATGATAATTTTTCGACACAGTACTGAACAAGGACATCAAATTACTGAAGAAACTTAATGTGCGTACAATAATTGATTTAATTTTCGAGGATAAGAAAGTTAAGTTTGGAATGAATGTTACTTCTTCTGAGAAGGTCGATAAGGTAACCGTTATTCGGACTTCAGTATAATGTCGTTGCTTTATCCTGGTTGTGAATTTATTAACCACCTTTATGCGAACAATTTTAACCGAAAAGTCCTTGTTCTTGATTAGAATCAGAGCCAATGCGACTCTACACTTTATGTTCCCTACAATTCCCTTTTAATCCACTGGGAAATTAAATTGAAACAACTAAGCAATTGGTTCTAGTAACGATGGCCCAAAGTTACACCAGGTATTTACTAAAATACCTCCAGGATAATAGTTCGTGAATTTTAATTCACTGTATCAGTGGTTGAGATCATACGCCATTTTTTATGTCTCTGCTATGCTTGAGCCTCTAGCCGGGCGGTTTGATCCATTAGTTTCAATGAGTTTCAGATATTTTATTTAATGAGCGCCTACGACTGGATGTTGTCTGAACATCACCCTTCCGATAGCATCGATAAAAGCGAGGATATACCCTTCATCTGTCTTTATATGCTCAAGTATATAGTAGCGATTATATAAGGTGAAAAACACAAAGGCTCCACAAAAAATAGTCCATAGGAGATAGATCCGGATAGATCGTCTTCTGTCAATCACTTATTGGGAAACTTATTATTATTAAGTAATCACTTTTTGTTATTAAGTAATAACAATAACACACAAATTGAGAGTAATGTGGCGGCACGTGCTCATGTTGATATCATACTGACTGTACTGGTATTTGATAATTTTCATTATTTGGATGAATTATCACAAGTGGGGTAACTATGTGCTATTGTAGCAATCCTAAATATCAAAATAGCACCCTATTCTGAAAAGTTGTGACAGTAGATAAGTAAAATTGTGTTGTAGTATAGCAAATTCAAACAACCAGGTAATATTAACAATGCCTAGAAAAAGTAGAATTCTAAAAAAGCCATGTCAAATAACGTGAAAAAATAATAAAGTTTACATAAATAGCAGTCACAAAAGTAGGTGCAATTAGTATCGGAACTTGAGAATTGGAACCAACCCCATGGCACTGCGGTAGTTCGCTGGTGAATTACTGTACAAGGGGCGCTAGTTATCTTGCAGTGCGAAATTGCCCGCAAACTTGAATATAAATGTTTTTAAATTTTAAAATATACGTAACGGATGATGTAAAATTAATAACAAAATGAATTTATAGGGAAATTATCTGAGCCACAATGTATTACGTAACGATTATTATTATTTACCGTATAGGTGAAACTGAATTAGGTTAATTTGCCATTATGAAAAATATGTTTTCGTTTGCTCCTGCAATAATTTTTTATTTATACGTAATATATACACATACGTATATAATCTGTCTGAAAAGTGCTGAAACTTATTCTATGAACATTTCTGTTACAAATAAAAGAAATCACTTCAAAATATTAAATCACAGAGGTAGCTAATATAAGTTTGTAGTATATACTACAAATTATAATATTGTAAATTAGGAGTAATCAAAGTATCGTTGAAGGGAAAATGAAGCTATCTATTTCACTGCACTTTACCGAAAACAGAGCATGTCCCAATATCGCAAATTTTGAACACACCTGTGTAACAATTTAATATAGTAGGTATATTTAGTGTAAATTATGTGTTCCAGTGTATTGTGAAATGATTATCGACAGAAAGCATTATTGTCCCTTTAAAAGAAGGTAGAATTAAGTTTTGCACAATCGAGCAAGTTTGTTCTTTTCGTAATTGCATGCGGGCACTATGCAAACTTGTAAACACGACGCATTTTCTTTTTTACTTTCGGCCGATCCTTCATTTTACGCTTTTATACATATTTATATACTGCAGATTTATTACAACTCGTGATTACGCGTTTGTTTTCATGTACGCGAGGTTATGTTTACTGTTACTGTAGGTGAAGGACGTAAGAGAAAGGGGGAAACGACACTGCAAGAGCACTAGCACCCCTGGTGGCCGTTGTACACGTAGTTACAAGCTCTCACTACGTAACATATAGGCAGTGCCAGAGCCCCCTGATTGGAACACATGCTATCAAAATTTAGATTAATAAACTTCTCGAGACAATTGTTATGTAACCTACAACATAATTCGCTGCACTACACGTAAATAAATGTGCTGTGTTAAATGGAATTACAAGGGTATTTAATCAACTGTCGATGATGTCTAACACCACTAGTGATGACGTCAAAAATATACGTTCACCAAAAATAAGTCTCAAAAAGACAAAATCAACATGCCGCAGCAATTTTTCCTACTTTCCCGGTAACAATTTTATCGAATTAGTTTACCAACTTTACGTGCAAACTGTATAATTTCTTGAATAAGTTGACCGCTTGAAACGTCAACGCTCTTTACTTGTCAACGCAACGTAAAAGACTAAACATTTTCGTGAATAAATAATGAAGACTCAAAGATCTCACAACATCCTTCTAGACATTTTACCCTACTGCGAAATGATAGCAATGCGTAAAATGAAAATGTTTTGCGATAAAAATTAATTTGTTAATTAATATTTATTATTGATAAATAATAAAATTGTTATAAAAGCTTACACAAAATATACAACTATATAAAGCTAAATAGCGCCTACCATTATTCCGCCATCTTGGTTTGCAATATCGTTTGCATGTCTTATCCACTCCTGAAAGAAAAACATGCTTCAAAGCCACTACAGTGCAATGTTATAAGTAACGATATTATGAAAATTTGTGATCAATGCAGCCTGATGATAAAAGGCTTAAAATAAATATTAGCTGCGTTTATACTAGCCGTGAAATTATTTTTCAAAGCAATATATAATATATTATAATGAAAACTGAGAGCAATATATAGTTAAAACTTTATAACATGCTTATGACAAGAATTAAATTGCGTACCATCATCAGAGAACGGATTGAAAAACCATTTTTTGAGAATAGAATCGAAGAAACCCAGCTTGCATTTGGTATCGTTGGGATATTCAATTATCTCCATTTTGTCAATTCTCTCCAACAGACACTGTGGCAATTTCCTTTCCAGTTCAGTATGCAAAACCACCTAAAATATCAAATAACCAAGCTAAAAAATTAAATTTAAATTTTTTATTTATATACATTTTTATATATTATATAACCTTGTCGTTAACATATTCGACTAGTCTTGTTCGTGATATTTTGGATATTTGATGCTATATTTGGTTCTGTCCTTTTTAAAATTAGGAAGGTTAGTAGATAAGCTGAGAGTATCAGCTCAAAATCCCATGTATTTTCTTATGGAGTTTCATTCTGGTCATTTTTGTACCACACCGACGCCCCCTTCCGACGGCCCCGGTAGACTCCAGCTGGCAAATCCAACAGAAGATGACGCCCCGATGCCCCCCTCCACCATGACGGCGCCCCGACGCCCCCACCGACGCTCCAGCAGGTAAATTCAACAGAAGTTACAATGGTATTGGTAGTAAGTTCTAGGCAAGTGTTGGCCGTTGCCCGGAATTTCAATACTATTTAAAAAGAAAGTCCGGCTATTTGTGGAGTTGAACCTGCGACCTCTGGGTTCCCAACCCTATGCTTTAGCGATGAGCTATTGAAATCTTAAATTCTTACGTATTCAATATTGTCTAGTAGAATCAGTTCACATGACCGTTGCTTATGCGCAGTAGGTGTGTGTGTATTTTAGTACGATATATGGTAATACTAGCAGCTCATACAACCCATACAGCTCGTACAGCATGCAGCCCCATTTAAACAAGTCGTACAGGTCGTACAGTCCCATCTAAATAGATCGTACAAGTCATACAGCTCCATTTAAACAGATCGTACAGATCATACAGCTCCGTTTAAACTGAGCCTATTATAAACAAACTGTACAAGCTGTACGTGTGGTACAAAAATGACCAGAATGGACCTCCATTAGAAAATACATGGGATCTTGAGCTGATACGCTCATAGCTTATCTACTAAGGTTATCATCTTTCAGCAATAAAATATCTTCCAAATATCAACAGTTTTATATGGTCAAAATAAGAAATTCGAGATTATGTATGTATTACCCCGAAGTTTTGTTTGGACTTATAATCGATTAAAAATGTAGAAGATAACAGTGCTACGTATTGTTATGTCTGTATACAGCCATAACAATACATAGCACTTCTACGCATCCATTTCAACATAAAATAGCAGCATATAATAGCGATACGACGAAATGACTGAATATGTCTGACGAAAGTTATAATAAAGAATTAAATATAATAAAACAAATAGCATTAAATAACGATTACTCTCTAAAAATAATAGACAATATCATAGATAAAAAAGCGTACAATAAAGCTATACAGCAAGTATATCCTAAAATTACACACGAAAATACACATAATTTCAAAATCATAACACATATAGGGAAACCATTTAAAAAAATTGCACCGTTTTTAAAGAAATGAAGTAATTAAATAGCATATAAAACTAATAATACTCTTGTAAAACACATAAAAATGCTAAAAATAAAACCAGTACCAAGAATAATTCAGCAGTCTATAAGCTGACTTCCGGTACTTGCCCTAAGGTATATATAAGACAAATAGGATTAAACTTCAACATGAGAATAGCAGAACACAGAAGGAGTTTTAATAATAATAAAAGAGATTCAACATATGCAATTCATCTAATTGAAGCAGACCATACCTTTAACGAAGAAATTAAAATTGTACATATAGAGAAGAAGGGCTTAAAATTAAATTTATTAGAATCTTTAGAAATTAATAAAGCAAGGAAATCTGATCATATTAAATTATCAAATAGAAACAAACTCGTCCTCCTTATTAAATTTATTTTAGTTCTACATGCTATCCAGAAATCGTGTTTAAAATTTACAGATAATATCGGTTGAAATTTCATATCTTAATTCCAATAGTTTAATAGTGGAAAATCCCATAGTAATAAACCTAGAATTACCCTAGTTATACAAACGCAGTTCCACATTGTAAAATTTAGTCTATGTACTCAACATCTGATGAAGCCAGTGTGTTGGCGAAACAATTGTTATGTTTAACAAATAGAAAGTGAAAATCTAACCAACCATCATATATTATATATCACCATATATGTAAATTTATATAAAAATGTTGTTACTAGCTCACCTGCATTGCCAACCTCTTTAATTGAGCGTTTCTCCTTACAGATTCAATATCTCCAACAGCCAAACCAATAAGTAAGTTCATCAGCAATATGGGCATCAGTACCATAAATAGGCCTAGTATGAAGAAAGCCGGGATAGGGAATGGTAAAAAGGACTTGTCTTCGTTATTGTCTAAATAAAACGGCCTTACATAAGTCCCAAGGAAATCTATTTCTCCCAGCATCATAGAAAACGTCCTGATCAAAGACATGGGTATAGTTTTGAAGGAAAGATGTTCGCCCTAAAAATAATAAACAGCATAGTTAATGACGGCAAAGAAATAGGTCATCACAAGGTTAAGAACGTACCCTTGACAGAAGGATGTAGAAAGCCAGGCCAAAAGCTATTATCAGTATAGAAAACACCATCAGAACTTTTATCAAGGTTTGCAGAATTTCGAGAAACATTACTACGTAAATCCCGACCTGGTCGAACCTTTGCAAGAGCAACAGGAGATTAAACCAACTTAAGAATACTGTTAATGATGCGCAAGAAAATTGAAGATCGTATATTTTGTCACCGAATATGGGAATAACCATTATGAGCGCTGAAGAATATAACAACCATGTGACTAGGTTTATAGGATCCATGAAGTACATGTATTTCTGCTGATATACTTGGAGAAATTCGCGAAGGGTATTAATGGCAATATAAATAATTATAGCCAAAGCGCTCATGTACATCATTGGGTTGATCTTGACTTTCAATATATGTTCCTTGTTGTATTTCACGTATGCCTAAAAAATAAGTAATTAGTCATATTGTTGGCAAACATATATTATTGTTATATTCTATAGAAGAATAAGATAGGTCACCCATTCATGCAGTGGTCCCTGAACAAACTACTGCATTCTTATTACTTATTAATTCTACCTCGGGCAACGTATACCTATCGTATTTTCATGTCTATACATTTGGATTCTAAAATACCAGGTATGTAAATTTGAAACCCGAATTTGTCCATAGATGGCCTAGCTGCTAATGTAGTTACAGTAATATCGCGTCATTGGCGCCATTTTCTTGTTTTGACATCTGAAAAAGGTTTTTATCTCACAACAATACAAGTTTCATACAACAACATCGTTTTTAATAGCGTTGAAGATGTCGAATTTTGTGCCTGGAAACTACGATTTGTAGATAACATTGATTTTCTGTTACCACTTGAAGAAAACTGCTGCAGAATCATATCGAGTGCTTGTCGAAGCCTACGGTCAGTATGCTCTTGGTAAGTCACAGTGCTTTGAGTGGTTTAAAAAATTCAAGAGTGACAATTTTGACGTGAGAAATGAAGAACGTGGAAGACCACCGAAGAAGTTTGAAGATAGCGAATTGCAAGCATTGTTGGATGAGAATGACGCTCAAATACAACAAGAACTTGCGGATGAATTAAATGTGACACTAGAAGCCGTCTCCATATGTTTGAAAGCCATGGAAAAGATCCAAAAAATGGGAAAATGAGTTCCACATGAACTGAACGGAAAACAGCATGTAAACCGAAAAACCATTTCCGAAATGCTGCTCGCCAGGCAGAGAAGAAAGTTATTTCTCCATCGAATTGTGATTGGCGATGAAAAGTGGATATATTTCGAGAATCCTAAGTGTAAAAGATCATGGGTAACTCCAAGCGAACCATCGACATCAACTGCAAGGCCAAATCGCTATGGACGAAAGACGCTCTGTGTTTGGTGGGATCAGAAGGGTGTGATCTATTATGAGCTGATAAATCCTGGCCAAATCATTAATACTGAACGCTACCGACAATAAATGATCGACTTGAATCAAGCTTTGCGTAAATAACGACCAGAATATCAAAAAAGGCAACACAGTGATTTTGATTCATGATAATGCGCCATCACACACGGCAAAACTGGTCAAGGAAACGGTTGAGACGTTTAGTTGGGAAATACTTTTGCATGCGGCTTACTCACCAGACTTGGCTCCGTGCGATTACTACTTATTTGCATCGATGGGACATGCACTTGCCGAGCATGGCTTCACTACTTACAAAAATGTACGAAAATGGCTCGACAACTAAGAGCAAGAATTTCTTGGGCATGGAATCCACAAATTGTCTGAGATATGAAAAGTGTATAGCTAGCAATGGGCAATACTTCGATAAAAATATTTTTTTATCATTTTCATACAGTAAACGTGTATTTTCTATACAAGAAATCCCTGTTTCATATTTACATACCATATCACTACAGTATCGTACAGTTTCAAGAAAAATGAACCTGCTATTGCTTTTGTCAATGCTCCATGATTGTACTTTACCATCATCTGAGCATAAACATCCAGATATAGTTCGTTATGATAATCTTACAAAGGGCGGAGTGAACGTTATTGACAAATTAAAATTTGTATTTTACAGTATATTGGATTTAACGCATATATAGTATATATACATGCACAAGCTACATACCAGTGCAAATGAACTTTATAGGATGCATTTATTTCCAAAGAAGATATAATATAATCTTACTAATTTCTTATTTCCTAATGTTCCAAAAAAAAAGTAAAAATAAACTAGAGTGCTATTGTTAGAACCAAAGGATATAAGCCAGAACTTTTAGAACATGGTCAATGTAATGAATGTGGGTAGAAAGAAAAAGAAAATCACTCGTTAGGTATCAAGTAACCGAAGAAATGAACTAAAATTGCATCTCTATTTTTAATTAATTATATAAATATTATGTACTAGCTCCATCTATACCTATAGTTCTATAGTATCATAGAAATTCGTTTGGGTAAAACTTTAACCTTCATACTGTATGTATCAAGGTTAAAGCGTGTATGAACATAAATTATTTTTCGTAATACTGTTCGATTTCCTGTGAAAACAATTGGCATTGACAAACAAAATAGAACAAAACTGAAAATATATAACGTTGGTAGCATATTGTTGATATGAAAATTTTTAACTTTCACATATGCTTTGTTATTTTGTTCTCGGTAATAATGTGTGCGCTCCATATTCTCCACAATCTGTAATCGTGGAAGACAAATTTGAAAACATAAGCTGTTTATTAAATCTACCTCGTGAGTAAGATTTGTGATATTCAATCCCTGTGAGGGTTCCTGAGCCTCCTGATGGGACATCAGCTGTGCGGCGAAGCAGGTAATAAAAGCCAGGAATATACTATAGAAAAGTACGTTCGCCAGATGAAAATACTTTCCATAAGAATTCCACTTCATTTGCAGATATTTCTGACTTAGGGGATGTGCCAACAGTTCAACTCGACCATGGGTAACCATTGCCTATAAATTAAATAATATCATTACTTGTAAACATATTATTTTTCCAATTTTTGTCCATCTAATTAACTTTTGGATCATTGTTTGAGAATATCAAAAGTGCAGAAAAAATATCATGTCGTCATTAGCTTATTTTGACTACTTTTTCGATACTACTTTAATGATTCTCACTAGAGATGAAACGGATAGTTGTTTGTCTGGATACCGGATATCCGGCGGCCGGATATTCGGCCCATTGTTTCGCTGCATGCTGGACGAGGACGATCGGGTCGATTCGGGCGGTTTCGCGTATCAGCCAGTGAGACCGTGCGTGGCGGGGCGATTGTGAGGAAAATCAGTTGTTTACTTGCTGCATGATCTGCATCGTAAAAAAACAATCGAAACATGTCATCAGTGGAAAAGAGATCGCCTATTTGGCAATATTTCGAAATTGATAGTGAAAATAATAAGTTTGCTGTTTGTTCGTTATGCCGGCTTAAAACTTCTCGTGGTGGTGAAGGGAAAAGCGCAGGTACGTCAGTGTTAGGTTATTTTTTGTTTGTTTGCAGTAGAACTAATAAATTATCATTATTACATAGTTGAATACAAATATGAATTAAGTACGTATGGTTATTTATACCACGACTGATTGCTTTGAGCTGAAAAATATTAACGTTATTAACCTAGCGGTATAATTTACATTTTAGGGCCGACCGATTTGCTAAGCGTGGCTTTAGTGTAGCATTACGTTTCATTGGAGGCTCTGCCTAACTGTTTATGAAATAATGACGTGAATTTATGAACGTTATCTAACTAAATTTAACCACTTACTTTAGATTATACATATGTTATGATTTTTTTTATCTTCCCTCAGGTACTTCTCCAGAAACATCCAGAGAAGTTTCTATTGCTGAAAAAAGAGAAAGACAAAGACGTACCTACGCCGCTTGTGGAGCCTGTTGTGTCTAGTACAAGTTCGTTTTCGACATCGGCGGAAAAGCAGCTAACTTTGTCAGAATCGTTTGAAAAAAAACTGCTTTGGGACGTAAACAATTTAAAAGCGAAAAAATATAATTATTTAATTGCAGAAATGTTTGCACTAGATAATGAGCCGCTTTCTATTGTAGGAAGGGTTGGATTCAAAAGACTCCTTCAACAAGTTTTACCCCTCTATGAATTGCCATGCTGCACCTATATAACCCAACAAATTTCTCCCGATATTTACGACAAAATTTTTAAAAAAATTAAAACAAGCATTTCAAACGCAGTCGCAGTTTCTGTCACTTCTAATATATGGACGTGTTTGTATAACTCTAGCTTTCTGAGTTTCACAGCTCATTGGTTGTCTCCAGAATGCTAGCTTCAACACGGAGTTCTTGCAATGAAATCGTTTTCAGGATCTCACACAGGAGAAAACATAGCCAATGAACTCAAAGCTATCGCAGTTCGCTGGGATATTGAGAAAAGTAAAATACATGTATTTGTTCATGACAGTGGTGATAACATCGCGAAAGGCGCTCGAATGGCGAAGTATGATTCTGCCAGATGTTTCATTCATTCGCTTCAGCGGGTTGTGACTGAGTCATTGAAGATACAGTCTGAAGTAATGGACATGATTACCAAAGGTAGACGTCAAGAAAAACTGCTGGTAATTCAAAAGGAGTTAAATTTACCAGAGTATCAATTAGTGCAGGATATCAACACGAGGTGGAATTCTACCTTCTATATGACAGAACACTTGTTGGAACAAACCGGCAATCTCTTTTTATGTGGCTGAGTACGACGACAAACTAACTAAATTAACAACTCATTAGTGGTGCTTGGTGGAGCAGTGCGTAAAACTTTTAAAGCCATTCGAGGAAATAACTAAAATCACAAGTTCCTTTCCTGCATATCTGAAGTTATACCGCATGTAGCTGCATTAAAAAAATACTTAGACAAAAATGAGACTGAACAACTAACAGCTGACTTGCATCGAATGAGAGCCTCCTTAACAGGTGGATTGGAATCTCGCTTTAGCTCCTTCAGTGAAGACTTACCTTTTTGCAACTTTCTTAGACCCCAGATTTAATACAAACTATTTGGGAACACTTGAAGCTGAAATAGCGCGACAGAAGATCTTATTGCAATACCTAAAAATGCCTTGCGACGAGTCTTCTAACAGTGGTAGTTCATCAGCGTCTCTAATATCTACTAAAAGAAATAGAGAAAATAAAATTGATTCAAATGTTACTTGCGAATCTTACGACACTTTTTGGGATGGTTTCGATGAAGTAGCAGATGAAAACAATAGTCAATGACGCTATCAGGAAAAAACTCAATTGCAAACGAGATCGACTACTATTTTAAGACAGATCGAATTGATCGCCACCGCGACCCTTACACTTGGTGGTCGGTTAACTCGAAATACTACCCACATTTGACAAAGTTTGCCACCTTTTAGCTCCTTGCAGCAGTACTTGGCGAGAGGCTGTTTTCCGAAGCAGGCTTGGTATACGAAAACAACTTATTACTTACCTCACAAATATTTATGTATTAAAGTTGATTTTAGGGAATTGTGTCGTAGTTTTGAATATCCGGTATCCTGCCGGATATGAAGCTACTATCCGACATCTGGCCAGATAGGCCGGATACCAGATAGTTACCGGATATCCGTTTCATCTCTAATTCTCGCATAGGGTGATCCGAGAGGAAGTGGAAATATTTTAATTAATATTGTACGTATTAAAATTTTATAATAAGGATAAGAAGTTATACTTACATTCAGGGCGGGTAAAGGAGTAGGTTCCGAAATAGGTTTGGTCTCAATATCAGGGCTCACTGGGTATTGTAAACAGCTGAAACTGTATTTTATCTAAAAGGGAAATACCCATTGTTGTACATTAAGCTACACAAGCAACTTGCCCGGACTTACGTAAAATGATTTGGAATCCTTCTTGCAATTTGCCTTAGTTATACACTTATCCTGAACTGCCTCAAATACTTTCGGCATCGATGCAATCAAGGCTAGCGTAACACAGGGATGTTTACTGGATTTGAGCATCATAACTTCCTGAGCTCTAGATTACAAAATATTTGTTAATAAACATTGAAATTGGGCATACAATAGAAATGCATGGAAAGAAAGTAGACATTCTTAATTGTGAATTTTTACATTTACTACGAATTTTCTTTTAGAGAATCCGGTTAGACTTAGAAAATATGTATTTGAATATTCATTATTTCTGTGAATGAATGATTTAATGTAATTTAAGAAATATTTAAGGAATGTGTAATAGTAAACTAGTGAAAAGACATAAATTTATATGATTCTTACAATATTATGATTTCCTGCATCACATTCTGTACCAAAAATAATTAAAATATACCATAATAATTTTTTTGAATATTTATTGCCTCCTTCCTCCCCTAGATCTTCTATTTTACTGAAAATCTTGGATATACCTATGAGGTATCCCCGTGGGCAAATGGACAAATCGTACTCTCGGAGATCATACACTCGACCGAACCATCTGTTTGGAGATATTTCATCTGAATATCGATAAATGGTAAAAAAAAAGTTTACGAAGATTATTCTTGATAGGCTAGGAGCTACTCCTACCTTTCTACAATGACCAAATATTTTATATTTTAGAAGACGCAACAATACTGTAAAGCCGTCTATGACGTGGGCTATCAATGTGAATCCTCTTCTACAGTATAATCCCTGACAGAATTCTTCCTCAATTCATTTTACTCAATCAACGTTTATTGCGTAAGAGCGTTTATTGCGTAAAAACACAAAATGAAAACGTCAATGAATGAACGATTAGTTCATTCATTGACGAAGAACGATTAGAACGATGAAAATAAAAACAGATTCAGTATCAGAACGTCATGAACTGGCACACATTGCCCATATAGAAAGTACAATTCTGTGTGTTGGGTTAAGGGACATTCACAATTTGTAAGTCACACAGCAGATGAGAGATTAGCTAGGAGACATATTAGTCTGATTACTTTTGGACCTTTCTCGCTTATTATATAATCGATCACAACAATAAAATAAGTAATTATAGAATAACATGGACGAGGAAAATTGTGGAATGAAATGAACATATATCTGTTTGCTAGGGAATTATTTAAATACCCTAGCCGAAGTACAGCAATGGCTTTCTTGGCAATGACGGTGAAGAATTTGTGTCTGTAGACATGAAAACTAACTGGACACAGAAAAATACAGAAATATCATAATATGAGCGATTCATTTCTCTGCATGGGGTATGAAGAGGGAGACGACAGGACGTACTATATATATATGATATGACTATTATGTTCTTTAAACCGCCAGAGAATGGTTTAAAGCACGGAGCAATGTTGGCTAAATAGGGTCTACATAATGGTTCATACCCTAAGTGATATCACCACCTATTTTGGAAACAGGGGCTGTTTGACAATCTAGGTGAAGAAATCTATCAAAGAAGATGTACAAGGGGCTCAATTAGATTTAAATAATGATGGAATTCCTAATTGGACTACTCTCCTATGATTTTCACATCTATGTAGATCCAAATTTAAGGGAATTGTCTTAAAAGTGTAAAATTTCATAGTTCAAAGAGGGTTATTTACTATTAGGGAATATCTTTTGAAGTTTTCATATTTCAAGGAAGATACAGTTTTGTTAAAGAATCGCGAACAATATATCTCTAATATAAACAGGAGGCACACAAACTGTATTACAGTTTATGTGTCTCCTGCTTATATTAGAGATATATTGTTCGCGATTCTTTAGAATCTTTGAAATAGTAGCTATGAAGGATTTAACAAGAACTTTAAGGTAAGCGAATATGGCTTTTGAGTTTTGAGTAATGGCAGTAGTCATGTGATTTTGCAGTACAAATAATGTTAAAATCTATAGTGTTAAGAACATGTACAATATAATAATGTTGTTAATTAATATTTGAGTCTGCACAGCGTTATTTTGAAAAACATACTCCCAGTAACGCAAATCTACAAACCTGTCCTCGTGAGTGACCATTGCCAAGGCTGCTTCAGGAAATTTATAGTAAACTGCGTAATCTATTGCACTCATTTCCATTTGGTTGTAGAGCAATTTACATCCCATCGATAGAAGTAGAGCGATTGCATTGGGTTTGTTTTCCATTGTGGCTAAATGAAGCGCTGTATTCTGAAAACGAAATTATTGCATTAATATAAAAGTTGCAACAGCATCACAGTACAAATTAAAAAGAGTTTCAATACAAAATTAAATTCTAAACACAAAAGTATTGCGTGAAACAGCATCACAGTACAAATTAAAAAGAGTTTCAATACAAAAGTATTGCGTGACATCAAGTGGTCTCCAAAATATAATATTTTAGGTTTTCAGTATTATTCTGTATAAAATAAGGTGTAGACTAAAAAAAGTAATATAATGAATATACATAATATTTTATGGTGGACCGTAACCTTTTTTTGTTTATCTTATTACATTACAATATTACAGTATAGATATAACATTTGAGCTCTTGATACTTAAAATGTTTGAAGGAATGCCTATTGACTGAGAAACGGCAAGTACGAGCATTATGAACGACATAAGGGAGGCCAGATTATTGGAAGACCGATATTTTGATGATACTTAACTGAATAGTTGAATATGTGTACAAGTTCGATCCCTCCCGATTATATATCATGTGTATATAAGGAGCATAGTCTATGTAAATTGAGAACATTTAGAATTCGTGTTAGATCTTCTGTCTAGTTACAGTTAGAATAGTTCTGTCTATATATAGTTTCACTAACGAAAAATGATGCAAATCCAAAAACATAATATTTTTCGCAAGTGCATTATCATTATTACAATGTAATTGAATTTCTTGCGGAGAATTGCATTTGATGGTGAAAATCATCTTATGATAATTCTTGAGTCAATGTAACGTTATATTGGTGAAATTTGTGTTTATGTGAAACATTAACCACTAAGGCATGGACTCAAACTTATAGCCAATCTGACGAAAACTGGAATGTGGATTTTCATATAGGCAGTAGATCGTGGTTTAGCTGAACGATATTGATAATCTTCATTAAATAGAGCGCAGACTTCCATCGTAGCTCTTCTATCACCATAAGTATTTGACTTCAAGTAACAAAAATGACAAGCATAAATTTTTCTGAAAGCTAATTCGACGTATATGACATTAAATGAAATTAGTTTTAAGACCTTTTAGGTAAAACATTAAATAAAGTCTTACAATTAAACCGGTATTTACATTGTATTCATATATTTATATTTTAAGTTTCTTAATACAACTAAATAAAATGTTTATAACATTACAACAAAATGTGCTTTTTCCCGACAATGAACAAAAAATAGCATTGATGTTTAAAAAAAATATGCCCCTGTTGACGCCGCAAATATAACGGCACTGTAGATAGGACTAAAGTATTTCAAAAGACGGCAAGTTTAAAATACCGTTTGACCTCTTCGAGCCCTTTGCAAAAAACAAAGTGTTTTACAAGATTTTTCAGGTGTTCAAGACTTCTTTTCGACACTATATGTACTTAAACCAAAAGTGTGGTAAATTAACTCATATCCTGATATAAGCACAGTTTCAAAAATACATATAGGTCGTTTGATACGAGTAACATCAATTTTTAACAATGCACTGATTAAAGTCTAGTTTTTGTATAGTTTTACAGGAAATTTTTATTATCTCCTATATTAATATGGTTTTCATGGGCATAGAACTTTATTATTCTGATTAGACAATAAGAAAAGGCTACAGAGTTTGATTGAGAAACTATTGCTTCTTCATACTATGACTAGTTTAATCAGATTCGATTGAACAGATACTTTACTACGATAATGAACGTGATTGACTTACGTGACGTATTTAATATTTTTTCTAGTACCAGTGTTATTCCATAATTATCCTTTACTAGTCATACCCGTCACATCTTGCTGTGCCGTTTATTAAATTTAAAGAAATACTAATATTTTCGTTATTGTGTATATCAATGTTCTAATATATCTCGTATATTGGAACATAGCTTTACTAACTCAGAAACCTTCGCGGGCATACGTCTAACCATTCCCCAAATTTTCATCGCAATCGGATGAACGGTTTAGGAAGGCATAAGAGACATACAGACAAACATTTATATATATATATATATATATATATATATATATATATATATATATATATATATATATATATATATATATATATATATATATATAGTTAAGAAACCACCCTGTATTTAATGACTTTTTATTTTTATCTATCATGAAACTATGTAACATAAACTAAAATGTTATAGAAGGAACTGTATATGATTCATTAAGAAAATAGCTGAAACAGCTAAATGTACATTATTATAAAAGCTGAACGGTGAATCATATGTCAGTTCTTGGGTAAATCACTTACAGTTACCATTGTAACGCGACGTAATAAAAGTGTTGTGACCAACGTGTTGTTTTTCGTCTCGTCGCGAACCTTCCACCAAAACTGGCGCAGTCGGTAGGATTCATCAGGCAGTAGGCTCACTGAAGAAACTGTAGGATCTCAATCCTCACTGGTGATTCCGAAAAAAAAACAGCAGGCTCACTGAGAAGTTGTTCGAGGGTTGGCGAGCGAAGAAAACACCCGGAGTGCGGTACCTTTCCACTCAACGGACCGGTATTCCTGTGCGGCACCTTTCCACAGCTACCAGACGTCCAGACAACACTTTATTACAAAGTAAGTACCAAGTACTCATTCCTTGTTCTTTCATTGACTTTGTGTGATTAGAACTTGGTTCACTCCGACCTTTAGAGGTATTTAAGTTAAGTTTTCAGTTTAAGTTTAAAGTATTTAAATTAAAGTCTCAAAGACTTTTTTCAAGTTTTTCAAACAAAAAAAAGAAAAAGAATTTTTTTTTCTTTTCAAACTTGTTTTTCACTTTTGTATTTTTTCACTTTTGAATATTTTTGTTCAAATTAATATCTTTTATGAGCAATTCAGATTCAGAATCTAACGAAAATCGAGACAGTGAAAACAGCGATTCTGACAACACTCAATTAATCGATTCTCAACAACAAACTCTATCTATTACTTTACAACCTCCAAAGCTAGTGTTACCATCTACAATGGCCGTTAATTACCAATTGTTAAAAATGTATGTTGACGTCATACCACCATTTGACGGAAACACCTTTTTACTAAATGACTTTTTAACTAGTTGTGACGAATTGATAACTTCTTTTGCATCACAGACCAATGAAAGCCAGAACGTATTTTTATTAAGAGCTATCAGATCTAAACTTGTAGGTCAAGCCCAACAATTAATTTCTAGTCGTTTAGAAATTGCAACATGGCCCCAAATTAGGGAAATGCTTTCTCAAAATTTTGGTGATCCACGAGACTTACCATGTTTACAGCAAGATCTCTTGCATTTACAATTTAATAGGTCTAAACAAACGTTGTTACAATTTGGAAATCAAGTTAAAGAATTCCAATCTCTACTAATGTCGAAATTGCAACAAACTAGTAAACCAGTTGGTGTTAAAACAGCTTTAGCTGAAGTTTACCAACAGCTGGCACTAGACACTTATGTTCGTAATCTTCCATCTCAATTACAACAAATGGTTAGGACAAAAGAATTTACAACAATTGAAGGTGCAATAGCTTTTGTCACCAAGGAAGAACAGTTTTCCCAATATAAAAACAGTCTTTATGCAACAGCTAATAATAAACCTAAACCACTTAATCAATTTGATCAGAATTCTAGAAATGTTAGGCCCATGTACAAACCACAATCTTTCCAAAATTATCAACAACAATTTAACGTAAATCCACAACAACACTCATTTCCTTCAGCCCCAATTAACATACAAACACGTCAAATTCCACAACGTTTCCCGACCAATGCCCAAGTTTTCGGAAAACAAAATGTCTGGAAACCCCAGCCAAATAGAAATCTTTCTAGTACATCTCGTCCGACTCCAATGTCCGGTGTCTCAGTCTTACCTAAAAGACAGCCAACTCAAAACCAAAATTTTTCAAGACCGACCCCTATGTCTGGTGTTAATACTATACAATCCCGACGTCAACCATTTCACGATACTGAATTATTTAACACAGAAACCGAAGATAATTTAGAGTACGACTTAAACCCAACTTCTGACAGTACTTTTGAAAATTCTTACCCTGACGAGTCTTCTAATTACTTTGCCGAAAGCGAAGTAGACAGTCAACTTGAATATGACTTTGATTTTCAAGATAGTTCTCGTGACAATTCTGGAAATTTTATGAAACCTGGCCCTGCGAATTCACAGAGGTAGTAGAAGAATTTAATTCGGTAGTTACTCCATCTTCCCTTCCGTATATTTGTATAGAAAACCCTCCAATGAAATTATTAATAGATACAGGTTGTTCTAAATCGATAATTCGCCCTGATATTATTCAAAACTATTTTCCTGATTGCATTTACCAGAACGAAACAAAAATAAAAACTTGTACTGGAGAAACTCAAATAAGATTTAAAGCCGATATCCCAGCATTCTCTGAATTCCTTTCTAATGAAACAATGACAGTCCTTCTTTACGATTTTCACGATTATTTTGATGGGTTAATAGGATTTGAAGACTTACTGAAATTCAACCTTTCAATAATTTTTTCAGAAAACATCCTGTATAATCCACAATTTGCACTTCCATTGTTCTACCGTCAACCATCAGACAAAACAGTTCGCTATTCCATTAATGCTAACGAAGTTATTCTTAGAAAAGTTCCAGTCGACTCGCTTAATGGTGATATCTTAGTCCCGGCGTTATCTAATGATTCATGCATGATACCTGAAACAGTTACTTATTGTAATAATGGTCAAGCACTCGTTGAGATACACAATATTTCAGATAAACCGACAACAATTGAATTTACAGACCCCCTTTGTGTTGAACCTCTTTGTAATTATGAGTCATATGATTATCATATCAATGACCCTATAATACCTTCCCGGTCGTCTTTAATTCCAAATTTATTACGTACTTCTCATCTTAATTCGGAAGAAGAATCTGAGTTATTAAAATTATGTAAACAATATTCCGATATTTTTATGTTTCCGGATGATAAATTAACTTTTACTAATATGGTCAAGCATGAGATTAAAACAAAGGATGAAGACCCTATTTATACCAAATCTTATAGGTACCCTCACATTCATAAAGAGGAAGTTAGGAGTCAAATAACAAAAATGTTAGAAGATGGCATTATTCGTCCATCACAGTCACCCTATTCATCCCCAATCTGGGTAGTCCCTAAAAAAGCAGACGCTTCTGGCAAACAGAAATGGCGCGTCGTTGTTGACTACCGTAAAATCAACGAGAAAACCATTGATGACCGATACCCCTTGCCAAACATAACTGACATACTTGACAAATTAGGGCGTTGTCATTACTTTACAACTCTCGATTTAACCAGTGGCTTTCATCAGATTGAGATGCACCCAGACTCAATTTCCAAGACAGCATTCAATGTAGAGAATGGTCATTATGAATATGTTCGTATGCCATTCGGTTTAAAGAACGCCCCTGCCACATTCCAACGTGTAATGGATAATGTCTTGAAACACCTCCAAAATAAGGTATGTCTTGTCTACATGGACGATGTAATCGTTTTTTCCACTTCCCTACAAGAACACATTGCTAATCTCAAACTCGTTTTCCAAGCATTTAGGGATTCTAAACTTAAAATCCAGTTAGACAAATGTGAATTTCTTTGCAAATCAGTCGAATTCCTAGGTCATGTAGTTACATCACAAGGTATTAAACCTAACCCTCGAAAAATCGAGGCTATTCAAAAATTCCCTATTCCGAAGACAGCCAAAGAAATCAAATCCTTCCTCGGACTAATTGGTTATTATCGACGATTTATAAAAAACTTTGCTAAAATCACAAAACCTATGACAAAATGTCTAAAGAAAGGAGAAAAAATAGTTCACACCCCAGAATTTGTTGATTGTTTCAATCTCTGTAAAAATCTTTTATGCAATGACCCTGTGTTAGCATACCCAGACTTTTCGAAACCATTTTCATTAACTACTGATGCCAGTAACTTCGCTATTGGAGCTATACTCAGTCAAAACGACCATCCCATCTGTTACGCTTCACGCACCCTTAATCCTGCTGAGTGTAACTATTCTACAATCGAAAAAGAATTATTAAGCATAGTTTGGGCCACAAAGTACTTTAGACCCTACCTTTTTGGAAAAACATTCTGTATCTTTACCGATCATAAGCCCCTCCAATGGCTCTTCTCACTAAAAGAGCCAAATTCAAGATTAGTTAGGTGGCGGTTGAAACTCGAAGAGTTTGATTATGAAATCAAATATAAAAAAGGCTCTACAAATCAGGCCGACGTTCTCTCTCGAATAAAACTTAATGACGAAATTAATGCTATTGAAAATGAAGATAATGTTTCAGTAATTGCAAATCCAGGCACAATAAACGATGATGTAAATGACATCCTTGACAACATCCCGGAACCTGATCCTGAAGTATTTCAAACTTTATTAGACAATTTTTCCGAGTCCGAAAACCAAAATCCAAATGAACAGCTACCTTCCATGCCCTTACTCGACAAAGACAATAACGATAATGACACAATTCATACAGCTGCAGAAAATCCAATTTTACAAATGCCTATTACAGATAACCCCCTAAATCTGTTTAAAAATCAATTAGTAATCCATGAAAGTTCAAACGCACTATTCGAAACCTGTTCGACAGAAAAATTATTTGGATATAAAATACGTCATTCTATAACTTTACGTCAAAACCTTTCAGACGCTGACGTAGTGAAATTCATTAAACAGTTTGTTAATCCCTCAGATATCACTTGTCTTTATTTTACAACTCCAGAAATCGAAAAGAAAATGATACGCATACTGCAACAAAATTTTAGCTCTTGTATTAGATTCTTTATAACAAAAAAGTTTTTGAATGATGTTCAAGATGAACTAGAACAGCAGAGGTACATTAAATATTACCACGAAACAAAAACATGTCACCGCGGCATTAATGAAACCCGCACAGCTATCTTAAGACGCTATTATTGGCCTAAAATTCATGCAGACGTTATTAAATACGTCAACACTTGTAATACCTGCCAATTATCAAAATATGAAAGGCATCCACAAAAAATCAAATTTCAAATAACACCCACTTATACTAAACCATTTGAAGCGATACATATTGATGTGTTCCAAGCTGACAGACAACAATTTTTAACTATCCTAGATCCCTTTTCAAAATTTGGCCAATCTTACCATTTAGAAAATAAAACTGCTATTGAAGTTCAAAATGCATTACTAACTTTCGTTTCACATTTTGGTATTCCAGGAAAAATTATTGCTGACAGTGGAACTGAGTTTAATAATATTATTATTAAAGAATTTTGCGCATTACATAAAATTGAGTTACATATAACTACAATTCGAAATTCAAATTCTAATTCACCAGTGGAAAGATTCCATTCCACAGTTTTAGATTCAATACGTTGTCTAAAACAAGAACATCCAAATAAACCATTACCATACCTCATGAAACTAGCAGTTATCGGCTACAATAACTCGATACACAGCGTAACGAAACTAACACCATTCGAAGTAATATTAGGTCACACTAACAAAATTACTCCTTTTGAACTCAATGAAAATATTATCACTTCTGATTATATTCAAAAACATAAAGACTTGACACAACAATTGTATCAACAAATAAATTCGAATATCTCTCAGAACAAAGACAAAATTATTTCAAAACGAAATGAATCCCGAGACGAACCCGAACCTGTTGAACCAGAACAACCAATATTAATAAAAGAAATTACCACAGGTCATAAAACGCGTGCTCGATTCAAAAGATCACAAGCAATTCTTGATAAAGGGCCTACCCTTAAAACAAAACATGGACAATTTCATAAAAGTCATGTTAAAAAGAAACGCAAAATTCCTAAAACTAATAAAGAAACGTTGTTGCAGGACAAACAACAAGACGAAGAGACTGACAAAAAACTGAAAAATGACAAATCCACTATCCCTACTCCTCCTGACAATGACAATAATATCCCTAGTACATCAAGTGCGACTAGACGATATAACACTAGATCATCTACAAAATCCAGTTTACCTCCTTAAAATAAGTAAAGAAACAAAAATTATTAATCAATACCATACTTTTCTCCATGTTATAAATTTCGAACCTATTCAAAATAATATAAGAAATCTTAAAATTCAAATCGATAAATTAGAATCAAAAACAAATAAAATAATAGCAATTAATTTTACGACTCAAGCTCTATTTTTATTAGATAAAATACAAGAACGATATGACTCACTACAAGCAAAACCTATTAGAAACAAAAGAGGACTTATAAATATTGTTGGCACCACTCAAAAATGGCTATTTGGCACATTGGATAATGATGATTTAGAAATTATTAATTTAAAGTTTCACACCTTAATAAAAAACCAACATTCATTAGCTGATCAAATAAACCTTAAAACATCTATGATGGTAACCCTCGCTGAAAAAGTAAATACGACCCTGGCTATTCTTCATAATAATCAAAAGGCAATGGAATCTTATATTCAGCATTTAGATAAGGAAATAAATTTAATAATCGTACGTTATCATGCAATTATATTAGCACAACAGATTGTTAACAACCTTGAACTCATTTTAGAATTCCTTGACACTGTCGAAGCGGCAACTACCTTCGCGTATTTAAATACAGTGCATCAGTCGCTTCTTTCAATTCCTGACCTTCAATTTATTTTAAAAACCCTTGAACAAATTTATTCAAAAGATCAATTAGTAAATTTTGAATATTTACAAAGTTACTATCAATATTTTGGTGTTTCAGTCAAATTAAGAAAAGATAAAATTATTTTCTCAATAAAAGTTCCAATCATGCAAAATGAAAAATTTTCCTCTTACCATGTGTACCCTATTCCTATCAAAAATTATACATTTATTCCACCTAAACCTATCCTGGTACTTGGTACACAACATCTACTTTTGGATAATCCCTGTCCACTGATGGAAGAAATCTCCATATGCCAAGGCACGTTACGACCCAATGATCAGCAATGCATGCCCGCATTAGCCAATGGACTCTACGAGGACTCCTGTCAAATGACCCCCGTCATTCTTCAAAGGCCCATCGCCGAACAAATCGACAAATATCACGTTTTGTTACTTACTACCAAGACTGTCGATGTTAAAAGTTCCTGCACGAATAACAAAATACAGAAAATCAGTCATCCAGTCGCAATTACCATTCCAGATGGATGCAGCATTACACTATTAGACACAACCTTCGGCCCAGATCCTACTCTTTTGAATGGATCCACGCTGTTACTACCCGAACTTCCACAAATGTCACATCAACCAGTAAAACGTCCCCTTATCCTGAAGGACATCAGACTTGGTGATATCCAGCAACTGCATAATATTCTTCAGCATTCGCAGCCAATCACCTTAGAAGACCTACCTGAAGCGGTTCCATATTCGCTTCTATTCTATGTAATACTTGGACTGATACTATGTGTTAGTATCTTATTCATTATTTACAACTGTCGGCACCGAGTCAAACCATGGACAACATTCACTTGGAAACCGAAGACCAAGCGATCCGAAGGCAACGTAGGTTCGAATCCTACTCCCGACGACTCCACGTCGCCGTTCTAATGGGGGAGGAGTTAAGAAACCACCCTGTATTTAATGACTTTTTATTTTTATCTATCATGAAACTATGTAACATAAACTAAAATGTTATAGAAGGAACTGTATATGATTCATTAAGAAAATAGCTGAAACAGCTAAATGTACATTATTATAAAAGCTGAACGGTGAATCATATGTCAGTTCTTGGGTAAATCACTTACAGTTACCATTGTAACGCGACGTAATAAAAGTGTTGTGACCAACGTGTTGTTTTTCGTCTCGTCGCGAACCTCCCACCAAAACTATATAGATAGATAGATAGATAGATCGATAGACTAGCTGTAGAGAGCTAGTTACATGTTAAAAATTGTCCTACTGGGCATGTATTCTTAAACGGCAAATGTAGGAAACTAAATTTACTCAATTGGTAAGGTTCTTAAAAATGTTTTCTATTGACACTGAACTAGTAAAGTCGAATCCTAATTGTTAATTAGTTGTTTTAACTACTAGCTTTAAGAATAATGACTATTTAATAATAATTGCGTGATTCGTGTTATCATTTTGTACTGCAAATGAATTTGGATAAAGTATAATTTTATTTAAAATATTAGGAGGACAATGTTCTCATTAGTTCTAATGTATCAAATAACCATTTCGCATTTTGGTTAAATCTTTTAGTTAGTTTAATATATATATATATATATATATATATATATATATATATATATATATATATATATATATATATATATATATATATATATATATATATATATATATAATCAGCAGATATACTGCTGTTTGTAGATAATATAACATAATGAAAGATAACCAGATTAAAGAAATTGATTGAGGAAGCCGTTACTCTGTGGTAGTTTATAATTCCAACGCAATTGAATAAAACAGCTACTAAGTTTTACACCACTATATTTGCACAAAAATCGTGACTGCAGTTTCAACACTTTATGTCATTATGGAACAATGATTCAACTATGAATATTCAACAATTCTCTGTTGAATCATCGTTTGATAATGACATAAAACTGAAACTGCAGTCACGATGTTTGTGCGAATATAGTGGTATAAAACTTAGTGGTTGTTTTACTCAATTACGTTGGGACAATCAGATTAGTTAATGCACCACAATCACCTTCTCATTCAAAATATGAAAATGGCAGGAACAGTTTCTTCCATTTCTTTAGTCATTACTAAGCATTCTAGCAAACTAATCACCAAGAATTGTCCCTAATCAATTTACTATAATTAAATAGTATATATACTAAAATATGGGTTCATCTTAATCATATACAAACTGGAGACCAGTTTTCTATGAACACCGAAAGATTACACGTTTCTCGACACGCGGTTCAACAGCCAAAATTGGCATCATCCCGCGATGATTAAAAGTAGTTTTATACTACCTCTATTTTGTCTATATAATTATCGCAGGGTGTACGTGATCAATATAGTACGTTTGTTTTCATTGTGATACTGATATGGGTTTAGCAGTTTAAACTACCACACAAGATATCTTAATGTAAATATAAGATATGATGTAATGTGATCTGATATTTTAATGTTTTTTGAACTTGTTTTTGACCTACGAACTAAAAACTTGTATAAACAAATTAGTTGTAATACGTAGCTAATCGGCATTTATATATTATGATAATGCTATAATGTGAAATCAAATATTATCACTAATTGTACTTAGTCACTTTCTAAAGTATTATGAATGAGTCTAAAAATTAATGAAGTGCTTGTTTGTTATAATACGATTTTCAGGTTTTTGAATGAAAATCTGTGACTCATATCCTGACTCGATTTCAACGTTCAAATTTTCAGAGCTGTTTAAGAATATAATAGGGCAATTTTTCAGAAAATTTCAAACAATTCCGAATTTTAAAACTATAGTTATTTGGAAATAGCTATTTTTTGAAAATCGATTAACTTTGACAGGTCATATTACGAAGTGTAATAATTATTAGATACTTAAAATTATTATTAATTACGAAACTGTGAATCAAACCAAAAAAAAATGAGCCCATACGTAATTTTTAATTTTAAAATTTATACAAATAGCAGCACTTTAAAGATGGGTCAATTTTCATAAAATTACTGAATTAATTAAAATCTCCAAAAAACGTGCGTACGATTTAAACTTTGATATATTTTCTTTTTCGATAAATAGAGAGTTGAGCGAAAAAAATGTGATTAGGCTGAGGTCAATCCATTAAATAGATTTTGAGAAATACATTTTTTAAAATCGCTATTTTTAAACCTTCTAGATATACTCCTGAAGCCAAAATTGCTTCGATTGGGCTGATGCTTTGGAAATCCCCATTTATTAAGACCTACTTTCATATAAAAAATCATGAGCCATATCGCTTATCCAAGTGCGCAAAGTTTCATCGAAAAGTAATGGAATTGTCCATATATATAAACATCCTAAATGATACATCAAGTGTTACAACTATGATAACCTTTTACTATATGCGAAACATGATTTAAGAAATTAGTAAACACTGATTGTGAGTCGAATTTTTTCGAGTCGAGGTACAATGTCAGTTATAAGCTGTAAGTGGTCTTTAAAGTTTTCTTTGTGCATCATAATATTTTTAATAATACTAAGTAATATTTTTGCAATATACGATCGTAATAATGATCAACACGTAAGTGATTACCTGGTGAAGATTAGAGACAACTGCCCTGCCGGTTATATATACATTCGAGGAAAATGTAGAGAGACTTTCAACTGGTAGGATATTTAGATAATTTAGACTACTTAATAGTGAATTAAGTTAAATTAATTAACACCAACGAACTATAAAATTCAGAAATTTTTCCAAAATGTTGACTTATTTAGTCGTTACGATATGATAAGATCTCGTTTTCTTTTGTTAAGGGTATCAACAATATTAGTCCGGTGCGCTTTAGGGTAAGTGAGGGATTTTTGTACTCAACATTATACAACTATGTTTGTCAGTAATCCATATACGAAATATATATATATATATATATATATATATATATATATATATATATATATATATATATATATATATATATATATAGTTGTACTTTCATAATTTAAGATCATTGCAGCGTCATTACAGGGTGCTACCATAAGCTTTATTCCAACGAATTCTACACAGTCGATCGGTTTATAATTTATAGTCAAAGGTATGGGCCTAAGTCAAAGGCCACCAGGGTGTGACACGTATTACACCCTGGTGGCCTTTGACTAATTTAGACTGGTCTAATACCTAATAGTATAAAAGAACTAGTTACATGCGTATGCCCCAGTAATCCACTGACACCATATGCTCTTTTCATTTCAATTCTATTATGAAATACTATTTTTACATCACTTTTTAATTCCGTCATGTGTCTGCCATTATTTGACCAATCTGCTTGCCATTTTTTCCAGGTCTTCTGTTCATTATTGAATATAACAGAACAGGTATCTCGACGTAGAGTAGATTTATTCTTATGGGTAGATTTATTCTCATTGACATTTTTATTCTCCATTTGTTTAACAAAATCTGGAGACTATTCAACGCCTGCAGGAGATTGTTTGCTGGAGGTCTTAATAAGCCTCATTAAATAAAGCGCAGACTTCCATTGTAGTTCTTCTATCTCCATAAGTAGTTGACTTCAGATAAAGGAAAATCGCAAGCATAAATTTTGCTGAACTGAAAACTTACTCGACGTATATGACATTTAATGAAATCAGTCAAAACCTTTTAGGCAAAATATTAAATAAAGTTTTACAATTAAAATATTATTTATATTTCTCTGGGAAATTTCTTAATACAACTAAATAGAATGTTTATAATAATACAAGAAATGTACTTTTTCATGATAATGAACAAAAAATTGGGATTGTCATAAAAAAAAATATGACCCCGTTGACCCAGCAAATATACGCCACTATACATAGGACTAAAGCATTTCAAAAGACGGAAAATTCAAAATACCGTTTGATCCCTTCGAGCCTTGTGCAAAAACAAGATATTCTTAAAGATTTTTCAGGTGTTGTGGACTTATTTTCCATACTGTATGTACTTAAACCAAAAATGTATTCAATTAACTCATATCCTGATATAATCACAGTTTCAAAAAATAAATATAGGTCATTTGATATCAGTAACATCAATTTTCAAATGTACTGATTAAAGTCTGGCGCAATTCACATTGAAAATAAATTAGTTTTCGTATAGTTTTTCAGGAAAATGTGTTTATCTCCTATATTAATATGGTTTCCATGGACATAAAACCTTAGTTTTCTGTTTAGATAATAAGAAAAGGTTACAGAGTTTGATTGCAACACTATTGCTTGATTCTACGAGCCTAGGCTCTTCATAGTTTGGCCAGGAATAATTTTACAGGAGAGATTACACGCCTCTCAATGCACGTGTCGTCAGCCAAATTAGCATCATCCCGAGATAATTAAAAGTAGTTTTAAACTACCTCTAATTTATCTATATAATTATTACAGGGTGTACGTGATCAATATAGTAACTTTGTTTGTATTGTGATCTGGGTTTAGCACTTTAAATTACCACATGATAAAATTTATATTTCTTGATGTAAATATAAGATATGATGTAATGTGATCTAATATGTTGATGATTTTTGAACTTGTCTTGAACTACCAACTAAAAATTTATGTGCATAAACAACTTAGTTGTATTAATGCAGCGTTTAGAAATGCATAAATATATATATATATATATATATATATATATATATATATATATATATATATATATATATATATATATATACGAGTATATACAGTGCTATTCAAAAGTCCCCTCCCCCCTTTTATCTTTTTAACGATTATACATAAACTAGTGAAATTTGGTAACTGAATATTAAGGGTTGTAAACTTCCCTACTAGTGATGATAGATGACGTATGCGTCAAAGATGACGTCACAAGGTCATTGTGACCAATAATTTTAAATGGAACCCTATGGCAAGCGACACCTCTTTTAAAAGGTATCGAAGAAACCTGTTCAATGATACTAATATTGTTTGTATTTATGGTAGTTTTGATGGATTAAATCAGTAATCAGTAAACTTGGATAATAATTTTAATTACAGATTCAAGAATCAGTACCTACTTATAGTAATTGTTCGAAGTGAGCTCCATCTACTTCCTGACAGTAAAACATCCTATTGCGAAACTTTTCTCGTACTTTTTCAAATGTGTCTGCGGAAATAGCCCTACATTCTGTAACAATACGTTGTTTCAAAACATCAATATTGTCAGGCTGAGTGGCGTAAACCTTCGATTTAAGATGCCCCCACAGAAAAAATCTAAAAGTGTGAGGTCCGGTGATCGAGGCGGCCATTCCATTGAACCTCGTCGTCCAATCCATCTACCAGGATATTCTTCATCCAAATACCGTCTTACTGTACCGTAATAGTGTGGAGGAGCACCATCCTGTTGGAATGTTATTTCCAAAATGTCGAATTCATCTTGATTATCTTCCAAAATTTCAAGGATTAACGGTTCTATTGCACTTTGCAACATCTGCAGATACACCTCACCGGTTAAGTTGGTATTTAAAAAACAGGCTCAACAATGTGGTTTCCCAGTATACCTGTCCAAACATTGACCTTCTCAGGATACTGAGTATGTGTTTCACGAAACATGTGAGGATTTGCGTCACTCCAATATCTCACGTTTTGTGTATTTACATTTCCATTTAGATAGAAAGTACTTTCGTCACTAAAACAAATTGTTTTGACATAGTCTGGCTGTTGGTTAATTTTAGTCTCCATATTTTCACAAAATTGCAGTCTTCGGTCTGGACCGTCGTCTGAGAGTTGATGAACCATTTTTAATTTGTATGGGTGAAATTTGTTTTTTTTCAACACCCTGTGCACTGTACTTTGACTGACTACACAGGCTGATGCAACTTGAGTTGCTGAAGAAGTAGGATTTACTATTACTTCTGCCAGTATATCAATTTTTTTCTCATCAGAAATTTGTGGTCTGCCAGATCGTTTTGCATCATTAATACTACCCGTTGTTTTAAACTTACGAAGAAGCTCTCTCAAATAAATCCTCGAAACTGGGCGATCGGGAAACCTTTCATTAAAAATGCGTTCTACTGCATGAATATTTTCTCCAGTTTCACCAAGTATTAGGATCGCTGCTACTTTATCACCTAAAACACGTACCATTTCTTTTCTTGAAGCACTTAAACGTTCAGCTCACAACAGTTTAACAAATTATTGAATGTACAAATATTTTAAAATTACCACAAGGTACTAAAACTGTTAAACGTTCGATCAACAATACACAAATTATTAAATGTATAAAAACTTTGTCAGCTAAAAAAACATCAAATTGGGGAGACTTGCAAAAACGTCAGATTATTTACTATCCAACTATCCAGTGGCGGAGCTTCAATTTTAAATTTTATTATTAACTGATTTAATTCATCACAGCTTTGCGGTTTTTGAAAGACAGTTGTCAAAACTGCCGTAAACAGACACAATATTAGTATCATTGAATAGGATTTTTCGATACCTCTTAAAAGAGGTGTCGCTTGCCATAGGGTTCCATTTAAAATTATTGGTCACAATGACCTTGTGACGTCATCTTTGACGCATACGTCATCTATCATCACTAGTAGGGAAGTTTACAACCCTTAATATTCAGTTACCAAATTTCACTAGTTTATGTATAATCGTTAAAAAGATAAGATGGGGGGAGGGGACTTTTGAATAGCACTGTACATATATAAACAGGCATTCCAAATGAGCCTTCAAGTGATAACCATGATAACCTTTTACTATATGCGACACATGAGACTTGTGAAGTTAGTAAACCACAATTGTTAGTCTAAGTTCTTCTAGTCGAGGTACAATGTCAATTATAAGTTATAAGTGGTTTTTCAATTTTTCTTTGTGCATTATATTTTTCATCATACTAAATCATGTGTTTGCATACACAAGCACAACTCATATTGATGCTCTTAAACTCAAAACTGAGATATGTGTAGAAAACGTCCTGGTGAATATTAAGGAAAACTGCCCTGAGGGTTACAGATATATTCGAGGATAATGTAGAGAGATCATACGCCTCGATTCGTAGGTAACTGAGACTAATAGTGAATTAAGTTAGAGTTAAGTTAATCAACGCCAACGAATTATAAAATCCTCAAATTTCTCCAAAATGTTGACTTATTTAGTCGTTACGATATCATAATATCTTGTTTTCTTTTTTCGAGAGCTTCGACTGTATTAGCCTGCTGCTATTTATGATAAGTGAGGGATTTTTTACTCAACATTACGTAACTATATTTGTCAGTGATCCATATACGTTTAAGAAATGATAAACGGAACAGTCTACCTGAGCCTAGTCATAAAGACAAGCCACGGTATGTTTTGAGATTTTTTATTTGGCAAATAGCGATGAAATAAATTATACTTTCATAATCTAAGATTATTCGCACGTTATTGCAGGGCGCTATAATCAGCCTTACTCTAGCGAATTCTGCACAGTCGATCAATATATACTTTATAATCCAAAGGTATGGGCAGAAGTCAAAGGCCACTCGGGTACGTCACACCTTGGTGGCCTGATATCTAATAATATAAAAGAATTAATTACAGGCGTATGCCGCAGTAATCCACTGACAAACTCTCTTGAAATTACTTTTTTCTTTTTAGTTCAGTTGGAAAAGACATCAGTTTTCATTTCCTTTAAGTGCCTTCAATTTGACCTCTCTTCTTGCCATTCTTTTCAGATTTCCTGTTCATTATTGAGTATAATAAGACAAGAGTGGATATTATATGGCTAGATTTATTTTTATTCACCATATTTATTTACCGAGACCTGGAGACTGTTTAAAGGCGTTAAACAGTCTCCAGGTCTCGGTAAACAAATATGGTGAATAAAAATAAATCTACCCATATAATATCCACTCTTGTCTTATTATACTCAATAAGGAACAGCAGGCTGCTGGAGATTGTTTGAGTCCAATCCAAGATGTTGCAGCATCTTGGCTGGTTGGCAATAGCGCTGTGTAATTATCAAAGGTGGCATTTATGGTTGTTGGCGATGTTGGTGTGTCGACAATGTTAATCTGATACAATACCGGTCCAAAGGCGCTACCCTGAGGTAGTCCAGACTATTGTGCTTACATAAAATATAGGTGCTTTATTATTCTATAGGTATAATACAATTTTATTATTCCAACAATTTTATACTCTTATACTCTGGCATATTTATAGTGGGATTTTGAATTGTATACACGACAAATCCTATTTTGTGTAAAATTCACCAAATCATTGATATATTGAGGTTACTGAGGTGATCATAAAATAATTCATAATGTCGGCTATGATGTCGATTGTTTCAGCTAATTTGGATGTGAATATTAGAATAGAAGCTTTATTATAAGTTTCCTTATGTAGAGAAGGATACCTATATGTCTCTTGTTAAATATATTTTACAGACATAGTTAGACATAGTTTAGACATAATTCAGATTTAGTAACGGTCGTTAACAAAAATGTGTCGTGCAGAATAGTTGTTAAATAATTAATTAATCGCAACAACTTCCTTTAATTTCTTACTACCTTTAAAAGTCAGTTTATATGAGGAAGCAATGATCAAAAACTTATTTTAACATACTTAAAAGTCAGGTTTTATAAATATTTTCTTTTAATTTAAAAACACAGATTAAATTTTTATGGAAAGGTCAGGGAATATTCGATGCAACAACAAAAATAGAAGAATCAGTTATCTATATTTTTTTATTTTCGATACTGTGTTAAGTGTAATGCATTTGTAGCACCATATCATGAATTATATCTAACTTAACCCTTTCATAGCTATTTTGTAACAATTATATGTATTTCAGTTGTTATATAACAAAATCCAATTTGATTTAATACGCCGCTTACATGTGTTGTGATGCCTACTAACATTTTCAAGTTATACAATTGGCAACAGCCAGATTTATAACAAGAATTTAAATAATAACAGTCATACAGAAATTTAAATAACAACGTTTAAAGAAATATATATTCATTTGGTATTACTAATAACTTTTCATTATTGTCTAGACTTGAATTGTTTTTTTTATGGAATTTAGTGAAGTTTGTTTTAATATAAATAACGAAAATTTCTTTATATTTTCTAGCAGAGTCATTAGCAATAGAACCAGTACTAGTTTTACGAGAAACCAATTTAAAAATGTCAACTAGGGTAAGGTATGCGCAATTTTTATTAACAATATATTTAATGACAACAAAAATAACAACATAAATATGTCTTTACATTATATGCCCAAAATGCATTTAATAAGCAATGGTGTACGAGAAATCAGGCTCATACTAGTTCAGACAGGCATAGTTTTTCAACTAATATATTTAAGTAAAAGTAATAACACTCTCAAAACTATTTTATTAAAGAAAAATATTGATAACAGAAACAACGTATAAACTTTTAATTTAAATACGATGAATTATTACTACGTTATGGTGTGTGAATGACAAGTTTGTTAATAAAATACATTAAGATTCGCAGTTCGGAATAGTTCGGCCATTTGCTACAATGCATAATTATGCATTTACACGGCATTTATACGGCATTTAGTGACGATACGAGAAAATTAATTGTTAAATCGCATAAACAGGGAATTTCGGCAGGGAAGATATCTGCTACGTGTTCGCTACCTTAATCTATAGCGCAAGACATTACCAACCTGTATAACAAACTAAATACACAGCCCAAAGGAAGAAAACTGATCGAGCATCCCTAAATTCATGCTTAAATCGACAATCTCTGAAGAGGATTGTAACAACAAACCGACAATCCAGTGCAAAAGAAATTATGGAAGCGAGCCATTGGAAAAATATTTTTGTATCCATAACTAAACGCTCAATAATGAAAATGGGATACAAATTCTACAAGATAAAGTTATATTCTTTACATTTTACTTTTGAATTTATCAGTTTCTCCTTCAGACAAAAGAAAAGCTGTTATTAACTAAACTACAGAAAATCAATCGGTTACGGTGAGCCAGAGAACATATTTTTGTTTTGGTGATTCCAGAAAACGTGTGCTTAGAACCCCACAGGAAACTTATCATCATGATTGTTTGGTTAGGAAAGGGAAGTTCCCTGCATCTCTTATGATCTGGGGGTGTATGAATGGAATGGGCGCAGGAAAATTGCATTTCGTAGATCGTACTATGATAACAGAAAAATACAAACAAATTTTGACAGGCAGTTTATTGCTGTCAATACCAATATGTCAAGGTAGTACATTTTCCAGCAGGAAGATGCTGCGTGTCATACAGCTAAATCCAAAAACCATCGCAGCCTGGTTTACAGAACATAATGTACCTATTATGGAATGATTCTCTAGTAGTCCAGATCTTTCGCCAATAGAAACATTGTGGAATAAAATGAAAAACAAATGATTAGACTTCCAGCCCGTTCAGTGAACGATCACGTACCAAATTGCAAGAAAGGGACAGCGCACTTCCTGAAGGGTGCGCTAAGCTGCCGCCAAAATTAAAGCTGTTATTGTTAATAAAAGTAATGTGACACAGTTTTCATGAAGCGGCCGAACTATTAATAAACCGCGAATCTTAATGTTTTTTATTAACAAACTTGTCACTGACACATCATAACGTAGTAATATTTCATCGTATTTAAGTTAAAAGTATATACTTTGTTTGTGTTGTCAATATTTTTCTTTAATAGAATAGTTTTAAGAGTGTTATTATTTTTATTTAAATATATTAGTTATAATTATGCCTGGCCGAACTATTATGAGCCTGGGCTCATACAACAATGGTTTCAAAATTATTAAGAACAATAAGTATATTATTAATAATAATAAGTACATTCCTGTAAGAATAATAAGAATATTTTCTGAATTTTTATTTTCGTTAGAAACTACATGATCTGATATTCAAGTGTTTTTAAACGACTTACATAAATGAATTTTTTTAATGAAACTAAAAATTTACTCCAAATAAATAAAAATATAATAGTGCCAAATCAGATAGTTATGGAGGTCAGAAATTACGCATAATTATTCGGTCATCATAAAATTTTGTATGGAATTATAAGGTTGCCACAGCAATGCGAGATGTTGCACCGTCTTATTTGAAAAATATTCTCCTGAAAGTGATCGTCATGCGTTGTCTATAAAAGTACCATAAAAATTCCTAATTCCCACTTTAATTTCCTCTAAAAATTCGACAATTATCGTCGTCTATCGTCTTTTTAACTAAAAGATATTCTATTGGATTCACATATCCACACCATATTAATCCTCTACATTTACATAGTTACATCATCAGTTATTTCATTATTAATCTTTTTTCTTGTACATATATTCATTTCTCAGTATGTCCCACAATGTAACATTTTAAAGTTGAATGCAAGTTTTAAACCACATTTAATACAAATTCTTCTTAAAATCTGTCGTAAGCTGGTAGTAAATCAGCAAACTTAAAACGATACTATACATCAAGAAAACCCAACTACTGAAAACAAATATCGTACTATACTAAACTATGATACTATAAACAAATATTATAACAATAAACCAAAATTATTCTGAAGAATAGAATGACATAGTTTTGTGCATAATCCTTTTAAACAGGGTATGTATTAAAATTTCGGAAAAAAGCCACCTGGTTGGAATTACATGGCAATGCCAGTTTTATAATAGTGACATAAATATTGCATATAATGCTTCAAGTTGTAATCTTTATTTTTTTATTACTGAAAAATTAATCAAAATGTAATGATTGTTATCTTTACAGAATCCATTAACCAAAGACGACTACACTTGTACGTAGGATAGGATGATCTAGATCTAGAAGATCGTATATTATTATAATTACTATAATATAACATGTTTCTTAGTTTGTATAGAATTTTATATAAAATAAACAATTAATTCTAAAAAGTAATGTTATCTTAATTCACCGTACAAAACCGAGTTTAAGTAAATAATATCAAGGTAAGTACAATAGGTCGATCAACATCTTGAATACCGTAAACCGGGGTTACTTTGGTACATGTTTTTCATATTTTCGACTGTATCCTTCTTAATTTTAGAGATATTAAAAAAAATCTTATATTAAACTAAATGTCTACACCTAAATGGAATATGAACGATTTCGTTAACCTCAATAGTAAGCAGAGGCCTTTTATTTTTGTACTAATGTTACCCCTAAATCTAGGGTAACTTTGAACAAAGGCATTTTTCCCATCAAAAACACTTCTTTAGGTGTTTATATCAATGTTACCCAGTTAAAATACTAACCTAAGTGTAAAATTAAAAAGAAAGTCCAGTTATATCTAATTTTTCTCAAACTTGGCTCCTGATTTTTTTTTTAATTAAAAACTCTTCTCAAATCAGCTTTTTCTTCTAATGTAGGTAGTAAGATTTTCTTCAGTTGCAGTTGCGGTGTGATCGCGGTTCATAGAGTCCTTGACTTGTTAGACCTGGTTGGCAGACTTGGTCTATTGTGAACTGGTGGTCCTCATTGTCTGATGATTCAAAATTTGGCAGACTCACTTTCAGCATATGACAAGTCATCACTATTGAAGCTTGTGTTTGTGGAGGATTGAGAGTCATAAGAGGCACATCTGGCTGCTTTTATTTTTTCTTGGCTTCATATTATTCGTTTTCTGATAATTCCCAGATTTATTCTTTTCAGTAAAAGCTGGAATGATTGTGGAGAGTAGATAATCAGTCGTGATCCCTTTTCCGGGCTGTATCATCAGTTTTTTTGCGTTATTTTTGTGCTACAGATTCACAACGAACAGTGTTCAGGTCATCCACAAAGCTCCACAAATTACCCCGTCAATCTGTCTCAAAGTTACCTCGTCAACTGCACAAACCTCACTTACTAATTCGTAGAAAATAGGAGAATTGACTTACAAGAATGATAAAAAACGGAAAATGTTCCTAGATAGATTTTTGATTAGGAAATAACTTATTTGAAACGATGACTCTGAAATAATTTTCCTGTCAGATGAGGTTTGGAAGAAATTTTAAAGACAGATTTTATCACATATACAGAAAAATGGCGCGAGGTTTTCCAAGTTAGCCACTTGGAAAATATGCAGTGATTGCATTACACTCTATTAGTAACCGTTGAAATAATGAGACTAGTGGGTCAAAACTAAGCCCGCCAGAACGATCTGGATTAAAAAAACCTGATTTTATAAAGTTACCCCGTCAGTTTAAAGTAATCCCATTTTACGGTATTTTAGATTTATGGAATACTTATGATCTGATGTTCTCTCGTCTTATCTATCTATATTGTTGCTATCTGTATTATTGTCCCGCATTATTATCATTTAATGGATATATCCTGGCTGATTTTGATAATGTATTGCTTAATGTTTGCTTCAATAGATGCCCAGAAAGTTATTTTAAATATTGATACCGAATGTATCTGAAATAAAATGTCAAAAACTTCATGATATTAATCAATCTTCGTCAAGCTGAACACCAACAATTTCGACGGCTCTGTCCTTCCACTTTACAAATTTAAATTGCGCCAACAGCTTTTAAGGGCTTCGTACATCTCAAATAGTTGGAGGAACGCTCATTTAAAATATCCAACGATTTTATCATCCATTGATAATGGCTGGGAAGAGGTCGATGGAAGATATAGCTTCATCCGCTCAGACATAGTTTACGAGGAAATGAATCTTCCACTTTTCCGCATGCGACCCACTTTTTGTTATCAAATAACTTTCACTTCACACTACGCAAATAGCTAATATTGATAGGAGTAGATGCTATAACACTTCTTTTATACATATCATATATAAAACTGTCATAAAACCTATTATAAATTACGATGTTCTTAATTTACTTCAAATGTTCACAATCCACATGCAGTTGTCGTCCATTGTAATTTGTACTATTCATATCATAGCTATAAACTCTCTTAACTTGCTGATAAGCGGAACAGTTTACCCGAGCCTAGCCATAAAAACAGATCACGGTATGTTTTCAGATTTTTGATTTGGCAAATAGTGATGAAAAAAACTATAATCATGCGCGCCCTCTACGAAGCCACATGTAAATCAACACACTGTGACGTAATAGTTAGTATACGGAGAGGGGGGAGCGGGGGAGGCTCCAAAAGTTAACTGTGAACTAAACACGCTGTTATTTTGAAGGAACGTAACCTAAATAAATAGACAGTTAGGTTAGGTTTCTTCAAAATGACAGCGTATTTAGTTCAGTTAATATTCATAGTTAACTTTTGGAGCCTCCCTATATACTGACCAGTACATGTGGTTTCATATAGAGGGCGCAGGATTACAAATATTACACAAGAGATGACGACAACTGTATCTTAATTGTAAACATTTGAAGTAAATTAAGAAAATCGTAATGAATAATAGGTTTTATGACGGTTTAATATATGATATGTATAAAGGAAGTATTGTAGCATCTACTCGTATTAATATTAGCTATCTACGTGGTGTGAAGTGAAAGTTATTTGATAAGAAAAAGTAGCATCTGATGCGAAAAAGTGGAAAATTTATTTTTTTCGAAAGCTGTGTCCGAGCGGATGAAACTGAAGCCAGATTCGTCTCCACCATCCTTGAAAATAGGGGTGTAGGAAAAATTTGGTAAGCATTTTCAAAAATTTTACAATTGTAAATAATTACCAATTTGTGTTTAGTGATATTTAGTTTTTTCTCATTTACCTAGTGATTATTTAAAGAATTGTTCATTTGTAATGTACGTTATTTATTACAAATTAGGGAGTTGGTTTTAACTCTAATTATTTTTCCTATTTATTTTTTATCAACTTATAAATAGACTTCTTGTAACTCCACATAGAATCTTTCAATAAAAAAATATATATAGGTAATATTTTTACTTACTCCATCCTTATCCGTTTGGTCAAGCAAATGGGAATGCACACAGAGCAGCAGCTCAATCGTTTGGGTGTATCCGTTCATGGCTGCCAAATGAAGCGGATTCCTTCCATTGTGGTCCCTGTGTAGGAGCGCGCCCCTGTTTAGCAGTAATTGAACAACCCTTGTGTGACCTTGTTGCGACGCTATGTGTAAAGGTGTGAGGCCTTCGCCGTCGCTTTCGTTGATTATGAACGTGCCCTTTTCGGAGTCGAGTAGCTGTCTCACCGTGTTGTAGCGACCATATCTAATTACAGTGTGGGTAATTAGCCATTCATGTAAGCTGTTATTAATTAGTTCAGGTTATATTTACGCGGTTATTGATCGTGATGATATGAACCGACTGCCACTGCGAAAATTTCGTGGTGACGTCTCGTTATTACTGATTATACGTGCACTTTTGAAATATAAAAATATATTCTTCTCAACATAATATAAATAAAAGGTGGTCCAACCAAAACGCACGATGTTAATTGTAAATAAAACAAAACGTTTTCAGAGAATTATCTTAATATTTTTTATTATGATAGAAGGATCTATGACAATTATGTGTGAAACAAAATATCGGCCAAATGCTCGCCACGGCTTCGGTGGCATACCTCTATCCGATGGTCCATATTTTCAATGACTCTGAGACATTATTGAGGTTCAATGTCGTTAATGTGCCGAATTATCTCATCCTTTAGCTCTTGAATTGTTCTTGGCTTATTGACGTACACTTTTCTTTTAAATATCCCCAAAGAAAGAAGTCCAACGGTGTGAAATCACATGATCGTGACGGCCAATTAACATCGCCACGACTTGAGATAACACGGCCATTGAATTTCTCGCGCAAAAGTGCCATTGTTTCGTTCGCTGTGTGGCAAGTGGCACCGTCCTGTTGGAACCACATATCGTCCAGGTCCATATCCTTAATTTCTAGCCACAAGAAGTCCGTTATAATCTCGCGATAGCAAACACCATTCATGGTAACTGCTTGGCCGACCTCATTTTCGAAGAAGTACGGACCGATGACGCCACCAGCCCATAAACCGCACCAAACAGTCACTCTTTGTGGATGCATCGGCTTTTCAACAATCACTCGTGGATTCTCATTTGCCCAAATGAGACAATTCTGCTTGTTAACGAATCCACTGAGGTGAAAGTGTGCCTCGTCGCTGAAGATGATTTTCTTTGTAAAATCACCATTCACTTCTGTCTGTTCAACCAACCATTCGGTGTATTGACGACGCTTGAAATGGTCAGTAGGCTTCAGCTCTTGAGTTAATTGAACCTTGTAAGCGTGTAAATTAAAATCTTTATTCAAAATTCACATCAGTGATGTTCGTGAGATGTTCAATTGTTGGACACGACGACGAGTCGAGGTTGACGGCTCTTCTGCTACACTATCGCGAACAACAGCAATTTTTTCCGCAGAACGAACTGGGCGAACATGCACAGATGTTTTCACATTTCCTACAGACCCGGTTTGCTGGAATTTGCTCACAATTCTCCCGATTGTGGATACATTTGGTCGATTATGCTGACCAAAAAGTCACGAAGTGCACGAAATGCATTTTGATTTGAACGCCCATTTTCGTAAAAGGCTTCAACAATCTTAACGCGCTGCTCAATTGTGTACCTCTCCATGGTTGAATTTGTCAAACATTGAAACAAAGAAATGTCAAATTAAGTTGGGCAAAAAACTTGACGTTAAGGTGTGACTCACAATTAACATCGTGCATTATGATTGGACCACCCTTTAGTTGAACATAAAGACGATCAAGATGCATACTAGGATGTCAGAACATATATTTACGATAAGTATTGACGAATTAATAGATCGAGGGAGCGTTAGTACTGCTTTGTATATGATGAAAGATAATAGTACTTTTTAATGTTTTGCTTTAGGGATAACACCACTGTAAATTTTTCAAAAAATCAATTTCTTTATTAGCTTTAAACATTCGTTTAACCTTTTAGAATATGGGGCAGAAAACTTTTTCCTAAAAAAATTTGTTTCCGTGAAATTTCGCGCTCTCTTCTAAGCGCGTTGAACTGCTTCGACGAAAAGAAATCCGTACGAAAATTGTAGAGTACAAAAGAAAGAGTGTATTAATCACGTACAAAAGAGAATGGGCTCTTAATTGAGAAATCGAAGAAGAAACGTGCATGGCCTCGGAGGATAAGATAAATTAACGACCAAATTAATTGATCAATTAACAGTTATTATGGCTTAATAATACGTCGGAATTCTGATTTCTTGGAAAATATGGAAAATTAAATCTGGGCGAACTTATTTCATATGTTATCACATGACGAAAATCCGCAGCACGAGAGGTGTTCAGAGTCTTGGTGTGACTGGAATAAGGCACAAACAGCAGATTCCTTGGACACTTTCTATCATAAGCCGCCGCTTCCCAAGTTTTTAAAGTCATTAAACCGATTTATGAGGCCCTGAGCCCAGACGAGTTGCTAAACCATTACTTGGGAGGCTACACGCAAAATAGTAATGGAAGTGTCAATGCTCCTTTTCGAAAATTGGCTCCAAAATCTTATCTTATTTAAGTGGCAAAAAAGTCTAAAAATAGCGACTGATATTGCTGTGTGCACTTTTAAAGATGACCTGACTAATATTCTTCGAATTATGAAAGGTTTGGAGATGGATATTGGCGTCCAATTATACAATTTTTGTCTAGAAGCTAAGTTAACAAGCACACCGAGATGTCTTTGAGAGATGCAGCGAAAGAGACACGCTCTAACATAAAATGTCCGAGGAAAGGGAATGAGGAAGAATATTTAAATATAGAAGGGCAGCTTTATGGTATTGGGATAGTGATTAATGGTAAACATTTTTAAACAGTTGGATTTTTAATTTTTTCATGTCTATAATATATTTCAAAACTTTTAACGCGTTTTTCTCAAAACATGATTTTTCAAAAATAACTCCCGCATAACTCCAACAATTTTCATTCTTTTCGTGTGAATTTTTGATAATATATTTAAAATAACATTTTGAAGTGAAATGCGTATGGAATTTTCGATAACTTAATTAAAATTATTTATCAACAAATTATTGCCGTTTTCTTGTCGAATATTTAAGGTTTTTTATTTAGATATTAGCTAATCACACAACAATCAATATTTTCAAAATCCCCTACGTATATTCAGTGGCTATAAACATATAAATTAAGTGAATTGTTTTTTCCAGATTCAAATTTGCACCAGTTACACTGTGTGTCGCAGAGTTCCTTAAATTCGACATGACTCACGAGAATGGCCGTGTCCCAGTGTCGCTATTTTTGAATGTTTCTTGATAATAACTTTTTGTATTGTACTTAAATATATGCCTAATTACTTCCTTATATATTATTATCTTATTCTCTTTTCTTTCATCCAAAAAAATTGTCAAAATGTTTTTTTATCTTATTACAATAGTGTTACCTTTAACCTATTGTACCTTGTACAACAGGTTATTACATTGTATTAGGTTGTACCTTATACAACAGGTTATAGTATATTTTTCAAATGATATTCAATGTTTTGCTTTATTTATAAATTATTTTATGTTGATAGGTATTTTACTTTTATTGATATCCATTGGAATATTATCAGTTTTAATAATAAAAGTAGAGTAACCATTTTCTACAAATTCCCAAAGACTGTCTCTGTTATATATTTCACTAACCAAGTCGGAATTATCAGGAGATCATAAGGCCAACGTTGACTAATAAATTACTTAAATATTATCTTATTGCCTTTTCTTTCATCCAAAAAAATTGTCAAAATGTCTTTTTTACCTTATTACAGTAGTGTTACCTTTAACCTATTGTACTTATACAACACGTTATTACATTGTATTTGGTTGTACCTTATATAACAGGCTATAGTGTATCTTTCAAATGATATTCAATGTTTTGCTTTATTTATAAACTGTTTTATGTTGATAGGTATTTTACTTTTATTGATATAGATTAGAATATTATTAGTTTTAATAGTAAAAGTAAAGTAACCATTTCCTACAGATTCCCAAAGATTGTCGCTGTTATATATTTCACCAACCAAGTTCGAATTATCAGGAGATCATAAGGCCAACCTTGAGGGTTCAATTATAACTCCATAAATGAAAATAGATCAGCGAATAAATATGTCTGTTCTTTTAAACTTAGAGAGATGGAATATTACTTAAAAGTATAAAAATAAGTGGACAAAAAAGTGCAGATGTGGTCAATTAGAAATATCCATTTAAAATATGAAAATTACAAATAAATAGTAATTTTATTCTTCGACAAATTTTGGTAGTTCAGAAAAACAGTTACTTTTAAATTTACAATTTTTTTTAACTCTGTAAGTATATGTAAAAATATTATGAATCTTTTTGACGTCTATCTACTGGGTAGTGCAAAAATAAGCATTTTTATTTAATTAAAAATTAGAATTTTGAATTAAAACTTCACTTTATTTGTATAAATGCATTTATGTGCAATGTATTCATGTTATCTAAAATATGAACAGATTACAGATCATTTGCCACTCCATCATTCTTGTAGATTAATTACAATTTCTTCAGATTACTTCTCAGAGCGCGTTAAATTAGGAAAAGCTCTATAAAACCAAATAAATCTAATTAGGAATCTTCTTACTGCCATCTGCAGCACAATAAACTTTTTATATCCAACTTAAACCTAATTTAATTTGTTAGTGCGGATAGGCCTTCCTTTGAGACTCGTGAATAATTTGTCTTTTTCTCAGCACGACAATGTCATTGTCAAAGCAATATGTTTCAAACATAGTGAGTTTTACAAATTAATAGGGTATTATATAGGGTTAGTCGGGAGGAACGGACGAACCTCTAGGATTATATTGTACGCGTGAAAATAATGTAAAAAAACTCAAATGTTGTTATCCGATTTTTATTTATTTTCAAGTTATAGTGTAATTAAAAATAAACTAAATTTCATACATTAACGTTTTGGTCATCATAGCGTTATAAATGTTCAAAAATACCGCCATTCACCTCTAAACATGTTCTTCTTCTTCTATGAAGGGCGCCTGTAGCTCTCCTGATTGAGTCACGTCTTTGTTTAAGATCGGCTGCAGCATTTATAATACGTTGAATTGGTGCATTTCGAGTGTCCACTTTTACTTTATATACTTCATCTTTGAACAAGCCCCATAAACAATAATCTAGTGCTATGAGGTCTGGAGATCTTGGAGGCCAACTAATAAGACCACCGCGACAAATCCAACGCTCTGAAAACCTTTCGTCCAAATGTTCCTTAACCTGACGAACGAAATGTGCAGGAGCTCCATCGTGCTGTAGTACATTTGCATTCTGATGTTTAAAGGAACATCCTCTAGTAGGCCGTGTATTCATTTTGTAGAAAATTTAAGTAGCCGTCTCCTGTGAGGCGATTCTCCAAAATGAAAGGGCCAATTAAATAACTATCGACCATAGCACACCACACATTTACCGAAAATTTATGTTGAAAGTTACTTTCGACTGTTGCGTGAGGATTTTCATCTGACCATACATGACAGTTGTGAGTATTATTAATGCCGTCATGGGTAAATGTTGCTTCATCTGTAAAAAGTATGCGCGATACAACACGAGGTTTCTTATTTATCCACCGACAAAACTCCATACGTTTATGATAATCTTCCGGTTGTAGGTGCTGTACTTTCCGTACATGGTATGAATGTAGCCTTGCTGGTGGATTGTGTTTATTACTCTTGTTTGTGGAATACCCAATTGAATACTAATTCTTCGTGAGCTGGTCGTTGCACCTTCTGCTACTACATCCAGAGTATCTTCTACCTCTTCTAAATCTTGTCGAGTAGCTCGTTCGGATGTTACTGGGAAGCTTTCCAGTCTCGCATAGTTTGTTGAAAACTCTGATAAATACATTTTTATTAGGATGTCTGTGATGTGGAAACCGTTGACGATATTCTTCAACAGCAGCTCTAACATTCCCATTACAAAAACCATAAACAAACACCATATTTGCATATTCTAAATTTGAATACGTGTGTGGCATTTTGTAATACTTTAGTCGTTCAAGTTCCAAAATAAACCTTAAATCACTATCATAATACACTGACATATTGTCAAAAGAATAAAGTTATCAAATGTTCTTAAACCTCGAACATGGCATACTAGATAAACATAATTACGCTATAACTTGAAAACAAATAAAAATCGGATAACAACATTTGAGTTTTTTTACATTATTTTCACGCGTGCGATACACTCCTGGAGTTTGGTCCGTTCCTCCCGACTCACCCTGTATGAAACGGGCAGTAACATAATTAGGAATATGTAGGTTAATTTCTAAATATAATGGGATATAATACTATATTGGAAAACTGAATGTAAGCACTAACAGATAGATAAGCATATTATGAACTTAGTCATTAATTGACGATGGAATATATTGAAAAACAGTAATTTGTCTTATAATATTTTATTTAGACGACTTACTTTTCTAGCATGATGCAATATAGTATTACACTATGCAAAGATATCAGGATTTATTGATATAATGGAATTAAAAGGTGGTGGTCGAAGTGTAGTATCTGATATCGAAGAAAATATTTCTATTGAATATTACAGTGCTAAGGACAAGAAAATACTCTGAGATCTAAGTCAATAGAAAATTAATGTTCAGATGACTGAAACATCCACGGACTATTTAGTAATAATAGGGACAACATAATTGAAGGTGTGGGCAAACAGTAGGCCTGAAGAAAGTTGCCAATTCTATTTACTGAAATTCGAACCCATTCGATAAGAAATTCAAAATTTATTGTTCTTTTTATGACATTTCATGGTGCCACTACTTTTAAAGTAAACATTGCCTCCATATGACGTATACGAAGTTGTATATAACAGCAATTGATAACAGATGGTGCATATTGTATTCGATATAATGAAGTTAATAGTTTTAGGCAAGCATTTTGAAATAGCGAAGACGCCATTTTGAAAACAAGAAATTGTAATAAATGGCGAAGGCGCTACTATCATTTCAATATGTGCGGATATTTTGTTCTACTTTATTATCTCTTCTAAATAAATTTTCATTATTTTTCCTTTTTAACTCCTCGCTATCACATATAACAACAGTGATAGTAGAAAGCATACAACAATAGAAAGTAACAACAGTGTTCACTAGTAGGTATAGAAGTTATTTTAAGTAAAGTCTAGTACAAAAATATATCTAAATACTTTAAAATCTCAGAGACATAGGTATTCATAATTTTTTTTAAATTATTACCTGGACACTGTGTAAAAATGTTTAGCTTTACCTTGCTGCGAAGTGTAGAGGGCTCTCATTATTGTTATTTTTCAGATTAATACAGGCACCCAACCGAATTAGATTTTCCAAACTCTTGATATGTCCTTCGCGACTTGCATAATGTAAAGGGCAGCATCCTGTGATATCCTTTTCGTTTAGTAGCTGAAGTAGACTCTCCTTGGACTTTGACTAAGGATAAAAAGTAATATATTAGTTCTAAAGAAAAATGAATAGTATTTCTACGGGATTGGTACTAACTACGCATGGCTTGTATGTATGGCTCGTACGAGATTTAATCAAAAAGTTAACAGGACTTATTTTTTTATCATATTGAAAATTTATACAGGTTACTCAACATCATACTTTTCGAAGTTCTCCCCTGGGAAGCTATACATTTTACCCCTCGCCGTTTTTACTGTTGGGAGCATCCGAAAAAATTTTTCTTCTGAAATGCTGTACATCTACATCATGTAAAATTTTTGTTATTTAAGAGGATGTTTGAGTTTTAGAAATAGGAAGATGTCTGCAGAGGTCAGATCAGGTGACGAGGGCAGCTGAAGAATGACGTTATGCTGTTTTTCATGCAAAAATCTCGAACGAGAAAGGCTGAATTAATGGGTGCATTGTAGTGATGCAACACCTACTCCCCATTTTACCATCATCTTATCAAGTTTTATTCTCCTTACAGTCTCACGTAATTTTCATAGCGTTCCACTATATCGAAGACAATTGATCGTCTCACTATGTGGAATAAATTCCTGGTAGATAATATCCTTCTAGTCGAAGGAAACAGTAGGCATGACTTCGATATTTGATTTGACCTGACGAGCTTCTTGGGTCTCGGGTAGGCTTTTGACTTTCACTGTGATAATTTGATCTTCATATCCACATCGTACCATTCACCCACGTCTTGTCCCCGGTGATGATACCTTTCAAAAGTTTCCATTGTCATGTGCCATTTTAAGAAGCTCCTGATGAACTTAATGTTGTTTTTGTTCCTCAGTCATCAGCCTAGGAACAAATATTATAGCAACATGGCGCATGTGCGGTATTTTAGTTATAATTTTATGACATGAACCAAATCAAATTCTGCACTAATCAAGCCTTTCACGGATGAATACACGACGATTTGATCGCACAAAAGTGTTTACTTGGAAGACTAAACATTGTGCGTCAAAGTTGACGGTCTTCTCGAACGAGGATTGTCTTCTATACCATTCGCAACGAGTATGCTATACTCACATAATAATGAAGAGTATTATATAATGAGTGATTCAAGAATTCATCCCCGAAAGCTTCTCGTAACATTTGAAAAGTTTTTGTAAATGTTTTTCCCAACTCCACCAACAATTCATACAAACTTCATGTTCTTACTTTTATTTCATTTCCTAAAATCACCGAAAGTAAAAAAGTCGTTTCACTAAAATACATTTGTAAGTAAGAAGGTTATAGTAACTCTGTAATTCAAAAATGTATCCTCAAAATATTCTCGTAACATTTGAAAAGTTTACGTAAATCGGAGTTTAAACAGTCCTGGAATTTTTTAATCAGATCTCGTACATCTACTTAAGTACACTATTCGTAGGAATACCGTTCGTAGGAATACTATTCTCGTAGGATCACCTACCATTTTCTAATGTGAATTTGCAGAAGCGAATGTAACATTTTCTACTTTAACCCAATATTATATAGATGCCGTAGAAATATAAGTGAAATACTAATAAGTGTGTTTACAAAAGTACCATAAAATATTAATATGGTTTTAATAAAATTTAAAATAATGAAGATTTTATATAGCTGCAGATATTTCCAGTCGTGCATTAGTGCAAAAAATAATATTATGAGGAACCTCTAATAAATCAGTAACGGCTTTAATACTTATTTCAACATAACAATGATTAAGATACCTCTTATAATAACGTTTCTTTGAAAAATCATCGAAATATTTGGTATTATTGAGAATAGTAATAGTGAAATAGTGAAACACAGTGAAACAGTAAACAAACAGTGAAAATAGTAAATTTTTGAAGCAGTTTTAAAAATAAGTACTATGTTATAAAATATATAGATAGGGTCTATTTAAAACAACATAACCACAACTTTCTTTGGACTTGAAAAAGTTTATAATTAAAACAGTAAAAAATTAGTTTAATGCACGGTACGGTAAAGTGCCCTCTCACAGGTATGAGTGTTTTATCGGCATGAAACATTCTCTGAGGGCAAGAAAAAGTTGAAAATGGACCCCATGATCTTTGGCCCAGGGCGAGTTTAACCGAAGAACACATTCAAGCGGTTCGTGGCCTTATTGAAAATAACAGCCGCTCCTCTGTCGCTGAATCGCTTCTGAGGTAAATATCAGCATTGGAGGTCTCCATTCCATCATCGACGATGAGCTCGATTTCAGCAAGATTTAGTCTCGTTATATACTACACCGTTCTTCAGAGAAACAAAAAATATCCCTCTTAACATCTGTCAATGGCTTCTCGTTCATTATCGGACTAAGCGAGACCCTTTCCTTAGTCGCATTGTGACCTGTGCGAGAGTTGGGTTTTTCATTATGCTGCCGAGATTAAGCAGGTGATTAAATACTGACAAAATTAATGCTACTCATTACTGCACTGTCTTGGACCAACTTAAAGTCGCTTATTAGTGTTAAAGACGACGACAACCCATCAGAGACGTCACTTTGTTTCCCGATAATGCTACGTACGACAAACCAAACATATTGGAAATTGGAGGAAATCTTTTAGGAGATACCTGAACATCTATCATATAGTCCGGACCTATCCCCATGTCATGTTCTATGTTTGGACTATTAAAAGATGCTTTAGGAGAGCAACGTTTAAACGATGATTTCGAGGTAGAGGTATCGTACTTAGTTGCCTCCAGACACACCCTCTCTCTTTTTACAGTGACGACATAAAAACTCCTAAATCGATGCAAAAATGTATAAACAATGGACGAAATTGTGTAGAAAAATAAAGTGTTTTTGTTCAAATTTTTTTCGGTGTTCAATAAATCTAAAAAAATATTCTCGTTTGCATTTGAACGGCCCTCGTAAAAGAAATAAAAACAGTTAAAGGGAATCACCACTGTAACGGGTAAAAACATCGATTTATTTTAATATAGAATGTCTTGAAGTATATACAGAAAAGGATGTTTCAGAATTCGGAAATGCAGAAAGAATCCAGGAAGAAATTTTGAGAATTTCAGGTCAAAATGTTAAAAATTAACGAAATCATAGATATTTTAGTAAGCAGGATATAGATATTTTAGTAAGGAAGATCCACAATCGATCACTTATATACAGTCACACAAATCTTGGAGAAGAAGATAGCATTTAACCAAGAAGTACATCTACTATATGTGGATTTAAAAAAAGCATATGATAGCATTCCTCTGATAAAACTCTGGGAAACTTTACACAAAACACTAATATAAATGTAGAATTAATAAAGGCTGTAAAGTCTCTGTATGATAATACCAGATCTAGAATAAAAATAGGACACAATATAACAACGGGATTTATAGTAACTAAGGGACTTAAACAAGGATGCTGCCTATCTCCTGCACTATTTAAGATATATCTAGAACGTGCATCGATGACTTGGAAAATAAAATGTCACAGTATGGGCATACCAATAGATGATACATCAACACTATACACATTATCCTTTGCGGATGACCAAGTTGTTATTGCGCAAGATATCGATGATATGGAATATATGACACGCAAACTTATCGAGGAGTATGAAAAATGGGGTCTAGAAGTTAATGTGAAGAAAACGGAATACATGTGTATTGGAGGACAACAACAAGATCTACTTCTGTCAACCGGGCAAAACATCAAACACTGCAATGAATATAAGTATCTAGGCATGAAAATATCAAACGACGGGACACTTGATGAAGCGATTTCGGAAAGAAACACTCGAGGAAGGAGAGCAATTACAATGTTGAACAGCATTCTATGGGATAAACAAATAACAAAAGAAAATAAAAGAAGAATATATAATTCAATAATTAAAAGTATAGTAACCTATAGTTGTGAAGTATGACCAATAATAGAAAGAACAGAAAGAATGATAAGAACCACAGAAATGGACTTTTGGAGGAGGTCAGTTGGAAAATCAAAGAGAGAAAGGGTAACAAATGAGAGAATAAGAAATATGATGGGAATAACACATGACATTGTAGATGATATAAGAACCAAACAACTCGTATGGTACGGACATGTTCAGCGAATGCCAAATGACAGAATACCCAAAAAAATTCTAAACTGGAAACCACAAGGAAGAAGAAGGCGAGGAAGACCACGAAAAAGCTGGTGAGAGGGCATTGATAATGAAATTCGGGAGAGAGGTCTGGACGAGGACATGTGGAGAAATAGAGAGGAATGGAGATTAGGAATCGGAAGACGGCGAAGGACGTTATAAACCGATATAATGATGATGAGTAAGCAGGTAGTACAGTCGATTCCGACTGCGCTGCCTGCAACACTGACTTATTCAGTAGAAAGGTACTGCTTGTCAAGAACAGGAAAAAGTGTGATATTCTCTAGGTATGCGTAGAAGAAACGCTGAGGCAACATTCTGAGGGAAAAGAATGCACTTTGCGCGCGGCCAGATCGAACTCTGTGTAAATTCATATTTAATATATTCGTATATTCATCGATATACACTCTGCAAAGGTCAATTCGACTGAGGACAGGCTACTTACTTGCGCATCTAGAGGGCGTTCCAATATCGCAGTTTTGAGTCTTGTTATTATTCTTGATGAGCTGTAGATGCGGACACCTAACATCCTAAATGAAGTACCCCTTTCCTTCCTTTTGTTAAAATATCTTTGCGTTCTATTGTAGTATTATAGAATATATCTATACATAACTTTAAAAACTTATACCTATACATAAACTTACTTAAACTTTCAGATTCAAACGTGTGCAAACGATAATGTGCAAACGATAACTGGAACGTTAATAGTCCAATTAGTATTTTCTTTTTAATCTTTGTGATCGTGAAGGCTGTCTAAGCGTGACCTTTTTTAAATTTTTAAAATTAATATTTCTTTGACCTTCAAGTGAGCAAAAAATTTGAAAATTTATGAAAGTTCCACCATTTTATCGAAAAATTTAAAAAACACCCTCGATTACCGATAACTACTTCCATACAGATTAAAACAGTTTTTGTTTTTTTTTTATTCAGATGAACCATTACCGGGATACTGATGGTACCATGCGGAGATAAATTATTCAAGTGCCACCATTTTATATATTAACATTTTTTAATAAAAATTTCTGTAAATGTAGTTCAAAGTATCCTTGATAACATACCTTTTCTTTAATTCTAAAATAATTATTTAAATTACAAACAAAAATTTGTAAAAATTGGCTATTTTTTGGATCATCACAGTGGTGATCCACTTTAAATAATTTCATAGAGTTTGATTTCGAGAAGACTAAAAAATTAAAACTAAATTTAAATTTGCTGAATTGGTTATATAGGTTTGTATAATAAACACTATAAAGAGAGGAGCGGAGGAACTAAGTCACATACTAATTTGCAAATTTATACATGAATAACAAGTAATAATCTGTGAAATGATGATAATTCGTGTAAATAATTTAGCGGTACATTATAGGAAAATAGTGTAGCAAATTTTGATTAAAGTCACGTATAGAATTTTACTCTAATTAAATGTATAACATAGTTTAACTGCTATAGATGCGTGCAGAGGAAAATATACTCAATACTTCCAAAGAACATTCTATCTTCTATTTTTATCTCATAATATCAGATTGTTTACCATATCTGTTCAATACTTAATGTTTGTATTCAGAATTAAATGTGTTCTAGAATATATCTACTTAGAGACACGTGTCGTGCATCGGATCTGATAAAGTAGCATTCATTTTGTGGATACGAATTATTTTAGAATATTCAACGCAAGAAGATTGTTAAGTTACATAATTACTTGAAATAATTGTATAAGATCACGATCGCGTTGGACATAAATTTAAGTAAATGTGTTTAATTTAAGCCAGAATGCTCATGACTAGATGAGAAATTAAACTAGATATTATCTTCCTTTAATCATCACAATTAATAAATACAGTATAAGACAAGATGTACATTATAGACATAAGAAACTATCTATCTGACGAAATATTATGATGGCAGTCTTACGACTCTCGAATTACACAATATTATGTTAACGGTTTCAGTTCTGTGTAAATAAAATAACAAGAAATTAATGATAATTCTAAATTATCTAAAACATTTCATTTGCGAGTTACAGAATGTTGGGGCAAAAATAAAAGAAAGTTATATTTCGTTATATCCCCAGAAACAAGAAACCGGTTATGTCATTTTGTACCACCATGAAGTTATATTACTACGGGGTGGGCCATCTATATGCTGAATTTTAAACTACGTGCTATTAATGACGCTGTCAACTTGAGCGCCACGAATTGTTGACAGTTGCTTAGTTTTAACCTTCCTCTGACAGAATATGTATCGCTTTAAGATGGATCAGCGTTTTTAAATACTTAAAACTTACTTTGTGTGTGGCTCTGTGGTTGCCGAGATGGCGCGGCATGAAACGTAGAAAGTTTGGAAGAAATGAGGCGCCGTCAAACAAAGAAATTAAGAATTTTATCGATAAAGTGCGCAGAAGTGGAATTCTGGTGGACGTGGCACATATTTCGCATGCTCATCCTAGGCGTACGCCTGAAGCAAAAGCTGCTGTGGCCGAAAGTGTGCATCTTAACGCGTCAACATCAACTCCGCGCAGAAGTCAATAACTCAACACTAGCCGTACCACTTTGACCAGGATTCTGCGCAAAGATCTTGGTATGTATGCGTACAAAGTCTAGCTTGTTCAGGAGTTGAAGCAAATTCACCATCAACAACGTTTTCGCTTCGCTGATTGGGCTTTAAACAAGTTGAACAATGATCCTGATTTTAAAAGAAAAATAATATTTTCGAATGAGGTGCATTTCCACCTTGTCGGTTATGTCAATAAGCAAAACTGTAGGATTTGAGGCACGGAAAATCCACACGTCGGCGTCGTCGTAAGTAAGCCCATGCATTCAGATTGAGTCACTCTGTGGTGTAGATTTTGGAGGGGTGGCGTGATTGGACCCTTTTTTCCAGGATAAGGCTGGTCGCGCCGTTAGGGTTAATGGCGACCGCTATCGATATATGATAAAAAGGAAATGGAAACAGGAATTGGAAATATATCCATTTTGATGAAGTCTGGTTTCAACAGAACAGTGCAACTTGCCATATCTCCGCGATCACCATCAACATTTTGCGCACTAAGTTTAACAATCGTGTAATTAGCCGTTTCGGAGATGTCAACTGGCCACCTCGAAACTAGGATTTAACACCACTATACTACTTTCTTTGAGGTGCAGTGAAGGATAAAGTTTATGTGGACAATCCTCAAACAATTGACCACTTGAAACAAAACATACAAGCTCAAATCGCTCAAATAGAGCAGCAAAGTGTTAATAAAGTGCTCGAAAATTGGTGTTACTGTCGAGCCAGTCGAGGTTGCTACTTGAATGAAATCATTTTCCATACTTAATCGGAATATACATCGTAGCACATGAAATAAAATAAATAATAAAAAATTCAATGTTTCTTGTTCTCATTGCTAATTTATAATTCAACGTATAGATGGTTCATCTATTACATACAGTTTCAAATTACATCAAGAGCATAGTGGCGTGCTAAAAATGTTGTTAAAGACGCCTTTAAAATAAATGTACGCCATTGCAATTTTTCAATTTTAGTGGAGATAATATTTTGTGATTTCCAAAGCAGTCCACGTATTTCGAATATATCTCTAGTTAATTATTAATACGCGTCATATTTTTTTTCAAAAATTTATATTACACCTAATATTTCTATAGCTATACACAACAATACGACTATATTTTTTTGTAGTTAGACCATGAAAATGGACATGGAAAGGCACGGAACAGCATTGAAATAAATTATTTCGGGTTGTGTCGTGATTATCGCCGAAAGCGACCTGACATTTCCGTGAATATCACCTTCTGCAGAAAAACTTCAAACACTGATGTTCCTGTCTTCTATTTTCTATTCTTATTATAAATCGTGAATTGCTTCTATCCGTATTTATCCTGCTTAGTTGACCATGATTTTCTACCCCTGTGCTTGCCAAAATCTTTAAGGATGGCTAATCTTTACTAAAATTATATCTATTCTTTATAATTTTCAGTGAGTAGTAATGCTTGAATAATAATTAGAATTTCTATGCAACATTTTTAAATCATTATAATCTATTATGCTGTTCTTTCCCTTATATACAGGTTCAATTATTACTGATTTATCTGTAGATTCAAGCCTCGTATGTCTTTAATGTTCCATAATTCTACACTGGATGCTTCTGCCTGTTTGACCAATATAGTTCTATTCAATCTATACATCATTAGAAATTTCTTTCGTTAATGATTCTTCTACACTTGTTACAAGAAAGCGCGCATCCTATTTTTTAACTGTTCACTAACATTAACGTCTATATTTTTCTTATATGATAACTTCTTTAGTGTGTATGCTACTAGGGAAATATGGGGTAGATATGCATAATTCGTCTCCAATATTCATGTTATCATGCCTTTTATATATACTTCCGACCATATCTATTTCCTTCAAAAACCTATTCGATGTTACTTAATCTTGCGGATTTACTTGGGTCGTTATACGAGGGCGAATAAAATATAAACGGGACTTTATTTAAGACAAAAATTATTTAATGAAAAACAAATGGCAAAGATATTTTGTTTTTTTACGTAGTCTTCTGCTTTATAAATACAATTTTCCTAGCGAAAAGGAAGGTTCTTTTATCCCACTATCGGAGAATGAAGCTGGTTGCGTCAGGAGCTAATTGCGCACGAATCCCTCTTCGCCCTGGTCATCTTCAAATACTTGCCATCCTAAAGATTTTTTAAGTGGCCCAAACAAATGAAAATCCCAGAGAGGTAAGTCCGGGCTGTAGGTAGGATAATCAAGTGGAGTACAGCGCATTTCTTTCAGTTTTTCGACCATTAGAACTGCAGTAGGAGGCCTTGCGTTGCCGTGAAGGAGGACTGCCTCTCGAATTGGTTCGTTTCGTCTCTTGCGATGATTTGCAGCTCCCATAACTTATTCTAACCATTTCTGCAATTTCGGATACGGTCACCCGTCGATCTTCTTTAAGAATGTCTCGAACCGCGCGAATGTGTTGGTTCGTAGTGCTGGTTCGAGGTCGGCGATCGTGTTCCTGATTTTTCACTCGTTCTCGCACTTCCTTGAACTCTTTACGCCCGGAGAACACACGAGTCGTTGACAGTGTTTGGTCCCTGATATGTGCAATCAATTTACTGGAAATCTCCACCGCTCGAACTCCTTCATGAACAAGAAACTTTATAACAACACGTTGCACAACAAAGGGGTGCACCTCTCGCTCCGACATCGTGAGCGCTACTGACGAACTGGTCGATAGTGGGTAGTGGCTGACTCCTCCCAATCGTAATGACCTCAGCCAAGCATGCTAAAACCTCGGGCCCGGTCCTAATAGCCGTAGACGCTCAGGATTAAAAATCCCGTTTATATTTGATCCACCCTCGTATATACTGTTACATCTGTGAATTGACGTCTGCATTAGTGATATTTTCTGCTCCTGCTCTTCTGCTAGATAATGGTCTCTGTACGTATTATCTGCCTGTGATTATGGCATAACTCATACAAAATATATTGGAGAACGGTCGTGATAGAATATTAGAATGTAAATTATAAAATACAATAATTGGGAAAAAATAACTCATATGGTGTAAAAATTGTCGTCTACTTTATTCTTTAGTGGGTTGGATGAACGGGTACTTATATTTAAAAGTATAAATCTTCTTAAAGATAGGGTTAATTTAAAAAAAAACTTTAAAGCCTATGGAAAGACATAACTACATATGTATATTTTAGCTTATGTAAAAGTACTTGACATTATAAAATAAGCCGAAGTGATTCTATAGAGCCTTCTACTCATTCTATAAACCTTGCTCCAATAAGTATATGTTGTTTTATAGGGTTACTTAAAACATATGCTTTATATTAACAAGCCCTTTAAAGGGACAAGTCCGAAGAAATAAACCAAATATAGAAGCGCAAGTTAGTTAACAATATAAAGTTTTATCCATACCCCATGTTAACTCAGTAGGTAAGAATACTCGTTGTTGATTACTATTAATTACTAGAATGAAATTATTTTTTTTAATATACAGGGTGAGTCGGGAGGAGCAGACCAAACTCCAGGAGTGTGTTGCACGCGTGAAAATAATGTAAAGAACTCAAATCTTGTTATACGATTTTAATTTGTTTTCAAGTTATAGCGTAATTAAAAATGTTTATTTAGTATGCCATGTTCGAGGTTTAAAAACATTTGATAACTTTGTTGTTTTGACAATATGTCAGTGTATTTTGGCAGTGATTTAAGGTTTTTGGAGTTTGAACGATTAAAGTATTACAAAATGCCACACACGTATTCAGATTTAGAATATGCAAATATGGTGTTTGTTTATGGTTTATGTAAGGGGAATGCTAGAGCTGCTGTTGAAGAATATCGTCAACGGTTTCCACATCGCAGACATCCTAATAAAAATGTATTTATCAGAGTTTTCAACAAACTATGCGAGACCGCAAAGCTTTCCAGTGTTAACGTAACATCTGAACTAGCTGCTCGACAACATTTAGAAGAGGTAGAAGATATTCTGGATGTATTAGCAGAAGATGCAACGACTAGCTCACGAAGAATTAGCATTCAATTGGGCATTCCACAAACAAGAGTAACAAAGACACTCCACCAGCAAAGCTTACATCCATACCATGTACAGAGAGTACAGCACCTACAACCGGAAGATTATCATAAACGTATGGAATTTTGTCGATGGATAAATAAGAATCCTCGTATTGTATCGCGCATAATTTTTACAGATGAAGCAACATTTACCCGTGACGGCACTAATAATACTCACAACTGTCATGTATGGTCAGATGAAAATCCCCACGCAACAGTCGAAAGTAACTTTCAACATAAGTTTTCGGTAAAAGTTTGGTGTGGTATAGTCGATGGTTATTTAATTGGCCCTTTCATTTTGGAGAATCGCCTCACAGGAGACAACTACTTAAATTTTTTGTAAAATAAATTACACGGACTACTAGAGGATGTTCCTTTAAACATCAGAATGCAAATGTACTACCAGCACGATGGAGCTCCTGCACATTTCACTCGACAGGTCAAGGAACATTTGGACGAAAGGTTTCCAGGGCGTTGGATTGGTCGCGGTGATCCTGTTAGTTGGACTCACAGCACTAGATTATTGTTTATGGGGCTGGTGATGAAGTGTATAAAGTAAAAGATGAAGTGTATAGAGTAAAAGTGGACACTCGAGATGCACTAATTCAACGTATTAGAAATGCTGCAGCCGATCTTAAACAAAGTCGTTACTCAATCAGGAGAGCTACAGGCGCCCTTCGTAGAAGAAGCAGAAAATGTGTAGAGGTGAATGGCGGTATTTTTAAACATTTACAACGCTATGATGACCAAAACGTTAATGTATGTTTTTGTTTTATTTTGTTTATTTCTAATTATGCTATAACTTGAAAACAAATAAAAATCGGATAAAAACATTTGAGTTCCTTTGCATTATTTTCACGCGTACAATACACTCCTGGAGTTTGGTCCGTTCCTCCCAACTCGCCCTATATACTCTATAATACAGGATAATTAAAATTGGCCTGCTTGAACCTCAAAAGGAACAGGAGTAGCTGAAGAATATTTAAGAATATTGAAGAATATTATAAAATGTTACACTTAAAAAAAAAGTGCATTTATTATATTACCATTAACCACCGTTGGTTTTCATATTTCGATAATAATATCACTAGCTCCAGAAGGATCATATCCTATTAAAAAACCATTCTGCTAACGATGAGAGCATTGATATCTAAATATGCATATGCAGCTGTATTTATTGTTGTAGTTGTTATGGTTAAGAGGAATACAATAAATATGCCGTATTTAACATTTATCAACAATAGTAAATATAACATGTCATAAAGAAGCTTATACTCCAACCATCCGTAGGTCCTTAAACATTAAGGATTAAACATAGTAAACCACAGCAGCTATTCCACCTATATGCCGTCGACGGGCGCTGAATTGCGTGGTGGAATATGCTGTATATTATTCTAACATAGAACTAAAATACTGTGATTTGGATTGCTCGAAAACCACAAGGAAGATGCAAAGCGCCCTCTATCTCAGGATACTGCTATCTGTAGGCCGGTTTCGACCTTATCTTGAGTCTCGTCAGTACAGTGTTAGCGAGTATGCCTTTGACAAACTAGGCTTCACATCTTATAGACACCCTTACGTTCTACAGAAGTAGCTGTAAAGTGTAACCAAGCGCCATCTCTCGGTAGTTTAGGAAACAATCCATATCGAAATAAAACTTAGTCATCTACAATGACAGGAACCATCTATAAACGCAAATTTATAAATAGTAAATATATTTGACTCAGACATTAATATGACTTCATTCGTCATTTAACCTATTGATAATATTTGGTCATTTTATCCCTCGTCTTTGTATGTGATGGTTGAATTTTGTTACATATTTAAAAATATGTCATTGTTAATGCTAACGGTTCAATAAAAACTATAGGAGGAAAGTCTTCAATTCACTTAAATATACCACCCTATAAAAGTGCTGGTTCTAGGTACAATCATTATTTCTGTAGCTTGTGTGGAATTACCTGCTTGGAGAACCTAAGTAGCAAGCCGAAAGTTTGATGAATGTGAAGTAAAAACCAAGTTTCAATAAAGTGAGTGGCTAAAAAAAAAAGCTCAAGGCTATATAGTTACCTCACTTACTTCAGCTGCAAACTGTTCCAACCTCCCGCCGTTCATTACCACCAAGTGGAGGACGTTTCGTCTATTAACGTCTTTGATGTTAATGTCGGCTCCTAACCTTATAAGAGTGTGTACCGTTTTCCAACCTCCCCTTAGGGCGGCCAGTAGCAAGGGAGACCTCTTTTCTTTATCCACCGGATTGATGTCAGCTCCTTGTGAGATCAAGTACTCCACGATTTCTGGGTGATCGAACATTGCGGCGCAATGAAGCGGAGTCATTTTTTGAACGTCGCAGGATTGAAGACACGCGACTTTTTCATCTGGTTGCATCTCGAACATGAGCTTCACTATTTCTGTGGCGCCTTGCGCACATGCCAGATGAACTGGTGTGGATAGATCTTGTTGCTGGATGGATATTTTTGCACCAGATCTGGAAGAAGAACAAAAAATATATTTTTACGTCGTGTCTGACAGAATAGAATTAAAATGTATTTATTTTTTTGCTTTGCGATTCATATTTGTTCATGCAACAGATTACAAGAATTTCTGTTTCTTTCGAAATAAAGAAGAAATTCGAAGAAAAGAATAAGATAAAATACGACCACATATGAATTTTCTTAATATCAAATTTTCGCTAGAAATCAAGCCCCTGAAATATCGTCAATAAATATAAGCAAATGGATATTTTTGTACATTTTATACAACTGTGAAAAGCATCTTTTACATATAAGCTATACCTAATTTGGCTTATTTATATAAATTTTTTAAATACACACTTATGTTGAAATGTTTGAGAAAAAACCTACTGCAGCCATTAAGGCTAGTCTATAAGAAAACAATGTTATGATTGATTATGTTATAGTTTCTGGCGCATATTTAAAGATATGATTTTAGGGTTTCATCAACACTGCATATACTTGGCGACAAATGACAAAAGCACCTCTTTCATCAATAACTGATTTATTTATTCACGATAAACTTTGATAGTGCGCGATGATGAACAAAACAAAAAGATAATTATTGATGGTAGTTAGCTGAGGTTAGTCTAGCATTATCCTGTGTCAATTGTTAAAGGAGTTAACTAAGTCAAACGGTGGAAGAACACATAAGGATTACTCAGGATTCTGTTCCACGATGTAATTGAAATGCATTAAGTGATCACTGTCGGTACCTGTCGGAGTTCTGAGTGTTATTATTATAATCATCATAATCATCAGTCACCATCATGTGGTACCAGAGACATGGGGTATACTCGCTTGCATCGAGACTCTAGGTTAAGGGTTTTAATAATTGTTACTACTCTATGCAGTGAATGACATCACTCAGTGTTGGCAGGATCGTTGGTGTGACTTTAGTGTTTATATATATATATATATATATATATATATATATATATATATATATATATATATATATATATATATATAACTCTTTCACTAACTTATAAGAATATAAGAAGGGAACGAAAGGGGATAGAAATGTGCCAGTGTATCTATAGGTGCAACGGAAGATAGGCTTTATAATGTAGGGACAAAACAATTATCGTTAACAGAAAACATGGTATAAGAAATAGGAGGGTGGTACACGTTTATTTAAAAATTCGCACAAACTCATTAAGGATTTTAGCTTCTATATTATTTGCTCCTTATGATTTCATATTTTGTACGTACATTTTTTTTGTATATACTTAATAAATAAGCAATTAAAATAATGGACATTTCTTTTAAAGTTGTATATTTAATATACTACTAGGCTATCTATTTAAAATATAATCTATTTAGGTATTTTTTGTCAACAGGAACATATAAATAATAGCTTCATTCTAATTTTTCTTAACTGCTTTTTCAGTATTCTAATTTTTGAATTTTCTATTAACGTTATATTGAAATAATTTTAGTATATCTATAGGACAGAAGAATAAAGCATATTTTCTCTTATTTAGTATATCGAATTCGAACCAAATAATTAAAATTAATAAAATACATTTACCGTTACCCAATTATTAACTATACTGTAGACACACTTTGTTAAGTCAACACATTTTGGGATAAAAAAATTCACTTTCTAATTATGCCTCATTCTTTCTCTTGTACATTATAATTGTGTATGCATATCATAGATATCCAACTTACAAGAAATAAAATTGCTTATATTATATTTTAAACATAATAATAGAGAAATAAAGCACTTTAGCATAAGTAAAACTATTGGCAGGTCAAGAACTACAAATATGTGCGTTAAATAGCAATGTGCATTAAATTCCAACTGCGTTTTATTTGTTTAAAAAGCAACATCTGTAGAATTTCTTGTGAATTGTTCTTGTGAATTTTATTTTAAAAATCAGTGCTTCGTTCGAGAAATGTTCCGCGTATTACGTGATTTTTATTCTCACCACAACCATCCCGCCAAGTCGACTATTCGACGTTTGGTGGACAAATTGAGTCAACCGGTTTGACAAGTAATCAGCCAATACCTGTACGTCACCGAAATGCAAGGTCTGTTGAATACATCGCTGCTGTGCATGAGAGTGTACAGGAAACCCCGAGGCAGTCAATCTCTCCTCGTTCACAAGAGCTTGGCCTTTCTGCAACTTCAACTTGATAAATCTTGCGTCGGGACTTGGGTCTCCGCCTGTATAAAATCCAGCTGACCTAGAAACTTAGGGTAAACGACCATAGACAACGCCGTGTGTTCGTTGATTGGACTCTGAAGCAGTTGGAAGTTGACCCAAATGTCGCCAAATAAATCATCTTTTGCGACGAGGTCCATTCTTGGATGAATGGATATATGCACAAGCAAAATTGTCGGATTTCGGATGATACCAATCCACACGAGATACATCAGTACCAAGATAATCCCGAGAAAGTCACTGTTTGGTGCGGATTTTGGTCTGGCGGAATCATCGGTCCGTACTTCTTCCAAAACGAAACTGGTATTGCCATAACCGTCAACGGCGAATGCTACAGATCGATGATAAGCAACTTCTTGGGGTCTAAACTGGATAATATGGATAATATGGATACCGACGACATGTGGTTCGAGCAGGAAAAATGGACCTCCCAAATACGTACCACTAAGCAAAGCAACGGCGGACATCTGAACGACGTGATATTCCATACTCAATGCCATAAAATATTCTTTCAAACTAAAAAAAATAGTGGATATCTCACACACAACTTGTTTTATTTGCGTTTAAAAATTGAGCGTCCTTATTGAAAGGCCCTATATTATTATTCAACCCTCTTCAGCAGACTTAAAGAGGAGATTTACCTCACATATTTTAAATAGGGAAGTTTTATGGGAGGAAATTTGTTATTAATTATAAAAATGTATGTACAATACCAATTCTACGTATATTGTAAAATTTTAACGTTTTCCGTATCAAAGTTCCATTAATAAATTAACACAAACATATCTAATGACCCGTAATTCTCAATTAAGACATGTAATTACGAGACTGAATATGTATTTTGCAGAATATTAAAACGTAATTAGTTCCATAAGCTGGAAATATATTTGAAACGATGTTAATAGTATCGTAAAATTGTTATCAAGGGGAAAACGTTTAATGAGTATTTACGGGAGCAGTGAATCCTAGTCGGTGTAGAGCTTAAGAGATTGCAGTTGGTGAAGAATTTAATGAATGACCTTGTCGCAACTTATTTAATGAATGAGTGAGCTTGTTTTACTTCTAATGGAATAAGACCTTATAAAAATAGTTACTTGAACGAAGAAACAAAAACAAATTATATGTGCTGCTATAAATTGGCTCAAGAATTGTTAGTAGAGTTTATAGAATTTTACGAAAGCCTAAATATACCTAATAGTAAAATAATTTAGTAGAAAAATGATTACGTATAATACGAAAAATAGCGAAGTATGAACAAAATAGATCTAGAATGTTTACCAGGTACTACATAGTTTTCTAGTGATATGACAGATGACACATTTTTTAAAATAAGTATTTTGTACTTTATGTGAATAATTAAGCTAATATTAAAAATTATTATTAACTGAATTCTTGTAGATTGTCACAATACTGGGCATTCTGAGTAGATTCTTATCGAAGGGACCAGTTAATGGAAATGACCTTTGATAATGTTCAAGGCATTGGTTTTCTTATAATTGTAGATATATCAGAAATGGGATAGAAACAAAATAGTATTTTTACCATTACTGACAATATGTGTTTTGGTAATTTTATGCTATACATATTTAAGAAAATCGTTACTGAATTAAGACCTTTTTGAAACCATCATTCTTTATTTGATAATTATATAGCTGAAAATATACTATGCAACAAGTTGGTATGGACAAAATGAGTAAGTTCCGTTTTAAATTGATACGTGTTGTTATTCACATTAACATTCACTAAACTGAACTCCAAGTAACAACACGTATACGTACTGCCTGTACGCCAATTTTTGACCAAAAATGGCATGATGCCCCGTCCCCCTTATTCACCCTATCTATTTTATTTTCCCTAAAAGAGACATAATAGAAAAGCGTTTTGCCGACGTTGATAAGGTGAAGAAAAAAACGATAGAGACGCTGTGGGGCATCATAGAAAACAAATTTCAAAAATGTTTTGAACAATGGAATAAAAGATTAGATAAATGTACGAAAGCCAGTGGAGAGTACTTTGAAGGGAATTGAAGGTTTTTTGTTTAAAAATTAACTATAACAAAAAAATTAATTTCGGTTTCTTTTAGGTACCCCCACTCATTTCCAGAGGAAAAATGCATAGTATGAACTTCCAACTAATCTCTAAATAGAATAAATTATTAAGACTTTACCTAATACATAGTTCCACAGCCTTAATATCTCCTCCATGGACGGCTGAATGCAGTGGAACGTTTCCTTCGGCATCATAGAATGAAATCATTTCTTCCCTGCTGCAACCGCGCGACTCTCCCCACTGCAGGAATACTTCTAAAGTTTTCGATGACGCATTTTTCGCTGCCTCATGAATGGGGTAATATCCATTGTTGCAGGGTTTGCGAGGACAAGCTCCAAAATCCGTAATCTGAAAGTAAAAAGCGCGTAAAAAATTAAAACAAAACAACCATCTATAATGTCGGATTTATTCTTATCGCATCATATTTTTCTTAATATTTGTATATATAAAAATAAATAAAATCATGAAGTATATTCATTTAATCTATTAATATTCTTCCAACAGGAATATGTTTAATAACAGTGTGCCATATATCTACAATTCTTAATTCTGTATCCAACCACGTAATATTTTTCTAAGTGAAACTTCTATAGCGAGGTAGTGAGTCCGACAAATTGAAACGGAATTCAAAGTGAAACACTTTGGTGGAGGGGATACAAGCAGTGTATGTGAGTGAACGAGAGTGGGAACGCGTGAGGAGTGTAGATGGGATACTCATAGGCTTGTGCGTCCGTAGTGTAAGGAATGAGTGGGTGTGCATTATGTAGCACAGAGCACGGTCGAGAGATGTTGATATTATATCTCTAAATCAGTCTATCAAAAAACCAATTTCGTTTATCCACCCAAAGCTACTTCCATATTCATCAGAAGTAGGTACAATCCTTAATTTAGGTTTTGAAAAAATTCCGATGATTCTTGGAGGAGATTTCAATATAAATTTTGCCGCAGAATCATCAGCACCTCTTATAACTTTTTGAGAGAAGAATTTGATTTGATAACGTCGAGTGATCCTGCGACATCAACAACGAAACATGGAATAACAATAGACGCTATTTTTAGTCGATATTTACACACAGTAGAAACGCGAATATTTGTATCGCATTTTAGTTATCATAAGCCACTTGTAACATTTGTAAAAGAAAATGATCCAATAAATCAATAATATTATAAAACGCAATTCTTATAATTACTTTGAAGCTCAATTCCTAATATATCCTTCAGAAGTTTCACTTCAACTGTGTGCCTATAAAGGTGAGGCACACTATATTTTCTTAATATTTTATCAAAAAGTTTAAGTATAACTTAATGCAGTCTAGACTTAAACTTGATATTGATTTTCACCGAAATATTTTTGAATTATTATTGCTATAATAATTTTATATACAGTGAACACATAATTGAAATGTGCGGGACAGAAAGTAGTAAATAGGATGTTTGAACTGGTAAAATACATATACGAAACGGGCGACATGCCGGAGGATTATAAGAGGAACATTATCGTTACTATAGCGAAAAAGAGAGGAGCCGACAAATGCGAGAACTTTAGAACGATTAGCCTAACTTCCCATGCGTTAAAAATCTTAACCAGAATAGTGCAGAAGAGGATGGAAAATAGAGCGGAGGAAATACTAGGAAAAGACCAATTCGGGTTTAGGCGAAATAGGGGAACTCGCGAAGCTATTCTGGCGCTAAGAGTAATGTTAGAGAAAACAATAGAAAAAGGAAAGAACGCTTATATAGGATTTGCAGATTTAGAAAAAGCTTTTGATAACGTAAGATGGGAAAACATGTTCGAGATACTAAAGAGCGCGGGAATGAAGTATAGAGATAGGAGAGTAGTACACAATCTATACAAAGAGCAAACTGCTGTTATAGAAGTAGAAAAGGAAAAAAGGGAAGTAGGTATTAGGAAAGGAGTAAGACAAGGATGTACCACTAATTTCTAATCTGTACATCGAAGAGGCGATTAATGTGGTAAAAGATAGAGTGGATTTCGGGATTAAAGTACAGGGACAGAAACTAAAAATGCTGAGATTCGCAGATGATATAGCAGTATCAGCATCTAGTAAGGAGGAATTAGAATCAGCATTGAACGAAATGGAGGTAGTGTTGACAGAGGAATACGGAATGAGGGTGAATAAGAACAAAACTAAAGTGTTAGTGTGCAGAGGGCGCGAGAGCAGAGCAAAAATGAAAGTACAAATTAATAATGAAAGATTGGAGGAAGTTAAAGACTTCACATATTTAGGAAGTAAAATAAATTGGGATGGAAGAAGCGATAAAGACATAAAACAAAGAATAGCGCAGGGTCGAGTAGCTTTTAACAAAAATACAGCACTTTTATGCTCGGGGGTAATAAACTTGGAAACAAGGAAGAGATTTTTGAAAACATATGTATGGAGCACGGCACTATACGGTTGCGAAACCTGGACGGTAGGGGAAGCAAGTAGGAAGAAATTAGAAGCTTTTGAGATGTGGTGTTACCGAAGAATGATGAAAATACCATGGACTGATAGGGTTAGAAACGAAGAAGTATTGGAGAAAGTCGGCGAGAAAAGAAGTGTGTAGAAAACATAAAGAAGAGAAGAGATAGAATGGTAGGCCACTTGCTGAGACATGGGGGAATAATCCGCGATATTTTGGAGGCAGAAATAGGAGTGAAGAAAGGCAGAGGTAGGCCTAGATTAGACTACTGCTCGCAAATAGTAAGGGATGTATGTTGTAGCACAATTAGCGAAATGCGTAGGTTAGCACAAGATAGGAGAAGCTGGAGGTTAGCGTCCAACCAGTCTTAGGACTGATGACCTAATGATGATGAACACATAATGGTTGAAGCAAAGTCGATAAAATTATCACCGGACAAGTAAAAGGAAGGTTCAGGTCCATTTCGTTGTTTAGATGCTAATTTATTATTATATTTTTTACATCAATATAGGAATTATGTCATCATGGACAGTTTTTCTTAAATGGCACTACTTTTATCTGTTGATGCCATTTATTTTAGGTAAATATTTTTACCTATGTTGTATCAAATGTTGTGGTAGATTACACAACAATTGTGTTGAGGAACAAAAAATATACATAGCAATTTAGTTAGAACGATGTTATGTAGTATTACAATTAATACAAAATTATAGTTTAAAATATTATTAAACTAAGTATTCAAATTATCTATCACTCATTCGCCTTTTGATAATGCGCACGTCGATTATTATTTTTCTAAATCATATTTAGATAGTAAAATAACGGTTAAAAATATCATGGTTTTAGTTCTGTCGAAATACTTGTAGTTTACACTACGTATTGGGTGTAGAAATACATACAATACGAAAAGTATTGGGTGTTCCACAAGGATCCAGCTTAGGACTCCTTTTACTTATCGTGTTTACAAATCTCGAAAATAATATCTTATGCTGACAATTATAAACTATTTCATCAGATAAAGTATGCGCGAGACTGCAATTTGCTTCGAAATTATATTAAAATTTCAATACATGATGTGAGACTAATACGTTGCCACTCAATATCAGTAAGTGTAATAACATATTGTATTCGTAAAGAGTTTCCTATTACTTTTGATTGTAATATTAATAACATTTTAACGATTTAAACAGACCGAATTATTAGTAACGTCAATAATGTAAGCTTAAACGAATACAAAATGCTTGGGTTCATTATAAGAAATTCTAAATAATTTATAATGCTTAACACGTCAAAACAACTATTTGATGCTTCTGTGAGATATAATGTAGAAGACGGATCTGTTGTATAGAATTCACGTTATAATATTCAAACACTCGTAGATAACCTAGAAAGAGTTTAGAGGTAATTTTTTAAAATACGTGACTTTTCGTTATGATGAAGTTTACTTAGTAGAGGTATTCCGCACAAGAGTTTATTGAAAAGATTTAAAGTTTAACTCCTAGAAATTCGAAGAAAGTATTTTTGTATAATATTTTTGTATAAACTATTAAATCATTGTCTACATTTGTTATCACAAATTAACCTTCATATTCCTAGATTACTTCTACGTAATATAAATGTGTTTTATCTTACAGATTCTAAAACTGTACTTTTATTTTTACCAACATATAAAATTTGTATAGATTCCCAAACAATACAAAATAGGGTAGATATTTGCAACTCTAAGTTGTATACAAATATGGTTTGTATAGTAATTCTTTGCGTCACAGAAAAAAATCGTATGAATCAATTAACTAACATTTTTGATCTCCGTCAATCTATGACAGAGTAATGAAAAGGTTCTCCACAAAAACATTCAATGAAAGTGATATTTCCATCAAAATAAATGAAATAAATTCAACAAAAATCAAAATAAATAAGAAAAAGTGAAACATATTTGACAGAAATTGAGACGTCAGTTAATTAAATTATACGATAAAGCTAAGACGTGACTTTATAATTGCATTTTGTTCGGTAAATTATTAACTGTCTATGCCGTACGTAGTGAATTGAAACATATGTCGCTAGACATACTACACGTGCTGGTAATTGTGGCATATTAGTAACAATTGCGAATGGTGTAGCATATGATCCGTTCATCGTCACTAAATTGATATACGCCCAATTATCCATTATACAAATTGTACGTAACGGCATATTTGGGAATATTTAATGTTTAATGTGTTATAAATAGATTTACTTTAAATTTTACTATTATTTTACTTTATGTATGTTTTGTTTCGAATTCAAGGTATATTATTTCAAAATAAGGTTTACATATGTTTTTAATAATACCGAGTATCCAAATTAAGAATTAATTCCTCAACCTACAGTTGGCTAAAATCGGGAAAATCTTAGAAATTCAGACGTTACAGGAATACAAAAATATGTTTGAGATCTTCTGGAATGAAGGTAAACAATTATAGGTTTCTTACCTTCCACTAAATGGATGATTATCATATTATTAACATCTACAAAAGTAAATGTTTAAATGGCGTTGTCAACAATCGATTATAGAATTAAAATTATCTGAATATACGTTTGATGTTACTGGAAACAGGACTACTGCTCTTTACATTTTAGTAACTGAATCTAGATTGCCTTGGTCTTGATAGTGAGCCCTTGCCTCCTTCGCCTGTTTCTCCCCAATGGCGAAGAATAAGAGTAAACCTCGTACGTCTGGGAAAAAATCTTATAAAAGTAGATTTGAGTGGGTCCCTGGTGATATTAGAAGGGTGCTCTCTTTCGGTTAAAGCCTTTCCTGTATCTCTTTTTACTATTTTATTTCTCTCGTCACTCCCGGAAGCGTTTTAGAAAATAACATAATCATCTTTACGCATTCAAATTTCAAAAATAATTACTGCCATGTACGTTTTCCCTCACATAATACCCAACTACTAGTTTGTACATTGATCGTTCAATACCTTCAATACTATCCTTGGATAGCGATGCAGTTATCTCAACGTTGTTTGCAGGATTAGAAGCATTTCTGGAAGGCTGCTTTCGGAAGGATCTGCAGCTGCTCCGCCGTTGCCCTTTCAATGTCGAAAATGGTGTCGAAACGTTTTCCTTTTAGTACGGCTTTGATTTCTGGAAAGAGCCAGAAGTCGCATGGTGCTAAATCCCGAGAGTACGGTGGATGTGGACAGATAGGAATCTTTTTGCACTTGTGAAAACTTGTTTGACTTCACAAGTTTCACTGAAACTTGTGAATCAGAAGCGAGGTGTGGTACGGTGCGTTGTCATGATGAACGAGGAAGCCACTGACCCATTTGTCTGGTCTCTTTCTCCTTACATCGTTTCGCAAATATTGCAGTACACCCTTGTAATATTTGGAGTTTACACTTTTGCAATGCTTTCGTCTGATTTGAGATCGAAGGACGTCACAACCATTGCTCGTCTTCAACCGACTCATTTCGCTTTTAAATCATTCACACCATTTGTAGACAGTCCTCAGAGTCACCACATTATCACAAAACACTGATTTCAACATTGCATTAGATTCTTTGGCACCTTTTTGCAACTTAAAACAAAACTTAATGTTAGTGCGTTGTTCAAAATCCCACATGCGCAACAAACACGGTAAACACATTCTCATTTTTACTGTTCTGGAAGCCAATTAACAAACCACAACTGGTTCAAACTTGACACTGACTATATCAAAAGACCACGCTATCGGATGCATTATTTCACACACAGATGTAACTTCCGCATTTTCTGCTATAAAAATTCGCTCACCATATTTTTTGATCAGACCTTGTAGATATCTAGATTATAATTATTTCGATTATTACTTAAGAAACAAAATTTATGAATAGTCTTGAAAACATAAAAAAACTATAAAAAAAGTAACTTTGGAGTTATCAAAAAATGATTTCTCGTCTCATCGTAATATCGTTGGAAGTCAATATTTTTAACACAAATTTATTTGAAACCATGATGTTTTCATAATTAAATATTTTCGATTAACCAAACGTTAACATGATAAATTTAAATTCCAAATATTTTTAACGCTATTTAAAAATATTAGGAGAAATATGTGAAAATGAATAGGTACACTGATAATGAAAATCTCCGTCGTTATAAAATATACCACGAAACATTACGCTTTGCTTATATAACTCTACAACTATGCCATTATAAACATAACCACCCCTTCAAATATAAAATCGATTTGTCCAAGTGTTTTCTCCGCAAAAGGTTTTCCAACATTTTATTACATTATTTTCAAACTTTGTACGCACACTGCATATGTAATTACTTATCTGCCTGTGTCATATTTTCCTCGATCTCGTTTGGTATTTCTAACTTTATTTATGTATCCAAGTCTCCACTGCTCGGGAGACTTAATTACAAGCAGCTGTAATTATTTATATGACGAGAGGTCACAGATGTAATGTGTAATACATCTTGTGATTTCTCCAATTAATTTGACCTGAGCTGCAGCTTGAGAGATCATGGTACTAGGGTTAACCTTGAGAAACTTTTCTCAACGAACTGAATGTTTTCATCTGTGGCATTAGCGATAGGTTAACCAGGTGGTCAAATCAGTGGCAAGGTCTCCGATTATGAAATGATGTAATATTTTCACTTCTGAATAATACTATAAGGAACCAATGGAATGGAATATATAGAACAATACTTTGAAACTAATTCAATAGGTTAGAAAATAAATAAAAAAAAAAAAAGAACATATTCTCGATGACCTCACGAGTAAGGATACTTTCGGCTGTTTTCGTGTGTGTGTCACGAAATTTTTAGGTCGATGTACGAAATGCTTTTCATTCGAATTTCGGCATATTGACAAAATAAGTATAGTAAATCGACACTTGCGAACAACGTCATAACTTTTGTTTTTTGATCCGAAGCCTCTAGTGCATGCTCTGGAGGTGCCTTCGATATGAACGAGGGGGCGGCGCAATATTATTGCGATTTGCTTACTCGTCCTTCACATTATATCGCATCTGTGTGACACTTTTCTCTAAAGTATAATATAATTTGACTAACTTAAGTCATTTTCTACGCTGAGCTTCGTTTTATAATTAATCCGTAGAGCTACAGCGCTTATACATATTAACAATCAATAGCTAACAAAATGTTACGCAATATATTACAATATACTGTTTAAATGTATGTAATTAGGAAATCTGACGTAACTTTTTGTAATGTTTTGGGCTCACGCTGTATATATACTATGAAACTATAAATATCTATTTGACTATTTTTAATTAATGTACTCAAAAATAAAAAATTATTTCATAAATGAAGCAACGATTAATTAAAAGATATCCTATAGTTTTTCAAATAAAGTCAGTGTTGTTAAGTTAACTCATAATGTTAATGTAGATGGTATAAAAACATCATTGTATAATAAAATTTGCTAAAATTATTACCTGTTATTGTTAAAAAAAACAGCATATCTGGAAAGAAATCGATGTTACATGTACATATGTATGTATTTCTGTCTATTATATAGACGATGCACAATAACATGACGATAAATATATGTATGTCATTTTTAATAATAATGTATCAAGTTTATGCCTGAAATGTTAATGGTTTTCCGTTGTTAATCATTCTAGGAAAGCTTCTGTATTAAAAGCTTTTGTCTAGTTTCTATAATTTAGTAATTCATAGAAATACCTAATAACCTCATGTTTCAGAGACAATGGATCAGGTTTCCTGATATCTTATCAGTTTGGTAAATTGCACAATATAACACAATGTTTGTTATAAAAATGTTATAATAAACATTTACGACAGCCTAAATTTAAATATTGTCATGTATTACTCTCAAAGTATATCTTTTGTATTAATAATTCCTCTTTTAACTCTCTTAATTTTTATTTAAATAGAACCCTTGGGTTTCTATTTATGAATTAGTATTTCATTTGTATTGTATATAGAAAGTGTAAGGATATAGTTTTCATTTAAGAAATTAAAATCATTTATTCTAAAATGTCACTTGTCTCAAGTGGGGAAGCCAAAATTAAAACAAATATCGTCTACCGTCTACATATGAACTTCAAGCAGCTAAACAATAAAAGCAATTCACAGTTAGATTGACCACTTCCTCTAAACCCTATTAGGCACATCATCCGGCAATATTTCAAGTGAGTATGACGCTTTGAAAGCTTTTCTCTTTGCAGTTTATAGTTTTATATTGGCAACTATATTTTCTGTTCTATTCCACTATACGTTTTGGTTAGAAGAAATCAAAGTTGACAATCAGGCACTTCAAGAAGTATCAATTTTCAGGGACCAGGGACGTGTTTGCCACCCTACGGACACTTCTACAGAAAACTTACTTTATGATAAAAAAACATATGGATTTGTGAAGACAAAGCGTTTTGTCTTAACGAAATTATTTATGATTTGCATAATGCTTTTTTACGTGTGCGTCACAGGTAATAATCGTATGAATCAATCAGCTGACATTTTTTAACAGTATCGTGCCGATAACACATTTTAAGATAACAGTTAATATAATACAAATAACAGAGTAATGGAAATGTTCTCCACAAAAACATTCAATGGAAGTGATATTTCCATCAAAATAAATAAAATAAATTCAACTAAAATTAAAGTAAATGAAATAAAAATGAAACAAATGTTTACAGAAATATTGAGACGCTAATGAATCAACTTATACAATAAAACTAAGATGTGACTTCATAATTGCATTTTATTCAGCAAATTATTAACTGTCTATGCCATACGTAGTTGATTGAAACATATGTCGCTAGACAAACGTACTGGTAATTGTGGCATATTAGTAACAATTGCAAGTGGTGTAGCATGTGATCCGTGCGTCGTCATTAAATTGATACACGCGCAAAGATCCATTATACAAATTGTATATGCATCAAAACATTAACCAAAACTTTATTTCGCATAAATTGTTTTATTTAGAGGAATCTCACATACTAAGTCCATTGTAAGACAATAAACCAACCGTCTTTGATGTGGATATAGTCGAGGTTTTAAATAAAGAAGACTTTATTTAAAATTATGTTAGAACTAGATTAGTTCTTGACCTATAAAATGAGAATAAGGTGTAACATAGAATATTATACACGGAGAAAATTAATTTTTGATGCAAAGAATTTTTTTATTTCAAAGAAATCCCTTCTTAGTTATCCACTTTATAAGAATCATAACAATGATCATTGTTATATTAGCCAATGAATGTTATCCTGATAACACAGCGTATATTACAGTGATAACTTATGATAAGAATTACACATATAACTTACCTGCTGACACCAACCAATATCATTAATTAGTGCCAATTAAGGCTTACTTTATCTGCTAGTATCAATTAAAACCGTTATAATACTGTACCACTTTGACTGGTAGTGACTCATACATAATATCAAAACACTATCACTACGAAGTGTACATACAAATTCTATGCAGTTATTAAGTTTTTAAAATAAACGCAAGCTTCCGCTTCAAGAAATGGAGTACTGATCGACGTGTCGTCTAAACTGAAAGAGCGAACTATATGGAACACTCGAAAACACTGCGGAAGGAGCCGAAAGCCATTTACGCTTTCTCCGAGTAGCTTCGATATTTGCAAATATTTTGAGATTATTTCTCACTGGCTGTCACGTGCTCAAGCATTACCGTAACATTCGGTATTCTCTCCGATTTAAAATGGAGCTCTCAGCCAGCTGTAATAAAAGAAAATGTGCTTTCAACACTGAAACGCAAATATGTGCATTTAACGCCCCAGGAACGTGAAATGATTTGCCGTGTGTACGAGGGAATTATAGCACATAACCTGAGATAATCGATAATTGATACAGTGAACCTGTGTAGTGGTTTAACTTAAGTCTCAGTTAGGACTGTATATCGGTGTTTAAAGGAGTAGAAGAAGGAAGAGTCAGTGCCTCTTGTAGCGGCTACTAACAATAAAGAAGCGAGGGGCAGAAATAAGTTAGTTTTGGATGAAGACACGAAATATGCCATTCGTCGATTAATCCATAGTTTTTTTTTATCGAAACGAGCTGCCAACCTCGAAGAAAATTCAAGTAGCAGGCGCCAATGATGAAAGCCTTCCCCATATTTCAAGCAGAGTACTGAGGCGTACCATTTGTGACTTAAATTTTCGGTTTTTATGCGTACTCGAAAAAGTGCACTTATAGACAGTAATAAAATTGTTATGTGGTGAAGAAATTATTTACAGAAGATTCGGCAACTTCCAAGTGAAGTAACAAAAATTCATTATATGGATGAAACGTGGGTGAACGAGGGACATACAGTTTCTAAAGTGTGGCAAGACTTGAACATTACCAATCGACGGAAAGCCTTCTTGGAAGAGTTCTCGACGCAATTAAATGCTCCTGCTGGGAAGGGGCGCCGATTGATAATTACCCATATCGGGAGTGAAACCGGTTTATACAAGAGACTGTTAACATTTGAGTCCAAGAAAACGAGCGATTACCACGAGGACATGAATAGTGCGGTTTTCGAAAAATGGTTCGAAGTCGTTTTAGAGAAAGTAGAATCTGGCTGTGTTATTATTATGGACAACGTGCCGTATCATAGCCGACGGTTAGGAAGCCTACCCACTTCAGCGTGGCGCAAAAGCCAACTTATGGATTGGCTAACATCAAAAAACATTCCATATGAGGACACATTTCTCAAAGTGCAGCATTTAGAAATTGCACGCGCACAAAAAAAGCAGTATGTGAAGTATGTAGTGGATGAAATGGCTCGCGCGCACGGGAATCCGGTATTCCACTTACCGACATACTATTGTGAACTGAACTCTATTGAACTGGCTTGGGCGCACGTGAAGGGTGAAGTGTGACGAAAGAATATCACTTTCAAATTACCTCAGGTAAAGCCGGTATTCCACGAATCTATTGCCAATGTAACTGCACAGTCGTGGCAGAAATACATTCACCATGTGACCAAGGCGGAGCAAGTGTTAGTTGAACCACTTGTCTTTAATGTGGCACATGACAGCAGCAGTGACAGTGATTTCAAGTCAGCATCATACTCGGATTACTTATAAAAATTAGGACCTTTTTGACCTTAGGCGATATAACAGTCCGTTGACTGCCTTTCTATTAGTGAATACCTTTTTATTTCTAGGCTTCTTAGGGATAAAACGCACCTTATTGCACTACACCTCTTGGATGGTGTGGAAAACAGTGAAAGCCTCCCCACTCTATATCTCTAATGCAAATATATTTTTATTCACATTTTTTAAATTTTTGCCCTTTTTTCCATGACCCGCCTATGGTTTTTCGTCCCCTTACCTCATTTCCCACCGCAACGCTCTAAATTCTTGAGTATGAGTCACTGCCAGTTATAGTGGTAACGTACTATAAGTAATGTTAATTAAAGCTAATTATTAATTTAAATTTGAATATAATAACACTGACATATTTTATTTAAATTCATTCCATTTGAAGATAGTAAACCAAATCATTATTTGGTTGAAAACGGTAGAATTATTTCCATCTAATTATTCTCAGTTAGACCAGGCTGCCCCGAAACTGCATATCGTGATTTCATCCTTATTAGGAATCATCAGTACAGGTATACCGAATTATGCCTGATGCCTCTGAGAATATTAAACTAGTTTTGTACCAGGCCGAGGTGAACAATACGTGTAGAAATTTAGTAAACGCCATCTGCCCGACTACGGCAAGATTTATTTTAATTATGTGGCAATAATCCCTTTGATTATGCCCTCACATGGTGTCACGTTAAAGCTTGCTTTGGACGAAGTAATCTGCGTTAGAAATGAGAAGTAGTATGCTTTACTCTAGGTGACTTTGTCGTGTAAGCAGGTAGATGGCGTTTGTCAAATTTCTAAGCGATAGAATTGTTTATATATTAGCAAATATTTTAAGCCTCAATGTACCATCTCTGCACTTACTTTTTGTTAAATTAGTGAATATTAATTATTATATATATAATTTAATAAAATGAATGATGTAAATGATGGTATTTTACCCTCCCTTACCCATTATCCATGAAATTGATGAAAATGCCCACTAAAAAAATTACGAGTTCTATGGAGACTGCGTATACTATTTAAGAGGAATGGTGTGTAAGGAAAGATATGAAGAAGAAAGATAACACATGGGGAAGTTTTACCAGCGTAATTTGGATATTTATACAAATAAAAAAATATATCATGTGCAGCACAGTACACGTGATAGAAGTGAATACTTCTTTAGAATAGAGAATGAGAGAGATTAAGAGTGAGATATTGAAAGAGAGAGAGAGAGAGAGAAAGGGAGAGGGATAATTTCAAAATAAATATAACAATATAAAATTTGTGTAAAAAACATTCGGTTTATTCATTATCTACACTATCATCGACTGGTGGTTCAATTGGTAATACTGATATGATTGGTTTGTGATAAATAAAATATGAAATATATGTTCGTGATTCGATATTTTCTAGATAACGTGTAAAAATTGCATCTATTGTTGTTCCGAATGTTGTTGTTGATTCTTTGGGATTGTTATTTATAAGCACACCAACTATTTCTCGAAGAAAGTTAATCAACGTCAAAGAATCATTGGATCCGAAATTTACATTGAAATCTCCCCCGAGAATCAAAGGGATTTTGTTTTCGCCGCTTCCAAGTGCATTTGCTGCTGTAAACCAGTAGGGAGCGGTGAATAAAATATATTATATCTTCTAGATTTTAACAACTTAAACGGTTCAAGGATATTAGCAAATAATCACAGAACACAGATATAAATAACGTAAATAATTACAAAACACAATGATAAATATTCGGTACACACGCAAGGGAGACGCGAATAGCCTAAACTGATATATATATATATATATATATATATATATATATATATATATATATATATATATATATATATATATATATATATATATATATATGACGTATAGATCTCTTTCTCTTTCTCTCTATGTTATATATCTGTGTACTCTGTCTGTTATATCTTTTTTCTCTCTCGTGTAACGAAATCTCGAAACGTTACATTTTTTCCAGTTCACTCTCCATTCTCGTCAAATATCAGAACGCCGCCAAAGAAGTATTCACTTCAAAAATTCGCTTGTCTGTGACATGCTATTCAATATTAAAAAGCGTTTAGTCAATTAAAAAAACATCGATGTTATTAAGTACGTAGACCTTATTGCATTTTTAAAGTATAAATAAGATGGATACACACCTTAGAAACCTGATATTTTAATTAAACGAGACAACAGCTGTCACAACATTTTTGACAGCCGAAAATAAAATCGAAAGCCAAAATAAAAAAAAAATGTTATTTAAAATTTATTTCAATGATTATAAATCTATAAAGGTAACACTTTTGGTACTTTGTCGAAACGAGCAACTCTGGTTTGTTTTATGTTGATTTTTTTATTAGAATTTCAGTTATATTTTTTAGAGTTTAAAAACTATTTTACGTTCTAACATATATATTTTATTTTTCTTCAAACTAGTTTATTAGTGAATACAAGAATTAAAAATAATTGCAAATATTTTCATACGCTTCATTTAAGTGTATGAAATAATATTAAAAAGTAAAAACTATGGAAGAATTTTTCACAGAATAGCCCAATTTCTCAAGCCCATGAAAAATGTTTAATACCGTCCATGGTGTGGGTATTAGCTGATTTTAAAATGAAAGAACAAACCGTCCAACAACTTCCTCAGCATCCAGGCGATAAAATACCATTTTATCATTTACCATTACTTATACCTTTCCCTCCTCTGTGTATATCGACATTCTTAGGCTTAATGTATTATTCTGTCGGTAAGCAGATAGAGAAAAAGGTGTGTATGTACCGGGTTAGTCACCTAAAATTGACCCCCCCCCCCTTTTATTTCTCTTAATTTCAATCGAATCGAAAAATTAAAAGAAGGATTTTACATGATTTTTTATAAATTTTTTGAGTATTTAAACAAATTTTCAAAAACTCTGCAAATTGAAAGGGGGCGAACATTTCTTTATTTTTTTTAAATGGAACACCCTATATTTTTTTACTTAAAAAAGTTACCCACAGTTTTTTTATTACAAAAATATATAATTGTTATATCTTGGTAAGTATTGTTCTTGAGATATTCATACAAGTTCTTGAGATATTTATACAAATATATAGTCACATCACAGGAATAAGTTTAGCATAAGACCATAAATCAGGAGAGCTATGAACCGAAATGATTTAAAGAAACAATAATGCTTCGTTTGACAGTTATGTTATGTTTCACTTATGTTTGATTGTTATATTATTAATACGCTTTAAGTTAAGTGTTGATACACTTGTTAATATATCTAATATATTGATATGGGATATTCATTAGTCGAAAGGAAAGAAATATTAGAAATTTACTTAACCAAACAAATAGATAGCTAAAAGAGAATATGCAAGAAAATATCCTGAAAGACGCGTTCCCTCCAAGACCACTTTCTCTAATATTTATCTTAAGTTTGAGGACAGCGAATCCTTAAAAGATAAGAAACGAGAAAGAAAGAAACCCAAAACAGGAGAAAATATGGAAATGGACGTTTTACTTTTTTTTACCGAACATCCCAATAAATCTACTAACGCTGCTGCAGAAGAATTTAATATTTCTCAAGCAAGTATAAAACGTATATTAAAACGTCACAAATATAAGCCTTATAGTATTTTGCCAGTTCAGCTTTTAACTGAAAATAACTTTGCCGACAGAAGAGCTTTTTGTAGAGAGATGATTGAGAGAGCAGAAAACGACAATAACTTTTTATAAAACGTATTCCGGACCGATGAAAGTAGCTCTTCGACGGCTGGACTTTTTAATAGGAAAAATGAACATTATTGGGCGCCCGCAAATCCACATATTATAAAAAAGATACAAACCCAAGGATATAATACAGTAAATGTGTGGTGCGGTATTCATCAAAATACAATTGTGGGTCCCGTATTCATTAATGGGTCCTTGAATGCAGTTCAGTATTTGAATATTCTTCGGGGTGAAGTAGAGAACTATTTAGATAATATTCCCCTTGCAACCAGGAAGTCTGTTATTTGGCAACAGGATGAAGTTCCTCCACACTCTGTACGGAACGTTACGGAATATTTAAATGACAAATATCTATTTTGGATAGCAAGATACGGTCCTATACATTGGCCTGCTAATAGCCCAGACTTAAGTCCTTTGGACTTCTTTTTGTGGGAAACACTAAAACAAAACATATACGAAAATTCGGTATATAATAACTCGGATGAGTTGAAGGACTATATCAGTCCAGAAATAGAAAATTTACGACAAAATGTTCATTTATTTGAAAGCGTTAGAAATGAATTGATTAAAAGATGCCAACTGTACCTTGATAGAAATGGAGGATACGTGGAGAACATATAGATATGTTTAATTTTAATAAAGTTCATTGGTTTTGTGTTATTTATTGTTGCGCATTGTTTTTTTTTATCATTATTGCGTTATTTATGTTTTGTGTTCATTAAACTTTGTTGTTGTCATTTTAATAAAGGTTTATTTGTTTATTATAATTATTATGTGTTACCGCATCAAAGAATTTTCATACTTTTTTTCTTAAAAAACAAGATGTGTCGTTATATCTCAAAAACATAGCTCTCCTGATTTATGGTCTTATGCCAACCTTATTTCTGTGATGTGACTATATATTTGTATGAATATCTCAAGAACTATACTTACCAAGATACAATGATTATATATTTTTGTGATCAGAAAACTGTGGGTAACATTTTTAATTAAAAAAATACAGGGTGTTCCATTTAGAAAAAATAAAAAATTGTTCGCCCCCTTTCAACTTACGGAGTTTTTGAAAATTTGTTTAAATATTCAAAAAATTTATAAAAAATCATGTAAAATTCTTATTTGAATTTTTCGACTCGATTGAAATTAAGAGAAATAAAGGGGGGGTCAATTTTAGGTGACTAACCCAGTACATACACTTTGCATTGTGGCCGTGGACATGCATCTTCACGTGCAGATGTATTTATGTCCTGTAGAAGTTGTCCTATTTTATTTCTATTCTCTCATGTGAACAACAGAGATAGAGCGTAACTAATGTAACATCAAGTAAAAGAATATTGGTTTTAAGCTGTTAAAACAATACCTAGTGGTTGACAACGATAGACATGCCATATGCCTGTCTAATTGCCTTAGATAGCAGTTTGTTCCTTTCTTTCTTATTGAACCAAAACATAGAATACTTGAATTTTCTGACTGTGTGTAACTAGTGGATATATAAAAAAATCATTATCTAAGGACAAAATGTCACCCTATTTGTAACAGCACTTATTTTGTCTTTATTAAATAAACTAGAATGAAAGCAATTCACTTACTAGTGTTCTCGCACATTCTTCATGGTCGTAAATTGCAGCTATGTGGACCGCTGTCCTGCCATGTTCTCCTCCTTGTTCAATGTCAATTTTGTCCTTATGACGGCCCATCACCTCCAGCACTGCCACTTTGTTAAGCTCCGTCACCAGGTGAATTGCGGCTTGTTTCTTTTCATTTAGTATATTCGTTTTTATGTCGCTGTAATAAAATTGTTTACGATAAAGAATACCAAGTGTGAGGATTAAGATGTTAATTATAAGTAGTGCATCATATATTTGCGTTGTTATTGCATTGTACCGATGGTGGATTTTTTTATCGAAGAATATATAGTGGACGTCATAAAGTTTACGATACATAAGCCACCTAGAATGAGTTAATTTGCATGTAATAGATAATAGAGTTGTTATAATAATTGTAATTGTAATAATGAACTGATATATGGAATATACTTTGTTTTCTAAATTATCATAATTAGCCCAATCAAATTAGACAAATCGGGGGAATAATCCTAGAGTTTTGGAAATGGTCTTAAATGCTTCCTTTAGACTTGAGTTAATGTGTGTAAGAAGGTCCCGAGGGTGAGCTCGAGAAGGGGGAGGGGTTTAGATGTTTTTTAGTTTTTCGCTTATATCTCGGAAACTGACACTCCTACAGAAAAAGACTTTATATACAAGACGAAGCTGACAAAATTTCCTACTATTGTCCTAGAACTAACCTGCTAAGAGTTACAGGGCTGAAAAAAGTAACATAATTTCAATAATTGTGCTTTATTCGCATTTAAAACCAAATTACAGTCTATAATTGTCTTGTACATTAATATTGATGATTTTAATTACATTATGAGTAAATTCCAGTGTAGCCAGTAAGTAAATGTATTGGGTCGAACAGTTCATTATATGGTGTCAAGGGGACCCCCTATAGTGAACTGCTTCAGGGTCGTCCTCATACGCTGAATTCTCATATTCGACTGGAGGGCCATTGGTGCACGCGCTCTTACAACTGCATATTGAAGTTGTGAAGCAGTGAATGACTGCCTTAGGGCATCCACGGCGTATACCACAACCTCTGGTGCTGCTGCAGAATATTGTTGATAGGATAGCAGCTGGGGCAGCGTGATGCAAGGCAGGCTAGGGTTGAAGATCTCCATCTGCCCCTCTCATCCATCCCCAATCAGTACGTGGCAGCTTGTTGCTCAGACATTCCTGAACTTGAAAATAGACTCTGTATGAATGTTGCAGTAGAGAGCTATTAGTTGGTGGTAGAGAGGGAAGATCTGGTCTCACACTTGTGGTGAATTTTAGGAAGACTAAGTAGCGCTGTTTGCTAAGGTCTGTTACACTGGCGTGGTACATTGCTAGGAACATCTGTTCCCCTGCATCTGCGACTTCCTTGTGTGTTGAAGTGTTTGTGTAAAAGACGTGGGAGATGAAATACAGGCTGCTGTTCGTCATGAATAATTTAGCAATCGGTGACTTGCCTTTTCGGAAAATTGCAGAGGTTATATCACAGCCACAAAGCTGTAAATTAATAAGATGCTCTTGCAAAGTCATGTTCCTGCAATTCCGTGGAGAAATAAGTTTTGCTTTCCCCATTCCCCTGCCCTGGTTTGAAAAACTTTATCTCTTGTTCTCTTGAAGCTAAATCAATCAGCAGGACCAGCAGATCCACAACGCCGATACTGTCGCCGATGACAGTAGTAGAACAACTAGATTCTGATTTTTCTAATGCACACTTCACTATCGTTTTATCAGCATCAACATCAGCCTGTCTGACTCCATTTCCCTCAGTAATCATTTTCTGAGTCAGCATAGTGATAAATCTGGCCTTATTTTTTCATTACTTAAAAAGTGTTATTGTTGAGCCGTCACTGCCATCTGTTCAGTAAAGTCAATATCGACTGATGCGGTGATGGTGGTGGTTCGATATTTTTGTTCTGCATATTTTGTGCTATTGATAGTGTCAGAATATCCATAAAAACGGCATTCACCATAGTGTTTTTTAATGTAAATCACATATTGATTAAAGATCACTGAGAAGGTTGATCCTGTACCCCACCTGACTCGATCTAGAAGGAATCCGCCATCACTCACATTAGTGTGAAGCTTGAGGTCTGGAGTAACGGGGTGAACAGGTGAAATATCATATAATGGAGACTTTGTCTTTCGCATCTTTTTTCATAAAGCAGAGATAATGGAAAGCGTGCCGGTTCGTAAGGGTGAAAGTCTTCTAGATCCTCGTCGTTCTTCTAGGAAATGGCTACTCGTTGGAATATTAGAAGATTAGAAATTAGTTTGGAAGGATTTTGAACGCTGGAATGTGATATTTGACTTAGCATCCAAATTTTATAAGGTTATAGCTCGGCCACCGTACGTCCTAGAACAAAAATGCATAAGACTACTCTTGTGGAAAATTTTATAGGCTTTAATTTTGTATGTAAAGTATTTTTCTGTAGGAGTGATAGTCTTCGAGATACAAGCGAAAAACTAAAAAAGGAACATTTAAACCCTTCCCCCTCCTCGAGGTCACCGCCCACCCACGGGGACTTTTGACACACATCAACCCAAATCTAAGGAAAGCGTTTAAGAATATTTCCAATACTCTAGGGTATTTGTCCACCGATTGCTCTTTTTTTGTCTAATTTGACTGGGCTAAATGCATTCACATGAAATAATTGTTAGTATGGCTGTTATATGAATAAATGTAATGAAAATGAGGTCAATAGTGAAGTATTTTTGATATTTTATTTATGAGTTACTAACTCCCTGAGTTATTTCTCTCTTCATGTTTAAGGGTGTCAAAAAAAGTCGCTAAAAATTGTTGAAAAATTATAAAAAAAATATTCACAAAGTTTTATAAATACATAAGAATATGGAGCCACGATGTGTTACTGCTGTTAGCTTCACTCCTAATCCGTGGAGTGATAAACTAGGTATATTGCTTGCATTGCACATTTATTTTATTATAATTTATGTCACAAATGTAACTAAAGTTGTATACTACATAAATAAATATATACTAATACACAGGATGTAATGAAAATTGGAGCCACTACGTCGATAGAGTATTCTACTCTATAATACTTTTTCTGAATAAGAAAAAAAATCATATAAACATATGTTCACAAATGAGTTATTTTCGTGTTATAATATTTATGCGGCAACTAAGGTAATTTATGATGAATTATTGCTTAATTTCCTTACTATTTTATAACAATTAAAAAAATAGATATGAGGCAATACTAATACTATATCAAATGTTCAAAGTGATCGCCCTCGGTTAAAATACACGCCTCCCCTATATACAATTTACTTTAGGCATCCCCATACATAACAGTCCAATGGCGTCACATTTAGACTAATGGCAAGCCGTGACACAAGTCCTATCCAGCATGTAAAATAAATGTCTAGAAATTCCCCAATAAGTTTTCTCAGGCTTATATGAGAGTCTTTTTCCATTCAACAGTTCTATAATATTTTAAGCTTAGTTTATTTTAATTTAATAACAAGATAATATTTTAAACTTAGTTTGAACTTCATTAATGGAATATTTTAAACTCACTTTGTTTTATTTCCGCCTCTTCAGCGATATGTATATGTATAAGATATTCCGGTATATGCATATATACATTAACATATTTGTTGACGTGCTTCGATTTAATACCTTTAAATCTATCAAACATACATTGCACATTGAATAAGTTTAACACATCAGATAGCATTAGAAACAGTATCTGTGTCTGGTACCGTTGGCATAAAATTCTATCAAATTCTACAAAGTCAGTATAATGTTCAATGGACATCAAACTGCGTGATTGTATTTGAAAATTGTAAAGAGTTTGCAGACGTTTTATTTAAGGAAAAAAACTTTAATGAAGAATTTAAAATGCGCCTATATTTATACAAAATATAATTATTATTACTATTATATCTTTATTGTTCACATTAATCATGCATAATCAATCAAATAATAACATTGCAGCAGCGACGTTACATAAGAAATTATATAGCTAATATATTAGTGATATATTATTTGTATAGTATAAAATAGTGACTTAATATATTAGATTAAAATATTAAAAATAATAAAAAATTACATGTTAAGTTGAATATGGCAATAGTTTTATACACGTAAAACAAAAGAACGAAATATTAAGGGACTTTTAAAAAATATATAAAATTGCTATAAGTATAGTGCAAATTTATTTTTGACTGATACTTAAACATTATCGTTATATAATAATTGTAACTTTTAACTATAGTTTATAGAAAATTACAGTAGTACTTGGGCAATGAGTTTGATTGAATAATCAACGAGTAACTTAAACATTAAATTGTTTGCAACTGGGATGTACTGGTTTAATCATCTAAAATTGACCGCCCCCCCCCCCTTTATTTCTCTTAATTTCAATCGAATCGAAAAATGCAAACAAGGATTTTACATGATTTTTTATAAATTTTTTGAATATTTAAACAAATTACATACAATGCTCTCCTGATTTATGGTCTTATGCCAAACTTATTCCTGTGATGTGACTATATATTTGTATGAATATCTCAAGAACTATACTTACCAAGATACAACAATTATATATTTTTGTGATCAGAAAACTGTGGGTAACTTTTAAGTAAAGAAATACAGGGTGTTCTATTTAAAAAAAAGTAGTAAATTGTTCGCCCCCTTTCAATTTGCAGAGTTTCTGACAATTTGTTTAAATATTCAAAAAACTTATAAAAAATCATGTAAAATCCTTGTTTGAATTTTTCGATTCGATTGAAATTAAGAGAAATAAATGGGGGGTCAATTTTAGGTGACTAACCCGGTACAACAAGTCTATTGTAAATGAAAATATAACTAGAGACAATATGCCTACAAGTTGACAATATATTAGTAAGATTTAATTTTTGAATTCTGGGAGAAAGATTATTCCATATAGCAGAAATCCAATTGATAGAAAATTCGCTTTATTTGTAAAGCCCAATTAAACCCATGGTTGTTATGCACTTCTAAATAGAGTGACCTATTGAATAGATCTTGGGCAGTCTTGTAAAATCCATAGATATAATTTTTACTACTAATTAAGACAGTGCTTGAATATCATATATTCTAGTTTTAGAGAGTGTATTTCTAGACGCACTAAATAATCAGACGTATTTTTGAAGAAGAGGCAACCTTTTAATAAAACTAACTTAAACTGTCTCAATAATTTAAATGTATCGTAAGCCCCAAACTGATATGCTTCAATTTAAAGTGTTTTCGATGATTGAATTGAATTTCATTCTAGTGTTCCAGTACTTATTTTAGATTGCGCGAGAGCGTGATCATGGTTATCACGAAATAACTATAGTTTCAAAAAATATATTTATAATTCTTCGCTCTATCGTCCTCTGGTGAATCGATTCTAATGATGCGAAACAGTGGATCAAATATTCGATTCTATATTTTCGTATGAAAGACTTGATATAAAAATAAAATCTCAGTTTTGAAGTAATCAGCAAACTAATATTAGTGAAATAAAAAACTTTAAAGTTTTCAGCTATAAAAGTTTTATTTCCTCACGCCTTTTGCAAAACTAACTTGAATAGGAAGTTGATTTATAATTTCAAATAAGGAAGGGAACGATTCAAAAGAATTTTTGTAAAAGATGTCCATTAACTCATCTTGTGGGTATACCGGAATCAAATTACGGTACGATTAAATAAAATAAAAAATAAACTTAATACTTATTTATGTTTAATATTTTAAATAATTTTGTACGTTTTAATTAATATATAGGTTCAAAATGAATATTAAGCTTGCCTTTAAAACAATAATATAAGTGTTAATTACGCTCGTACTTAGATGAAAATCTGATATTAATATAAAGGAAAATGTGTAATGGAAAATGTTAATGAAATATTCGAAATGTTTTGAATATTTCAAATATTTCATTAATATGTTGAAAGCCCCCTTTCCTACAAAATTCTGAAGTGGTTACTGAAGATCAGTTAAAACGGATTAAAATTGCGACGCACTTAAAATACCTTAATAAAAGCGAAAGGATATCACTAAAGTGTCTATTGGGGTGAGCCGCAACAGAGACGAATTAACAATCGATACGCTGTCGATATCCGTCTCTGGATCAATCACATTACCACCACATGTTACACAGATGCCTGTTAAAGGTTTGTATTCATCTCATCGCTGTTTGCATTGTTTACACTATTTTGTAAATCACGTCGTATATTTGAATTTCCGTGTTTGTATTTATGCAGGAACGTGAAAATTAACATGCCAAGTCAAGTGTGGAAAGTCATACTTTATCTAACGGTCACGACAATGATGACACTATATTTCTCTATGAGCTCGCGGCAGCCTTTTTGAGAAATGACATTCTGTTATGTAAACTGAAGAACCCCACACTACACCAGTTTCTATAAAGCTATAGGGACCGAAAACTTCCCAATCCAACTACACTAAGAAACACATAAGTTTAACAGATATACGAGGATGTATCACAAAATATTCACAACCATGTTGGCGTATTTAATTATTAGTATATAATTTTGTGTACTTCATTATAGATGAAGCAAGTAACGTATGCAGAGATTCAGTGGCAACTTTCTTAATTGGTACGTTAAGACCTAACAGTGCTAGTAGTTCCTTTACCCATTTAGTGACTTCTAAGATATTAGACTGAACCAACCACTGTGTATGGCCAGATCAAGGCAATTCTCAGAAAGTATTAGTAATGCTAACGGACGCAGCCGCATACATGCGAAGAGCAGGAAATATGTTAACTAAAACTTTTCTAAATATCTACCCCTTACATGTACAGCTCATGCAGTTAACCGAATAGTAGTAATAATAAGAGATAGCTTTTCATCAGTTAGTGAGGTAATAGCTAATGTGTAAAAAAAATATTACAAGATGGGATGCAAAGTTGTTACAACATGGTGTACTTAGATAGAAGCTGTAGTTTATTATGATAAGCACTTTGAGGAATTAAAACGTGTGACCTATAGGATTTATCCAGGGGCGTAGCATATATGAATGCGAGTGATGTGTCGCATCCCTTAAAAAATTGGCAAATTAATGTTATTTAAAAGTTCAATCAATTTATTCAATTATTACAATTTTTTAATTATATTAAACCGACCACAAACATACATTAGTTACTTTAAACGCTACCATGAAGTTTTTTATTTCAAATCGGCCGTGATGGCGCCCGAAATTATTGGGCTCCAGCGTTACTTGCTGCAGTGCTGAAATGGTCCACGTTACCTCCTAGCTACGCGTTAGCCAGCCGAAAAGGTCAGTGATCTTACGCAGTCAACAATGGAACCTCGAGTGGGGGTGTTGTCGTTATTTCCAGACTCAGTTATGCGATTACGTGAACCCATCTTGACGACTGTTGCCATAACATAAGGAAGATTTGGAAGCGCTGTTTCAGGTAATTGTGGAAAATGAAAATGAAGAATAGGATCGAGAAACGGTTATTTGCGCTAGAGGTCTTTTAACTTTATTGCGTGACTTTGATTTTAATTTTTTCTTAGCAGTGTTTTTTGCAATATTCCCACATTCCAAGAGTCTGTTTAAAATTCTACAGACAAAAATATCATATCCCTTCAATTATCTTGTTTTCCCGGAGTCATCAAAACTGTGTCGTTTAATTTTGACTATTCCTGCCACAAGCAGTTCCGCATAAAGATCATTTTCATGTTTAAAGAGAATAAAGACTTCTCTGTGATATTCTCAAAAGCAAGAAAGACTGTCAGCTTTAGCATTAAAAAGTATTAAAAGTGCCTTGTTAGAAGATATGAGATCGTCTCCAACATTTCACGAAACAGTGATAGACGTTTTCGCTGGACAAACAAAAACCGAAGAATTGATCTTCATTTTAAATATTAGGATATATACCTCGGCATAATAATTTTATGTTATTGTCTTTTTTTAATTTTTTCCATTTTCATATGGCCTACCACACATCCGACTATACCTCTTCCCTTTATAAATTTTTTATCATATCCCTAAATTCTATTCTCACGTTACGCCCCTGGATTTATCCCAACGAAAACATTGCCCTGCTTGCAGGCACAATGCAGAACACAATTCAGAACTTACTGAAACTATAAAACATACAACATGATATACATTACATTGATAGTAACTAATAATAAATAATAATCTTGATTGCTGTAATAAGGAAACTGAAAATATATAGTTTATCGTTACAAGAACACTTTGTGGTATTAGATGCTGCTAAACCAATAATTAACAACTACAACACATGCACTACTGTCATTAAAATACCTATAGATTGCGTCTATAAGAAATCCTAGATATAGCCATTTGAAACACATGTATTCACTAAAGGGTACACATCAAGAGTTATCTCCCTCTTTACTAAAATATAGTTCGCATTTAGTTAATTTGTTGTACTGTCCTTTGGTGGCAGTAGACGTTGAAAGGACTTTTTCATCGCGTAAATTACTGTTAAATTATAGGCGTCGAGGTTTTACTGCAGATAATTTAAAAAAATGCCTAGTGATAAACTTTCATTATCCTCAAAGGTCTCAATGGGAATCAAAGACCGAGACTGACTAAAACATGTGTTGGTAAGTCCTTTTATTTAGAGGCCTCATTTTCCGTTTTTATGTTTATTGGAGTATTCATTAATACTTATTATTATATTATGATTTATTTTCTGTAAACTGTCATTGTATCACAATAATGATTTGAGTTTGACACTGTTGCAGACGCTTAAGGTATCCCATTATAAAAAGTAAATTATTATTGAAAATACTAATTACATTGAAATTATAACAAATTTAATATGCATGGAATATTAAAATTAGTCCTTAACGTTATTAACCATATAAACTGCTATTAACGTCATAAACGTGTACTTTAAATTTGTAGTAACAAATTTAAAAATATTATAAAACATAAATTATTCAGTTTAAGTAATCCAGTTAGTAATAAACAATAATTAGAAAGTATGGCTAGCGTTTACATTTCCAAATTTTTAATATTTACAGACACGCAGCGATACATTTTAAGTGCTAAATCCCGCATATGGATGATGTTTCATAAATGTTTGCAAACACCGTCTGAGTTAATATTTATCTCTAAATTATATATCAGATTATGTAAACATACATATACACTTTGATTCCTAGAATTTGTAATTGGAAAAAGCAGTCTGTACTTGAGTTCGTGAATTTCAGCTACCTTACAAATACTTGTCATTGTCAGACATTTACGTAACTCAAAGGATAATTAATTCTACATAAAATTTGTCGAATGATTTAGAAACATACGAAACTAACGCCTTTAGCCACGAGTTTCGCTGTGAAAATGTGCCTTAGAAAATATAATATCCTTGTGAACAGAGTGAGCAGTAATAAAACAAAGGAACGTTCCTCTCATCTTAACTTACATAATTTTATGAAAGATTTCAATCGCTTGAGGATAAATCGTGCTACTTCAATCAAACGCCCTTTCTTGCACCAAAAAAAAAAAAAATGCTAAAAGAGACAGACGATTTTGTCAAAAGAAATGTACATCACTATTGGAGTATATATAAGGTGTTAATTATATACGTAGACAAACGTTAAGATTCGATTCCTTGTATGATTTTTACTTTTCCGCACTCCACTATACGCGGAAAGGTAATGTAATTGTGTAAAACATTTTTTTCTAGGGTTTATTTTTCGTTTTTCGACCTAAAAACAAAAAAAAATGGTTTTAAAACCATTTTTGTGTATGTGTGAGTGATATTTGTAGGTTCGGTTAATCGGGATATTTCAGAAACAAAGTTGTACTGAACAAGAATCGCTTTATTCTGTTTGAATCTACAAAAGTTTCTGCTTTTATAAACTTTGATAAATTTAATCTCTTGCAGAGTAAGCTGCTGAATGTATATAATAATTATTGTTATGTGGAAGCAATTTGAGATTGGTAAAAATATATACAGGGCGATGTCTTCATGTCTGTATAACTTGTGTGTGTCGTTGTCGCCGGAATTTATTCTTGTTAGCGCGATAACTCAACTAAATCGTGTGTAATCGATCGGGTTTTGACTGATATTGATCGGGGACGTCTCTCAGATGACACCTATTGACTTTGAGGTGAATAGGATACACCCCATCCTGTCCATGGGTCATGAGAAAGCAGGATGGTGGACTATTTGAGAAATATTTTTTGTTAACACGATAACTCAACTAAATCGTGTCGAATCGATGGAGTTGTGACTGATTCTGATCGGGGACGTCTCCCAAATGGCAGCTATTGATTTTGAGGTGGATAGTACACACCCCACCCTGTCCATGGGTCATGAGAAAGCACGATGGTGGACTATTTGAGAAAAATTCAAAAAAGTAAAACTGTCGCATAAAACACATATTCTGCATTTATGTGTTGGTTTATTCTTCCTCGGCCACTCAGTTTCGAGATAGAGATGTTCTAAGCGCGGAAAAGTCCGTTTTAAGGTTTTAAAACTGTTTATTTATTTAACAAAAAGTTCTTACAAACATGAGTCCTAAACGTGTATTTTTTCTAGATTGTTATGTAATTCCTTTTACACAGTTTTAAGAATTATACTTAGCACTTATAATACTACTTACGAACTACAAGGTCATATTAGGTCCTAATGTTTATGGGGACATTTTAAGCCCTTTAAGTTTTGTGTTACGACGATACTGATTAAGTTTGAAGATACGAGTGCAATATAATTTAGACTCTATTCATGTATTTACAATACTTAAGCTTTTTTTTTTCTTTTACGATTTGCAAGTTATTAAAATAAAAGAAAGTGTGCGTCTCGGGACGCCCGACAGAAGTGATAACTTCTATGGAGCTTATCCCGATTATACATATGCATTTATTGTATATATCCTGATTACTGTTATTGGAATTTAAATGTAAAGTAGTTGAGTGAAATTTAATTTTTTTTGTCTTTTCCCAGGTTATCCACGGTTATAATTTATTTATTTATTTAATTCAATTTATTTTTTTTACAATATGAAATAGACGCAATGTAATGTCAGCATTTCAATTTTTTTTGACTATTATAGTTAACTAGTATAATTAACTTAAAATTATTATAGTTTTTACATTTATGTAATACAAAATAATAAATAAAGTTTAAATTTAACAAAATTTCTTTTAATTTAATTAAACAAAGTTATTAACGTAATTATAATTATTTATAATTATTTTAATGAAAAAAATTTAAATAGTGAAAATAATTATTAATTTATTGAATAATTTTGTTTAAATAAATGAAATTTTTAATTTAAAATATTTTAAAATCAATATTTAAAATTAAAAATTTTAATATTTAAATTATAATACTAAAAAAAAAAAAATTATAAGTATAATTCAATACACAACGAAATTAACGCTAAAAATATTTATGTTCTACTAAAATAGTATTAAAAAATTTTTGAGTTATTGATAATAAATATTTTCCTTTATTTATTCATTAATTTAATATTCACTTTTTTTTTTATTATGTTTATCAGAACGTGTATAATTATTTTTTTACTATGATTTGCTATAAAATTACTAAATTTACTAATTACTAAATCATAGAGGCGGCCCACATGCACATGTACGTAGATGTAGACAGCGAAAGCACGCAGAGAGGAGGAGATAGCTCGAGATCGTGCGAGGGGGAAGCGTCTGTCCGAAATAAGGCTAGCGCTGTGGGTTAGAGTGAGAGAGGAGGAGCCTGCCTACCGCTGCCGTATGCGTGAGAGAAAGGGAAGCCAGACAGACTGGCGCTGTAACGCGTTACGTAACGAAACGGTTTACCCTCCCATAAGAAGTTATCACTTCAAAAAATCACTTCGTTACTTTTTACATGTAATTTGATACTTTTAATAACCAGCGCACATAAGGTCCAGTGCCCACAACTGGTGCGACTGTTTTGGGATAAAAGTTGCAAATCAGTTGAGCCTATAACTATTTTGTGACCAGAATGAAACTTGTGTCCTCACACGGACAAGACTAATTGTGAATCAGTTGATGTATCTATTCGAGCTGTCAGCTGATTGAGCAGAGCAATGACGTAGCAAGTACCTCGTGGTTCGGTACAATTTGAAACTGCAACGCAACTGCGACCGTGGAAAACGATCGCGTATCTACAACCGGTTTGAAACTGATTGTAAACCAATCTCATTCCGATCGGCTCGTGTGCAGATTCCCAACACAATACGCTGGCAAGGTCACAAAACAGTTGTAAGCTCAACTGGTTTGTAACCTTTGTCGCAAAGCAGCCACACCGTGGGCACCAAACAGAAATTACAACTAGAAGGTTCACTCTACGGCGGTACTTTTATCTTTCGCTTGCAAAAGAATTGCCGCCATGCAGCTGTTGAACGGCGGCCTTCTTGAGTATACGTGGGATACTTCGTACGATATTATACATGCACCACGTGATAGTTAGCTAATTCTCGCTGGACGACGAGACGGGGTAAAGAGGAAAACTTAGAGAACGGAGCGGAGCTTAGAGCGAACCTTATAGTTGTAATTTCTGTTCAGTGCCGTGGGTACCGGGCCTAAAATATCGTTAGTAACTTTTGAAATACTCTGCAAAGTACTGCGTAAAACAGAAATTATTGTAATCTAATGAAAAACTAAACAATAATATAACACTTGGAGTAACTGCTGAAGATGGCCACTCCGGACCCCCTCAAAAATACTCAACATTTTTTTATAACTTCTCATGATTTGTATCATTTTTGGGATGTGTACCTGCACATCCCATTTATCGATTTGCATAATTTTTATCTAAATACTGATGTGCCAATAAATTAAAATGTGGTGGAGCATCATCAGGCATAAACTAAATTCGAGATCTTTCCCAATTGAGACTTGTTCGAGCAGAACCTACTCTACAAATTATCGCTATTGGTTACCATGAAGCATGGGAGACACAAAAGATTGGTTATCATTAACTCTGAAAGGCACAATAAGAAAATCTCCATCAGTTCCAAACCATTTATTGAAAATCGCTCACTATTTTCAATTTTGGCGTGGAGGTTATCTTCAGTCCATATGTGATTATTGTAAAAATGTTTTGTTATTCTATTGGAAAAACATCGATATTCTTTGAAGAATTAATTCCTAATATTTGACTATCGCACTATTGTTAAATTTTTCTTTAGATTACAATAACTTTAATTTTAATTAACATTGTAGATTGTTTCAAAAGTTAAATAATATTTTGTAATCTCAAGGGAGTAAAATACTAAGAAGAACAAAAACGTTGAATTAGACTTCACAAGAACAAGAACAAAATGTTCAAAACGTTATATTAAACTTTACTCTCAAACTTAGTCAGTGTTGTCGTAAGAAAAAAAATTAGAAAAAGGATCACATTCTAAAAAATGGACCTTATAGTTTAGTTTAAAAGTTAATTATGTTGCCCCATGTGTACCTCATGGTAAAGGTTTTATATGTGCAGATTTTGAATTAATTAGTATTAAAACTGTCCTACAAGAAAAATTAGAATAACCTATACAAAATATAGTTTTAAAACTTGTATCTGGAAAACTATACATCTAGAACACATATTTATGACATTTTTTCTTAAATCGTACAAGGAATTACTTTATAAAATTTTTTTATGTACTTAACTAACAATCTGTTTGTATTTTATTTATAGCATTTAACAAAAATATATAACACAATTTCGTGGACATTATTATTTTATCTAAATAAGCATGGTCATTTTTAAGAAAATAATGGCTTAGAATGATTACACTTAATAAAAAGTTCTTGTAGGTATAAACATCTTTAAAATGGATAAAAGACTGGAGGAGCAGTTACTAAAATAGTACGATGAGCTAGAAAGTGACGAAGATATTATCGGTGGTGAAGAAACAGATAAAGAAAATGATCTAAATATTAGTGATCATGATTCAGCTTCAGAGGATGAACCTTTCGAAGAAAATGAAGAAATGGAGACCATACCCGATGAAATTTCCCTTTCATGTTTTGTGCAGAGTTATGTCGGCCGGGATGGATTCACCAAATGGAACAAAAATCGCCCAAGACAAACTGTGCGCACACCTAACCAGAACAAGGTCAGTGATAGACACAAATTAGATTTGCGACCTGAAGCGAGAAGCGCAAAGACACCTCAAGAAGCACTTGCCCTTTTTTTTGTCTAATGATTTTCTCGACAAAATTATATATTGCACGAACATATATATTGTGCTAGTTGCAAAACTTGCATTTGCCGTGAACATCAATTTTTTTTCTGTGAAAATTGCGCAAAACAAATGTCTTAGACTCTTCAAATACATGTACCTACACATCAAATGTTAACACTAAAACGGTTTTTTTTTCGTATTTGTAAATACTACTGCCACTCAATAAATAATATTAAGAAAACATGTTTGTTTGAAAATGGGTAAATTTTACCCATTGCGAGCATTTGTGTTTCAAAAATAGCGCGAGCGTTGTCGGGTTAATATAATGATTTTGTCATTTAATATTTTCTTAATAATTTGATTTTTTTGTTATAATGATTGTATAATGGTTTATTAAATTGTAATTTAATAAACGTCTGCACTATATAAAAATAAGTTTAAAATGTTGACATTATCTTTATAGTAATTTTTTATTTAATTATGTTCAATATTAGAAAAACGCTAATTTGTTTGTGATTGAATTGTTGAACTTCCTAGGACTATTTTTTAGTAAACAATAAAATATGTTACTTACTTTCGAAGTAAATAATCCACCGCATCCAGTGCTTCATGTTCTACAGCAAGGTGGAGAGGAGTGTTTCCAGCATTGTCTTGATTATTTAAATCTGAAACAAAGAAAATACTCTGAATTAATCTGATGGGACTATATTTATCTCCACCATTTGTATGATAAAAGATTTATTCAACTGTAACGTACGTATTTTTGTAGAGCAAATTTAAATTACAAAATGATCTCTTAATAATGAATGGAACCAGATTTCTGCATTTCAGGAACTTTATCTAGTCAGATTCCCGTAACTATCGGGCCTATTCCGAAAATGTAACCATAATATTAGTATTTTAATAAGTTTACTATTTACTACTCCAGGTCTTTTTAAGATATTAATACTAAAACTGGGATATAGTCTCTGGTATTTCTGGCTAAACTGTTAATTTCGAAATTGGCGTAGGTCTCTTTAATACATATTTTTTACATAAATCAGTGTGTAAATTATACTTATAGTCACAAGCACATTAGCGTAATGTTATACTAAAACTAAGTCGATACTAAAATTTGTTAAATTTTAGTATCGCTTCATCTAGTTGCTTTATCACTTGAATTAACTCAATTTTTTCTAACGTTTTCTTTCAAACTAATAATTTCATATAAAACTTATACATGTACTCTAAAATATTTTCCAGTTTCTTAATCAACAGGTAATGTAAAATATTTTCCAGAATCTGAATTGCAGTTGTTCATCATATTATTTTCTTTTTCACCGGTAATATTTTCCACGCCTTTCATGTAAATTTCGAGACCACTATATGAGACGCAGTACCAGGGAACTCAAATGATCTAGGCCTAAGAACCTCAACCCGGCGGAGCTAAAACTCATCAGCCATGCCGTTTTTGTCTAAAGGCAATAACCATCGGCTTAGATAAATAGATTCATATAGATTTTCTTCTATCAAGCAATTTCCCTGAGGGAATTCAGAACAGGTTACTCCAGAAAAAGTAAGATCCTGTACTTGACTGGTCAGAATATGCTCCTGTAAATAATTTTATTTCTCGATTTTCTATTTAATACCAATTATATTTGTATACTTATAGTTTTGCCATTTAATTATTCATAAACATATATTATCTAGTTAAAGAAGTTGTGATAAATTAACTAAATGTTACTTTTTTGGGGTTCTAACAAAATTTTGGTATTTTTTTATTTCATAAAAGTGTTAGGCATCCTCGAACACAACAGTTTTTAGTATCGAATCTCTTACTGAACGAACTGGAGTTTAAACCGCTTTCGCATAAGGTTAGCCAACTTGCTGCTGTATAGTTTGATTATTTTCTAGGAGAAAATGTAACAAATTATTCGAAAATAATTTAGGGAATGTCAAAACTTAGGAAGACGTTATTTGACCTACAAAGTTATTAGTATTTTATTCTAATTTATTTATTTCCCAAGGTCGATAAATAATATAATCCTTAAAGTAATATATCATTGTTTGACAAGATTTAGACATCAAGAGCAGTTGACGTGAATATGCAAAAGTAATAACCTACTCGATTTTCTTCCCACGTTTTATGGTAATTCGACGGACCCTTGTGAGCCTGAAGTGCACCTATAAAATAGTGTAGCAGGAAATGTGGAAAAGTGAGACGATATTCGAACTGCCAGCGGCATAAGGACACGAACAGGATTAGTAAACATTATAGTTATGTTTACTGTTAGCTTTAATTTATGTGTCATATCGTTATTCGTTCAGCAAAGTGAGTATTAATTTTAACTGTCAAAAGGATTTCTTTACGTTATGTTATATATATATATATATATATATATATATATATATATATATATATATATATATATATATATATGTTATATTTATGTTATACTTTACGTTATATATATATGTATATATATATACAGGGTGATTCAGCTAACCCGTTCATTAAAAGTTTATGAAATTCCCATTGGAATTCATTTTTTTAAATTTGGAATCAGGGGTTAACGAGGACGATCTATTCAACTAAAGTATTTTTGCCATTCTGACACTTCCGATTATACCGGAAGTAGCTATCAACTTCCTTATTTTAAATAGAACATCCAGTATATTATTACATTTTTGGATTACCTTGCTGATTTTAAGTGAACTTTCTTAACAATTCCCTATACCTATCTTCAGCAGTTTTTGAAATATTTTAATTTTTTTGAAGAAATTAGGTTCTGTAGTATCCCATTGGAATGCTCGTCACTTATTCAAAACAAAAGTTATATTAGCAAATTTTGGGCTGTAATTAGGCGAACTATTAAGCTTTCAGGTGATATGTAGTTTGATATTTTATTATTTACAGGGTGTCCAAAAAATTTAGTTCATTCTGACAAACTTCAACTGCTCAAAAGTCAATTTTCTTAAATGAAACACACTGTATTTTATTGCTTTCTGTGATGGAGAATTAAGTTGTATTTCAATCTGTATTAGGATTCCCTATACCTATCTGCTACCGTTTTCTTGCTATCGAGGTATTTTTTATTCGATACCATAGTTTTCCATTTTATTAATTTACTTCTGACCAGCGGGCCATGAAAATTAAAACAACGTAACATTTATATTAATTTTTTATCATAAACAATAGTGCAAAATTATTGAACAAAAAAAAATCATCATGAATAAAAAGCATATTTTAAACGATTTGGAACTTACATTAGCCTAAACAATAAAACATAATAACGATAATAACTAAATGTTAACAATTGGGTCTTATTGGTGTAACAACTGTTCTATGTGCCGTCCGTTGTGTTCTAAGCACAATAAAACTCGTTTATTAATCTCAACGGTCGTAGATTTCAATACCATTCCTTCATCTAGTTCGGTGATGGCAGTTCTAACTCGATGTAATAACTCATCTCTGGTATCGACGGGCGTTGAGTAGACTTTACTCTTGATATGGTCCCATAAAAAAAATAAAGGGGTGTTAGATCGGGTGATCTGGGAGGCCATAGAACCGGACCATTACGTCCAAACCAGCGATCTTCAAACGTATTTGTTAACTTATGGTAAACTTCATGGATTGAGTGGGCTGGAGCGCCATCCATTTGGTACCAACACGTATTTAGAATATTTAGTGGCAAATTTTCCAAAAAATTTGAAACCACCGTTCTAAAAATTTCTAAGTATTTACGAGAATTTAAATTTTCATCATATACTTCAAAACACACGCGATTATCCATCATCAAACAAAAAAATACTAATTTATATTTGTGCCTTGTCCTGAAAACAGAAAAAACTTGCCAATATGCCCTATAAAAATCTGCCAAGTTTTTTATTTTACAACATTAAATATGTTCCTTTATGTAAATTTTATTATTGCTATTAGAAAATAGTGTGAAATATTTATTATTGTATTATATTAATTAAAATAAGCTTTTAACTAAGTCTCCACCTCATTAAAATATGAATTGTGTAAAATTTGATTATGGAATCTCTCAAAGCTGTTGCGCCCGAATGTGTTTGACTTATACTGCGCCTGATGGAAAGGTAAATATCAGATATTAACCAATGGTTTACGATATAGTTTCTAGAATATCGTGTTTTTGGTTCAGCTTAGTTCAGCTTGATACAGTTTCTGTTAGTTTATAGATGAAACATTAAATACAAGTCAAACTGTTTTCATCAATATAGAACGGTTATAGATTGACCAAAGTAACAGCCTTTGTTCCTAAAACTAATTTCTACTCACCTCCACCTCTCTCCAGTATGAATTTTAGAATATTAACCCTGTTTCTGGCAGCGGCCTGGTGAGCTGGCGTTCTACCGCGGCTGTCTCGAATAGCAATTCTGGTTGGTTCGGCGTAATAAAGCCTTTCGAAAGCTTCGAGGTTACCGCTTTCAGCAGCCTGAAAACAAAATGCGGCAAATGAGATCATTTTCCATAATGCAAGATGTGTGTATTGACATTTAATGGTGTATAATAAAATTCATAATGGGGTTTTAGGATCGAATCTCAACATAGCCTGAGCTGAGTATGTGTAACGTCATAAATGGGAATATTTAAAATAGGCATCAAACGTATTTGGTCACAATTATTTTAATCGAAAAATAAAAATAGAAAGATAGTCTAAGAATAAAAAAAATAATATAATAGAAACTGTTACTCTGTAAGAAACAATGAAAAGAAGAAAGGAAGAAATGACAAATATAAAAAATAACCTAAGAAGTACTAGGCGTAACAAAATTTAAATAATAAATTAGTCTAGAATAGGAACATATAAGTCGGAAATAGAAAAAGGAACTACCAAACCGCCATGCAGTTACCAAAGTAGTTCCCGAATAGCAAGGATATTACATAATCGCTATAGGAAACAACTACTCCTCGGGCTAAAGCCCCGCCAGCCATTGAATTATACCTAAGAGCGATCCTCGACCCCTTTCTCGTGTTTCTGCACGATCAGATAAGGTTTCAAAAAATAAAACCCGCCACAGGTAGGATTCGACATTTGTCCCGGATTGGAACCGAACAACATAAAGCTGTTCGAACTTATTAGTTCTCATCAGTGCCGTACACGGTACGCCGATCCAGGACAAATGCCGAATGAAATTTGTGGGGTATACATCTTTATCGATACCATCTATGTCAGTAACATATAAGTCGGAAATCGAGAAAGGAACTACCAAACCACCATGTGGTTATCAAAGTAGTTCCCGAATAGCAAGGCTATTACATAATCGTTATAGAAAACAACTACTCCTCGAGCTAAAGCCCCACCAGGCATTGAATTATACCTCCTACCTACTGATCGATATTTATATGTAAATAAAACAAGTTATGTGAGATACTTACTTAGTTTTCTTTATTTGAAATAATATTTTTTGATTCCTCTTTTATCGTTAACCTTCGCTCATGGTAAACGTAAAATAAAATGCCTAAAATATCAATTAGAAAAATACGCGTATACCTAATCTATACTGAACAATGGCTTATCAAGTAATAATAATTCTTCTAGAAAAATAATCGAGAAAACTAAAATAAATATAGCAGAAGTCTGATAATACTGCCTTGAGGCACCCCAGATTTCATGAGAAAGTTGATGGATACAGCCTCATTGATCATAATTCTAAATGTTCTATTACTTAGGCAAGACTTCATCAAATCATAATAAGTGATGGAAAGAAATCGATTTATTTTGAATAGTAGTCTTCTGTGCCAGTGAAAGGTACATTTTTTCTGCAAATAATATTATGATTATAAAAACTACTGATTTTAAAAATGGAATTGACCACCAGTCACAGTGGTTCTACGAATGAGAGGTGCAATTGCAAAGGATGCCATTTAATAAATTAACTAGGGGACGCCACCGCGTATTACGAGACCCTGGAATCAATTCCAATAGGAATAAATTCCATTAAGGGAAGAGATATGCGGAATTATCATGGTCAAAGTTTTTTAGACAGTTGGCGCTATCACGGTCAAGCCCATTAATTCGGGGGCCCTGGAATTAATATCTGTAAAAACTAGTACCCAAAAAATAGTACCCAGACCTGAAGAATTTCGTTACACACACATACACACGCGCGCGCACGCACCTTAACCGGATGGAGACCGCTATTGAACATCTCTTGACAGACAACCAGTACGGCTTCAGGAAAGGAAAATCGACCCTTGACGACATCAACCGGGTCGTCGGTAAAGGAAGGGACGCATTCTCTGGAACGCGGCGGAAGATTGAAAGTAAGCAGTACTGTATGCTTGCAGCCCTCGATGTGAGGAATGCTTTTAACTCAGCCAGGTGGAAAACCATCTGCCTGACTCTGGATAGGCTTGATGTACCGGTGCACTTGAGGAATATGATTGAAGAGTTACCTGGAGAATCGACTACTGATATACGTTACGGAAGATGATCCAAAACACTGGTCACTGGGGGAGTGCTTCAAGGCTCGGTGCTGGAGCCTCTCCTATGGAGCATCATGTACGACGAACTGCTTAAAATGAAACTGCCATCAGGAGCTGAGATGGTGCGCCTAGCACCATCTCAGCTCCTGATGGCTAGAAACTAGCCTTCGCGGATGACGTGGGGCTAGTTATCACTGGAAAGCACCTGGAGGAGATCTAGTGTATCTTTGGAGAATTCTACGAATCAGTGCAGCAGTAGATGGATTCAGACGGTCTCAAACTGGCTGACCACAGAACTGAAGCAGTGCTATTTACGAGCCGGAAGAAAGTGGAGACCATCACCCTTGACGTGGGATAGTGCACTGTCACCTCTCAGCCTTGTATTAGGTACCTGGGAGTCATGCTCAACACCTTGTGTTGAGCATCAACACAAGCTGAAGTTAAGCTTGCAGCTAAGTCTTGGACTTAGCTTCAAGGCTCATGCAGAACACACTGTAACCAAGGCAATTAAAGTAGCTACTGCGTTGGCGAGGCTACTGCCAAACATTGGTGGACCTTGTCAACCCCGGAAGAAACTTCTAAGCCTCAGTGGTGACCTCTATACTCACATATGGAATAGCTATCTGGGGTTAAGCTCTTAAGATTGAGAGGTATCGACGGAATATTGCAGCAGTTCATCGGCTCAGTGCACTCAGGGTGTCGTCTACCTTCCGCACGGTATCCGATAACGCAGTGTACATCATTGCGGGAATGATACCCACAGAGGTATTAGCAGTGGAGAGGAAGCAGCTGTATGAGCAAGGAAGTAGCATTCCGGAGGAGCAACAGGAGCTGGTGGTAGGAGAAATGTTATGCATCCGGGAAGGGAAGGTGTACACATCGCCTCGTTCCGCAGGTTCAGGTTTGGGTGAACCGCAAACACGGGGAGGTAAATTATTACCTGACTCAGATACTGAGGAGAGAAAAAAGATGGTAGATGCACTTGGGATATCACCAGAACCAGAGACGCTGGTGGAGTCGATGTTGGAGACGGAGGCCAACTGGTCGACGGTTAACAGTTTTTCCATAGCCGCTAGCTGTCATGACGAGACTCCGAAAAGGGGAGCAGGAGCGGAGAAATACGAGGGGATCTACAAGGGATGAAGAACATCAGAAGTCGAAGAAGAGCTAATAGCTGATGCCGTCTTCCCGAAGTAAGGCCTAGCGGTGGTACCGCGGGGGCAACATGAGGCAAATGACGATGGGAGGTTAGAGTTTTGGTCGGTAGGGAACATTAGTGGAGTCCCTCACACAGGTCTACAATACCTATGATGCGTAAAGCATTTCCACCCTCAAAAAAACACACACACACACACACACACGAAAACAGTTGCTTAGTATATTTGATGATAGCTTCAGATCATAATAAGTGTGTTAATGTAGCTAATTAACAAAAATATGTGTAACTAGTAGGTATATATCGTACAATTCAATATGAAGGTGAGATAAATCAAAAAGAAAGAAAAACAAGGGAACCTGTAATATTAAGAAGATTAAAGTTCACAACAAAGTGAAATATGCGAGTGGTGGCATCGATAAATTCATGGCCTTTATTTTAAAAATGAACACAGAAATATTGAATTAGAGACATTTAGAAAGCCACTACGTGAATCAAATAATAGCAGCTGCATAATAGTTCCTTTTACCGGTGGGAATTTATAATTGCACCAAATTGCATTCAATTCTTTATATCACAACACGTATCTGTTTCGAATTAGTAAATGCGTGTTTTGTAAATTGGTTGGCAATTCGATATCGCGCACGACCCGGTTCAAAAAAACGCTGCCACTAAAAGTAAATGAAAAACGATGGCCATATTTAATTGCTATTAACTAACTAAATAATTGCATCTGAGGAAAAGTTATTGAATAAGAATACAAAATTATTAATTACATATATAAATGAATCTCAAATAAAACGTAACGTAATGTATTGTTGTGGAATTTGCCCCGAAGTTACTGACTAGTTCCTAGTAGTAGTACTAGGTGAGGTGTATTGGAACAATTTGCAACCTGATTGGAATTGCGGTTTACTATTCATTTCACCGCTATTTGCCAAATAAAAAACTCTCTTATCTTGCCGATAAACGGAACAATCTACCTGAGCCCAGTTATAAAAACAAGCCGCGGTATGAGATAAGAGCTGTTTGGAATCTTTTATTTGGCAAATAGCGATGAAATAAACTATACATCAGTCGGTAAATAATATTACTTTTCACAACTTACACCTCGTAGTAAACGGATCCGTGACGGTTCTCTTCGTCGGAAATCTTCATCTCTTGACTCTTATCTTCAATCTTAATAAAAACAGATATCGATGGAAAGTTGTGAAGTTGAAATATTTTTTAATCAGAACTGGTTATGCAAACCCTCCAAAATTAATTTCTATATATTCAAAATAGATATTATTCCTTAGGGCCATTGAAAAATGGAATTCTATTTTTCGTATTCATTTACTAAGAATTTTATTTCCGGGGATCAGTTGTATCCCCAAAATTTTTCTATGTTGGCTTACTAGTCCTTAGAGGTGATAACCAAAACAAATACAGATTATGGTTTATTCCACAATTTTGCCACTTGAGAATCAACCATTATAGGTCGAAAGTAGCTAATCACAATATTTGGGGATTCATATATATATAACCATGAATATACAAAGCACAAGTTGACTTCACCAACTTATTCTACTAACATTTCAGCAAATGTATATACGTGCTTTCAGTTTCGTTACGAATTTCTGTCCTACATAATATTGGAAGCACTTTTTAAACTGCTTCCAGTTAATAATAACTAGTGGAGTTTTGCATAGTAATAATAATGATAAAAGTCTACTAGGGCTTGTATTAAATAATACAAGTAGTAGGTTGTGTATGAGGTTATAGAGCTACGAAACAGAATTTTAGCTAGTTAACACACGATTTCAGCTTTCCTTTGTTTATGGCTGCAATTTTCATTTTTGGTTATGCCTGCAACGTCAATGTCAGTACGCTATTTTGCACGTTAGGTATCTTTTAATGTGCAGTGCCCTTACTATGGTTATGTTTCATAGAAATTACGTATTTATAGTTGTTGAAGATCTCACTTTCATGAAGTTCCTATTATTATGTTATATGAGTTTGAGCCTCATCAGCAACTGATCGTATGGGTATTCCCTTGACGATCCCCTCTTATACGGGTTATTATCCAAAAATGCTATCCCATAAAAGGAGCCATTTAGGCACGTCCCCCGCTTTAAGCCTCGCCTCCTATAGGATAACAGGGGGCCATAATATAAGGCCCTTTTCTCCTCCAATGCGGGGCAGGTGTAAAGAAGATGATTCGAGGTTTCCTCATCTTCTTTACAGTATCTGCAGGCCGGGCTGTCAGTCAGCCTCAGCTTGTGGTTATATGCATTCAGACTACTATGGTGGCCCGTTATAATTCCCACCAGGGTTCTGGCTTTATGCTTGTTCAATTTAATGAATTCTTGGGCCCGCTTCTCAATCTCTGAGTATTCGATGAAGAGTTTGGTTATTCGACAACTAGTTACGCCCCTCCATCTTTTACTGTGTTGGTCTCTTGTCCAGCCATTGATGCGGTCTCTGATCAGATTCCGACTTATTCCCACTGCAGGTTCTGGTCCATAGATGATTTTCCTGGTCCCTAGTCTGGCAAGGTCATCTGCAAATAGATTTCCCTTAATTCCATTATGCCCATGTATCCATAACAGTTCCATCGGTCCTTTCCCTGCCAAGTGGTTCAATGCTTCACAGCAATTATAGACCAGCTTCGACTTTGTCGTTGCTGAATTCAGGGCTACCAACACTGCCCTGCTATCCAAGCAGATACATACCTTCTCCTGGGTCCGATTTTGGTCGACCCCCAGAACACCGTATGTAATAGCTCGGCCTGGAATGCTGTAGTGTATTTGCCCAGGGGGAAGATTTTGCCTATCCCATTGCATCGCCTATACACCCTCGCGTCCGCTTTGTTCCCATTCTTGGCTCCATCCGTGTACCAGATGTCTTCATTGAGCGATAATCCAGCTCGACCCTCCATCCAGTCGGTCCTACTGGTGAGGGTGATCTTATATTTCTGGTCAAGCAGGAAGTGGACACGCGTACTGTCAGAGGGAATCCACAAGAGTCCCTCTTTAGCTACCGCTCTTGAGAGTATTCAGATCTCTTACCTTCCTATTCAAGTTTCCTACCCTGTGCACTGCCTTTGTCGCTTCCGCTTTCAGGGTGACATTAAGAGGTGGTATCCCCATCGCCTCGATTGGGGCTCCGGTTATACTTCTTAGAATCAATCCTCTTAGTTTGTTAAGTCGGGGCTTCCAACTTTAAACAGGCTCTCTCCCACCAGACCAGTGCTGCATATGTCAGTCTGGGTTTGAGAATTGCCTCATACATCCATTTCATGGTCTCCGGTTTCAAGCCCCAGCTATTACCAATGGCCCTTCTTAGTTGCCAAAGTGTTGCTGTGATCTTGGAACATATGTGACTTAGATATTTTTCCATGACAGTTTCCCGTCCAGGATTACTCCTAAGTATTTCACTTTGCTATTATAGTTTAATTCTTGGCCACCAAGTTTCAGCGGACATGTTCTGTTCCACTTATATTTCTTGGTGAACACCATCACCTCAATCTTAAAGGGATTGACCGAGAGTCCCCTGTCCCTGTACGAATTCCCAACTTTGTTTAATACTCTCTGCATTATATCGAGAATCGGCTCCAGGAAAGGGCCCCTCATTATTATTACTAAGTGATTGGCATAGCCAATTACTTGGTAATCCTTTAACCTTTCAAGCAGCTCATCCACTACTAGGCACCACATAAGGAGAGAATACCCCTCCCTGTGGACAACCCGAGTCGACCCAGCCCTCGATGGTAGTCTTGCCTTTATTGGCAGTAAGCTGTTTCTCAACATATGGTATATCCATTCAGAAATTATTCTGGGGGTGCAGCATCTGGCTAGTACTCCGCTAATCTCCTCCCTGGATGTAAAGTTGAGGGCTCCTTCAATATTAAAGAAGGTGCCGACAACGTATCCTCCGGAGTCCCGTTGTGACCGTATCGATAAGACAACCATATCCAGAGCTGTTTCTGTTGATTTACCAGCTTGATAAGCATGCTGGTTCCCTTCAAGAGGTCTCTTCATTAGGACCGTATTCCGAAGGTACCTTTCAACTAATCGTTCGGCCTTCTTTAGTAAAAATGAAGTAAAGCTAATCGGCCGAAAGTCGTTAGGGGACGTGTATCCGATTTTGCCCGATTTAGGTGTAAAAACAACCCTTGTGCCTAGCCACACTTTCTGGACCATCTTCAGTACCAAGCTGGCCCTGGTGATCCTTATAAGCGGATCGAAGATTATCTCTTCTGCTTTTTGTAGAATTACCGGATAAATGCGGTCCGATCCTGGCGATTTATATGGATCAAAGGACCTCAAGGCCCACCTCATCTTAGCCGAAGTGACTATCTCCTTGACAAGTTCCCTGTCCCCTGTTTATGAAGTAATAATAAGGGTACTTGAATTTCTTTGATTTGACGGTTCTTCTGCATTTTACACGTAAATTTTGCAAGTGTGATATTAAATGTATTGAAAATATTTTTTACAAGGCGAATCCTATTAGGAATAAAGTGTACATTTCAACTATTTATATCCCAAGTTATTTGCAATAAAATACAATTATTGACGTTCACTAAACAACTAAAGCATGAATTTGTAATGTGGACATTTTGAAATTACAGACGCTATATGTCTGATATTAAGTTGATGTTAAGTCCAAAATCGATTGAAATTGCGAAAATACTCGATCTTCTAGAACAAAGGTTCGCAAAATGTGAACAAAATTCTTTTAGCCTGTAACTTACAAGTCGGGAATCGAGAAAAGAACCGCCAAGCCGTAAAGCGGTTAATCAAGTGGCTTCCGAATAGCAAGGCTATACATAGACATCCGAGACAAATGTCGAATCCTACCCGTGGCGGGGTCCCTTTTCAAAAGAAAAAAACTTTTAAAAAATATTTAAAATCAAATAACTCTTATGATAATATTAAAAAAATTATTTTAGCCGATGTAATATAATCTTCTTCTTCTTCCTTTTTCTAAAGTAGGCATATATCACCTGTTCCCCTTCGATGAATATCATCGGTACTATGAGCTGGATATGTTTTTACAGATGGTACGCAGCTAACCTGGGCCCTCTAACCCTCCTCTTTCTTCCGGGCTTGGGACTGGCAACAGTACTACTCAACCCACCCAGCAGCACTGAAGGCTGAAACGGCAACAGCACGCGGTGTCTTTTTCAAGCGGTAACCCATTCAAGTGCTAACTGCGCCCGAGGTTGCTTAACATCGGTGATCGGACGAGGATTGATGTTCAACATGGGATGCCCGTTGCCTTAATATAATCATGTACTTGAATTAATCAATGTAGAAATTAAGTGGAAAAATATATAACATCTCAAGGACTCACCTTGTATGGATAAAAATAAACTAATTGAGATGTTTAATTTTCTTAATAGATGTTCAAAATGCTTTAGTAATTTATTTGAAACGTATAGTAACCTTTACGTTACCCTATTAGTTAGATAACCCTGTATATCCTACACAACTTATATATCTTACAGCCCATTACCTATTACCCCTATGTACCCCCCTTTATAACCTATAGGTAACATTGTATATTGAAGTATTAACCAGTTATTCGAAAAAAAAAAAAAAAAAAATATATATATATATATATATATATATATATATATATATATATATATATATATATATATATATATATATATATACATACAGAATTACATGAATGTCCAAGATACATATATAAATATTTCATACCAATAGGACCTCTTCGATCTCTTCTGGACTCAGCTTCTTTTGGCTAAAAAGAACTCTTGTCCATTCTTTATAAGCCCGAATGGAGCCATGTAACGTCATGGCTCGATTGCTTCGTCGGAAACCCAGGTTGATTGGTCCTCGTAAACGCAGGAAAGGACGAATATCACTTAACGGGCTTTGAGAAACTGTTCTCGTATCACTAATTCAAATTCAATACATTGATATACACATATCTATAAATTTATATCTGATCTACAAATATTACTTATAGACAGCGCCTAGGACTTTTACTTAGAACTCTAATAATATAACATGTGTTTAACAAGAATGTAATACAATGAATTTGGTTTCTTCTAGTTTTATAGTTAAGGAATATTTATATAGAAATTTTATGAGACGGTGTAACCGAGTATTATGTATAACGAAGTTTCCGAATATAAGAATTTTCGGATACCTTCGGGTAAGATTCAAAATGGGATCTGCATTCGTTTAAGAGATAGATGATTTAATGTACAGGGTTATCCACGTAACATTCTACCCCCCTTAATTGTTTTATTTTTTGAAATAGAAAAAAATGGTAAAGTTGTAGGAAATTTTACTGCGACCTCAGATATGTATTTATGAAAATCAATCAAATCTCCCGTTTTAGAGATATAGACCCAACTTATGTTTTTTTAAATAGAACACCCTGTTTATTTTTCGATATTTGAAGTCTACGTGCTTTTTCAATTACAACAATGTATAATAAACAATAATAAATTAAGAATTACTGGAAGTTTAAAAAATAAAGATAAGAGAAATAAACCAAAATATGTTTCAACTGAGAATATGCAGGAAGCAGTTTTATTATATTTCGTGAAAAATCCGAGACACTCTATTCAAGATCCATCGAGATTTTTACAAATTTCATGGACGTCGGTACAGAGAATATTGAAAAATCCATAAGATTAACCGTAGTACTTCCGTTCAGTTCAAACACTGTATGGAAATGATAATTATAGAAGACAAGAATATTGCCGTTTGATGTTGGAAATACAAGCAGAACATGAACTGTTCGTAGGTGCGTATTATTTTATAAATTATTACAACTAATGCTACTACTACTATGCCACTTCTACTACTACTACTAAACTTCTATTTTTATTACTAGGTACTTAAATAATTACAGATTCTATAATGTGGACTGATGAAGCCAGTTTTTCAACATGTGGTATTTTTAATAGAAGTAATACTCACCACTGGTCATCAGAAAGTCCACATCCGTTTATATCAGTTCATAGACAAGGTCGTACTTCGATTAGTGTTTAGTGTGGTATTTATCGAAACTTAATTATTGGACCAGTATTTTGTGAATACGGTTTAACTGAATAAAAATATTTAGATCTTTTAAGAGGAGAAATTTCTGATTTAATAATTTAATTAAATGAGCCGAATATTGTTTGGCAACAAGACAGTGCTCCAGCACATAAATCAAATGATGTCAAGCGGCATTTAGATAATACTTTTATAGAGTGGATAGGTTCAAATGGCCACTGGTTCAAAACTATTTTATGGCCGGCCAGAAGTCCTGACCTGAACCCACTGTATTTCTTTCTGTGGAGCACTTTGAAAGATCGTGTATATACCGAAAGGTCAAATAACGTAGAAGAATTTAGAGAAAAAATATTTCGGGAGATGAACGAGACTGGTATCTTGGCTTACAAATCCAATTTGTTAAGGAGGTATGCTCTCTGTATTGCACAAAATGGAGGTATTATAGAATATCTTCTATAATTTATAATCATAGTTTTTAATAAAATGTTACGTTCCATCCAGAAATATGCTTTTTAATATAACTATGATAACATCAAAAATAAAATATAATTTAAACTATGAAACTCTGTTTATACCAATTCTCGTAATTATTGTTTCAAATTTTCTATGGCGATATTGATTGTGTATGTATATATTGTTGTAATTGGAAAAGTACGTAAATTTCAAAAATCGAAAAATATTCTATAAAATAATATAAAAAGTGTGTTCTATTAAAAAAAAAACAGTTTCATAGTAAAAGAAGAAAAAATTAATTTTGTAATTTTTACTTTAAAATTTCAAATCAATTTCAATTCAAATTTCAAATTCAAATATCAAATTGGAATTGCCTCTAGAAGTAATTCTTTTTATAAGTAGGTCTTCAGTTGTTGGAATAAAGCTGTGCAACTTTTTAGTTCCTGAAATTAATATTAATATAGCAGTGTTTTTAATAAGTTCTCGCGTAAACCGTCCCACCTAAGCAGGCGCTAGATGCGGCACTCAGTGCGTGCTTTTGTGCATTAAGTGCTCTATCTCCTAAAAGAATTCAGATCTCATTTTGAAACATTTAGTGTAATATCTACATACTTTAAGCTATACTTTGAATTTTAAATAATTAAGAGAAAATGGTCAAGTTACTGAAATTCGAATTTGAAATGTTCACTTCCGGTTTTCTACATGAAAAAAACATCAAATTTCGAAAGTGATTCCATAATTAAAAAGGAAAGTCAATTTTCTTTATAAAACACAATTTAAAATATTTTCTTATATACAGGGTGTTGTTTAAATACGTGGCCAAACTTTAAGGGGTAATTCCTTGAGTGATTCTAAGACGAAAAGTTTATATAAACATAGGTCAGGTAATGCATCGTTTTCAAGATAGTGTCAAACTTCTTTAAAAAAATAATTTTTATAACAATTTCCAAGACTAGAATAGACTATTGATATGAAAATAATAACAGATACACCCCAGTTTTTGGTAGTTGGTGGTTGTAATTCTTTATAATGTTGTCCCAGGGACATGCAATATAGTTATTTTTATTTTCCTCTCGAAAACGAAGTAAGATACGAAAAAAATTCAAGAGATAAAAAAGTTGTATTTTTAGTTGCTTAATGGAAAAATTAATGCTTAATGAAATAAATTATAAAAGTTTTAAAAAAGTTAGTGGCACACATTTTATTGTTAAATCTATGTTAAGGTGCCCCCCCGGGACGTCACTGGACGCAATAGTTTTAATCTACTTAGGGCTAAGTTAATTCCTTTCTACCATAAATAACACTGTCGAATTTAAACAAAATTGGCCATTGGATTATTAAAATTTTTACAAAAGAACGATTTTTTAAAAAAAGTTTGACACTGTATCTTGAAAACGGAGCATTGCCGGATCTATGTTTATATAAACTTATCGTCTTAGAATCACTCAAGGAATTACCCCTTGAAATTTGGCCACCTACTTAAATAACAGGCTGTATAGGTTAATTTAAACAACAGTTTCCAAGACATCTGTACATCATATTTCGTCAATTATTCAGAAGTCAATAACTTGAAAAGTAAGTCTCATATAAAAAAATGTCTAATTACATTGATGCCTTCTAGGAGTGCAATTACCCCGAATATGGACGAATGTCAGGTTGTCACATTTTTTCGTTGTCCGCTTCACATGAGTATTTCATGTGAAGCGGACATATTTTAATATTATTATTCCACCAGCGATAGTATGTGAATATGACAATACCATGTTATTAAACTTAGATTATATTTTCAATTCAATTTCAGTCACTGTCATCAATAAAATCTATGTATATATTAAACAAGTATTCTTGAAATTGACTTGGGGCTTGAGGGATAAAGTATGTAAGTATAGGTAAAAATTTCTTTATTTGGGCGACGATAATAGTTATTTACATTATTAGTGAGATAGAGGCATCATTACATCACAAGTGGGAATATGGCCATGACGAGGTCGTAGACCCAGTCATGGTAATCACACGAGTGATGTAATGTGCTCTAGCCCACGTGTGAAGTACAACATTTTATCTACGACCGCTTGGATAAGAAAAAGAGATTAAAAACCGATTTTTTACAAAAAATGCAGATTTGACATTGAAATAATTATGACATCCGTTAAAAGTCACTTAAACATTTTCATACCAAATCAAAGTAACATGATGCATGAAATTTGTTAAAACGATAGTAATAATCCAGTTGTTTTAAATAACGCTTAGTTTTGTGATTTTCTCATCGCGTTGTGCGTTATCTACGTCGAAAATCTTACTAAAATCTGGCGAAAATTATATTAATATTTATAATAACAAATAATTATTGTCTAGTTTCAATAAATTTTTATTTCTTCGTTTGTAATTTTTGAAAATCAAAATGAGTTATGTAATGAGTATATTACATAACAGTGATGTGATGAGTTAATTATATAACGGTAATGTAATAGAGTGCATTACATAACTCAAAATAGTTCAATAAACTCCATATTACAGCACGGTCGTAGATAAAAGCATATAATCTATGCATTGCATCACAGAAAGGGAAATTATTTTTAATTTACCCTCCTATGATGTTACATAGCAAACGCCTTCAGCCAAATTTCTTAAATGTCGTCAAAATACGGGACTGGTCTATCTATCTTCCTCAAAATTTTCCAATATCTCTGGATGTAAAGCGTGATAATAAAGTTTCATGCAGTATTCACTATTTTGTTATGAAATATTTTTTTGGAAAATCCTGAAATCAGTCAACATTTATTTAAAAAAGACATTGACTGGAAGAAAATTATTCTTTTCAGATTTTGTTTGATCTGTAACGTCATCAAGGTATTTTTAAAATGCAACCCCTTCCTTTGTTTTTACAAAAATTAGTTTATTAAAGTTTCCCGAGTAAAACAATATTAATCTCTAATATGGGATATTGTTTTACTCGGTTTCCTATAGGTTTCCTATTCACCATTTATAAGGTAGGTCTTGTCGAGAAACATTACGTTACATTTTTTTAAAGTTATTGAAGATAGGTTGTAGATCGGTTAATTGACTTGAATGTCTGCTGTATTATAATATAATTCTGCTCATATAATTATGAATAATATAATACAATATAAACTTTATATTACCAATATTTCCGCTTTGTAATGGTTGTTACCTGAGACTGAGAAACTATTGTAGTTTGGACAGCTGGTATAATTGGGAATTTTGTAGGAAATTGCATTTTTTATATTACTATAATTAAATTTGAGTATAGCTCATGAGGGTTGCATAATACGAAAAAAATACATAAAATTTCCTTTGACGTAATACGATGAAAATACGCTACAAAAACTAATTTTTTTACCCCTTATGATGGCCTTTTTCGTTGTTACACAACTGGTATTTAATGGCAGTTGCGTCTACGCATATAGCTCCTCCACGTTTTATTCAGTTTCCTAATGAAATGCCTCGTAAAGGACCTATAGGGTGCGTGAAGTTTTGTATGGAGTCGTGATACCAATTTATTTAAAAAAAAATATTATTATATAAAAGCCATTTAATCGAGAAACGTCTTTCTGCTCCTGACATGCACGTGTATATATCGGATTCAGAATATCATTTCAATTTTATATCCAGAAAGATCGTTATTGATTATTAAAACATATACACGGTGATCCTTAAAGAATATAGCAGTGAGATATGTAAATGTAAAAGTAAAAAAATAACTGAACACTAAAGTAGCTCAATTAATCTGTAAGTAAATTGTTTATAATTGACTCAACGCTGGTTGAATCACCTTATTTTGTGCAATCAACGATATCAGCAGAGAGATATATGCAGAGAAATATTTTCAAACTTTGACCGATATGTTGCTGGATTTTAGCACACAGATGAGGACCATCGCACCGTACCTATGACAAGTCTTTGTAGTCGAATCGTATTCTGACTTGGATTTAACCTTCTTATTCTTAAAATATTAGTCCAGACTATGGCTATTGCCACACTTTAAAGCGCTTATTAAGTATTCATTTGTTATAGATTTAACCTTTACTCCGCATTATAAGCTCAAATGAAAGACGGAAATACCCTACAGATGTTTCAACGATTGTCAATGTTGTCAAAAGTCGAGATTCACTAGAGTCGCCATTGTCCAGAATGTTTTTAACAAACAAATCTAAGACTATGTATTCTACACAGTCTAGAGCAATTAGGATATTATATAGGTACTATTTACTAGAAGAATTTATTTTCTATTAACGATGAATTCGTTAGTATGTAAGGAGTTCATGTATTCGAATATAAAATTTTATTTCATTCACACGGGCTTTTAGTAAACTAAAACTATGAGAAAATACTATATGGCATGTCCTAAATACATGTTTTAACAATTAAAAAATATTATTGCTGAACAAAATATAAGTAAACAGTTTTAAAACCTTAAAACGGACTTTTCTGCACGTAGAACATCTCTATCTCGAGATTGAGTGGCCGAGAAAAAACAAACTAATACATAAATGCAGAATATGTGTCTTATGCGACAGTTTTACTTTTTTCAAATAGTCCACCCTCGTACTTTCTCATGACCCATGGACAGGGTGGGGTGTGTCCCATCCACCTCACAATCAATAGATGCCGTCTGGTAGACGTCCCTAATCGGAATCAGTCGAAACCCTATCGATTCGACACGATTTAGTTGAGTGATCGTGCTAACAAATATATTTCTCAAATAGTCCACCATTGTGCTTTCTCATGACCCATGAACAGGATAGAGTGTGTTCTATCCACCTCAAAATTAATAGGTGTCGTCTGGGAGACGTCCCTGCTCCGAATCAGTCAAAACCCGATCAATCCAACATGACTTAGTTGAGTTATCGTGTTAACAAAAACATTTTTCAAGTAGTCCATCGTCGTGCTTTCTCTCATGGCCCATAGACAGGGTGGGGTGTGTCCTATCCACCTCAAAATCAATAGGTGTCGTTTGGAAGACGTCCCCGATCAGGATTAGTCAAAACCCGATCGATCCGTGCTAACAAGAAAAATTCCTTAAATAGACCCAAGGAAGGGGGTGGTGTGTTTCATCCACCTAAAAATCAATAGGTGTCGTCTGGGAGACGTCCCCGATCAAAATCAGTCAAAACCCGATCGATCCGACACGATTTAGTTAGCACGAGTTATCGTGCTAACAAGAAATGCCGACGACAACGACAACACACACACAGCAGAAAAAATTTTTAAAACCATATTTTTTTGTTTTTAGACCGAAAAACGAAAAATAAACCCGAAAAAAAATTTTGTTTTTTCACTTTTTCTTTACACGATTAGATTACTTTTCTGCTTATTGTGGAGTGCGGAAAAGTAAAAAATGTATTTTCACCGTTATCTATATGTTAACCATAAAGCATGTAATACTGTTGAATTCATCATTTTTTCACTATTTAAATATAAAATCCAATATGGCATCAATAAGAAAAGTTGTATACTATTTATGGAAATAAGTAGGCGTAGAAAAACTTCACTTTTCCTAATTTATTTTGTGCCTTATTTACTTTATTTATCTATAGACCTACAGTTGTGGCCAAAATAATAGCAGTGCCTGAGAATATTTGACAAAAATGAAGTTTCTATTTACACAGAAGTTTACACCAAAAAAATAATTCTTTACACAAAATTATTATTGTTTATACTCATTAGGTGATGATAGTCTTATTAAATCTTTTTTCATAAATAAAGTTCAGAATACATACGTAAATTGAGTGGACAAGATAATAGCAGTATGAGATTGTTTCAAAATTTTTTGAAACTAGAACAATCTTTTGTTATTGATGTGATTTGTATCCACAATTTTTGATAACAGCGGCACATCTGTGTGGCATAGAGTCGACTAATCTCTCGCTTGACAGCGCTCTTAGGGTATGTTTTCCCAGGTTGATTTTGTTTTTGCCCACAATTCTTCCACATTCTTGGGATTATCTGCATACACAGCATATTTAATGTCTCCCCAGAAATTTTCAATTGGATTTAAATCCGCTGACTGTGCTGGCCACTTCATAATATTCACTTGGTTTTCATTTAAAAAATCCTTGGCGGTTTTGCTGGTGTGTTTGAGATCGTTGTTTTGCATGAAAATCCATTTCAATTTCATTTCCCACGAAGAACAAGGAAACATCACTGTTTCCAATATGTTCTTGTATTTAAATTGGTCCATATTGCCATTGATGGGAAATATGGGACTTGTTCCATAGTAGGAAAAACAAGCCTATACCATGATCTTTGCTCCGGTGTGTTTGACAGTTTTGAAATTGAAAGCCATATTATTAGACCGCCGAACATAATGTTGACGTGCAGTAGACCCATACAAAACAATATTACTCTCATCTGACCACAAGATATTACGCCACTTCCTAGCATTCCATCCCTCATGACTTTTAACAAATTTCAATTAAGCTTTTACATGGCGTTTTTTAAGCAATGGCAATTTTCGTGGACTTCGAGTGTTCAATTTAGCTTCTTACAGTCTTCTTCGAATGGTTTTTATGCTCACTGACAGTTTAATATCGGCGCTTATCTTCAATGGAGTAATGAATAGACTTTTGAAGAGATTTTTGGATGAATAGAATCAACAATCAATATTCCATCATAGTGGTTTTGCGCTTTCTGCCTAGATTTTCATTTTTTGTTGTTGCCAATGAGTGCATTCCGAATCATTTTAGCCGAACATCCGAGAATTTCTTGATTAGACTGATAACTTCATCCCCCGGCTCGCAATTTAATGATCAATTCCTGTTTTTCTGTCGAACAATACTTTCCGCGAACCACATTTATGAAAGGAACGCCGAAAACTTCAAAAGTTATTGACAGTGGTTGAAATTGACAGCTCCGCTTAAAAAATCAATTGTATCTTGATTGCGTTATTACTACTAAGCGGAAGTACTGTTATTATTTTGTCCACTCAATTTACGTATGTATTCTGAACTTTATTTATGAAAAAAGATTTAATCATACTATTATCCCCTAATGAGTATTAACATTAATAATTTAGTCTAAAGAACTATTTGGGAAAATTTGAGTACAATCCATCAGAATCTGAAACGAGCAACTTCATTATTGTCAAATGTGCTCAAGCACTGCTTTTATGTTGACAACTGGATATCCAATGAAATGGCGAACGCGCTAGGAATAATATTAACTTATCACTCTCCTTTACCTATTTGGTACAATAATTTTAGTTTTTCTACGTCGGAGGTGGTTTTTAAATAATTTATATTATTTATCTTGTATATGTACATCTTTTGAAATAAGGTTATGTTGTGAAAACATAAATTCGAATTCAAAAGATTCGGCTGTTACATTCCTTCAATCTCTAGGCTCGTTTTCTGATACGTTTTTATTAAATTATCATTCGAAGACTCATAATATTTTATTCATTCTACGGCCTCGACAAGGGATTTGCTTTAAAGTTCCATTTAATCAAATGGGGCTGTGATAAAAAAGTTTGTTTTGAGTTGAAATGTTACATCACATCTAGGTATATCAAACAAATATTAACATAATCATAAATTCATGGCCCAGGACTTTTATGTTACTATTAAATTACACATGGCCGTAAATTTAATTATACCCAAGAGAAGTATGTGTACTTCTACAAGTTATTCTCAGCATAGTCACCTAATATACATGGGTCACTAGATTAGTCACTTATAGAAGGTTTACTATTTTTAATTTTTTAAATACTTGAAACTTCATGAAAATCGAATTTGTTGATATCTGTATTTCATTAATAGTAATTTATTTATATTCTCAGGAAGCGTTATTCAGCATTAAATTTAATTCATACTTCCTAAACATCGTCGATAATAGTAGATCTTTTATTGACCCAAAATAATTAGGTATTTCTCAAAATCGGATGAAATTTCGACTATAAAAGTTTAATATAATATTTGACAGAATATTTTCATAATTATAGATAATAAAAAATGCATACTGAATGAAAATTAACAAGAGTGTTTATATTAAAGTTAAAAAACATAGGCAGTTATATTTCTTATTTGTGATATTACGATAACGGAGTATACTTAATATATTTGTACTGTAGATTCATTATGTAGTCGTGAGGAGTTATAATATAATGGATATAAAAGAAATTATACATCAAGAATAATCGTAGATTGTATCATATTGTAATATTATACATGCATTAAAAGCATAATAATGTTTTATATTTATGCGGAAACTGAGTTCCTGTTTCTTTATATATAATTTGGAAAAAAGTAAAATTTAGGGGTTACTGTATCCCATACATTTCATATACATGTTATTATTAGAGTTATTCATTATGTTTTCACTTCATCCTTACGTCTTTATTTCTACAGTTCTAAACACATTAAATGTAAGATAAACAAATCGCATTGATGTCAACTTTGTATAATATCTTGTTGTTTATTTGCTTCTTGTCTGACCGTAGCCATAGAAACGTTTTGACAATTCGACATAATTATTTTTGAAATCGAAATGTTTGTTGGTTTTCGTTCTATTAAATGTATATTCTAAGTTCACTAATTCGAATAATAGTATTTCACGATGGTTTGTACTAAGAACGACACACCACCCGAGCTAGTAGGTACTGCTGAACATTTATCGGGAAATTAAAATTGAGAAATCAAAATTCGAAAAAGTTTACATTCACTTCCATTAATGGTGTTTTACAATGAATATGAAGAACGTATCGGAAAATGTACTTATTATTATATTGAAGAAAAATAAAAAACAGTAAAATTGTCTACATTATGGAGTTCTTTCTTTATGCTTAAATCTATCTATAAAAATATAAAGGAAACGTTGGCGCATGACGTACAATATTTCCCAAACTGGTACCTCAAAAACAAATCGGCCAGAAATCGAGGCAAATATTACAAATTTAATAAAGATGCCGATGATGAGACTTATTTAGTTGACAAAATATGCTTAAATATAAAAACAAAACGTAATAAAATAATCTAATAGGTACTATCCTTGAAGATTTTTTTTTCTGTGGTAGAATATGTAAGAATACGTTTCTGGTTGTTTTGTTAGATATTTTTTTAAATTCTGGAAAGATAGGGAAGAAATTAGTGAAAAAGGACTTGAAAACTTACTTTTCAAAGCATATCACACATGTTCTTAATTTATAAAGAACACTTATTCTATATCTTTTATAAATATCTTTAAAATCAGGTATCCTTAAAAAGTGATATAATGCATTCTAATTATAAGCGGTAATAATATTACAACACTAACACAAATGCTCGCATTGTTGATGATAATTTTATTGGCATGAAACAGAAGTAGTATCAATTATGAATAATATTTAATTTGATAGCTCATGAAATGAATATTGCAAAAATTACTTAAATTCAATTATATTGAAATAGAGTATTATTATTTACTATTCTATATTGAACACATTATTAAAATTTAAATATCATATTTTTAGTTTTAAGCATAATTAGAATATAGACACTATAAAATTTTATAAAGAATATTTGAAATTAATGCGTCCATTGAGATAAATCCTCTTAAAGACAATATTATTGTTAAAAATAAGTTATACTAGAGTTCTAAGTAAGAGCCACATCAAATTGTATTTAACTTACATAAAAATTATTACAAAGCTTTAAAGCTGAGCGAAATCTATCTATAAGATGTTCCGCTTCAATATTAGATATTGACTTAAATCAAAGAATTTAGCTTAAATGAAAACCTACGATTCGCGCGAATGTTAAGATCTTTCACCCTGTGGCACTCGCGGTAAATGAGGATGAACTGAAGAGTCGTAACCGGAGACTGAACTTCTTGCCGTCTACTTTATGCACACTACGCCGAATCTGAAGTTCCACTGAGAGTTTATACCACACGAATAAAATTCTCGAAAGAATTTTCCAAACTGACCGTTCATTATATTAAACAAAGAGTTCAGGGTGTCTTTATTATAATTATTGATCAACGATTCAAAAAGAGATAACAAACACGATTTTATTTGATGTAATTGCCTCGGTTTAATGTACAGCTTTTTCTAGAATGATAATAATTCTTGAGTTATTTTGAATGACAATCGTCCATTTATTATCTCTGTTGGACACCATTGTATCATTGTATTGTATTTAATGTCAAAGTAAGCACTTTCAACCGGAAGAAATATTGCCTATCGTTTGTTGCTGTGAGGATCTACTATGAATTATTCAATTCCCTATATTTTTGAGAATTTATTATTTCAGTAGAGTGGGACTACAATAGAAAAAGTATCGTCTTAACGGGACTAAATAAAAAATTTCGAAATATGCCAGTTTGGCATAAATTTGTAATAAACTATGTACAGGGTGAGCGAAACTCGATGTATTAGCTCTATTATAAGAAAAGGAAAGACGATACAAAAATCTGAAAACGTTTTCTTAAATGGAATTGGGTAAGGTTCATTTGAAGCCGAATTTGCATATTTCTCCATATTTGGGAACTGACGTGATGACGTTATCGAATTTTTTCGCAGAAAAACTTTGGCATACCTAAAAAGAGCTAATTCTTGTGAACAAATTTTGTACAGACAAAAATTTGCTATCTTTTCCGTTAAAAAATTATAAGCAAATTTGTAAAAAAAAAGTACTATCAATCAGCGTAAAATGGACTCAATCCCGTTTAGGAGCCTCTTTTCAGATTGTTTCTATCGTGTTTCCTTTTATTATAATACTTAGAGCTAAAACATCGAGTTTCGCTCACCCTGCATCTATACTCCGTGCTAATATAATGTTAAATTATTTATCGGCAACATGTGGAAGGATTAGATAGATGAAACGTAAAGAGGATAATAAATATTAAATTAACATTAAAACAAAACTAAGATTATTCTAGAATGTTATGAAATTATTTTGTAATAGCTCTATAGTTTACTGTAACTTGCGTATTAGAAGGTTCCATTATCTTAAATTTCTGTCATTCGTAGAACAACAATCACTATCGCTATAACTGGTATTAATATCATCTGAAGTTATAATAATTAAATCCAATAAAATTTCGTAATGGTCCTACGACAAGCAAATTATTACATCATATGCTTCAGCAATTTTGAATATTATTTATTGATTGTACTAGTCTTCTTCTTGCTGCACAATATTTAATAATTATCTAATATAATTTAGTTGTACTCTTAACGGTTTATCTTCAAATTGCATTGTTTTTTTACTTTTATTTTAAACAATCTATAATTTGTTGTTGCGACAAGCTGGATATAGGTAACTTTCCATTTTTCGATGGTCGATGGGCTTCATTGTTTATCACGGGAACTGTCTGTAGTAGGTTTTACGTAAGATAATAATAATAATAATAATAATCCTCATAATAATAATCATATTTCATTCATCTATATACAATAGTGTGCCACACGATAACCCCTGAAAAGGTTTGAAGAGCTCTTGCGGGCTCTAAAAACTTTGCTGCTCCAGGTCCCGATGGGATAAATAACTTCTAGTGGAAAAAATTATCTAGTACCCACCACCATTTAGCCAGAATTTTTACTACCTGGCTAAATGGGGAGCAGCAAATTCCTTCTTGGGTTGTCGAGGAGCGGACCATGCTAATCCCGAAGACCGGAGATTTGTCAAACCCAAAGAACTACCGACCGATAACCTGTTACAAGGTGTTTACATGCATCTTCTATATACGAGTACTCCTAGCAGTTGAACTGGTTTTCGAGGGGATATACGAATAACGAGGGTCTATGAAGGGTGTCTCTGGCTACAAGGAGAATCTGTTGATTGACAGATGTGTCACGCAGGACTCCGTGCAGTACAAGCGAAACCTTTCCATGGCTTCGATCGACGACCGCAAGGCATTCGACATGATATCACACGAGCTAATAATTCACTTGCTCCAATGCCTTGTGGTGCCCGGTCCTGTAGTGAGATGTATTCAAGGACTGATACCGCCCTGAAGGACTCGGTTTACCATAACATCGGGTGATACTAGAGTCCGGACAGAGCCCGTGTCGTTCAGAAAGGGCATTTCAGGGGACTCCTTTAGCCCTCTTCTGCTTTGCATCTCACTGCTGCCGTTGTCCGTGTCCCTCAGGAAAACCCGTGGCTATAACTGCGCCACCACCGGCGATCGGAGACATAAGGTCACCCATGTATTTTTTACATGGATGACCTAAAATTTTATGCCTCCAGAGAAAGGGAATTACGCCAGTCCCTAAGGGTGGTGCAGGAGTACACGCAGGCCATCGGGGTGGAGTTCGGGTTGGACAAATGTGCACTGGTTCATCTCAATATGCAGAGGATGCGCAACTCGTAGACGGAAGCATCTTACACCACTTAGATGCCGGAGAATCGTACACATACTTGGGTGTTGAGCAACACTCCACCCAAGAGATAGGTGTCATAAAAAATGCTCTCCGCGGCAAGTATCAGCACCGCCTCCGACAAATCTGGCCTTCAGAACTGTCGCGGAACAACAAGGTGTCTGCAACAAACATGCTTGCCATTCCGATCCTTGTCTACTCCTTTGGAGTAGTCAAATGGACACAGGAGGAGCTGCGGCAGCTCGCCGTAGTAACCCGAAAATGGATGCATCTTAGTAGGAGTTTGCATCCCAGATCGTCCGTTTCACGGTTATATCTTCCACGGCATCGCGGATGGCGTGGACTCTTGAGTTTGGAGTGTCTCCATAACAGGATGGTTCTGGACGGAGCCTATAAAGTTATCAGGAGTTCGGATCTCCTTCTCTGCATGGTCTGAGATCACAAACATGCAGGGATAGGAGCATTTTTATTTAAGCACGTAGGGCAGCCGATCATTTCCGTTTCGTCTTCGACACCGAAAGGGCCACTCGCAACTCTGTCACCGAGTCGCAACCCGTTCGGCTAAAAGACCAAGTAAAAGCTGCAGAGCATTTAAGAGCTCTGCAACTTCACAAGGATAAGCCTATGCACGGGGTCTTCTATAGGAATATGGAAGCCCTGGACTTATCTGAAAGGCTGACCTTTACTTTTTCAAGGTCAGATGGGCTAAATTCAGAGACAGAGGAATTCATCATGGCTTGCCAAGATGGTGTATTTAACACACTCGTCTATCGGAGTCGTGTCATGGGTATGGAGGTCCCTGATGTCAGCTGCAGGGCCTGCCGCAGGGCACCGGAGGCATTGATGCATTTACTGTCGGCTTGCCGGGTATATGCAGTCTCGGCCCATATCCATAAACACAACGCAGCATTACGGGTGCTTTATTTTCATTTAAGGCACTCGTATCAGATAGACGAGACACCAGTGCTGCCTTATCCTCCGGGGGATATTGAGTCCGTTGTGGAAAACGATATGTGCCGAATATATTGGAACTATTCGTTTCCCACCGTTAGGCAAATACAAACCAACAAGCCTGACGTAGTCCTCCTTGACCACCAACTCAGGACAATATTCGTCATCGAGTTCTCGGCACCCGGTGACATTGTTTTGCAAGAGGAGGAGAAACGGACAAAATATCGAGATTTAATCTTCGAACTCCGCAGACTCTATCCAGACCATTCTGTTAAACTTAAGGTACTGATTGTAGGAGGCCTTGGTGGAGCGATTGATACACTGCTTTCAGAATTACAGAGCATACCGGCATGCCGAAACTCGGCAGAAATCTTAGTCGGTCGCATGCAGAAGAACGTAATTCTCGGAGTGATTACTGGTATCACCAGCGCAAATTTTGTGTGAGTCGGAGCCACAGAAAGCTACAAGCTAATAAAAAGTTTGGATACACAGAAAGTAGACTTCCTTCCCCAGAAAGCCTACAGACAGGCTTGAGTAGGAGAAGGTTACACATATTATTACGCAAATAAACACCCAGCCCTGAGGGAAGTGTCAAGTTCCCTCTGGTGAGACTCGAACTCAAGCAGACAATGTACCCAGTATTTGGTCCAGTTGCCACCCTGTTACGAAATACCAAGTTATCACCACCGCGGCATGAGAATAAGACCATGTGTCATCTATCCAAGTCGCAACCGAGAATTTCGTTGCTTGACTTCGAACAGTGCAGGTCCGACAATGAACGGAGTACGCTGCCTCATCCTCTTCCTAGATACAAGCCAATAAAGCCTGATATAGTCATCATCGATTATCAACTCAAGAAAGTGTTTGAGTTCTAGGCTCGAGCTGAGAGCAACATTGTCTTGAAAGAGAGAGAAAAACTGACAAAATATCTAAATCTGCTCTTCGAACTCCGCAAGATTTATCCAGACTATACGATGAAATTAACGGTACTGATAATAAGCGTTATCGGTGTAACGCAATCTGCGGCGCAATTGGCAGACATCTTAACCTGAAAAGTAGAAGGCAATCGTCCTCGGCTCGTTACGTTTACATGAGAATCGGACAAACACGGTTTTACAAAAAAAAAAATAATAATCATAATAATCGTTAATCGTCCCACGATTTGAATAAATTTACTTCAATTACTTGTCGTTTTCTTCCAAATACGCCCTTCATCCTGAAGCAAATACCTCGAACAATGTTTTTCAGCTACTCTAGACATTACAAACTTGTCATTCTTTCGTTATAACGAAAATGAATGAGCTGAGGAAAGGCCATTCACCGTATTTCATTTAGACAATATATTTTCTTATCAAAATTATAAATTTCTCTTAGATTTTCTAAATATTTCTTCCGCCAAATAATCTCGTTTTTCCATAAGACACCTTTTAATTTCATATTAAATAACGAAAATCATATAGTGAATAATTCACATAGGAACCCCGCTCGTGAATACCGATAAATTTTCATCTTCCATGACGGCAACTTCAATTTTCCTGTGTTCATTTTTAAAATAAAGAATATGAATTTAGCTATGCCACCAGTCGCATATTTCACATTGTTGTGAACTTTAATCTTCTTGCTATTACAGGTTCTCTTGTTGTTTTCTTGATTTATCTCACTTTCATATTGAATTGTATGATATATACTAGTTACGCACATTTTAACAACATTACCTACATATCCAATTTTGCTTCGGAAATTCTTCATACACATTTTTATCATCTGAACTTATTCGTTTAATAAATGACATCGTTTGCTATTGCACCTCTCATTCGCAGAAGGACTACAACTGGCAGTCAATTTCATTTTTAAAATCAGTAGTTCTTATAATCATAATATAATTTGCAGTAAGAAATGTACCCTTAACTGTTCTTCATTGGCACACAGGACTGCTATTCAAAATCAATCGGTTTCTTCCCATCCATTATTAAGATTTGATAAAGTCCTGCCTAAGTAAAAGAGAATACTACTATAATTATTATACATACATAGTAGATCTACGAACTGACAGAAATATTATCACTGCAACTTTCGCAGACGACACAGTTATCTTTGCAATATATCAAGATCCACGAATGGCTACAAGAATATTTTAAAATCACCTATATCAAATACATTAAAGTAAATGAGACTAAATCCGTTAAAGTAAACTATACTCTTAAAAGAGAGCAATTCTTTAAAAAGTGATTGGTTAAAAACAAAAGGGCTGTATTGGGTTTATGGACTAGATACTAGAAGTATGGGGATGTGCAAGCCCATCAAACATATCGATAATCCAGTGGATCGAATCAAAAATACGGATAATAATTAATGTACCATAGTATGTAAGTAATCAAACATTACATACGGATATGAAGATACCGTCTATTAAAGATGTCATCAAAGAAAAAACTATACGTCACCACGACAAGCTAGAAAATCACCCCAATGACAAAATGCAGCCACATGTTGAACCGCCACTCAATAGGAGACTTGAACAAACTGGCTGGCCGACCTAGAATAGGACTAAAGGGGCCTTCTCACTGAGGATGTGCCTCAGCACGTCATTTAAAATACACATAGCTTTTAAGACAGTACACTGACTCATAAACTATTATATAAATTCTGATTGTCAACTAATAAACAAAATAAAAAAAAAGTTCTTCATTAAATGACACTGATTACGTGGTCTACAGTGTAGAATACATGTTCTACATATTAGACATATACGATATGTTTCGATCTGCATACCTTTGTCTGGTTAATAGAGACAAAAAATCACTCCGAGATTTCTATTTTACAAAATTACTTAGTGCTCCGCAATTTCTTTGTACCCAAAATTATGAAATCAGTTGGAAATATTTACAACGCTGAATAGTGGTGGAAACCTGATGCACTGTCTATAAATCAGTTCCACTTATTTTAGTAACGTACTATACTTAATATTCATATATTTAGTGTTCATAGAAATTATATTCTCGAAATGATGGTCATGAAATTAATGGCATGTATTTGGTAAGTTGTAGGCAATAGATTATTATTTATTTGATAGTTTTTATTAACAAAAGGAATAATGTGTTGATAGGATTTTCTAATTCTTCATAGTTAAAATATATATACTACGTTATACATCCAAGCTTGCTTAGATACTCGTACATAATACAGAGACCTAATTCCTTTAATTTAACAAAACCGCATATACGATAAATGATTTTAGGGGAGATTCTCCTCAAACTCGACCAAAAATCAATTTTTTTCTTGCCTTTCTTGATACCTTATGAAATGTAGAATATGTTTCTGAAACGATTTGGAATAATAAACGACGGTTTCCATAATAATGGAAACCGTCCTTTTACGAAAAAGTAAAAGGATGGGTTCTTTGCGAGTTCACGCAGTAGAACATATTTTATACTAATATTCTTGAAATGCGCGCCTATATTAACATTCTATTGTAAGTATAGTTACCCCAAGTGCCACCATATGTCAGAGTATATGATATAATATTGGATAGTTAATGTCGATGGGTAAAGCGTATATCGTCAGTCGAATGCGTGTTTTTCTCAAAACTATGTTTTTTAAATTGGTGGGAACTATAACTCAAAAACTAATTGACGGAATTAAATCTAACACTTTAAAGAGCGAAAAATAAGTGAAAAATCGGTACCGAAAATTCGCAGGTCCGCCATTTTGTTAATTTTCGATTTTCTTTACTGGTATAAGCTCAAAAAAATATATTCTTTGGAGCTTATATTTGGAATGACCTTTGGGAAAGATTTTCGGACTCACATTCAAATTTTATTTTTAGTTGTGCATTTTTTTAAATATAATTAATACATATAGGGTGATTTCTGTAGGAAGTATGATGTTATCGATACTTTTTTTTTAATGGATACCCTATTTTTATTACGAAGTGTGGAAGAGCACCCTTTTTAAATACACTACAGTGATAATTACATTAGCGTGAATACGGGTTAGATACAAAAATTAAGACAAGCGATTCAAAATACTAAATGTAATGGTAATGATTATTTAAAAAATCAACTAAAGACAATGTTCGATAAATAATTCAAATACACTACTTTTGCCAAACAAAATATAAGCAACGTATTATTTAAATAAATAACCCCGAAAACTAAAAAATAACTATTTAAAGAAGTACGATTACAAATTTTTATCTGACAGCAATAACAAAATTATTTATCGATAAGACTACTATCAGCACAATGGTACCAATGGTGCACAATTTGAGCTGAAATTTTAAATAGTCACTGCTATTTTTAATATTTTGAAATTGCACAATCGTTTTTCTTAATATTTTCCTAACCTAACCTATACTCATGCCAATGTAATTATTAATTAAAAAAATGTACCGTTTTACATTCCCTTATAAAAAAGGGAGTTCTCTTTAAAACAAAATATCGAAGACGTCATACCTCTTGTACGAATCACCCTGTATGTATTAATTACCGTAAAGTAGGGTTAGTTTGCTCCTTACAGGTTTACTTTGCACCACATGCCGAAAAACTTTAAATTAATTGTACACTTCAAGATGTAGTTCCTTCCATCAAATTGAGATCAGTGCATTGAAGGTGGGCTAGATGGCGTTAATATATGCCACCAGACGGTGGCTCCCACCTCACTTACACCACATAACCGCAAATAAAATTTTAATAGTAGAACGTGACTATTTTGTCGCTCGAAAAAATATCTGTGTTCAGAAGTTATTATCAAACATAAACAGGTAAATATGTGCATACTGGATTTCTAATATTCCCTTTTCTCATTGCTTGTAAAATTTCTGTTAATTTCATATCACAAAAATAATAAATTTGGTAACTGTGAAACAACTCATATTTCTGGCAATTGTGGGGTTACTTTGCTCCACCGGTTTTGTGGAGCAAAGTAACCCCACGACTGAAATTATTTCAACGGCCGTACTAAATTCGATTTATTTGTTAAAGCAATGCTTAGAACCTACCAAAGAAAACTGGGTTCCAGAAGATATGCGGATTATACAGAAGCAACATTGCAAGTTTAAATATTTAATTGTTTAAATGAAGTCAGTCGTGGAGACATATCTCATAGAAAAGCAGAGGAAAAGTATAAAATTCCTAGAAGGACAATTTTTAATAAATTAAAAGGTAAACATAGCAGAAAGCCGGGCAAACAACCTATCTTTAGTAAAGATGAAGAAAATGAATTTGTAAACTGCATTATCTTTTTGGGGGAATTTGGCTTTCCAATAAATGAAAGAGAGCTGCAGCAGATCATAAAAAATTATTTAGACCGAAGTGGACGACAAGTTAAACTATTCAAAAATAACATTCCTGGCCGTGAATGGGTCAAAAGTTTTGTCTAGACACGCTAGACTTTCACAGCGGTTTGCAGAAAATATTAAACGCCCTAGAGCTGCGTTAGACGAAACCAATTTAAGAAGTTTTATTGAAAACTTAAGCGATGAGATAAAAGATGTTCCTGCCACACATATTTGGAACTTCGACGAAACTAATTTTTGCGATGACCCGGGCAAAAAAAGGTTGTTGTGTACAAGTATCCAGAAACCATTCGAAATTCATCAAAAAGTTCTACATCAGTTATGTTTTCTGGAAACGCTGAAGGAGAACTCCTCCGGCCATATGTGGTTTTTCGAGGTGGTCATTTGTGGTCGACATACCACTATTCAGAAGCAACAGTTCCCATCGCTGTTGAAGAAAATGTTGGATATCATTGCACCAAATGTGTCGGATATTTTAAAGTCTGGATTTAGAAAATGTGGCATTGTTTCATTGGATGTAAACGAACTTTTGAATCGCATTCCAAGAACTAGTTGCAATCCTGATGACATTCACTCCGCTTTTTTGCAGAATCTTGAATCTAGAAGGTCGCAGTCGACTAAGACTGTAAAGACCCGTAGAAAAAAATCAATATTCCACCTGAAAAAATCGTGTGCGTCTCTGAAAATGAACAGAGTGATGAGGAGACCGTAGCTAGTGAGCCTAATAACTTATCCAATGTAGCTAAAAAATGTGAATTGACGACAGAAGAATGCAGTGACTCCGAATATTCATTACAACTGAACCTCAATGATAATTCTTCAGACAATTTTGATATTGTTGAAATGGTCGCAGAGGAAGAACGAGAATATCAGTTTGCCAAAGATGTGGACAGCCAACAATATATAAAAAAGGGCGTTAATTTTTTGGATGCTGTAAAAGAAATGGAGCAGTTTGTTGTGTTCACATACGAAGAAGAAATGTTTCCGGGCGAAATTATTGCCTTTGATGAAAACGAAGTCACAATTAATGTCATGCAGAAATCTCTCAAGGCATGGAAATGGCCACAAAAGCGCGACCAGATGAAATACTCATGGAACGACGTACTGGGATCAATACGCCCCGCTGTACAAACTTCCAAAAGGGACATTTTCGAAATCCCCGAGTTAAAAACGTTGTGGTAGTCACTAATTACTTGTATGGTTTGAACATATCTTTTATTATCTTTGAGTGTATCTTTTATTTTTTAATATATTTTTTAGATGTTTGAATGTATCTCTTATTTTTACAATAAAATCATAAAAAAATTTCTCGATTATTTTTCTGTCATCGATATATTCAGTGGGGACAAGTTTACCCATGGCGGAGGTTACATTGCGCCACTTATAATTTACACAGAGTTACAGCTTATTATTCTCAGTGGTGTAAAGTCACCTCACCCATTGGTATACTTTGCTCCACTAAGAAAGTAAAAAAAATTAATAGTTACTCAATATTTTTCGGGCAGCTATTAGTATGACAAGCTTTTTTAAGCTGTTTTGTAAGAATAGTCAATATAGGAAGTTTGTATGTACACATTATCAATTTATTTAATAACGTTTTCCGTATTTTGTGGAAAAAATGGAGCAAACTAACACCACTTTACGGTATACTTTAAAAAATAGGCAACTAATAATAAAATTTGCCTGGTCTGAAAGTTATTCCTTGAAGTTTTAACGAATGTAGTCTTTATTTCACGAAAGCACTACATACTTATTGTAAGTTCTAAGTTTTAATTAATTTTCTAACATTAAACAGTAATTTACTGTAACAATAAATAATAATAGTTTTCGACGGCTGTCTATAATTGTTTCGTTGTAATGAAAATACAAAATTATATTACAATATTTATTGTGGCAGAGACCTTTTGATTAAAAACCATTTGCAGTAGCATTAGTCAAACAATAGTGTTCCAGAGAAAGCTGAGAGACGCGTGAACTTACACGTATTTCGAGTAAATGAACGCAGTAATTGCTGAATTTCTCTTCGGCGTTGATTCGTTTGTTGACATTGTTGAAATTCATTTAAGACGACTACTGAGGTACGCTTAGTATTTGAATTTTTAATCATTCTGGAATATATTACAGCGGTGCTTATTCTTCTAATAAGTATAATTACATAACATGCAAATATATAAGGTGAATGATTTATATATTTCAATTAGACTTATTTAAATTTTTGTGTAACAAAATATTTATTTAATTACTAGTTTTATATCGCATCATAAGATTAACTTTTATTTTATCGCTATAGCTTTTTGCAACTTTTCTGCCTAGCTGAAACTAATAAATGTTGTGAAGGAAGACAGTCCATTAGATAAACCTATAGCAAAATAGGTCTACATATTTTTATGTATTTGGTTATATATCTATGTATTTGGTTATTTACATAAAACTTTTAAATTTTTAATTAAACATTACAGCGATTTTCCGAAGAAGTTACTGTGCTAGTTGGCGCTTTTCCCTTAAATTCTCCAGTCTCGTTGAAGAAGTAACTTTAAAATCAAATATATAATTGTATTGCTTTTAAACTAGCGTAACTCAGTTGTATATGTATTCGTAAATAAAATCATTAAAGTAAAATCATCTCAAAATAAATAAATTTCGAAATGTTTAGTTCTGAAATCCAAAATTATACATTAAGCGAAAGGTAAGTTAAATAATTATTTGTGTCATATACTTCTTGAACAGAATTAGACAATTTCACTTAAATATGAAGCAAGTATACATAGCAGTTGCTTTAAAAATGATTCAGAAATATTTTATTAAATATTAATGTTAAAGCAACAAAACTCTATTCTAATAATATACAGTGAGTCACAAAAATAATATACAGATATCTTTAAAAAGTATGAAAAAGTATGATGAGATTTATTTAAGGAAAGCTCCATTTTTGATTACGCATTTGAAAGAATTATGTATTTGTATACAAAAAGTAAAATAAGAGATTGGTTATATACGATTTTTGGTAATTATTTACTTAATTGTAAAACTATTGAAAATGCTTACCAAATTTGTCTTACTGCCCTATATTCGAGGACGCTGGAGACGAATCTGGCTTCACTTTCATCCGCTGGGACACAGTTTGCGAGAAAATGAATTTTCCACTTTTCCGCACCCAAGCCACTTTTTCTTATCAAATAACTTTCACTTCACACCACGTAGGTAGCTAATATTAATACGAGTAGATGCTGCAGCACATCATTTATGCATATCATATATTAAACCGTCATAAAACCTATTATTCATTATGGTGTTCTTTATTTACTTCAAATATTTACAATTGATATGCAGTTGCCGTCGTCCATTGTAATTTGTAATCGTTCGCGCCCTCTATGGAACCACATGTGAATCAACACACTGTAACGTACTGGTTAGTATACGGGCGAGGGGGCTCCAGAAGTTAACTATGAATATTAAGTGAACTAAATACGCTGTTATTTTGAAGAAATGTAACCGCACCCAACCTAACCTAACCATAATAAGGAGACAGTTATATTAGGTTAAGTTTCTTCAAAATAACAGCGTATTCAGTTCAGTTAATATTCATAGTTAACTTTTGGAGCCCCCCTCCCCCCGTATAATGACCAGTACATGTGGTTTCATATATAAGGCGATTACAAATATTACAATGGACGACGACAACTGCATCGGAATTATAAACATTTGAAGTGAATTAAGAAAATCGTAATGAATAATAGGTTTTATGACGGTTTAATATATGATATGTATAAAGGAAGTGTTGTAGCATATACTCGTATTAATATTAGCTATTTACGTGGCGTGAAGTAAAAGTTGTTTAATAAGAAAAAGTAACATCTCGTACGGAAAAGTGGAAAATTCATTTTTATCGAAAACTGTGTCCTAGCGGACGAAATTGAAGCCAGATTCATCTCTAGCACCCTCGACAATAGGGCGGCAGGAAAAGTTTAGTAAGCATTTTCATAAGTTTTACAATTGTAAATAATTACCCGATTTTTTTGCGTAATAACGTAATATTGCAAAATTAATTAGGGAAGTGCGGCTAATAACACTGGAAATTATTGGATGTGTAGTTACAGAGGAAATTTACTCATTGTCTTGCACATTGCCAAGCCATGAATGGGACACCTATTGAATAATTATTGTAAATTTTTTTTTCACAAAATTAATAGGGCACATTTTGAATATTTGTTGTAAATTATTTTTTCTTCATTTAAATTTCAATAGTTATTACATTTCATTTGCTTTGTCAAATGAGTATTTAAATTCAATTGTACCTACGTATTATATGTATGTATAATATAAGTAATCTGTAAATCATCTACGAATATTCCCGTATACGTGAGGTATGACGAAATATTTAAAAATTTAGATTAAGTCATTTTTATCGAAAATTACTTAATCTGTTACATAAAATAAGACTCGTCATTATAATATATTTATAAAATAATAAGCTACATATATTTATTTTCACGTATACATATTTTAGACAAGTTGCAAATATTTCGGAAAACATGGTTCTAGTTGTATTTTGTGCATTCGCTAATATCAATAAATGATAAATGACTTTCCGATTATTTATATATTACATATATAAATTAATTCTAGTTAACTTATGCAGGCCCTGTATACTGAGTAAGGAAATCGTAACTCTAAACATCCAGTGACCAGATTACATCGGATTTTAATAGAGGAAATTTGGATTACATACGTATAAATTACTGCACGAAAATTGTAAGGAACATTGCAAGTACATTAGAAAAAAATCGTAATGAATAATTAAACTAAGATATATAACGATTTTAATGTAAAATATGCACAAAGGAAGAAAGCATGGTGGCAATTATTACATTATAACTTATCAACGTAATATAAAATGAAAGTTATTTGTTGAAAAAAGTAAGGTTATCGCTAAGCATGGTGATAATTCATTTTCTCAAAAACTGTTTTCTATTACTAAAGCGAAGCACTAAAAATGGAAGAACCAATATGTCGTGAGGATTTAAGATTCTTATTCTAAAGTTAATAATTATGGATTTATTTGATATCATTACTATATGGAAGACAGTTAAGTGATGAAAGAGAAACTGTTATTCGTCATTGGATACGAATTCTAAATCAGTTCATAGTATTTGAATATATTTTCGATTATTTAATTCGCCTATACTGATAGTTGACAACTAATCTAGTCTAGATCAATGAATTTATTGTGAACTAGAATAACATAATTTTATAAATGTAAAAAAGTGTACACAATGTCATGGGTCATTTTATTTACCTACATATATATAGTAGGCACAAAAATGAAAGGATGTAAGAAATATCTAAAATTTTTAGCTGATTTTCAATGGACTGTAAAATGGAGAAAAATAATCACAGAGCAATTTGAAAAAAATAAAATTAAAGGTCCAAGTTTCTAGTTTTCACATCTTGAGTTCAAATTTTTTTATCATCAGCAGTTTTTGAATAACTATAAGATAATCATCGGAAACAAAATTTCCAAAATTTTGCTTGCCTTTCAAAAGGTGTACGGACCTGTTTTAATAAATTGTTTTGTAACTTCATCATAAAGATTTCTAATACAATTTTATCCTCTTCAATTTAAGTGGTCTGAAAGACGTGGACGATGATATTTAACTGAGTTATCGTCGTTTACAGCAAAAAAGGCAATTTTGATTTTCTTACATCCCTTAATTTTTTTACCTAGTGTACTATTTACAAATGTCTTAGGCCTTACCACTGGAATATTCTATAAATTTGAACTTGATGATTATAGTTGACCAAGTTTTCACCAAAACTCCGTGATTTCTTTAAATTCTGCGACATATATTAAGTTAAAGTGATACATTAGTTTGAACAAAACCTGGAAAGTTATATAAACTATATTGTTATCACTTGAACGCAATTATTTATTGTCCATCAATTTACTTATCTTGTTTTAATTAGAATAATAACTAGAAACTTGGGGACGCTGAATGGAATTAACCCACAGGGAAATCATTTTTTACTTAGATTATTAGAAAACAGTCTACTGATATTAATCGTGATCATGCAATAAGTTTCTCCAGCATGACAGATTACTGTTGGACTAAAAAAAAGACGGCAATTTATTTTGAGTAACGTATGTCATTTCAATAACCTGTTATAATTTATTACCGATGTATAGAGATAATTAGGAAGACAGTGACAGAATATATTGTATAATAATTACTTATCTTTTTTAATTATCAAGTTCTACCTTCCGACACACGCAACTCCAGGGTTCATGAACCCGTCACATCTCATCAATTTACTTAATATCTGTTGTTTGTCTGAATTTTAAAAGTTTTGTGTTACAATCATTGTGCGAGATAGCTAATATTTCGGGGTTCCATTAAGCCAGTATTTGTAGTTCTTAAAGACAGGTTTTATACGAGGAGCGTCCAAATATATCCGAGAATTTCAGGTGGGTCGGACGGTCTTGTAAGAAGCAGGGTCGAGTTGGGTACTACTGGGAATTGTAGGAGGCGAGAATTGTAAACATTATTATTGCCGAGACAACCCTGAGAAAGTTAGTGTGGCCATAGCAAAAACGAGCGGGACTAATATACAGGGTTATCCACATAACATTCTACCCCCCTTAACTGTTTTATTTTTTGAAATGCTAAAAATGCTAAATACGAAAGTTGTAGGAAATTTTACTACGATCTCAGATATGTATTTAGAAAAGCAATCAAATCTCGCGATTCGGAGATCTAGATCAAACTTTAAAATGTTTTTTAAATAGAATACCCTGCTTATTTTTGAAATTCGATTTTTGAAATCTACGTGCTTTTCCAATTACAATAATATATACATGTTGTATCTTTGCTATAATAGTTTGCCCAGTATCGCCCTTGATTTTGTTTGATATTCAATAATCAAACAAAATCAAGATCGCCATGAAAAATTTGAAACAATAACGACGAGAATTATTATAAATAGAGTTTGATAGTTTAAATTGGATTTTATTTTAGATGTTATAGTTATATTAAAAAGCATATTTCTGGATGGAGCGTAACATTTTATTAAAAACTATAATTATAAATTATATAAGGTGTTCTATAATACATCCATTTTGTGCAATACACAGAACATACCTCCTTAACAAATTTCATTTGTAAGCCAATATACCAGTCTCGTTCATGTCCCTTTTCTCCCGACATATTTTTTCTCTAAGTTCTTTTACGTTATTTGACCTTTCCGTAGATACCCGATCTTTCAAAATACCCCACGAAAATAAATCCAGCGGGGTCAGGTCAAGACTTCTGATCGGCCATAAAATAGCTCGATTTGAACCTATCCACTCTATTCGTGTATAAAGTGGATAGATTCGTGACCTTATTGAATGTCGACATTCGATCATCGACAATGACCTCGATTTCAGCAACATCTCAGTTCGTTGAGTGCCATGCCTTCTTTCACACGAACAAAGAAACGTTCATCTTGACATCTATCAATGGATTCTCGCTTGTTATCGGACTAAGGGAGGCCCTTTCCTTAGTTGTACTGTGATCTGTGACTGGATTATCATTACACTTCCTAGAGCAAGCAAGTCAGCAAAGATATAGAAAACACGGAAGAAGGTCCGTCCCGAAGAAGGTCAAGACGCGCTTGTCAGCGGGGAAAGTTGTTGCGACGGTTTACTGGGATTCAAAAAGCGTTTTTTTTTATGTACTTCCTTCGTGACCAGAAAATAGTTAATGTTGTTTATTACTGCACTCTCTTCAACTAAATAGAAGCCACTTATCGGAGTAAAAGACGACGACAACCCGTCGGGAACATTATTTTGACTCACAGAAATGGCAGGCTAGGGCCTGCCAAGGCAAATCAGACACATTTGAAATGAGAGAAAATCCTCTGAGAGGCCCTTAGAAACCCACCATATATTCCAGACCTGTCGCCGTGTGATTGTCATATGTTAGGATCATTAAAATTGGCTTTAGGAAGGCAGTATTTCAACGATAATCGTATCAGACGTTTACTAAACAGTTTTAAAGGCACTTACTTAAAACATTAATATTTATAGAGTCATCTCTACAATTGCGACAGAATTAAGAACATTAGAATTAATAGTATAAAAATAATAAACTTAAACTTTATTCGTATATAGGGAATTTACAATAATCAATTTACAATAATCACTTTTATTTGATTATATTGATTTGCCTTGTTCTGAACCGATCACTAGTTTACTTTAGAAATATTATACCTACTATCATGATTTTGGCAGATACAGTAAACCTATGATGTATAGTTATTTAGTAGATCCTTCATAAAGCGTTACATTTGCTGGAAAGTGTTTAAAATCGATAAGAATAAGCTATGGTGTTTCTCATGGTTTCATATTTAAGTCACTGTTTCCTTCTTCTCCTTCTGTCCATATTCGTATCACATTTTTTGCCTATGCAGACAATTTTCATACTCATATTATCGTTTTTATATTACTTTTTATATTATTTTATATTTCATACTCATATTACTCATATATCTATTAACACATAGAGAAAAACTTAGCAGCTAAGTTTTTCTCTAGTAAAAATAACATTTTGTTATATAATTCGGTGATATTAAGGTACGTTAACTATGCAAATACATCTTATGTCAGTTCCTCAAGTAAAAATGAGAAATCCATGAATTAGAATTCTTTATTTCTCATTTTTAATAAATATTTTTCTCATTTTCTTTCGATTTATATAATAATAATAAAATTTCTCGCACTGACTGGGGATATGTGTCGTACATGAGTAAAGTTACTGTTAATTACATAGACAATTATTACCCAGTAAGGGATTACGACAATATTTTGACATCTTCCATAAATATTTGACATTCGCTCATTGCATCTGTACTACTGTGGAACAATTTAAATAAACATGAAAGCCTAGTAAACACCTTTATAGAGTTCATTTAAATTGTTCCACAGTAGTACAGACGCACCCACATTACTAAACATGTTTAGTACATGCGTACTACACTAGGCTCTCGAGAGGAAAGCATGATTTATTGCCAGACTGCAAAAACTAACGTGCTGTTAAAATCGCCAACCATTTATAGTCAGCAAATTTTGATGTAACATCCCTCACTTGTGGCTTGAACTCATAATGAGGCCCGCCTTTAGGGAAACAACGACTTGTTACTGTCACGTAAGTTATATGTTATGAAAGCATTTCATCATATATTTATTTATATTAAGGTTATTTTGAGGTTATCTGGATTTTTTTATTTTTTCTTAGTTGTATGTTAGTATAAATATATATTTATTTGTATATCATATTTTTGTTCTATAAATGTTTTTTTACAATTCTGACATATCCAACAATTGTCAGATGCCGAATTCATCTTTAAATGTTTCTATATATAGAGTAATGCATTCCTTCGCAAATTTAATATTACGATGTTGAAAATTATGTTTTAGGTATATCACCTTGTTCATAGACTCACATTAGAGTAAATTTAAATTTGTTGGTAATAATGATTGCAATATATATTTTACAAATTTATGCATAGATGTATTATTGTGTTAACATTATTGAATTCTAATTTAAGAAAATTATCTAACAATGTGTTTAGGATTCCTTGATTTTGGGGTCAGTTTAAAGCGCATATTTTTGAAAGACGATCTATCTATATCTGTGAAATAATAAAGAATAGAATTACTACTGAATTGCATTACTTATTTTAATTTATAAACCGGCCCTTGAGACCATATATCGATTTTTCTGTATTATTTATAGTTCTCAAGAAAACCTTAAACCCCACCAAAATTTTACAAAACATTAACAGCCCATTCATTATAATGTAAGTTTCAATCAAACTTTGTTACATATAAGATTTGTGTATAACGTTGGTACTTACCCGAAGAATCCTAAATGGGCTCTGAGAGATCAAGCAAACTCCGGGATCGTCAGAGGATTTCTGAGCATTGCTTAAGCGATGACCATTCTCCCCATTAGGTAGCATATTTTGCAGTTCACTCGAGTTTCCAGATGCACTTCGAAGCCTCGATTTGATTTTGATTGAACTCCATGAGGACATCAGCCACGTCTGGAGGAATTTAGTTTTTTCAATTAATCAACCATTAACGTTATCTATCTGTTTATGGTACATAGAGCCGATAATGTAGATTAAATTAGATTAAATACTTATTGTGATTATTATGTGATGAAAAAGTAAATATATCAATCAGCTGCTATACGAATTGGCGGCCTTTCTTGTTACTACATTCATTTATGTAGATTTAACATTACGTAATTATTATTATAAAACCATTATGTAATATTAATAGACTATAAATTGCTCTTCTTTTCAAAAAATATATCTAATATAAATAGGGATGTAATTGTACTTAGATATGTATTTTATTGTTATAGTTTCTTCACTGTAAACACTGTATCAATGTAAATAGATTAGATATACCCTTTTCTCAATTACACACTCAAAATTCTTTAAATGTTCATGTAAATTTGGCTAAAATTTTCAATTTAATTTTATAACCATAGGCATTTAGTAACCATGATCAATCTTCACTACTCTTTATAGTCTGTATGATTCTTTGCGTGTACGTCACATGAAACAATCGTATGAATCAATCAACTGACATTTTTGAACAGTGTCGTGCCGATAACACATTTTAGGATAACAGTTAGTTACAATACAAATTCGTCAATCTATGACAGAGTAGTGAAAAGGTTCTCCACAAAAACATTCAACAGAAGTGATATTTCCATCAAAATAAATGAAATAGATTCAACAAAAATCAAAATAAATGAAACAAAAATGAAATAAATTTTATAGAAATATTGAGACGCCAATGAATCAAATTATACAATAAAGCTAAGACGTGACTTCATAATTGCATTTTTTTCAGCAAATTATTAACTGTCTCTGTCGTACGTAGTTAATTGAAACATATGTCGCTAGACATACGTGTTGGTAATTGTGGCATATTAGCAACAATTGCGAGTGGTGTAGCATGTGATCCGTGCGTCGTTACTAAATTAATACATGCGCAAAAATCCATTATACAAATTGTACATTCAGGGCGCTTTACTTTGTAATATGTTGCTGCAGAATTATATGGTTTGTGAAATCGTCGAAGGTATGCATTAACAATGACTTCTATGATTTGTCTATGCAGTCTATGATTTGTAAATATAGTACAAGGTCTATAGGATATTCTAGGATGTCCTTTTTATGAAACCTTTTTATACTTGAAAAAATTTCCTGTTGTACAGTGTTTGGAAGTTCTCTGTCACGTAACCACGTCACGTCATGCAGTTAGGCCTTTATAACTAAATAAATAAAGAGTAAGTCTATGGCGTGCTAGAAGAAGTTACCACAGAGAATACATTATACCAAAACAGAAATGCCATCAGAGAAATAGTAGGTCCTCTAACTGAACACTTTCGGATTAATATACATATGAGTCTAGTGGGACTGACAAATGAGGTCATATTTACAACTACCCAGAAAACAGGAAACTCGTATGAAAATTACACACTATGAAAATTAAGTCAGTACGTTACAAGTAACCGTAGCAACTTTTTTTGAAGTTTTTATTACGAATTGTGAAGTATGTAATGAATATAAATGGCAATATTGGTTTATGATAATAGCTTTAAACACTCTAACAGTAAGCGCCAGTTATCAAAAAAGCAAAACGTTCTATTTTACGATTTAAATTAATTACAGACGAATCAAAGAGAGGTATCTTAACTGTAGATATTAGCTATATTTGCTTCTTATATGCTGTACCGCTTTTTATGTATAGTCTACTTTGACTAAAAAGCCAAATTTATCAAACAGTATTTAACAAAAATATTTGTTATGTAATGCTGTAATCTTTATCTTTATTATCCCTTCTAACTATCTTAAGAATGATGAAGTAATACAAATTTCATTATACAAACTCATTGCACGACTAACATAGTCGTTACCTAGAAGTTAAATAAATGTATTTGTAAGCACTAAGATGAATGACATAATCATATGACCAATTTCACTCTCGGGTTATTCCACTCTCCAACATACCTCGAAAACACCTGTCGATAATATTTATTGCTCGGTGCATCGGCCACATTATTCCACATCAACCCGCTGTTTTAAAACAAACATCTTATCTTATTGAAGCTTTCGTTCAATTCCTTCGGTATTCATTACATTATACAATGTAAAAAAACACACTTTATCCATTGTTTTTAAATTGTTTACTTAATGCTTACAGGATATGTGTAGATTATACTTTCAAAAATGTATTACTGTTTGAGACTGCAAGATTTATTTATTATACACCTTTCTGGTGTAGATAAAAATTTCTATAGACACCATGTTGTGTAACAATTCGTCACTCTAAAATTACAAGGTTGTCTGTGGCATTCTTTTCACTTTCCGACTTGGTGTAACAAAGTTGTATATATTCCTGGCCTCATTGTGCTTCCGAAAAATTTATGACAGCATCAATATTAACGAATATACGAAGAAAATTACATATGTAGGTGTATAATTTTAGCGTTTAGTTATAGCAATAAGGTTGTAGCACACAACTTTGTAACTCTATTATTATAATTGTCACATACGCTGTTAGTTTGTTTTGTGCCCGTATTTAAGTAAAACAAATGAGTGATTCTGGAGATTGTAATGAGGGTCAGATGTCTTGGGGTGGATGCGATTTGGACAGGGACAAAGAATATGTCCCAGAAAAAGTGACATTTATAAAATTCTATCTCTAGTTGTAAAAGATCATCCAGAAATTAGAACATTGATATTTTGGGGTCATAGCTGTGTGCCACAAAACCGCAATAGCATAATGACAAGGTTATATAAATGCAAACAAAGGATTTCAAAAACTTTCAGGATGCCACTAAGAGTTTTAATCTTAGTAATAATCCGTTCCTTATGGTAGTATCTCTGGAAATATCCAAAAATATGTATGAAATAAAGTATAAAATCTCATTGCTCTCAAAAAGTTACCAGATCGAAAACATAAGACAACATAAATTAGAAAACTACCAAGTGACAAACCCTATAAACTAAAAGAATGCAAGGAAAGAACCTCTTTATCTCAGCAAAAAATGAAAGCGCGAAAGTCCATATTTCCATGGATGCCTAAAGTTGATAGGGAGTTTTAGAAGGCCGTACTTCCAGACACCCCATAAAATAGCACTGAGAGGAATCGAATACTATAGAAACTAAATTACTATGTGTTTAATTTGTTAAGAATTATTTTAAATTCCACGTTGTATTTCGTGTTTTTTCTCGCAAAATATGGAATAAGTATTTCTTAGTTTTATGAAACAAAGTTATATGTTTTAAAATTGAAAATAAAATCTTTTGTGAAAAGTTATAAAATTGTGTTTTGAAAAAATGTTATATTTTCTCAAAATATCATTAAAAAACTAATTTTTTGATATATTTACTATAATTCAATACAAGTTATTAATACAAGATTTGTATATTTCTAATTTTTATACTCATTAAAATACAATCATAAAATTTTTCAAAAGGCTTTTTATCAAGAAGTAGAAAGAAATAGTAACATGCATCCCTGTAATATTAGGATGAATTATTAAACTTGTACAATAGATTCAGGTATTTATCCTATATACGATTGAAGAAATATGCTAAGTAAACTGTTTCGACATCATATATGGCAAGAAATATTGAAAAAAATATATATTACATTAATATTAAATTATGTAATTGAATCGGTTGTTCCTTAAACACCCTAAGTCAATTTTTGGCTGAATTCACTTATGAGCAGAAAATGTTATATTCGGGTCTTTTGCATCTGTTGATGCTAAAATGTCATAAGTTCTGTATTCCGTATGCTCAAACTGCTAACGCTGTTTAGCGATGGAGTGCTTAAATACCCTAACTCACTGACTTAAGGGATTTTACCAATAAACGTATACGTACTAAGATTAATCTTTCTACAACATGAATACCAATTTTCTATGTATTGATGGTAGAAGGGTTAAACTTTGTCGAAACGTTTTCTGCACTGTGCATGCTGTATCGGTAGATCGCTTAAAATGAATGAAGAAATTACTGCTTTCAAATGAAACTCCTCGTGACAAACGTGGTAGACATGCAAAAGGCAATACCATCAGTTATGATATACGGGCTTCAATAAGAAATCACATTAACTCTTTCTCGGTGAAGCAGTCACATTATTCTGGACGGGACTATCAGTTTCTTGATGTCCGTTTAAACATCGAAATTATGTATGATTTGTATCGTATGAAGTTTCCAGGTGTTAAAGTCAGCTATTATTTCTACATACAGTTTTTTCATGATAACTTCAATTTACAATTTTATCGTCCACAGATTGATGTTTGCCATACATGTGTCGAGTTTAGCATAAAAATTAAGAGCAATACATTGAACGAAACTACTACACAAGCTGCTGTTGCCGAAAATATGGTACACGAAAGACGAGCACAAAAGTTTTATAACGCTTTAAAAACTTCCACTGAATAATATAAGCAAAGAGATGGTCTTGGCGTGCTATGCTTCGATTACATGGAAAACTTGCTACTGTCATTGATCTCTGTGCAAGATGCATTTTATTTAACGTAACTCACTGTGTTAGTTTTCTGTATTCATGATTTGAAATATGATAGATCATATTTTATGTGTATTGTGAAAATAGTGCTGGAAAAAGTTCCAATAAAGTGTGTTCATCTTAGAAACATTTTTTACAGAATTATGTGCCATAAAAATTTACAGAACTGCGTCTGTTTTCAAAGAATTGTCCAGGGCAAAACAAAAACCATTGTGTTATTCGGTTCTGTGCAGCATTAGTGGAAGCTAAAATTTTTAAAGAATTAGAACAGTATTTTCCAGCTTGTGGATATTCCTTTCTGTCCTGCGATATTGATTCTGCCCTTATGAAACGAAATTTGAAAAAATATGATATAATTCAAAAAATATACAGAAATTATTGTATCTTCGAGTGCCAAAAATAGCTTTAAAGTTTACGGCTAACTATACAGATTTACAGCTAAATTTATCCAGAAAATAATGAAATAATTTTAGATTTCAAAACCTGGTGGCCAATTTATTACAAAAGTAATAAGGATTGTGTGTCACAAGAAACTCAGAATCTTCCACGAGATAAGAGAATCACATTTTCGATATCACGATTTTTTCACTTTGTTCATGAGGGGGAACATTTAGGTGTTGTAAAAACATCTGAATATATTAATGGTCTTAACTGGCAAACTTTTAAATTTACACAACCTGGAAAGTCAAAACTTCTCCAGTTTCCTAGAGTGCCCGCATATAAAAGTCCTCTTCCTATACTAGAGAGTAAAGTGAAACATCTAACAACTTTATTTCAGTGGGTTGAGGATGAACACAAACTGTTTTATGAACAAATTACATATTCGAGAAACACAAAGCCAGGAAAATAATGCCCCTCTCAAGAAAACCCATAATTTAGTCATTGTCATCATATATTCGTATTTGCTTTTTTTATATTCCCGCTGTGTTACTAAAACACCTCAAGTCGAGTTGTTTAATCTATTTTTGCAAAAAAATCTTCTAAATGAAGGATGCATTGCTTTTTGTAAATGGATTTTGTTACATTTCTTTACACTAATGTAATAAAATAAATTGATTGAAATTCATTTGTGGCTACAGAATGTTTTTTTCATTTCCTCAAAACCTATCAAAACTGACTTAGTGGAGTTAAGCAACAACCGATTCAATTACAAAATGGTACAATTAAATAAGTAATACGACTGGCGCCTTCGCCACAATTGCATATGTATCACTAAAGGAGATTTTATATAAAAACTTCCCTCAATTACCTTACTACAAATTCCGCAGAAACATGCATTAAATTCTTACTGTTTTCCAATTCATATATTCCAACTTCATACGTAATAGTTTCACGCTATGCTTCAATATTACACATACATTCATAGGTTCAATCTTACATGTTTATTCCACGTTTATAGTAGCTAGATAATTTAAATAACCAATTTCCGTTGTTACGTGTTTGCACTTCCCATGAAAGAAAAATTCTAAATAAATAAGATATTGATCTAATCAGCTTTATTAGGAAACGCAAAGCATATGGGAAAAATTACAACAAAATTGCTAATTAAACAAATTCATTATCATTTCTGTTAACACAGAGGGTTGAGTGCAATTTCGGATTTGTTGGCGTACAACAACATATTACTTTGGAAAAACCTAAAAAATATCGCATTTCATGTTAAATCAAAATTCCTAACTATGTCTAGTGATTTCATTAATATTTTACCTCATATTATTGAAGGTGCTAAATATCATCCTACTATCACACAAAATATTTTATTTAGTTGATGATGTTTTATTGGCAATTGAGATCCAGTAGCATTAAGGAAAGGAAAAAGCAGTAAAGCAAAATCGGTAATATTAACGATAATGTGTTATAAGAAGCATACAACGTACTATTCGGAGTTCTTCAAAGTTCAGTCCTGGGCCCCTTACTGTTTATGCTATATATCAATAACTTACCTAATTTTATAACAATTGGTCGTCTAACTACAGGTGTAGATGACATTACAATAACTTTATCTGTATATACATCAGCACTATTCCAAATACTTACGGATAACGTATTTCAAGAAGTTAGTGCATGGTAATAGATGGTTAAATTTATTTTGAATGAAACAAAAACAGTTATTATAAATTTTGGATTAGAAACATATTTACACAAGACATGTTTTCGTATGACAAGAACATTTCGTAGATTGTAACATTGTTCGGCATTCCTTTGGATTTGAAACTCTTTTGGGGTCATTATATATTGAATGTATGCCACAGCTTAATAAGACATACCTACTCGGATCTACTTTAAATGAAAAACTATTTAGACGAAACCGGCCTCTTGAATATACGTTATGTTTTTGCTTATTTATACATCTCGTATAGTATCATCACCTGGCGTACGTCAGCAGATAAATGCAGAGTATGTATTTATTGGAAAAGGCTTATTAGACTACTTTTTAATTACGCCCTATGTACTGATATTAAGAGGTTTAATGTATATCATAAATAATTTAAATTTACTTCCTCAATGAAATTATTTTCACGCATAAGTGACTAGATATCGAAATAGTGTATGTAACACGCTGACAATTGTGCATTCCTTTTATTGTTGAAACCTCCTGTATAGTGTTCCTTCAGGCAGATCCACAGATTTGTGAACATATCGTATATGGTTACCACTAAGCTCTAAATCATAAATAACCTTTGTCAATATTATTAAAATTTGTGCAAAGTTGTGTTCATCAAAATTTATTAGAAAGCTGGCGACAATATTCTGTTGTAAAAGTGCCCTAACGCTTGACTAAATATGGATGATTTAAGTCAAGTGAATGGCATTCTTTCAACATGTGTCGTTAAAGATATATTTAGCGTATATTTTCATAAATTCCTATAACAATTGGTTAGATAAAGAGTTTATATTTTTCAATATTTAATTAGGCAAACTAAGGAGTGTCTAAGGAGACACAAATTCATCAAAGTAAATTATATTGGATAGTAAGTTAATTGAAATAGAGGAACGACTAAGTTAAAATAATTAATACTCTGGTATTTAAATAAATACCCGCCGATTGGTCTATGGTGAGATTGCGTCGCGTTTTTCTCTCTGTAAAATAACAGGCATGGACCAATCATAAACTGATCATGTAAACGTCACATGGCGGGATACGAGGGAAGAAATTAACGATACAGTTACTAATCGATAGTTTATTCAGTTAAAAATCTATATATGTATGTTATTGCATCTCTAATTGTAATTAATAGTTATACCATATTTTGTTCGCACAAAGAGTTAATTCGATATTCGTTATATGTACAGATGGTAAACCGTAAATCAAAATTATTGGACGAACTACGGAAGTTTCAAGATCACAACCAATCCTGGCCTGATTCGACTAAAAAACTCCTATGGGATGTTGAGCCCTTGACGGAAGTTACAAATTTTTATCAGCTCTGTTTCAGTCTTCTTTCAGTAAATATTTTAACCATTGTAATTACTCTTCTAAATTTTGTTGCTAGTTTCGGGTTATATCTGTGGAACACTATGAAACTTTACCTTATTTTATCTGTGTAAGTTTTCAATATTGTTTTATATTTATCATTAATTTAACTATTTCATTTTCCTCATTTTATTCCTTCTTAGTGTTTGTTAACTGTATTTATTATTGACTTAAACGTTTCCCTTATTAATTAAATCAGTGTTTCTCTCGCGTTGGCTAGTGTTATTATATGTTAATAGTTTTAATATAAGCATTTCTGAGGTAATTCGAACATAATGAGTAATTAAGGTATGGCGAACTAGGTGAGTACTGTTCTGATATGTAGCCACAACAATCACCACCAGTGACAAAAATCAGGTGTTGGGTACGAAACAATTTTCTTTTCTTAGTACCAAGTAAGAAAATTTCACGATAGAACCCACGTATTAATAGGTATCAGATAAATTTATTTGAAGACTTTCTTTCACTGTAATTTCTGTGAGACTCTCTCTTATTGAACACTTACATTTTTGGTAAGATTTATAAGATTAGGGATTAAGCCGCAATCAACCTTTGTTACAATACTTAACATATTCATGTACCATACAAATAGCTACAGACACTCACCGTAATATACTTAGTACATTCATTGTGTTCGATATAATGATTCATTGTTCTATAGTATACCCTCTGGATCCTTAATTTTTAAGATAGAGTACATTGCTACATATTATTTTAAGTGTAAACTGTGTAACTTTTAATCTTCTGTAATTCTGCACGAGTCTTCTAAAATGTATATAGTCAGTTCATATAAAGGCATACAAAGTTATGAATAAATATAAGTATTGGTTTTCCTATTTTACATCAGTACGTAAATATGAGACAGGATAAACATGATAAAAAAAATGTATTCGAAGTATTGCCCATTGCTAGGCAGGCTAGGCTAACTTTTCCCATTTCTCTGATAATTTGTGGATTTCATGCTAGAAAAATTCTTGCTGCTTTGAGGCAAACCAGTCATTGAGCCGTTTTCGTACATTTTCGTAAGAAGTGAAGCCCTGTTCAGTGTGCATATCCCGTCGATGCAAATAAGTAATAATCGGACGGTACCAAGTCTGGTGAGTAAGCTGCATGCGAAAGTGTTTCCCAACTAAACGACTCAATCGTTTCCTTGACCGGTCTTGCTGTGTGTGATGGCTGATCATGAAGCAAAATCACCTTGTGTTGCCTCTTTTGATATTCTGATCATTTTTACTGATCATCTTTACGCAAAGCTTGATTTAAATCGTTTGTTTGTTGTTTGTTGGTAGTGTTCATTATTAACGGTTTGGCCAGGTTTCAGTAGATCATAATAGATCACACCCCTCTGATCCCAACAAACATAGAGCATTGTCTTTGGTCTTGTCTTGCAGTCGATGTTGATGGTTCCACTGGAGTTACCCATGACCTTCTACACTTAAAAGCCTCCAAATATATCCCCTTTTTATCGCCAGTTACAATTCGACGGAGGAATGACTTTTTTTTGTACCTCGCGAGCAGCATATCGCAAATAGGTTTTCGATTTTCCTGCTGTCTTTCATTCAGTTCATATGGAACCCATTTTCCTATCTTTTGGATCTTTCCCGTAGCTTTCAAACGTATGAAGATGGCTTCTCGTGTCACATTTAATTGATACGCAAGATCTTGTTGCGCTTGAGTGTCATTCTCATCCAACAGTGCTTTCAATTCGCTATCTTCAAACTTTTTCGGTGGTCTTCCACGTTCTTTGTATCTCACGTCAAAGTTACCACTTTGAATTTTTGAATCTACTGAAAGCACTGTGATTTACCGAAACCATGCTCACCGTAGGCTTCGACAAGCATTCGATATTAACAGAAAATCAATGCTGTCCACAAATCGTAGTTGCCAGGCACAAAATTCGACATGTTTAATGCTATCAAAAATAATTTTGTTGTATAAAATTTGCATTATTGTGAGATACAAATTTTTATCAGTGTGAAAACAAGAAAATGGCGCCAATGACGCGGTATGACGGTAACTACATTAGCAGCTAGGTCATCTTTGGAAAAATTCTTGTTTCATATTTACATACCTGATAAGCAAAAAATTTATTCGGATTTTACATAAATTTATTTTTATAAATTAAAATATAGCAGACTATCGACAATTTTTGATAACCAGTAGGATCTAACTTTTCACTTTAACGAATAAATAAACTATTGTTGTTAGTTATAGAAGATATCGAGGTAATATAAAAACTATTATTGTTAGTTATAGAAAATATCGAGGTAATATAAGAATAAAACTGCGGTTAGCTCCTGTATATGAGACCATTTTAATATTTAACATTAAAACATTCGATGTTATGGTGAAGGCGCCAGTCATACGAATAAAACAATTTTTACGAACAGAAATAATGTAACGAGATATTTTTATTATATACTCCTGACATATCAGCAATTATGAATTAATTTTAGAGTTAGTTATACTCCTGGCCAGTAGAGGCGTGACTATTTTGAGACAACGAGAATAACTGACCCTAAAATTAATTCATCGTCGCTTACATTTCCAGAAACTTATCGAAAATGTCTCGTAGTTTAGTTTGAATAAAATTAGTTAATATACATTTGTTCCTCATGATAGCATTAGTACTATATCGAATTTTATTATAGTCCTAGTAGTATAATAAACAGCCTTATGGTATAATACAACATCATAATGTATCTATTATGATATGTTGGCAGATAAAAGTTAGATAAATCACCTGAAACGGAAAATATTTAAAGACCATTCACTCGATTTCATCATTGATTAAAAATAGATTCAACAGTGTTGTTGACTATTACATTCTGAGATTTCCCTCTGAGAAAATATACTTACAAATAAGTTTTCCTTGGGCTCCGGGTTTGGGGGACTTCCTTTCGACTTATCGTCGTGAATTACAATTTTTTCAGGAACTTCGACTGCCGGTAGCACGGTTATAATCGGTGTGGATGGAGTGACTTGTTCAGAGTGGCCTACCGTATCGATTCTCCAAGATCTCACCATCTCCATGAGGTACAGTAGATTCGGCATTTTTCATCGATACCGTTCCACCAGGGACTCCCCGCAAGTTTCTGCAAAGAATTGCTGAATGTTAATAAAAAGAAGTATTACTGATCGTATGATATTTCACAAGGCTAATTATTATCGAATTGGTATTATGCAGGGACGCTCATAAAGAATAATAGCTTTATCGGGAGAACAAGAGTTTTGTGTACTATATTATGTAATAACATATTATGTTATTTCACTTATGTTATTTTATTGGTAGACTCGTTTTAGAGATTTATGGGAAATACTTGGAGATGTTGATTAAGGCTAAAGGTCTTTTAAATGACATTTTAAATATATCGGATAAGGTCAACAGATATGTGATTTTAAATAATGTTGGATATTCGTGAGAATACGATGGGCATTATTGTCAGTTGTAAGACACGAAGCTAATAAGAGTATAGTACTTTGCTCCGCGGCCACTGTATGTACAACTGATCTATCATATATAGAGGCGGTTGAAATATTGTTATTCACACTGTGGTCCAGGGTATTAATTGTGATGGTGTGCGTGGATTCGAGGACGAACGGGAGAAGTGTAGTACCTCTTCCTAAGCATGGAACAAGAGGTAGGTTACACATATAGACGAGGACATACCTCGTCTATATGTGTATCTTACCTCGTCGCAACCTGAAGTTTTAGTGGAAAGAGGTCGATTTCTATGTGTGCATATTTTAATCGTAATATTTATAGTTAAATTGTCTTCTTTTTACTGTTCTTTATTTAATATTGTATGCTCGAGAAAAACACTTAATCTGATAGCTGCATAGTCTACGACACTGCTTTGCCTCTCTAAAAAAATACTGTTTTTGTTTTGAGCGAAAAAAGGATATCGCACAGCATGTGTCATATATAAGCAGAGGAATTTAATTACAAATTTTTTCGTTGACCAGCAAATTAGTGGGTCTCATTGTTGTACGTTTGCCAAATTTCGTTCGCTGGAGATGAATAGCTGAAGATGAATAGTATCTTGTGCAAGAAAGAACAGCAGTACATGTGATATCGATTGAATAAGAATCATATTCTTGCAATTTACTTTCGCTCTTTTTAAATTGTACAGTTTACCCATAAGAGATGACACAGCCTGTATATATGTGTGTTGGCCAATGATCCTCGATAAGCTAATTTCAATTGCTTCTTGGCTTAAAGGAATAAATACTGGGCTAAATTTATGAAAGAATGCAAAAATACGTAATGTGAAGTTTCTTAAAACTAAGATGATTTCTCTATAGTGCTCTTCCTATTACTTAAATATCTACTAGCAATAAATTTAATCAAAGATATTTATCACCCACATGTTTACCAAAACTTTCTGCATAGAAATAACGACAATTCCGGCATAAACATACAACAATAAAAGAAAGCCAGTAAGTGTAAACTTACAGAGATAGTAAGTACCTTTCAGTAAATTGTCTGCCGAAAATAACATTTTATGCATGAAGGAAGAGTGCGATATTTAACAGAAATTTATCGAATAGAAATTTGAGTGATAGGTTATGGGTATATATGTAGAGGTCAAGAGGAAATTATTAACTTAGGAGTATCTTGATTTACCCAACATCTCACAAAAGGACTGTATCCAAAATTCATAAATGATTGATTGGACTTGGTCATATTAAACTGATAAGAAAACTTCATTTTGTAAAAGACAATATTCAAGTAGGTATTTTATTAATTGATCAAGATCATCCATTACCAAATTCAAGCCAGATTAACCCAGAACATAATATCACCCAAGCAATTGTTGTGATGTATCTCCATAAAGAAAAATATGAAAGAAGAAAAGTCTACAACAATATAAAATTAAATTTACGTACGACTTAATAGTTTGTAGTTAAAATTGTGGAATGAAGCTAGACAGAAATAAACATTTATATGCATAAATGAGTAATTAACTAATTATTCAGTTAGATCACAAGTCAGTTAAATTAGCTCATTAAGGATGAGTGAAAGTGTTACATCCACTTATACAAAAGTACAAGGTGATCCACATAAAATGAGCATATATCTTGTACGATATTTTGTACAAGTTTTGTTTGAATTTAATTGTTGACATTTAATTTTATCCATTGAATGTTATTTGAATTAGTGTATTTTATTTAGAACACATATATTTTCACTTCAATAACAATGAGCAAAATAAATGTAAACTTCTATATATATATATATATATATATATAAGCTGCTGTCAATGCAGACAAAATAATATTTAACAAACTAGTATTATAGTATTCAATAAACTAATAAGTAATAGTTGACCGTGAAGTATAAATACAACTACAACTTGTTATAAAAAGTTGCAGTTTCCACCAATATTTGAGTAGTTGATTATACTGGTGAGTCCTTTACAATTTGTTTTTATAATTTATGTTAATAAGAGTGTTAAATTATATATAATTTTGAATTTATAATTTAACACTATACTACCTCATACCTAAATATAAGCCCAATACTTATAAAATCTATAACAGAAAATATGTTTTAAATATATTTTGGTGAATTGTGGGCGAGCGAAAAATTACAATTGCAATACAACATTACAAATTAAATACAAAACAATTTATTCTTATTAGATTGTTATTTAATCTCAAATTATTTCCATTACCAAGGTTAATCATTGACGTTAGAAATTGGGCTACCTGCAAGCTGTAGCATCTGTGGTGTGGTGTATACCGAATCCCACACTTGTAGTGCGGTAGAGTTTTCCACCTGACGAACATAATTTAGATGATACATACATTCAGTATTACATCCCAGTCAAGGGATGGTATGTCTCCTATAAAAGCCAGGTGGTATACATTCTGTATGTTCACTTAACGTCTATAATTACAAATGCCTGGAAGCTGTTTATAATTATAAAGGAATTGGTTCGTCCCTTTTCTGATTCGGGTAGGATAATCCAAAAACTGATACCAAAAAATGTTGCTCGATTTTTTACTTTTTGCAAAGATGGAATTGGATATTGCTCTTATTCTAAAAAATCTACATAAAACTGTTCCTGCTCCTCGTTGCATTATATTTTAATTTCTGTAGAGTAGAATATAAAAAAGCACTTATATTTTACACGGTTTTTTCATTGTTTGTTTTTGAAGTTTACAATTTCAAATTATTTAGTTTACCAATGCCGTACAAGGACATTTATGTACCTTTTATTTATATTTACTATTAATATTAATTAAAGAAATATTAATGGAGATTTCCTTAAAATATATATAAATGCACTGTATCCTGTATAGTAACAGAGAAATGAATTTAGCTAATATTATATTCACACGAACTACTAGAATATTGAACGTGTAAATTATCTGGGGTAATTTAAGGATATTTCAATTAGTAAATTAAATTTTGGCCTGTATTCTACATGTACATCATTATGTTATCGTCATAAATTGTCGTTCTTATTTAAGGTGACAGACTGAAACAAAAGTAATTGCAAAATATTTGGTAAATGGAAGTTGTTCCAGCTAAATATACGAGTATATATATATATATATATATATATATATATATATATATATATATATATATATATATATATATATATATATATATCAACTCATTCTAGTCTATAATAAAATATAATTAATTATACATGCCGGTTTGCTAAAAGAGTTACAATAAAACTGATTTTAAACTCTATACTATCATAAAACTGATCATCACTTTTAGTAACCACCTGAAGATTCCAGCTTAATTTACGAAACGTATCTACATGTTTAGTACTCAACTGAATTTACCGGAGGTTCTCGGCGATTTTTAAATCCAAAATAAATTTATTGGAATGTAAAAAAGTATATTAAAATTCATATCCTTTTTTTAAATTTATGAGTTAATACTATTTTACAAAATATTAAATTTTCTCTCAAAAAATATTACTTGTAGTTTTTGTTATTCGCGTTAGATACTAGTAATTAACGTTTAACCAAGTGAAGTGTCTGCCCTAGCCATAATTAGATAAACAACATCCAGTGAAGAGAAACAAACTGAACAACACTTTATTAAGTCAAGTTATTAAGTAAGTTAATTAAAGTTTCAGACATGGCGTAGCTAAATCTTCTCTGAATTTCTCTAAAATACGTAATTAAACGTACATACAATATAGGTCTGTTAGAATTATTATGTTAGATTTAGATTTAGAAAAAGCTTTTGATAATGTAAGATGGGAAAAAATTTTCGAGATACTAAAGTGCGCGGGAATGAAGTATAGAGATAGGAGAGTAGTACACAATCTATACAAAGAGCAAACTGCTGTTATAGAAGTAGAAGCGGAAAGAAGGGAAGTAGGTATTAGGAAAGGAATAAGACAAGGATGTACGCTATCACCACTAATTTTTAATCTGTACATCGAAGAGGCGATTAATGTGGTAAAAGATAGAGTGGATTTCGGGATTAAAGTACAGGGACAGAAACTAAAAATGTTGAGATTCGCGAATGGTATAGCAGTATTAGCATCTAGTAAAGAGGAATTAGAATCAGCGTTGAACGAGATGGAGGCAGTGTTGATAGAGGAATACGGAATGAGGGTGAATAAAAACAAAACTAATGTGTTAGTGTGCAGAGGGCGTGAGAGCAGAGCAAAAACGAAAGTACAAATTAATAATGAAATATTGGAGGAAGTTAAAGACTTCACTTATTTAGGAAGTAAAGTAAATTGGGATGGAAAAAGTGATAAAGATATAAAACAAAGAATCAGTTCGAAGTGCAGGGTCGAGTAGTTTTTAACAAAAAGAAAGCAATTTAATGCTCGGGGGTAATAAACTTAGAAACAAGGAAGAGATTTTTGAAAACGTATGTATGTATGGAGCACGGCACTATACAGTTGCGAAACCTGGACGATAAGGGAAGAAAGTAGGAAGAAATTAGAAGCTTTTGAGATGTGGTGTTACCGAAGAATGAGTTAGAATCGAAGAAGTATTAGAGAAAGTCGGCGAGAAAATAAATATGTGGAAAAACATAAGGATGAAAACAACTTTATTTTATAAAAAGCTAACTGTGTATCTTGACTTGTATTATTAGTGCATAAACGCCAAACTAATAACTGCAACGTTCCCTTTTAGAGTTCCCTTTGAGACTTGTTTCAGAGCTTCAGTAATTTGGTCGCCTGACCTACTTTTAGATTTATTCTATTATTTGTTTGACACTATGTATTGTCTATACATGTACCATATATATTAGTTGACATTATATATTTTAATGTATGTCAATACATATATAACCTAGTCGTAATTTATCTGAGAAGGTACAATAAAATTTCGTATACATGTGAATTTTAATATTGTGATACACAATTATACACATTTATTTTTAATTTTAAATTACGCATATCATTTCATATATAATAAAAAAAATTATATTTCTTAATGGCGTACACTTATCATCTATTTTGTAAGATTTCAGGCAATTAAAATGGAATAAAGAAATATTATTGTTACGTTTCAGTCTTACTAATCATCATAAGAGAAAATTCGTATATTTTTTACTTTGATATACTATATGTGAATGTTTCAAATTTTATTGAACCGAAAATTATTCTTGAGATAAGAAAACTGATTTATGCCATATTAGTTAACCCAAATTTCGCGAAATAAAATGTAAGTGAAAAATAATTCATACCTACTGTCAAGAAAGCAAGAGGCGTCCATTTATTTATCATGTAAATCAGATCACTGCTATTTTAATATTAAAATGGTGTATAAGATATTTAAGGATATAAGTGATCTGCTGATATATTGT